>CM060980.1:88164950-88904950 GCA_030765065.1 Deroplatys truncata
GAAAATTGTTCACAGTCAAACTAATGAACATTTTCCAAAAAAAACTCGTCAGATTTTTAATTATGGTTCAATGATGCAGAAATTAAATTTTTGCCAAGAAATCTGTAATGGCTCATCGTGAGGAGCATTTTGAAAAAGTGCAAAATTAGAACTCTAAATCTTTAGTAAATAGCTTTTCCATAACGCTTTAACTTAGAGGTTTCAAATTTGTTATTTTATTTTTAGAGCATATGTCAATTATTGCATAAGAATTTGAAGTTGGTGAGTCAATAATTGCACTTTATTTTCACCGATGGGTTGCCTTGGTCACAGCTCGGTGACCAATGCGCCTACAATGTGGCACAGTTCACTTGTAGCTTGAGCGATTTAAGAACCGTGATTCAACACATAATGCTACTCTCATTGTCATCCTTTCAACACAATGTACTCCACTGTTCGAAACTTCGAAGGATATACCGAGTAGGTAATACCGCAAGCTGCGAAGAAAAAGCCGAAAAATATGCGTGATAAAGAGAACTTTATAAATGGAAATATATGGAAAGTCTGACCAATTGCATTATTACATGCAGTATTATTTGCGACAAAAAAGGTTCGTTTCTACCACCTCGGAACCTTTATTCGAAAGCTGTAGTTTTGCATTTTATGGATAATAATTACCAGGAAGTCGCACATTTTAACCATGTATAACATATGGACTGTCGTAAGTTTGGGGAAAAGGGAAAAAATTGTACCGATTCCGCTTCATGGTACAAATTCAGGTCTGCCTCCTTAAAATTCAGGAATCAAGTTAGGATACGCCCTTCGCTAAAAGCTAGGAATTAATTTAGACGTTGAGGAATCAATTCGGTTAGAGAGAGCCAAGCTGATTTATATTTAAAATAATATCCGCATACCGAAACACTTTATACTAGAGCCAATTGCGTATCTTGGTGAACTGAGTCAACTTTTATAACTAAAGTCCGGCAATAACCATATGGCTAGAAAGTTGCATCTAAAACATCAGAAAGGTTTCGTGAAAGGTTTTTATCTTCCTTTCAAACGGGTTTCCCGAGATCTCGGAACAATATTAGTAACATTAAGCATTAAGAGTAATTAGCTCTGTAGGTAGCATTGTTCGGTACTAAACGAGTGATTGATATGTTAAAAACTCGAAGATGGATTTAGCCATCTCTTCAAGGTTACATCATGTGTTTTAAAGCAGCCTTAACACAATCTTAAAAATCTATTGCTGACGGCAGTTAAATCGAAAATAAGCTAGTTCGTGCTGCGTTATCGTGTACAGATATTAAAGCAGCTTAAGTCATATTACTGAGAGATAATTCGCATGTCTACTTAAAGATCTTGACCACAGCGCTTTTGTATACTATTAATTCCCAATCCCTTATGTGCCTATATTTGTACCTCTTACACGACTTTCCTTATCCATTACAGCTAAATGTTATCCCTTAGATAAGGAACTGTTCATACAAAAAGTGATGCACATTCACTTCACGTTAATCATGACGAGGGTTTACCTAGAAATGCTTTAATATTAGGCAATACGCACATCTTGAATCTGTTTTAATGTGAAATATATGATTTGTTTTTTACAGGACTGAAAAAAGTTTTACGTTCCATGTTTGATCAAGCATCCCATAAATGTCAAATTTTTAGAAATTACAACGTGAATCAGTAATCATTCGAATAGGTTACATTGATCGATAATTTGAGTTTATATTGAATTTTGAAACATCATTATACGATTTACACTTGCCTTTCAGAGTTCTTGACCAATCAAAACACCGTAATTCAGACAGATCTTGGGGTAACCAAAGTCCAAACATTGTAACACTATTACATAGCCGCAGGTTGGCAAACATGCACGGTGGAACTTGCTTCAAAACGTAAGGTTTTACAAATCCTAATGCCTTAAACTTAAATAGCCACAAACTTTTAAAAGCAACGTATACATTGTAAAGCTCGTTCATTCTGAAGATCCTTCTATCCTGTAACATTTTTAAACACACAATTTTATAGTATAACAACTTGTGCGTATTCCTTAACTTTGTTATGCAAAGAAATTTGTTTAAATTCTCAAATATTCGTATTATCATTTTGTGAACATCAGAATGCATCAGAAACATGCTTACAATCTTCTGTTGTGCGACATTATTTAGAAATGCAATAGCAAATCAGATAATTCGATATTTTAATTTGGAGGAAGGAACTGAGATGTTAACCTATTTTTTAAGTGGAATTCAAGATATGCACAATCGTCTCCATTTAAAATGATTCTAGCAGTCCAAATTAATGGAGAGAAACTACCAATTTCTACTGTCCAGAAAGAACAAACGATATTACTCTTAACTGTTTTGGCGTTTAATAAGTTTTTTTTGTTTTATTAGTTACATAATTTTTCAACTTCGTGTGTGATGTTTCCAGGATATTTTACATGTATTTAACGCAGTAATTTTTTATATACTATGGTGTTTGAAATTTTGTTCTGATGGAGTTAACAAATGTCAGGGAGTCAGAAATTTATCGTTTTTACTTTACTTCCTCATTAACGCCTGAATTTTTACGACTTTACTAATTTATTCCTCCGTCCCTTTAAATCATATGCCAGTAAACTTGATTGTTCTATCATATGCGAGTAAATTTTTGTAAACACGCATAGAAATTTTGAAAAATCACTGCAATTTAAAAAAAAATAAAAGTAATAAAATGAAACATCCTGAAAAAACACCCACTAAATTGTAATGCCGTTTTCTCCTCTCTGCATGCTAAAAGTTAGAATCTCCTCTCGTTAATTTGGTTGTTAGTATATTTTAAAGCGGAGACAATACTTACTGGAGTCACTGTATATATTAAGATTCATAATGGTTCGGCAATTCTCTGGTTAAACAAAGCACCTTCTTGCCTGCGCGTAGTTTAAAAATTATAACTTACATTCACATTACCTTCTCTACCGACTAAGGTTCATTTTATATAGCTTTCACAGATTATTTTTGCTAAAGCTTATTTTCTATCTACTTCAAGTTAATTCAGATAAACGTTTGTACATGTAGCTTAATCACACACTGCGTTTTAGGCACAAAGGAGATAGCAAGAGTCAAATGTTTAAACACGGGTCACGGGCCTTGAAATTCCATGTTCTTTCCATCGCGAGAAACAACTCAAAGTTGTTGGCAATTAAAGATATGAAATTGAAGAAAAAAAAAGAATGAAGTATTAAAAAAGTCATACCAATAACACCGATGACTCGGAAGTGGCTAATGTCACAAAAAATGCTACTTCACACAAACTGAATTTTAAAGAGATCTATATTTTTGTGCAATAATTTTTCATCTATCCCTTATGGTCTACCAGTTATACAAAATTCTTTCTGAATGCAGAGGACTTCGCACGCTATTCCCAGAAAATTCAAAATCGTATGTACGTCATGTAAATATCTTATACTGGTTGTTCATTTCGAATGTATCACTAGATGGTGTAAGATGTCGCTTGTGTAGCCGCAACTTGCTAGCTGCAACTTCTCCGCCACCAGTGTACTACGTTATGTCCTTCCGCTCAAGGGCTGACACCGGCTTCAAAGCAATGACGCCATGAAACTATTAAATAAACACACAGTATACCAGTTGGCCCAATCGCGCCGTATTTCACATGTGTTGATATTCCTTCGTGCGTTAAAAAAAGTTGCAGAAATCAACGGGTCAATTCTAAGCAAACGCAGGTCAGTGCGGAACTGGCGCGAAGCAAACCTTCGTTGTTTTTATTTTCTTCTTTCTTTTCTTTTTTATAAAGTTCCAGTTATACCCTGTCTTTAACTACAATGATCTTATCGGCGGCCTTTCCTTTTGAACATATTATTGCCTATAGGCAATGGTGTTTACTCGTATTCGCTTGTCGTTGGATTTCTGGTAAACTTTGAGTTTTGTTCATTAGGTCACACACACACACACACACACACACACACACACACACACACACACACACACAGAGAGTCTTGTTCATACTTCTAACTGTAGGGAGGATAGGGAATAATCTTGGCTAGAGAAAATTCTCACCCCAGCCGGGAATCAAACCCTCGCGGTAGGTGCTCTACCGAATGAGCTACGAAGCCAGCCTCTACTACTATTGCTCATCAGTGAACACGATTAGCGGATCCTGCTCATTGAGAGGCAGTTCCCAGACTTGCACTAGAGTGTACAGTCAGTGATGATAGACAACAGTGTAAATGCGTAATAAATAATAATAATAATAATAATAATAATAATAATAATAATAATAATAGGAGAACGAATGTCAGCGATACACCTTACGTGCTCTTGTGTTTGCACGGTTTTCGTTACGTCGCTATAATGTTTTGATTTAGTCTACTATGCGTATAGTGCTCAATAAATAATAATAATAATAATAATAATAATAATAATAATATGGAAACAAATGTCAATTATACACATTACGTTTTCTCGTGTTTACATAGTTTTCTTTATGTCGCTTTAATGTTTTGATTTATTCTAGTATGCGTATAGTGCGTAATAAATAATAATAATAATAATAATAATAATAATAATAATAATAATAATAATAATAAAGGGAACAAATGCCGGTGACGCACATTACATGCTCTCATGTTTGCATGGTTTTCGTTACGGTCCTTTAATGTTTTGATTTAACTCTACAACTCGTATAATCCGCAATGTTACACAAGATTGACGTAAACACAATTTACAAAATAGCTATGAACGGATACTGATAGGTCAACTTAAGACATTTTAATTATTTGTCAATCTAAAAAGGGAATTTATTCCCTCGAAAATAAAGTCTTTGTAACTGAAGTGGAAAACATTCTAAGACCTCAGTCAGTTAACTCTGTTCTTGTCTATCATCATTGACAGTACACTCTCGTGCAAGCCTGGGAACTGCCTATCAATAATCGTAATCCGCTAATCAACTTCGCTGACAAGCAAGAGGAGCAAAACGAAGGTTGCTCACGTTATTGCGCCAGTTCCCCACTGACCTGAGGGATATCTATAAATGTGAAACACGGCGCTGTTGGACCACCGAGTATATAGGGTATTTTATCTAAAATGTTAGCCATTTTTGGGAAAACCAAAAATATGTAACTTCTTCCACATAAAGGATAGCTTAGAGTGCGGGAGTCGCATCTTTGGAAGATTCTGAACTTTTTATCAAGTTTGGTATATATCCGAGTTTTCGTTTTTAAATTATGTTGTTTACACGCGTGCGCGTGCCCGTGCGCGCTCGCTCGCCCGCCCGCCGACGTTTTTCTAAATTCAGGGCGACTTAAAACCTGTACTTCCGGTGAAATCACGGTTTTGCATTTTTGGGTGGAATGCAATGTTTCCTCTACCTGCTAGGTACGTGATACAGAAAGCAAAAACGAATAGCGACTTATCACTTGAAAAAGTAGAAGCATTCGAAAATTCAAACCAATAACAAAGATTATATCGGAAGATATAAACACACAAAAAAGTTTTGTTTTTTGACAAATTATGTGCTTTACGAGGTCTGCGTTTCATGTATAGTAAGATTTTGTCTATCTACCTCTTACGATTTATCAATTGTACAAAAGTCTTCAGAATGAAGAGGATTTTCGCAAAAAATTCAAGATATAAATTTATTTGCCATGCAAATATCTTAAGCATACGTAATTTCATTCAAAATCGTTTGAGCCATTTTTGAGAAAAATCCATAAAAAACGACACATTTTCCATGTTAAGAATAGTTTCAGTTAGTATGGTATTTAACCGGCTTATCGTTTTTGAGTTATGCTGTTCACACAAACCCACGGGTGCTCCGGCATTTTTCTAAGAACGATGTTTTCGATTCAGTGAGCCTCAAAATGTGTATTCCAGAGAAATATCGGTATCAGATTTTTTGGTGGATTACAATACTTCCTCTACCTAGTATAGGTAAGTAGCAGAGAAAATAATTTTGTTTCTTTAATATAGGGACCTCAAAACATGTATTTTAGGTGAAATCTCGGTATCGATTTTTTGGGTGGAGTGCAACTCTTCCTCTACGTATTAGGTATGTGGTAGAGAACGTAAAACTGGAATATTTGGCTTCAGGGTAGCCCAATTTGCATCAGCCATTTAGGCATATTTCTGTTACACTTCTGAACTTTAATCACATGTAGTAACAGTAGTAAAGTAACCAACCCACTTTTGAAGCGATACGTTAGCGTCTCCTATTTCTGTGTTATGGTAAACTGGTCACCTTGCGTGTTACAAAATATTGCCAAGTGCTGCTTCTCGAAATGTCTGTTATATGACTTAGGGGAGGCAGAGGGGTCCGCAGTGCAAATTGAGAGTGGGGCAATTGACATATTTACTGCTGCCAGTCTGGGTCTACTTGGCGCAGTGGTCCATTGCTAACCGTGTTACTGCACGTCTCGCCGTCTGGCGGGACGGAACGCGTTCGATACGTCTCGACGGCGGGGGAAATGTTGAGAGGGATTATAGATGGACGGCAACCGGGTCACCCATGGTGCTTCGCTCATTAATAATTGGGCTTCGTTTACACGGGAACTTCCATTTGCAAAATCGTACGCTTTATTGTCACCCGCCAGTTTAACTACGACGGCTTTGGATCTTTAGCCCCATATTATCGTCCATTAACAATATAGCTTCCATCTTTATTTTCTCTAGCGTTCGTTTATCGATCCGAATCAAAATTAGATATCGAGATTTCGCTCGAAATATAAGTGAAAAGATCCCCCAAAGGAAAGGAAGAATATAGAGAAAAATCTAATGTGTTGCATTCACACGACTTTCTCTACTCTTATGCAAACTATTCTTACAAAAGTGTATTATTCTAACTACTTCTTGTCAATCCAGATAAGCTTTCAGTTCACATTTACACATTTCGTTGTATGGTACAGTAGGTAAAGCGATAGCCAGATTTTTAAAGAGCATATTGATATGTGATGGCTTTGAACTTCTATGCTCTTTGCATGACCACGGAGAAAAAAAAACTTTTTCATTTGAGGAAGTATAAGTATTTGAAAATTCAAACCAGTAACAAGGAATACCTCGGAAATGGTAAACTCAACGAACAAACAACTTATTTGATGTAAATAATGGTATGCTATAACAAGATCTAGATTTTTTGTGTAGTAAGATTTTCTCTATCTCTTATGTTTTACCAGTTATGCAAGTCATTCCGAATTAAGGGGGCTTCAGAGGCTATTTACTGAAAATTCAAGATATATCTACGTTTCATTTGCCATGAAATTATCTTAAACAAATGGTAGGTAATTTAATCAAAATCATTAAGAGCTATTCTTGGGAAAATCCAAAATTTTCTAAAAAAAAAATAAATGTAAAGGGTAGTTTGGGGCGAAGAAAGTTAATCCCTAGTTCAGTGGCTTCAAAACCAGATTTACAGGGATCCAAAGACCAGAAGAAAAATGTGATGCGACAGAAATAAATAAATAAATAATAATATAACACATTTGATCGCCAATAACTAATACAATGTTTTTCTAATATCGTCAATGTATAAGTAAATCATTCAGATTGCATCAGAAATAGCTACAACGTGTGATTTAGGTCTACCCAGATGTTTCAACATTTCTTTTTTTAACCTTGGTGCATTTTGGTAAAGGATATTATTAAAAACAAGTGTTAGGAGTTGTGCGCATTTTAATCAAACTTGTTTTAGAATATCTTTTGATGAATGAATATGTTAAACTAATTCTCCATTTATTTACAATTTTTATACTCAACAAGGCACATTATATGGAACTGTGAATGAAACGGATAATCCTTTAAAAAAAAAGATTCGAACTCATGCGTTTATATTATATGCCGTTCATAATCCAATCATATAACGGAAATAGGCATTACTAGTATATTCAAAAGTTTCAAGAGAAAACTGGATATGGAACAGCAGCTTAATGTTGACAGATGGTCGACGTGTATACACATCCTGTAGTTACTTTAATTATTAGTTAACGAGTGGAATGGCTCAGGCGGTTGCGTCTGTGACGCGCATTCGGATCGATTCCCGTGGCCCACCTTCCTGACCCGCGGGTTTTTACCGAGGATTTCCCCGGGTCGAGAGGCGAATGCTGGGAAGGATCATTACATCCACGAATTTCCTGTCCCCCCATTTCAATCCATTGCTCATTTCATTCATCCTTCACTACGTTTGATCTCTTTCAGGGTTGGAAGTGTCGGCGATGGAGTTTCGTTGCAGCGTGACAGGGGAAAAGGATGCTTTCTGTGAACCTTCTCGGCCTTCGGCTGGTTGCCGGGGTATAATAATCGAACCCGGTGGGGGCGTTGGACCCCATGTGGGGGCTGGGTTTCCGGTCTGCCTGGGCGTTTGTATCTGGAAACTTTAGGAACCCTGTCATTGCTGTGCCGCCACTCCTCGTTCCGGCCGCCCAATGTCTCCCTTCACTTCATCCCTTCCTCCGGGGGGGGGGGCGGTCGGTACAATGTCCGGACTCCCTGGGTCAGTGCCGCATCTCCTCCGCTTCTCATTCCATTTCACTTATTATTAATTACTGTATTACTGCGGTTGTTTAACTCCTCGTTTTGTTCTGCATTATTTTAAAAGATAAATCTTTCAGAATAAAACGCTGGTAAGTGTGAAGGGGCAAGAAAATTGTAGAGCTTACAAAGGAGATGCTATTGCTATTTAATACGAATCACTAAGCTTTAAATGTTGTTTCTCATCGATTAAAGAGAGATGTTTTACCCTTTTTTTTTCTTTACATCACAAATACTCTCAGGTCTGCAGAATAAGATAAGTTTAGAAAACTAGTGTCGTCGCTTAAACCCCGAAATTTTGAAAATTAAAAACGCTTATGTTTAGGACAAATTTGACATACTCTTTAATACTAGTTTAACCCATTGGTTCCGACATTTTTTCAGGAAAATTGAACAAAAACGATTAGTCCGTCTGCATTACAATTAGAAAGCTGTATTATAAACTAATCATATGAAATTGTTTGTATGTGTTTTTACACAAATATATTACACTTTTAACCCTTTAATAGTCCATTTTTTACATGGTAGGCTTCAAAACATTCTTCTAATGTAGTGGGACCAGGCATGTCCGCATAGCCAACGCACTTCTGCTCGCTTTGTGTTTTGTACACACTTTGCAAGTTCTTGGGAACTTTGGATGCTTTTGGTGGTATGGAGTTGGAAAAATGGGCCCAGCTTTTACTTTGCAGCCTCAGGGGGTCCTCAGCGAGGGATGGCCTACCTGAAGATCTTCTACTGGGAAGCGTTACTCTTTGCAATATACCCTCTGCTACATTTATTCTGAAGCTGGTGGAGTTGATCTTTTTTCCATGCACTTGCTGATATATTACAGAATGGATTGAACAGTACCATGTCCACTAAATAAAAACAAATCTTGCGGCAGCTCTACACTGTTCGCCGCATTATGGGAAAATTGGCGAGAACCAGTCTTGTCGGTCAATTGCTAGCATTCCTTTATTGCAATCTAGTTCAAATTTTGGTTTGTGTACCTCTTCTTTTCCACCACCCTTTCGCCTCCTTTTCTTCCTTGCTGGTTCCAAATCAACATCACTGAGAACCGTTGAAAGCATACAGACATCTTTCCGGTCATGTCACTTCACAGCCTGTTATTGGTGCTTCTGCTGATGACTTCACCTTTCTGCAGTTTTGCAGTCTTTCTGAACTTCTGTGGACTGTTCATTACGTTTACTCTAACAGTACCAAACAGCATGTGTGTTGTGCTGTAACAAAGATGAAAACAACTGCGGAGAATACCAGTTATCCAGGTATAATATATGACCTTCGTTGAAAATAGATTCTGCCAAGTCAAGAACAACAGACTCATTTACAGGATGTCCTGGATTTGATTCTTTATAATTTCCTGTGTATACGCTAAAAGAAAGGCAGTATCCTGTAGCACTTTCACAAAGGTTATACACCTTTATTCCAAATCGTGCTCTCTTTGATGGATCGAACTGCACGTAGCTCAGCCGACCCCTAAACTTGATGAGACTTTCATCCACTGCTACATCTCTACCCACAGGATATATTTTTCAAGAATTTAGTTTCCAAATAACTGATTACTAGTCTAATTTTTCTTAGCCTGTCATCTTTATTGGTGAAGTTGTCATCAGAAAAATGGAGAAATCTACTGATTGCTACAAATCTTTCACGTTTCATTGTTTTACTAAATATAGGTGTCTCAATTACTTTCCTTGTGGACCAGTAATAGCTGAAATCAGATTTCTCACTTGGCCCATAAGTATATACGTATAATGCAATATATGCCCTCATTTCCTCCACAGTACAGTCCTTCCAACTATCATCTAAGTTTAGTTTATTCGTGCTGTCATCATGCAAAAGCTTGTTTGAATAGTCATTAGTTTCAGTTGCAATTATAGCATAAAATTCGTCATCCATGAATTCATTTGCCACATCATACATAAGCTGAAGGATTGTTTCCTAATCTCCTTGTAGTGGCCGCATTTATTCCCTGAATAGCGGTACGTGTAATATTTTTTACCTGACATTGTCCCATTTTCCATGCCCAATCATTTTCGTTCCCAGCTAATGCAGCATTCTCCGCATTTTGTTCTTTTTTCTCTTCACTGTTCACAACTTCATCACCACCATCACCACACTTTCGGAACTAGATTCCCCAGAATCGAAGTTAAAATCTCCATCATCACTCTCATCACCTTCCAATAACAATTTTGTTATTTCCTCGTCTGTTAAACCTTTCGACGCAGCCATCATTACTTGGTGTTTGACAGTTACATTTGAAGCGCGAACACGATCGAAAGTTGTTTTCTATATTTTCGTACATCTCTCTTACACGTCGATGCTACGGACGCAAAATACACAGAGAATCAATGCAAAAGAGCAGCAAATGAACATCAGGTGTCATCTGTGCTTTAACAGGAAAACTACAACCTGAAGTGAGCCTACGGGACCGTTCCGTGGTGCGGCGCTGGGTCTATTAGCTCGGATCACGGAACCATTCCGTGCTCCATAGCCAATGGATTTAAGATCTTCAGAGCCACACTTCAGAGGTGTTAAGAACTTCATTTGTGAGAGTGCCATCAAATTAGAGGGTCAACTGCGTTCTTTCTGTTGTATCGCTGTTTTGTTTTCTCTTGCATCTGTGAGCAGATGGCAATACTATGAGATTATCTAACATGACTAGAGATTACACGTTTGGCTAAGCGAAAGTCTTATGGAAATAGTTTCTGTGTTAAAAAATCTGATGTGTTACATTCGCATGAATTTCCCTACCCTCTGTCTTTTATTAGTGGGTATATAAATTTTCTTACGAAAGCTCTTTGTTCTATCGACATAATTTTTAATCGAGACAAACCTTTGCAGAAATAACTACATTATATAGGTACATTTCGTTATAGATACAAAGGGAATAGCGATTGTCAAATGTTTTAGAACTGGACGGTATATGCTGACCTTAAAATTCCATATTCTTTGCACGCAATTGCGAGAAACAGCTGAATATCGAAGGACTTCAAAAAAAAGAGCGTGCGGTGTGCGTGCGTGTATGTGTGTGAGGGAGGGAGGGAGGGAGGGAGGGAGGGAGAGAGAGACAGAGAGAGAAGTGCGTAACTCAAAACGAAAAGTAGCATAAGTACCAAGTATTCAAGTTCAGTATCTTCCAAAGAAGCTACACAAAAGTTATCAGGGAAATCCTCCCACCCCAAACTACCTTTACAAGAAATATTTTTCGAAATTTTTTATTTTCTCAAAAATGGCTTTAACAATTTTGATTAAAATACGAAGACATTTACATGACATAAAATGTAGGTATATCTTGAATTTTCTGGGAATAGCCTGTGAAGTCCACTTTATTCGGAAGGAGTTTTGTGCAATCTTGCATAACTGTTAAACGCTAAGCGACAGATGAAAACCTACTATACAAAAAAGTGGATCTCTCTAAAACGCACAATTTATTTTAAATAACCTTTTTGTGGCATAACCCATTTCCGAATATCCGTTATTAATGGTTCGAATTGTTCAGTACTTTGACATTCTTTTGAAGTCCATTACTCACTTCGTTATACGAGATACAAAATCAATAGCCAAAGTCAAATGTTCCAAGAACTCGACGCTATATGGTGCCCTTAAAATTCCACTCTTTTCACGCTCTCACGAGAAACAACTGTATATTGACGGGGCTTTAAAGAATGACAAAGTATTGAAGAATCCAAGCCATTAACAACGGATATATTCGAAATGACTTATGGGACAAAGTTATTTGAAATCAAATGTGTAGCACGTTTTCATCTAAAGCGTAACATCAGTTATAAAACATTCCTTTCGAATGAAGAGGCTAAGAACAGGCTATTCCCAGGAAATTCAAGATATAGGTACATTATGTCATGCATCTTGAATATATGGTATTTTAATTAAAATCGTTAGAGCCATTTTTGAGGAAATTAAAAATGGCGAAACATTGTTCATGTAAATGGTAGTTTAAGGTTGTTAAATTTACCTGAAAAGCATGTCGCATCTTTGGGAAGATCCTGAACTTAAACACACAGTTTGGTATTTGTCCCACTTTTCGTTTTTTAGTTATGCTGTTCACACACACTGACAATTCTCTAAAAATGCTTCTTTTTTAGATTCACGGGACCTCAAAAGAAACGTATTCCTTGTGAAATCTCGATATCAAATTTTTGAATGAAATGCAATACCTTCTCTACCTTTAGGTGTACGTGGTAAGAGAAATAATAACTAGTTTTGTCAGCAAACGCCATGAATTACGAAAATAACGAGCGAAACTGGATATGAAGCACTATCTGTAATTTAGGATATCCTTGGAGAAATCATTATTTGATTTCCACACCATGCACATCCGCTGGGGCCACAGGTGTGCCCAGATAGATAAGAGCAGGTCATTATAAATGGCGCGTGTACCTCGTCATTCTTATTTTGTAATGCCCTCAAACTGCTTCCAAGAAGCATTAGCTGTTCACGTCACAACCATTACAGGAAAAAGCACTTCTATTCTGTTAGGAATGATTTTACCGCTGATAACACACCTTTCTGTAGAGGACATTTTTACTGCACAGTAAGGAAAAAGTTTGCGAGAAACAAAGCAGGTAAGGAAATTTGATTTTCCCCGACATTATCTGCTTATCCTTTCTGCCCAATTAGTTCCACCGAATCAACGATAGTCTGCAACAGTTCCATGAATCCAACTAGCAGCAGTAGAAAAAATAAATACTATTTTGCTTTTAAAACGTATAGACAGCTTTAAGAGTCATTGGGAATAAATACTGAAACACCAAAAAAAATGTTTATTCTATTCCATTAAAACTTTATGTTCAAATTTACCACAAATTTACAATGATTTTTGTTTTTAATGCAGAAAGTTCGTGTTTTCATTTTATATACTCCAGTTTTAACAGTCTATTTACGTTGAGATATTCGGGATTAGGCGATTACTTTATGCACAAAATGTGTTTTATGCGACTCTACCGTGCTTCAAATCTTAGCAAGTTTTTGTGTTGGCACACTGGATACTGCATACCTTCAACCCATAATAATATACCTACTCTTCCATTTTAACCGTTTCCTATATTTACATGGTGTATTTAAATCTATTTGAATTCATTTTTGCACAGTGCAATACGCAAAAAATTAAATTTACTTTTACTTATGGACGCTCTTTAACTGCTGTGGTCCTTAGCGTCCCACTCTATACTGGGCGTGAAAGACCGGTAATTTTGCTCAGAAGCCTCTATCAGGCTTGAGGCTCTTTTACGTGCTGTAGATCTACGACACAGGACCACCGGCTTTACTTCCCTTCCGAAGGAAGCCATATTAAGGATTTTTACGCCCGAAAAAAATCCATCGCCCTCCGCCGGGTTTGAATCCGCGACTTCGGGAACTAGAGGCTAGCATGGTAACCACTACACCACGAAGACGACAGAGTATGATACACCTTTACATTTAACATTAGATATGAACTTATATAGATTTGGATTCCAGCTACTCTTGGCATGAATTTGGGATTTACTGAGCGTTATCCACAGACAGAAATGAGGTGCATTAATTGAGTGATTATAGTTTTCAATACGATTCGAGCAATACGGAGTTCGATCCGATTAGGAATTCACTTCGAACTGAATCCTTGTTTACAAGTACTCAGTACAAAAAGTGGACTCGAATAGATTTCTTTATGGATTTAAACTAACTCATTTTGTTTTATTTTGCTTTGTTATTTTTTCCTCCGTGCAATTTTTTTCTTTGAATGTGCCATTAACTGGATAATATATTACAGCTTCCAATCTGTTGAGTTCAATTTTAAATGCAGCTCAGAATATTTCACAATCAAATGAAGAGACTTCCCGTCTGTGAGACGGGAGGATGAAGATTTTCAAATTAGCTCTTTCCAAAATTATACACAAACTGTATTTTCTTGGCGCCACAAGAAAGGAATCGGGTTGGCCCCAAAGCTGTTAGTAAAGCATCTGCCTGCTGTGCAAGGGGTCCCGGGTTCAATTTCCGGCTAGGAGTGGGAATTCTTCTCTAGCCAAGATTATTCCCTGTGCTCTCCAGGATCGGAAGTATGGATGTGAGTGATGTAATATATAAAGTCCAAAGAAAGACCAGAAATCCAATGAGAACTATATACGAGTTAACACTAATGCGGATAGACAGCATATTCCAAAGCTAAAAAGCCGCCGATACGACAATTGCAGTAAAAGGTGAGGTATAAATGGAATAAATAAAAAATAAAAAAAAAAAACTCAAATCAGTTTTATGTGTATCTTAGGACTGACACCAATGTCTGACACACACGCATATGCTCTCTCTCTCTCTCGTCGAAATCACTGAACTGTTTTAGGAAAATTTTGGGCCGCCAGATTTAACTAGCAATATTTTCTGACACTCCAGTCGCATTTTTATCGGGCACAACATTTCTTAAGCTGAGGAATGATGTTATGGACTTTTATTTAAAATATTTTAGGCTTAAGGTACTATTTACAAGACGTTACATATTTTGACACTTTTCTAAATTAATTAGAAATAGGACTTTCATTCAAAATTATAAGACAAATTTGAAATTTTAGGAAATACAGAACAAAATCAGCACATACTAAAAAAGACATACACAAACTGTGGGATATATAGCAGTATTGTAGGTATATGCCAGATAGGTACTCTATTACCTTGCGTGTTTTTCCAAATATTTTGGATCGCGATACCCTACGTTTTAATAAAATAATCTGATAAAGATGATTTAGTAAACTAACTTAGCATTCGCCTCTGTGTAATATTCTAATATGTAACTGAAATTTAAAAAATAAAATACTAAAAAATGAAGTAAACACTGATGCCAATACAAACATGTTCCGGAATATCATAATGTGGGTGAATACTAAGTCTTGGTAACTTGCAACTATACAGGGAAGGAACCATAATATTTCAATTAGGTTGGCAATGGATTTAAAATCTGTTGTCCGTTGTTCCGTTACTGCTATCGTGTCGTAAGGGTCATGGAATTTGCCCTGTTTAGCGCTCACCTGTGATAAGTTTCCTCTTCCTGGGAAGAGAGACCATGCTTACTAGGATGTGGAGGCATAATTTGTTAAATACCGCTTAATTCAGTGCCCAAACTTTTTAGTTTAAGCGTCTCGGGAAGTTTGTGACGCCACCTCAAGACGGAAGATAACATCTCATAGCTTGGCTTATAGAGTAGTTAGCCTAGAAAATATCTCCGTTCTAACACATTAGCAACAGTTTGGCGCCTCCGTGTAACGCCCCCACATTTTAGAAATAGCTGTCTTAAAGATTGGCTTTTGCTTCACTTCTCTGTTAGAAATTACTACGCCGAAGTGACATCTCTTCAGCAATCGTGGGTGGTGGTAGCCTGCTTTAAGGTGCACAGCGGCACGCTTATCGGAAATTATGAGCTTCGGCATGGTAGGGTAGATAAGAGAATTCCACAGAAGGCATCTTGAGGGTGAATTAAACATTTATAAGTGCACAACGTCCAATTTTTGTTCCCGGAAAACGGTAAATAAAAAAAATAATAATAAAAAAGCGCCATACAAAGTTTTATCTTTAGTAGCTTTGAAAGGACGGATTTCTTTGTTTTGTGCGCACTTTTCGTTGTTGATAAAATATTGATCCAAATGTCAATAAAAAAAATAAAATATGAATCTCTGAAGGTTAATCCACACTATCTTTGAGCGTGTCTAATACTTCTTATAAAACTTGAAAACTGTCATTCTTCTATGAAATGAAAAAATAAATGAATATTAATCAATCATAATGTAATTCACAACCTTAAAATTAATCCCTATATTTTTTCCCATCATACTTATTTTAATGTAGTTAATAGGTAGGTTCAACATTACGATCTAGGGTTCCAGTAACGTTGAAAACACGTCATTTAAACAATTCAAAATGGACGATAAATGGATTCTGGAAGCAAAAAGAATAAATGTGCACAAATTCAAAAATATATTTTCTACTTCTAATCGAATTAACAGTAAATATGTTCCTGCGGTAAACGCATTAATGCCAAATGAATTCTAGTGTTGTAAAACCTAAGTTATCTGCACACGAATCACGGCACTATAATATGTAGTGTTATCTGAACGCAATATCCGTTCGACCCTCAAGTCGGCCTTGCATAACATTCATTGCAGCTCAAGAACAACAGCTGCGTGCATGCAGTACAAGAAGTTTCTCAGCAGACCAGCAGTGACCTCAACCAATTAACACCAAGGAAAACTTCCATACATAACCAGAAGTGCTAGCTGGTCCTGTCGCTAAATACAAAACAGGTTTAATTCCTGTTCGGCCTGATTTTTCTCTATGTAGGTAGGACGCTTCTTCCGTAGAAACGTAGGCAATGTTATTAAATAACCAGAAATGTTGGTATGGTTCCAAACACCACCCTGTGTATGTGAGGAATCTAGAGGTTGTGCTTTGATTAAAACAAAGCACGTTTCCATTCTTCAGTCGAGCGTATGAACCTTTTGGCCTTCTCAACTTCTGCTTCTTCAACGATTATTAACGATTTAAAAATCCCGCTTTGTTATACCACGCTATATTTTCTTTCTTCACTTCACAACCACTGAAATTCTACATGCTATATTAACTTATCTGACATTGTGTTTATAGCAACTCTGGCAAAATAACTACAGGCCCGGAAATATAACACTTTCATTATAAAATATTTCATTATCACCTACTTCACGACAATAATTCGTGGAGGAAGTATATACAGCCAGTTTTAAAACTTCAGCAGCTAAATTAACGGAGAGAAAATTACAAATTTTAATGTGGTGAAAATTGGTTTTGATCTAACGCAGGAAAAAAATATCAAGTTAGGAGCTATCAACGCCTTTATTGAACTTCCTCATTAACATCTCAGATTTTAGACTTCAAAATTTATTTCTCCATCAGTTGCTTATATAATTAGTTACTAAATGCATAATACAACACTTTTATAAACATAATGGATGAAAATATAAAAATAAACCACAAAACTTACAAAGAAATATAAAAATATATAAAATTTAAACTGTTGAAAATCGCCAGAGCACGTAAACTGTGATCGTTTGTTCTGCATATAGTTTTCCCTACGTTAATTTGACTACGGGATGGTTATTATTATTATTATATTATTATTATTATTTATATTATTATTATTATTATTATTATTATTATGAGAGCTCCTTTCTGAAGTCGCTATTATTTCCGAGCAGTTACGTTTATTATATTGTTACATTTCATTATGCAACTCTGTTTAATTAGCCATGTGCCATATTTTCCTCTAGTTGGCATATCTTACGGCTAACAATACGTCCGAATTTTCTCAAACATGTCCTCTTTTCAGGGTCTGAATTTTATGTTCGGGCTGACTATTAAAAGATGTCCTGGATTTTGGCTTGTGTCTTCACCTCCTTACTTAATTTTCTCAGCAAATTTCAGGTCTGAGAGCATTGTCAAATAAGTTCCGTAAAATTACGGCAGGTAAGATGTATAGCCTCGAATCAATGGATAAGAAAGAGTACTTCAGCAAGTGGACGCATCCCATGGAAGAATTTTCTTGTTCCTTATGGATCTGTTTGAGTGAAATACCTAAATCGGATGGCATTGAACCAACTGTCAAGTTTCTAGCTAAAAAAGGTGTGTCCATGGGTGATGTTAAATATCTGCAATCTGAGGAAATTCATAAGGCTGGTGCAAGAAAATGAAGACTTCATACATTTACAATCACACCAGAAGTGGATAAAATATGTTGAGAAATCAAAAAGGAGGGAATGAATTTTTGAAGATGGGGATTATTTCTTTGCAATACCCTCCCATAACGCAAACTTTGGAATGAGTCTTCTCGTTAATGTAAAGTCAGTGATCCAAGGAAACGAACATCTTGGCTGAGGAGTCTATCAGAAGCATACTTCTTGTCCAGTATAATTTCAGACATATTCTTACCTGAAAAAGCAGTCAATACTCGCTGAAGAAAATGCGATTCTACTGAAATATGCATGGGCAAATCTGAACGGGGCAGAAATTTCAATGAAAAGTGACTAGCAGCCGAAAATACTTATTTTCACACATCCCTAAGAAATTATTATTTTTTATCTGTTAGTAGAACTTTCTTAATACCTGCAAAAAGTTTTTCTTTAAGTAATGCCTATAAAATTTGTGTTATTCTTTTGTTAATTCCATAAAACTATAGATATAACTACCTCAAGTACCTATACGTAACAGAGTGAAACCCTACACAAACACATTTTGTATCAGTGTAACCAAGAATAACTACGAAAATAACACTTACATATAGCTACCGTCTCTTAGGGTGTCGTTTTTTTTTTCTTTTCTTTTTTAACCCAATATGGTAGTTCTAGTATATCTATCAGGAGTGTCTTGGGTTTATTGTTTAGTTATAATAATATATTATTTACAATTGTTTCTACAGTCTATAGAAATTAGCGTTTACAATGTGAGTTAACATGTAGGAAGAAATTCTACCATTTTAATTAAAAGCTTTTGACATATTCATTAGTAAGATTAACACATTTCATTGTGGGAAACTATAATCATACCCTTAATAATGCTTATTGTTTTAAGTTTAAAAAACCTTTTAACTTAAAAAAGCAGGCCATTAATGTGTTTGGCACTACAAACGTTTATATCAAAAACATTTTTTCACTTAATTCCACCAGGATTTTTTAGGTACCACGATTAAAGTTTTGCAATGAATTGTTTTCAATGCAGTAATAAAACATCCTGATTTTTATGTCTGCATTTTATATACTATTCTGTAGCTGAAATATAAGCATACTCTTTCCGGTGGTTCTGAAAACTCGAAAGCGAAGAGTTTCACTATTATTATTAATTATTATTATTACTATTATAATTAATTTTTTTAAGAAACTCAAGTCAGTTGGTGGTTTTAAAACATGCTTCTTATTAATGTTATTTATTGTCGCAAAACGTCTGAAGGAGGGACATTTGAGCAAGTTTTTTAAAGAAATACAAATAAAGTAATTCGGGTTCCACGCCAACCTTACCGAAATTCACGTGAACAAAGAAGCGTTTACATTTCCACTCAGGATTTGAAGTGGCTGATTCAATCCGACAATTTGCCGAGTGTGATTATTTTTACATATTACCATTTAGAATCTTGTTTTAGGCGCCTATCCTGTAGTATTTTTAAAATCTTCTATTGTGAACAACGAAGGCCTCTAATTTATACTTCACTAATCTCAAATGTAAGTTTTTTGAGGGGAAATAGTTGTAATGATGTGGCGATACACGCTTTGATGTGGGAATGTTTGGTTGCTTTTTATGTGAGGGAAATGATGATCAGGAAAGGTGATGTTTTTCGGCTACCTTTGTTAAGGGTGGGTGATTAGCAAGGAATGAGGTACTCATCTCGGAGAGGTGTGGACAAGAGGTAAATGATAGAGAGTCCGTTTCTTCTTCACTGGTCCCTTTATGTGAAGTTCCACACGATATGTAAACTAATTATCCTTCCCTAGTTCCCGCCACACAAGGCTTACGCGATCCCACGATCAAATTAAACTCGTTGTTCCTTATTCCCATTTCCTAACAGCGTTACCATATATTTAAATTAAATCAGCAGCTACTCGACACTTCGACATCCATTGTAATTTACAACGCCGACACTTTTGACGAGGAGCGACCTCCTGACATGTCCACGGTTTGGCATGAAGTAGCGTGTTAACCCCTGTCCGAAACTGAAACCCCGGCCTGGACAAATTTCTAGTTTACGCATATTTTCTATTTTCGTCATGCCCTTACTCTAGTCCCATGATATTTGGATTCTGTTATTGGCTTCTTCAATACATTTTTCTGTGCGCTTATTGGTTAATATTATTTAGAAAGTACGTCTTTCTAGCGTCTTCTATTGCCGCGTCATTTACGCCTCATTAGCTTTTCTGTGCGCTTGACTGAGTTTTACATTTCTTGTTTTTTCCCTGGTATTGTTCCTCTGACTTAGTTGGCTTACTCTTCCACATACACAAGCTTTTGTCATCAACTAACTGTAATGACCCTTTCGCTAGTCAACTGCGTTCACCAGCAACAAGTTGCTTCATTTCAGCTCGTGAATCTTGCAAAATATGAAGCTTTTACCAATTATTAAATATGAAATTTTTGTCATGTGCATTGAAATTACGCACTGAAAAATGTAAAAATACTTGCTCCCACAATAACTAGCATGGCCTAGAATATGAAATTTCATATTTTGCCTCTCTCGAGAAACAACCCTAGTGAAAGTGGAAACTGGAGCTTATGTTATAGCCGGGGGGGGCGAGCTGGAAAGGTTTAAAAACCGCCAATATAAATTGCAAGGCCTTAGCTCATTTCACAGTCTTTCAGTTATGCGCAATAAGTGATGACGCGACATGAGCGACACGATATTCCTCCTCAAAATCTAGCATTCACAACGAGGTGACACAATTGGACATTACTGTGCGAAGCTCGTGCGAAAGCACACGCCTTTTTGTAGCATTTTTGTATACACGTGAGCTGAATTCATACAACTCGGGAGTAATTCAATGTTTCTTCTGAAAAAAAAAAAAAAAACTCATTTCTTTGGAAGTCCATCCCATTTTAACAACAGCACATACACCAATTCTGAGGATACCGCGCGGTGAAATTCAAATCCAATTCAACTTTAGTCCCACGGGTTTTGTCGCGCACATGCTGAATTCCTATTAGTCAGTCTGTCGCGTCGCCTGTGTCGCTGCTTTGTGAACTGGGCATTACTGTTAAAGTGCACAGTATCACCAAAACTTTTGGATTACCAGGAAAGTAGGTATGCTAACCAAAGGCATCTGGCACCCACCCCCTTTCCTTCTTCGATACACGGACAACGGCACCTAATTCTACCTTCAAGGTCGTACGTAGCATTTTTGGTGAATCTGCGGTGGCCAACAAACCACCTTCCCCTCAAAAGAAACCCTGAACTACTTGGCTGGCGCTTTATTTTCTTTCTCATCCCAGTTGCTAACACAAAAAATACCTGTAAATTGTGTTTCCGCCTTGCGTGAAAGAATGTGCAGCCTGCTTGTCAACAGGCTACCTGAGATAACTAGACGAGACGTTGCCACGTCGATACCGAACAGGTAAACTTGTTTGTTTGTTTTTTATATCTTGCCAGTTTCTGGCTCGAGGCATAGCTGCGCCTTCTTGATTTTATAAAATCAGTTGTTTAACTATAATTAACATTATTTACATTACCAAAGCAATTAAACCATTATATGAGACGCTAAGAATTAAAATATTAGTTATAAACCTTGGGAACAGCGTAGCGGATTTTCTGAATAGGTTAACGAGGTCCGTTAGGCTAGTTCCACTAACCATAAAATCATTTAGGGGACTTTGTAAAGTGATAAATTTGTACACTTCTAACCTTTAATTTTGTACACATATGATAGATTATTTTTCAGAAAGCTTCATGTCTGTCTATTGTTTCACATCGTACTTGTGGATCCTATATTGAGTTTAGCCACTTCTAAAAGAATTAATCTAATCCTGAATGTAGATTACGCCAGAAATTATATACGCAGTTTTGTCACCTACTTCATATTTATAAAATCCAACTCTGAAGCAGACTTATCAGGAGGTGGTTAACTTTTTTTGGAGGAAGGGGGCACGCAGTTCCTTTATTGGCCATAGGAATGAATAAATAGCATACATTTGTGATGGGCATCTTTTTGGAAGTGAGCAAATTATTACTTGGTCTCGCAAATCCTACCTGTGTCTGGTCTCTTAGCTGCAAATACCTTCTTTTTGTCTTTTCTTCCTTTCTTCTTTTTTTTAGAATTTTTAATTTCTCCACTACAAATTAAAGTAGAACCTAGAACATACTCACAAGCTTATGATAAAACTTCAAATCGAGAAAGATCGCAATAAATAGAAAGGCAATTCTCGTTTCAATATCTTAAATAGTCCCCGAGTATAAGACAAATAGGAAAGTTCATGGAATTTAACATTTTACGAGATAGGCATTACGATCCCAACACATTTACGCCATAAAATTGTTCCTATTTCGTTCACCCTGGTGTCAAAATGCGTTGTTCAAAGATACCTATTAACATAACCTTTGCTGGACTAGCTGAATTGTCACAATTTGCAAACCAACGCTAACGTCGCGAAATAACAATTCGACTTTTTGCATTTTTACGAATAAATGCACATTTACTTTTGTCATGGTATGCAATAATAATAATAATAATAATAATAATGAACAACCATAAAATTTATAAAACCACAGAGACTAAGAAAGTTTGGGCATAATTAATATAGAATGCAAATGAGAGAACTAAAAGAATATATACCTATAAATGGAAACCCTTCGAATAGAACAAGAGGCTGGCTTAAAAATAGACGTAAATATTTTATAATCAGAGATTTCAAAAGCATGCAAATAAAAAATTGGAATGAACTGATCAAAACACACAGAGTGGAGGACTATTGCAGAGAAGGCCAAAGCTTCCCGTCAATGAAGTTGTAGAGTCTATTAAAAAGATGGAACTGGTGCTGTCAAACCCGGTGTGAAATTTGAGTATGAGGTCCACCAGATGGAAATATAATGTTGGAGTCTAGATGACATTTAAGCTGACCTTTAACTCATAAGGGCAAGTTTGCCTTTAAGTAAGAGCTTGGTAAAAACCCTCGGAACCGCTTCTGGTTATTTTATGCCTAATGTATCGCGCCAGAAATCAAAGCGATATCCGTGACCCGAGAGTTGCGACTTCTTCCACACCTGTAATCGTTTGGAATGAATATGTATTATCTTCCTGGGAATTTGCAAAGCAGTTTATTATCGAATGGTTAATCACCTTACTTAGACAAGAATACTATGCTTACCTACAGACAGCAACATTTTTACATTTATTATGAGTGAGTCTTTGAAATAGGCCATTATTTTCTTGGCGTTAAGAGAATGTTTTCAAATGCTCTTCAAAACTTAAAACTATTAGTAAAAAGCACTAGAAAAGTATTAATAAATAATAATACTGTACTTCAAATATTTGTTCATAATAAGCATACACCTGACCTGTAAACAATATTTTCTGAAATGTACCACCAAAATATAAACATGTAAAATTTATTGAAAGGATTATTCCTCACTTAAACATTAGCAAATATTTTCTTAGCTCGAAATAACCTCATAGGTGTAGTACTAATCATGATGATTTTAAGATCCTAAGTTTGAAACTTTTCTTATATATTTGATATGATTATGCCGAAATATGCTGGGTTTTCTATGGCGCTCAAAACCTGTCTCAGTCATAGCAGAATAAGCTTTCGCAGCAGTATACTCCTAAGCAGGGTGCATTTTCTGCACAAAAAGTTGAAGAAAGAACTTTATTGATCACAACGGCAAATAGCACTGCACCTCCTTTAAGGGTACTCGATACTAAATTTTCGACAAACTTGCGAAAAATTCACTTGTTTTTAAATGTTGTACCTCTTTAAATGTTGTTAGTTGTACCTCTTTGAACATTAAAATGCACAAATGCGACGTTTAAATAAACTTGCATATAGCGTGCGAACTATAGCGCTTGAAATTTTGAAACCTGAATTTCTTGTTCATTTGTTTTCTACATTTTTGCCATTTTAAAATGTTCTTCATGAGGGCTTCTTTGTTCAATACCTTTCAGATTTTCAGTATACGTTCTTTGAAAGTAGACGAAGGGGTTTAAAGTGCGCTTTCTTGATATTAAGTACAGTTTTGGATTTACCGCTTTAATAAGTTAATGCACAATTGATTTTTAGAAAATGAAAAGCATTACATAACCGATATTTTTTTCATGAGAAGTTTTATTGTTACACAAAATTTAATATTTCATTCAAAAGAACTTATTCGATTAATATTAAATTTAAAAGTTTAAAATTTTCACATTTTCATCATGTAGGATGTTTATTTTTTGAAAATTATTTTCTTGAAAAGTTGGGTACATAGGGCCAGGACAATTAAGTTTCTACTATAACTGCGTTGTTGAACAAATCCGTGATATGTTCAGCTTAACTGGTGGAAACTTGTAGAACTTAGCGATTTCAATACCGAGTATCCGCATCATACAGTCTAATGAGCAGGTTACGTAAGTAGTATAGAAATGAGAGAGCTGGCGTAGTTAATTTATGCATGGAATGTCATTTCATATGCAAATGAGCTCCCCCGCCTCGTCTCCCCCCCCCAACTCCTTGGTAGTTTTAGTTGTAGCTGAGGTCGTAAATCTTGTTGAGTACAATGGAAGCTTGACAGTTAAGGAATTAACGTTATCCTTCACTTGTTAAAACGAACAAAGGGGTCATAAATTTAAGGTTCTGTAACAAAGGCGAGATGTTTTTCCTACCCATTCCACATCCGACCACTCCTGCACCTGTTGCAGTTACCCACCCCCACTTACATTGTTTCTCGAACACGTGGCATACTCATTCCACTAGCTTTTAACAAAAGAACAATGCTTACCCTTCAGCTGTCAAAATGAACAAAGCCCATGATGAATTAGGGTCGTGACAAAGAGAACCTAAAGCCACTTAACAGAGAAACAAGTTCTATTGTCCGGGGCAAGCCTTCTTTCAAAATGAACAATGTGGATGCAGGACAAAGGAAGAGATTGTATTGTGTGCCTTTCTGTTGTCCGGGGCAAGAGTACTTAAGAAAGACCATCTGGCATTTCTCATTCCACAACCCTATAACAAAGTCGGTCCCTTTCCATTGTGGAAGAGATTCTATTGTGTGCCTTTCTATTGTCCGGGGCAAGAGTACTTTAGAAAGACCATCTGGCATTTCTCATTCCACAACCGTATAACAAAGTCGGTCCCTTTCCATTGTGGAAGAGATTCTATTGTGTGCCTTTCTATTGTCCGGGGCAAGAGTACTTTAGAAAGACCATCTGGCATTTCTCATTCCACAACCCTATAACAAAGCCGGTCCCTTTCCATTGTTCGAGCACCTGGTAGCTTAACAAAAGAATTCGAGGGTTGCTTTATACTCGACTTGTCCTTGTCTGACTGTGGGAAAAGAGAGAGCCTTGAGTTCCCACGAGACAAGCATCATATAACACCACCCCATTCCACCCCAACTTCCAGGCGTCACCTGAATTGCCCGAGGGCTACTTCTCTCTGCGCATGCGCTGCAAGAGATGTCATTGGATGCAATAATCACGTGACGTGTAACATCTCCCCCGCCATACCAGCGCTTGAAATTGCCTGAGGGGCTCTAGGCCCCTATATAAACAAGCGCTGGTGGATAAGGAAGCCACTGCGACTTTTTAAGTTAGAGATAAAGTATAGTGATTCAGCTTAATCGAATTCAGTGCTATTGTCTTCTAGACTGCATTCATCGTCATCTACATAATGCAAGGTGAGCGAGTTTTTTACATGACTAAGTGAAACACGAATCATTGCAAGAATACCATATTGTTTATCTAAATTTTTCACTTCTTTAATAATTAACATCAGAATTGTTAAAAATGTAGCGCTTTCATCAAGGGTGTAAAATAGTTCTTTAGATATCGGCATAAACATTCATACGATATCGCTGCACATTCTTCTGTAAACATTCACATGACTTCTACTCGCATTCTTTTATTAACA
This sequence comes from Deroplatys truncata, assembly GCA_030765065.1. Taxonomy (NCBI): domain Eukaryota; kingdom Metazoa; phylum Arthropoda; class Insecta; order Mantodea; family Mantidae; genus Deroplatys; species Deroplatys truncata. The sequence goes on from CM060980.1 coordinate 88,191,050, forward strand.
TTCATATGATTTTCACTACACGTTCTTCTTACATAAACATTCACATTATTTCTCCTCGCATTCTTCTATTAACATTCATATGATTTTCGCTACATGTTCCTCTTGCATAAGCATTCACATGATTTCTCCTCGCATTCTTCTATTAACATTCACATGATTTCTCCTCCCATTCTTCTATTAACACTCATATGATTTCACTACACATTCTTCTTCTGAAAACATTCATATGGCTTTCTCAACGCATTCCCCTTTTAATATTCATATGATTTCTCCTCGCATTCTTCTATTAACATTCATATGATTTTCGCTACACGTTCTTCTTGCATAAACATTCACATGGTATTCTCAACACATTCTTCTGTAACATTCATATGATTTTCCCTAGCATTCTTCTATTAACATTCATATGATTTCACTACGCGTTCTTCTTCTGAAAACATTCATATGGTTTTCTCAACACATTCCTCTATTGACATTCACATGATTTCTCCGCGCATTCTTCTATTAACATTCATATGATTTCACTACACGTTCTTCTTCTGCAAACATTCATATGGTTTTCTCATCACATTCCTCTATTAACATTCACATGATTTCTCCTACCATTCTTCTATTAACATTTATACGGTTTTCACGACACGTTCTTCTTATGCAAACATTCATATGATATTCCCATCACATTCCTCTATTAACATATATATGATTTCTCATCGCGTTCTTCTATTAACATTCCTCTATTAACATTCATGATTTCTCATCGCGTTCTTCTATTAACATTCATATGATTTTCGCTACACGTTCTTCATGCATAAACATTCACATGATCTTCTCAACACATTCGTCTGAATTCATATGATTTCACTACACGTTCTTCTTCAGCAAACATTCATATGCTTTTCTCAACACATTCCTCTACAGGCATTTACATGATTTCTACTCGCATTCTTCTATTAACATTCATATGATTTTCGCTACACGTTCTTCTTGCATAAACATTCACATGATTTCTCCTCGCATTCTTCTGTAACATTTATATGATTTTCTCTACATCCTCTTCTGTAAACATTCATATGGTTTTCTCAACTCATTTCTCTATCGACATTCACATGATTTCTCCTCGCATTCATATGATTTTCGCTACACGTTCCTCTTTCCGTAAAGCTTCATACGACGTTTTCACAAAGCATTCTATTAACATTCATACGATTTCCTCTACTCATTTATTTCATATTACACGTCTTTCTCTACTCATTCATCTTTTATCAGTTATAAAAACAATTGAATTTACATATTTAAACTTTTTCACAGGTAATACTGCAAACTCCATGGGAGTCGCCAGAGCGGCACTCGTCAGAGGAGCGGGCTCTCGACTTAACCAATTTATGCAAGTCAATAGAGAGCCCGTTAATAACAACATAATGTACAACATGCCGACACCCCTGGCGGGAGATCTGATATCAGATGTGCCGCTGCATGGCACTTACATTTTTAATAGCCCCCCGTCACCAATCTTATCGGGGGGTGATTATATTATTCCGCCGCCACCTGGTTTTGAAGATGTCACTCCCGTTACAGGGGTGAATGCAGGCATGGGCCGCGCTTCAGACCAGTGTTGCACGTGCAATAACTGCGAATACCAAGTTGCTGCAATAAAGATGCTTAACGAAGTGAACGGTGAGTTTAGATATATTATTACACTTAACTTTTTTTCTAGAAATATTATCTTTATCATTAATCAATGTATAACCAGAGAACAATTCAGAATTTCAATAATGGAATGAAGCATTCAATTTACTAGCACCTTTCAATCAAAAATATTCAATGTGAAGCTAATTCTGCTTTTTGCTTCTTTGTTCTAGTTTCTGAAACAACTTCAGTCGGGGTGGGGGAGATGGACGATGGTGGTAGCTTGCCCTCGCCTATCTTTTCTCAGGACTACCTGACCCCGCCGCCTCCCGGATTCGAGGATGTTGCGCCGATGCCTGTAGGAGATCCATGGGCGATTATTCCTAGCGAGATGTGCACTTGCGTAAATTGTGCCTACAGGACCGTGTACCTGCAGATGCTTCGTGAATTGAATGGTGAGTTTTTTAACTTCATTTATTCTAGTAACATCAATACATAAATAATTAACGTAACGTTAACGCTTAACTTTTCTCAATAAAAATTTTTTACTCATTTTCATTGATTAAAATATACAAATACAGAATAATTATCGTGACGTTAACGCATAACTTTTTCACTCATTTTTTTTAAAAATATACATTTATATAAATATTTATCGTAACATTAACACGTGACTTTAAGCTTTTTCTTCAAGGATTTAATAAACATATATTCTTGCATTTCTATTTTAACTAGCATTCCAATTAATTCAATTTTGTTATTGTTATAGAACCTTCAATAGTGGTCACGAACCCGGAGCCTGAGCATTCAATGCTCCGGGGTATCTAAAGACCTCACGAGGCTGAAGAGGAACACGGTCAAGCAATTAGCCCCCTCGCCCATCAAGGATCTTCAATGGCTCCTCCATCACCAGTTGCAGGGCCATCAGGCATCGGTCGCAACCACCACTGCTGACTCCGATAGTGACAACACTGAATACAGAAACACTAATAAACTAAAGGTTAGTCATACTCAGCTAGAGTGTAAGGTTATTGAATCGGCGTTCAAGGGCCGCCTTTTCAATAGCCGCATAGAAAACACCTTAGAGATAGCTGACCCCGGTCAATTTCTGCAGGAATGCAGACATCTTGTATTGGGAGAGATGGTTTCTGTACTCAGGAGAAGCTCTTCTGGTTTTAAAGTAAATGCCTCCATAGAGATCACCTACCTAATACAATCTCCTGAAAAAGAGAATGCAGAAACCATCTTTTTCAATAGCAAGACAAAGCTGGGTCTTCAATCAAGTAATCGCGATACCTTATACACTTCTATGGTCGATGAAATTCTAGAAAACATCTCGAATTTCGAAGGAGGTGCAAGCTCAAAATCTCTGTTCGCTGTCAGGGCTCTTGTTATTGGAACTAGCGTCTATGATCCCTTGAATGCATCGCGATATATAGAGTTACCCGCTGCTATCAAGACCAAGAAAGCTGTAATAAATATAAACAACGACGATGAATACTGTTTTGCATGGTGCTTGCTCGCTGCAAAGTATCCCGCAAAGCGCGATGGTCAAAGAACGAGCAAATACCCTGCAAAACAGTTATTCTCTGCATTTAACTACAGTGGGATAAACTTCCCTGTTAGCCTACACCAGATTCCAGACTGAACAGCAAAACCCCGGGGTATCAGTTTCAGTATTTGGAGTAGAAAGGGAGTGCGCAATTATACCGATATATCAAGCCAGCAGCAAGAAAGATTTCAATGTTAACCTACTACTAATTGAACAAGATGGAAGATCTCACTACTGCCTGATTAAGGATAACGGGAAACAGTGGGTATGCGAGCCCTGCCTGAAGCACTTCAATAATGAAGGTGCCTTTAAGAAGCATCAATTGAAGTGCATGCAGTGCCAGGTGCTCAAAATGCCTAATCAGGATGAAGTGATTGAGTTCTCATCATACTCGAAGGGTAGTCCTGTACTTTTTGTTGTGTATGCCGATATTGAGAGCGTGTTAACCCGAGTTCAGTCCTGTGAACCGTCGGTTAATCAGAGCTGGACTCGGGCTATCCAGCATCATGAGGCTATATCTATATCGCTTAAGCTCGTATGTCGCCATGACGATTCACTGTCTGAGATTTAAGCTATTCAGAGGCCCTGATGCAATCAAGGAGTTCTTCATTGAACTTAGGTCAATAACCGACATGGTTATTGAGCAATATAGCCGCAATGAAGAAATGACCTTGACTGCACAGGACGTGGCTGACTTCGATAATGCTCGTCATTGCCACATATGCAAGAAGGAGTTTGAGGTAGACGATTTGAAGGTACGTGACCACTGCCATGTGACCGGTGTATTCCTGGGGGCTGCTCATAATGCATGCAATTTAAATAGACGGGTACTTAACTTTATACCCATCTTTTTTCATTGCCTTAGCAATTATGACAGTCATTTCCTAATGCAACACCTGGCATATGATGATCACCCCATTTCGTGTATCTCAAACTCCTCTGAGCGATATATATCATTCAGCAAAAAGTACAGGACTATCTTTTTCAGGTTTCTAGATAGCTTTAAGTTCTTGGACGATAAGCTATCTAGTTTAGCCTGCATGCTGAGTAGTGATGAGTTCAAGATAACAAACTCTGAGTATCCCGATCCTAAACATCAGCAGTTAGTGAGATCTAAGGGAATATTCCCTTACAGCTACGTCGACTCTCCTTCAAGACTAGAGGAAACAGCACTCCCTTCCATTGAAAAATTTGATGGTATAACACAAGAGGAATACAATCATGCTGTCAAAGTCTGGGATACCTTCAACATTAGCAATCTAGGCGAATACAGCGACCTCTATTTGAAAACGGATACGCTCTTGTTGGCCGATGCATTCGAGAAGTTCAGGGACCTCTCTCTGGAGGTATATAACTTGGACCCCTGCTGGTACTATACCCTACCAGGACTTGCATTTGATGCAATGCTCAAGGTGACGCAGATCAAGCTTGACCTCATCCATGATGAGGAAATGATTAAATTCTTTGAGGGAGGAATCAGGGGCGGAATGTGTACCGTGTCAAAGAGACATGCCAAAGCCAACAAGTACCTTCCTGGACACAATCAGAAACAAAAAAACTTATATTTGGCCTATCTCGACATCAACAATTTATATGGGGCTTCAAGTGCGAGCCCCATGCCGCACAAGAACCTCAGGTGGCTTTTGCCCGAAGAAATTTTAAAGATACACTTCTTTGCTGTTGCTCCTGATTCCCCAACTGGATACGTTTTGGAAGTCGACCTCGAGTACCCTGAGCACCTACATGATGAGCACAATAACCTTCCTCTCTGCCCGAAAAGTGAGATACCACCTGGAGGCCAATACAAGAAACTGCTGGCAACACTAGAGAACAAAGAGAAATATACCTTGCACTACATAAACCTCCAGCAGTGCATTGACTTTGGCATGAAGTTAAAGAAGATCCATAGAGTGGTTGCATATGATCAGTCAGAATGGCTGAAAACCTACATTAATATAAATGCAAAGAGACGTGCAAGGGAAACTTCCAAATTCGGTCAGAATTTATGGAAGAAAATGAACAATTCTGTATATGGCAAATTTATTGAGAATGTGCGCAAATACAATGACTTCCGTATCGTTACAAGTTGGAAGCAATGCAAGAAATTGACAGCGCGACCAACTTACGTTCGGAGCATTTTATTTGCAGAAAATCTTGTAGGGATAGAACTTGCCAGAGAGGAAGTTTACATGAACAAACCCATCTACATAGAGCAAGCCATCCTTGATATATCAAAACATATCATGTACAGCTTTTATTATGATATATTGAAACCAGGCCTAGAAAATTTAATTTTAAATTACATGGATACAGATTCATTTATTCTGGAAACCTCAAGTGACATATACAAATTTATTAAGGAAAATCAAGAGCATTTTGACACATCAAATTATGAGGCGCAAAACAGCTATGGAATTACACCGCAAAACAAGAAAGTCATCGGCCTGTTCAAGGATAAGCCTGCAGGAATCCCTATGAAAGAATATGTTGGCTAAGGTCCAAGTTATATGCATACAGGCACGAGAACCAAACTATGATGAAAGCAAAGGGCATCAACAAGACCGGCATGCGTAACATAAATTTTGAGCACTATTTCGGCTGTCTAAATGATATTAGAAATTTTTTTAACAAAAACAACATTTCTAAGTTTCAAACATAAAGTCTCGACCATAGAAATGAATAAGGTCGCTCTCTGTGGTAGACAATAAGAGAAAACTCATTGAACGCTCAGACCAGACAATTGCCTGGGGTCACTATTGTCTGCGTATGACTGACCCTTAGATGCATATATGTATTTACTATTGTAAATTTTTAGTTGTGGAAATGTTTTAAACAAATTGCTTTTCTGTGTGTATGCGTGTGTATATGTGTATGTGTGAGTGGTTGTGTATGTGTGTGTGTATTTATATATGTATATGGATAATGTAAATATTTAGCTTTAATTGTTGTCTATTCTGTTTATTAATTTATTGATTTTGAATTTTATAAAATGTATGTAAAATGCAGTCTAGTGAGCGAGTGTTTTTTTCATGTATGTATTATGTGTGTGTGCGTGTGTGTATATATGAAGGTTAACCTAAAAATGCAAATGATAATGTTGTTGTATATACATGTAATTTTTTGTTTATGATTTTTTAGTTAAAACCGCTTATTGATTTTTAATCATGTAAACCCTGCAAACACAAAAATGTTTTTTAAATAATGAATTTCATATTTGACACAGCATATACAATGAAATAAAAAACACGCATTATTATGGAATGAAAGCCTCTTTATTTTCATTATTATTTTTCTACAATAAATCCTTTCTGTCAATCCATTGAGTATTAGGGAATCCATACTTTACAAGAATCCTATTTCCCTGCCTGCGTAATACTTTCTCTACCAGAAATGTATTAGGGTACTGTGTAGGTCGCAGTTCATGACCATAAAAGGACCCCTTTATCTCGTCACCATCATTACCTTTTAGCATGTATGTAACGGGATTGGTGTGATTTACACGAACAACTTGAAATATTTCAACACTCCAATTAGCTTCAAAGCCCTTTTCAAAATATCCCTTGTCCTTTGATATCCTCACATAATCACCAACACTAAACGTTCTTGCCCCTCTCTTCTCTCTTTGATCTTGAGTGTGGTTGTATAGTCAGAAGAAGATCGTTGTTCTTCACCTCTATAGGCTTCATTCGAATAGTGGAGTGGTAAGTGTTGTTATATCTTGCAATGATCTGAGGTAAAAGGTCTAGCCACTTGTATGATCCTTTAGCTAGAAATTCGCGATACATCATATTCTTTAAAGTTCTTATTAATCGTTCAACAGCAGCTGCCTTCACATGGGTATAGGTACTGTAGTGATTGACGTTATATTTTGTCATTAATTCTTTAAAATGTTTATTATAAAATTCTTTTCCATTATCACTCTGTATGTTCTTGGGCGGGGTTATCATTTCTTGCAGTATATCTTCCATAGCCTTTGCAACTCGAAGTCCTGCCTTGTGCATTAGCGGTCTCGCATATGCCATTTTAGAGTAGAAGTTGATTGCAATGATGATGTACTTGAAATTCTTATTGATTTTTGCATGCGGTATCATCTCCACCAAGTCGATCTGCACCAAGTCGTGGAGTCCCTTGCTGATAATCTTTCGACGCATGAGGTTTCTCCGGGCTGGAGCATGGAGCTCACTTGCTATATGTTGCTTCACTGATGTCATGCTATAACCTTTGCCGCTTTTAGTTCTTGAATAATCTCTTCAATTTCTTGAGTATGATTGTTATTGCCGGCGTCTCTGGATGCCACAAGTAGCCTAAGGCGATCCACCAGATCATTAGGGTCGGTCCAGTAGATGTAGTCTTGCCTCGTATTAGGGTGATGTTCTTTCCACTGTAGTCCTAATCCCTTGTGTTTCGATACTAGAGGACGTATAACGCTTTTATACTTGTAGGAATTACCCGATCTCAGCTGCCCGTGTTTGCTGAAGTTTCTTCGATGAACATGTGTTGCTTTAAGTATTTTACTGTATGTTTCAAGGTCATCTTCAGTGTATGCATGCATTTCAGGTATTCTCTTGAAGATGAGTTCCTTCAATCCAGGCGTGGTTTCATACGTTTCGTCCCCTATTCGAACTTTATTATTGACGAAATCAATAATCTTGTTGCCTAGCATGTAGCTGTCATCCTCATATCGTACTCCATATGATGAATCTATTTCATTTTTGTCCATCTTTCGAACTTTATTAAGGTAATTGTAGAGTTTCTCATCTTTCACGTCTTTCGGTGATTCCTCCTTGTTTGTAGTATTCATTTTCTGTATTTCAAGTATATCTTGAAGCGGATCTGTCAATGGTTGAAGAGCTTCACTCATCACTCTCTGGGTTTCAAGCTGCTGACCTTTAAGAGAACGTGAGTTTTCTCTTATAGCCTTCGTGTGCATAGCTACAGATTCTTTAAGTCGTATGCACTCGCTAACCATCTTGAAATGACACTGAAATTAGACTTTCACCTTAATATATACCCTATTTATTTAGCAGACTTCAGTTTATAAGAGATTTTCAGCTCGATATTTAGAAAATGGCCGTCCCTTAAACGATTTGCAGGAGCAGTGAAGGTTAGTCTATCACCATTTGCAATTGGTGCAGGCAGAGCTCTAAGAGACTTGTTATTTATTTCAATTATTGTATCAGGCCTTACAGTAGGAGCTGTTGGTGGCGTCATATAGCAAGAAACAATCTCGCCGTTTACGCTTGATTTGTAATATTCAAGACCTGTTGTTAACATGTACCTCTGTGATTTCCCTCTGAAAGGCAACGACTGCAGTGTAATTACATGTTCCCCTCTCATTTGCTCTACTAATGAATTTATGACTCTCATTTGTGTTTTAAGGATATTGATATTATCCACTGTAGCTGTCAGATGCCTATCTATTGATTTCTGGCGGTTCGCCATAGTTTCCATGTGTTTTCCCACTGTTTCTGTAATCGTGGTACTTATTGCACCAAGTCTGCTGTTTAAATCTTGGCGTATTTCATTTTGTTTCCTTCCCACGTGAACTTTAACAAACTTTTTTGTTGCTCCATCACTGTCATCGACAGGATCTGCTACTTCAATTAGCCTTCTTTTTTGGAATGAAACGTTACCGTTTGAATCGAGCGGTGGTGTTCTTGCACTTACATATTCTAATACATGCTTCTTATTTGGCATGTCATAGTCCTCTTGAGGTGGCAGCATTATCTTCAATCTTATAGCATCCAGGATAATGTTTCCATCGTCGCGTTTAAGGGTATTTTTATTCAGATATTCCATTAGAGCATCATGTTGCACGTCTAGCGACTTCTGGATGTGATCCCTAAGCGTAGTTTGAAGTTCGCCCATGCGCTGATATGTCGTTTTTTCCGTGAACTCCTGCATTCGATTTTCAGTAGAAGACGTAAGCGTATCCACGTAGCGTTTAGTGCTTGCGTCATCGTCCTCCTCAGGATCCTGAACAATGCAGTCTCTTGTTCCTGAATTGCTAATTTCCTTTTCCATCTCTGTTTATGATAAATTGATGTAGCGATCTTTTCACTGGCGCAGCCCTGTGTGATCCAAACCTATCAATACTCATGATGAACTATGAATGAGCAATTTCTTTATTAACAACTTTAATATATACATCGAATCCTCACCTATATCGACCGTCACTCATCGGAAATTCGGGAACTATTACCATAAAGGGTCTTCCTTCTGTAGAGCTCTCCCAAACACCTTTGCACAAATCTTTAAATTCAGTATACGTCATATCTGTGTTTACGTAATCTTCATATACATGCTTCAAGTTTAAATTATCTTGCCTGAAGAGTATAATCATGTTCGCATTATCTCTAATTAAATGTTTTGGGACTTTGTCATAGGATTGTGCTAGATATATTGAATCTACATTTCGATGTCTGCCCATGCTGTAAAAGGATGCAATCTTGTCTTGCTTTTCAGTGATGACGTCATCAAATATAAAGATTGAATTTTCTTTAATTTCTGATGGGTGCAAGACGCTTTCACCGTCTTCGTGAGTATACACGCCTATACCCTCAATGTTTACAAGCAGCTTAACGAGATATTGATACTTTGGCTGGTATAGCGACTTTGAATAAATGTACACATTTTCAAAGCGTAGTCCATTCTCGTGAAGTATCATATTGAGTAATACATTTGTTTTTCCAGCACTGGAGCTACCTAGAATTAGCGCTCTAACATTGCCTGGAAACAGCTACCCGTGACGATCGCGTCTAAAGTCACTTTCAAAGTCTAGCACCTGGATAGGCAGCGAGCAATCTTGCTTCACAGCTCCATCGTAGCAACTAAAATAAAATAAATCATCCTTAATGTATATATGCTAATAAATGTAAGCAATGACAGAGTATAAAAGAACTATGTGTCATTAAAATCGATTAGTGTACCATGAGTACTAAGGGGGTTAAGGTCTCAAGAGGTTCCGGTTTAATTAACTCTCTCATTAACCTGCCATTTGAACCACATTTGCCTGGTTACAGATCCTGTGGACCTGGGACAAAGCTAGAAGAAAGACTAAAGAGAGGAGACCCCGGAATCAATCCTTTAGACGAAGGGTGTAAGCTTCACGACATAGCCTACGCACAGCATAAGGATTCTGCTTGGAGGAACGTTGCCGACAAAATCTTGGCTGAAAAGGCCTGGAAAAGAGTGCAATCATCTGATGCTACATTAGGTGAAAGGTTGGCAGCCCGACTAGTAACAACCATCATGAAGGGGAAGGTAGCTGTTGGTGCGGGATCCAGGAAGAAACGAGGATTTCTACCACTCATACCAATTATTGCAGCACTAGGAGCCGCCGCTGGAGGCGCTGCACAAATAGCCTCTGCTGTAAATAAGAAAAAGGCTGAGGATAAACAACTTGCTGAAATGATGAGACATAACAAAGAAATTGAAGCAAGAGCGAAAGGCCTACGAGTGAAGAAGAAGAATAAGGCGAGGAACACCGAAAGGAAGAGGAGGCCGAGGAAGAAAGGAAATTCACAAAACTCCGGCAGAGGGCTATACTTGTCCCGGAAAAAGCATTAAGTAACATAGACCTCGACTTGTATGCCCGACGTTTAAAGATTCCTCATTTTAGGGGTGTATACATGATCGATCAGCTACCCTCAAGACCTCGTTACAGAGAGAGAATTATTGTTAATCTCGATACTTCAGAGAATGAAGGCACTCATTGGGTTTCTATAAAGAAGGATGGCAACGTGTCATTTTATTTCGACAGCTTTGGAAACTTGAAGCCTCCAAAAGAGATAGAAAGGTGCCTCAGAGATATTAAGGTACTGTATAACACTAAGAGGTTTCAGAGTTTCAGCTCAGTCATCTGCGGGCACTTGTGCTTGCAATTTCTATCGCAATGAGTTACACTATTGCTGTCAGTGGCAACGAGTATGTGCTTACTACATACCTGAATCCTCCTCTTCAGCTAGATCCAAAGTATCATTATGAGATTGCTCTACTGAATTTTGAAACCTTCTATTCAATTCCCAATGTTGATAGGAGTAATAATCAATTTCATTACATGCATAATGATGAAATTAAGATCATTGATATACCTGATGGAACTTATGAGATTTCTGATATTAATGAATACATCAGAGATAAGCTAGGTGCGGATGAGAATGTCTTCTTTATTAGACCTAATAACACAATGAAGGCTGAAATTAAATGTCCTTTCACTATTGATTTTTCCGGTGATCGTTCTATAGGCTCGCTATTGGGCTTCAGAGGTAAAGTTATTCCTGCTAATCAGCTGTCTGAATCTGATTACCTGGTGAATATATTTAAGGTGAGCATCATTCGAATCGAGTGCAGTATTGCAACAGGCTCTTTCATCGACAGTAAAAGCGGCCACTCGATCTACGAGTTTTTCCCTTCTGTTCCGCCTGGATATCATATTTCTCAAGAGCCGTCAAATCCAATTTACCTTCCAATCATAAACACCAATGCTATAGAGCAAATTAGTCTTCGTGTAGTGGACCAAAGCGGTAATATCATTGACTTTGGAAACGAGGATATAAGCATAAGGCTTCACATCCGCTGCAATGCCAATAGATTTTAGAAGTCAACGACGTCGAGGATATAATAAGGGAGTGATTCGACGCATACATCATACTCTACCCTTGACACCCGGAGGGTTAACATCACGCAATCGACACTTCCTCCAGGTATTGGGCTTCAGACTTCTATAATCATGGACATCTTCAATGAGATTCGATGACAAGATCACTAAAGAAGAGGAACATGTGTTTTTACCATATAATACATCGGCTCTGGACGCTAATGATGAAATTAGAATCCCTTGTCAAGCTGAGGATTTATATACTTTACCTAATCGAAGTTATCTATACATCGAGGGGAGTATTACTAAACCTAATGGAACAGCTACTACTGCAAAGCTTACCAATAACGCTATTGCCTTCATGATTGATGAGATTCCACTGGATATGAACGGCTCAACTATTGATCGAACCAGGAACCCCGGGATCGCCTCAACTTTACGCAACTATACTGCTCTCAACCCAATGGAGTCTGATCGCTTGCTGAATGCGGGATGGTGCTATCCTGGAGAAGACATGGACATTGTGAATGGAGCAAATGGAGCCTTCAACGCCATAGTACCGCTTTCGATGCTTCTGGGATTTGCAGACGACCACCAGGAACTCATACTCAATAGCAAGTTTGAGCTGGTGCTGATTCGACCCAAGGACTCTAAAAACTGTATTATTGCGCCTGCGGGTGAAGAGAATGCAAGCGTTAAACTTGCACGAATCGAGTGGAGAATGCCAGTGATACGACTTTCAGGTGCTGAAAAGGTTGAAATTCTCAAGATTGTCAAGTCGGACAAGGCACTGTATCTCCCATTTAGGACCATGGATCTGCATACTCAGCCTGCTGTGCCGCAAACTAAATCATTCACTTGGAATGTCGCCACAACATCAAAAATGGAGAAGCCGAGATTTGTCATTTTGGGTGCTCAAATTTTAAGATCGAGTAATGCATCTAAAGACGGTTCTCTTTTTGATCATTGTAACATAACTAATTTGAGAATTTATCTTAATAGCGAATGTTATCCCTATCATGACATGAATTTGGATTTTGGAAACTCGAGATTTGCATCATTGTATGACATGTACTCAAAGTTTCAAAACTCTTATTATGAAAAAGAGAACTATCCTTTATTGAAGAGAAAAGATTTTCTTAAATTTGCTCCTATATTTGTTATAGACTGCTCACATCAACCAGAAGAAGTTGTAAATGGTGCTGTTAACATTAGAATAGAAATTCAAGCTAGTGCAAATATTCCTGCACAGACCACGTTGTATTGTTTGATAACTCACGATAAAGTATTTACATACAAGCTTCTGACTCATGTGATGCAGCTTTTATTTTAAACTAATCATTGTAAGGATTTGTTTTTTCATTAGCAATGTAAGGATTTTTAATGAATAAAAACACTATATGAAAGCATACTTTCATTCTTTTTATTGTTATTATTTATCCTGTATTTCCATCACTTTCTTCCTCCAACTCCTCGTTCCAACATATTGCATTACATTTGCAGCAGGCAGGTTACCTAAATGGTAGTCTATAAACAATTCAAGTCTTTTTAGCCTGCAAATTTCATCTCTATTAAAAAATATTTCACAATCATTTAAATTAGTGTTCAAAAATTTTATTTCTGTCTCTTGCATATATGCAACAATATTATAAGAGAAAACAATATTTTCACAATATTCCACACGCGGAAACTTTCTCGATTGGAGGAATGCACTGAATGTAGGAAGACTCTCACGAATTATCTCCCAATCTTGAATTGTCATGTATACAAATTTTTCTTTGTTTTTCACTATAAGCACTGGAAGATCATAGAAGAATCCTATCTTAATGCTGTGCCTTTTCGAGATGTAGACGTCTCGGCACCCGCTTCTTTCCGTCATGTTTCTTGGGCGTCTCGATGTTGCTTATTCTATCCTCCAATAGCGTCAGCCTCCTTTGCAGGTCTGCAAAGCTGTTCCTCTTCTTCTTCCCCTTATTGCACCGCCTGAAACATTACACAATGAAGGTCTTAGGAAAGTGCTTGGGTGAAGTTAAGGTAACCTGAAAGAATTAATTTTTGTTAGGTCACAGAGGAATGAAACAATGATTTTTATATATGTGAAAATACTCACGTCAATGTTTTCCCGAGGTCTGCAGGCTTTCCAGGGGGAGACTCGGAGGTCGTCTGTGTTAGATCCCCAGCTTGCTGTGAATTGGAATCCTGTTCCTCATCTATGTGTTTAGCATACTGCTGTGCAATGGGATATTCCACTATATCTTCCGGTTCTTTATCATCGGAATCTATCTCGGTTTTAGGCGCTGGTGTCGTCATTTGAATTCTGCAAGTCATAATTTCCAGTGTTAGTCGTATACAACTGCTCTTGTACTATAGTACCATGTAATGTATGTTAGTATCGCATACAATTAATGTTTACATTAATGTTCTCTGAAGTTACGTATATGACGATAGCAATGTACAATAATGATACATATTTAAAGAGGTACTCACTTTAAATTTCTCTGTCTGAAGAGGAATACACTGCAGCTCTCATTGCATGGAAAGTATGACGCCATCTTGTCGTGTACCTCAGGTTTTGCACACAGTACAGAGTGAGTATACCCATTGCAGTACTCTGAATGCCACAGAGAGCCGTGATTTGAAATGAGGCTGAGCATCTCACCCTCACTTTCGGTATCAGTTTCTCTGGAAAGAAAGAAAATACAATAGAATGAACCATTTTAATTTTCACTCTTCTTTAGAGAACAATTGCACTCTTTTTAGAGTTTGCATTCAAGAATAAAAAACGATACTTACATCATGCTTCTTTTGTAGACCGGACAGTTGTCTGTGCATATGCCTCGAGAAGTCATCTGGTCATGATAGGAAGGCATGTTACACACTATAGAATGCATGATGCCATTACAAGACTCTTTATGATAATATGTATAATGGTATGATTCTTCTCCGCATTCACTCCAAAAATCATCCATTGTATTATCGACTCGATTACACCTCGAATAATATTCAGAGCAGTGCGAGAAGGGGCTGCTTATATACAACGGCTAGAAAAACCGGTTCTTCTATCACATGTAATGACTTGCAGAGAGGATCGGTGGGGGAAGCGAACTATAGGGAGTGGGGGATGAATGTGTTTTTCTATGCAAGAGAATAAATGATTCAATGAGGGAAATGAAAACTTTTATTATAGAGGCAATGCATGTAAAGGTTTTTTGATATCTCTGTTTGAAAGAGATAATTGCAGCGTTACAGGTGTGTGCGTGTGTGTGCGTGCGTGCACCAGTGTATGCATGTTGATGTATGCGCATGTGCTCGTGTATATGTGAGCGCCTGGATGTGTACAAGTTGTGGAGAAAGAACGAGATAGATAGATTGAAAGAGGAAAAAAGGAAGAAAGAGAGAGAAGAAAGAAAATAAAGAATCGTGTCTAGGTAACGGAATATCTAAGTATACGCAGCGGTTTAATATAAATAATTATATTTGTTAAATACATACATTTTAATCTGACCCGTTCACGCTTCAATAATTTAGTATTTATTATAGCGTTTCGCTGGGAAAGGTTCGAACTAGAGGCTTCTGGGTTCCTGAGAATACCTTTCATTAAAACAGCGTAATGTTGTATAAAATTAAATTATATTTGTTAAATACGTTTTTTAATCTTATCGTGCACGCTTCCGTAATTTAATAGTTAGTAGGCATAGAGCTTGCAGGGTAAGACTCGAACTAGAAACCTCTGAACGGCGTTTAATCAGGGTAATGATATAATAATGTTTTACCCTAAGAAAATATCAACTTGGATACCTAAGTATACGCTTGTGTTTAATATATTTTTAACCTGATAGTGCACGCACCCGTAATTTACTAGTTATTACACATTAGAGTTTGCAGGGTAAGATTCGAACTAGGATCCCTCTGAACGGTCTTTCATTAACCAGGGTAATGATATAATAATGTTTTACCTTAGCAAAGTATCAATTTGGATGCCTAAGTATACACCGGTGTTTAATATAAATAATTATATTTGTTAAATACATTTTTAATCTGGCCTTGCATAGTTTAATAGTTATTGCGCGTTAGAGTTTCACTTGGTAAGATTCGAGCTACAATCCTCTGAACGCCTTTTTATTAATTAGGGTAATGATATAATAATATCAATCATAAATTTCTCATTAGCAATTAACTTTTGATTACAGCAAGAATCGAGCACCGATCTATGGATATCCACGGAGAGGTTTAATGCATGTAATGAACTGTATATTAGGCGCTTTTTCAGAGTCGCTGCCTGAAATGGGCCAAACAGAATGCTTGTTAACTATGCTCGGGTATATTCGTAGGATCTCGTAAAACATCGGAGAGAACAGTCCCTCAGGGCAAAAATCATGATCGCCGACTCTGACGTTGTTACGTAGAGCTGGTAAACAAGCTTCTCTCTTTCACGCGAACAAGGACAGGACTAGCATAAGGCAACCTTCAGATTCTTTTGTTAAGCTAGCAGTATTCGAGAAACAATGGAAAGGGACCGGCTTTGTTATGGGGCAGTGGAATGAGAAATAAAGGCTTGACCCGGACAATAGAAAGGCACACAATAGAATCTCTTCCACAATGGAAAGGGACCGGCTTTGTTATAGGGTTGTGGAATGAGAAATGCCAGATGGTCTTTCTAAAGTAGTCTTGCTCCGGACAATAGAAAGGGGCCGGCTTTGTTATGGGGCAGTGGAATGAGAAATAAAGGCTTGCCCCGGACAATAGAACTTGTTTCTCTGTTAACTGGCTTTAGGTTCTCTTTGTCACGACCCTAATTCATCATGGGCTTTGTTTATTTTGACAGCTGAAGGGTAAGCATTGTTCTTTTGTTAAAAGCTAGTGGAATGAGTAGGCCACGTGTTCGAGAAACAATGTAAGAGGGGGTGGGTAACTGCAACAGGTGCAGGAGTGGTCGGATGTGGAATGGGTAGGAAAAACATCTCGCCTTTGTTACAGAACCTTAAATTTATGACCCCTTTGTTCGTTTTAACAAGTGAAGGATAACGTTAATTGCTTAACTGTCAAGCTTCCATTGTACTCAACAAGATTTACGACCGCAGCTGCAACTAAAACTACCAAGGAGTTGGGGGTGGGGGAGAGGAGGCGGGGGAGCTCATTTGCATATGAATAGACATTCCATGCATAAATTAACTTCGCCAGCTCTCTCATTTCTATACTACTTACGTAAAGGAGAAAAATGAGGTAAAAGAGAGAAAACGTTATGAGGACGATTAACTCTACCCTGTCAGGGCATTTAATGCTTATAATCTGTTATGATCAGCTCAGTAAATCTTTGAATTTATATTAAAATATTATGCAGCTGTGATGACGTAAATGCAATCGCCAGAAGCGCTAAATCAACAGTTGGTAGTGAAGAGCAGCTTGGAGGATTGTCGTCTTTCCTTTCTTCATAGGAAAGGGCTAATTGAAATTCTGATGCACAAGCACCAATAAAAAGGGAACTCTCTTCTGGGAGAAGCTCGGCGAGAGATTTGTGCGAAGTAGCCATTCCAAGAAAGCGCTGCGTTCAGGTATTTCTCCGAACACCATGCAAATTGAGAGGAAGGTAAATTCAGAAGCAAACAACGTTAACAATGGACAGGGACAAAGCCGTTTAGAACTGCACTGCAGCGCTCTTGATGTTAACAGTATTTTATTTTCG
This sequence comes from Deroplatys truncata, assembly GCA_030765065.1. Lineage (NCBI taxonomy): Eukaryota > Metazoa > Arthropoda > Insecta > Mantodea > Mantidae > Deroplatys > Deroplatys truncata. Next base: position 88,208,510 of record CM060980.1, read on the forward strand.
TGAAAATAAGCCTCTCTTCCTAGAAATGCTACGATGTTACACATTGATTTGTTAGAAAGCAGAATTGTTTTATTCTTCGTACTCAGCTGTACACCTTCAGCGGCTTATATGCACAGAACTAATTTTAAACCGCTGTGAACATTTTGAGAAGGCTATTCACGTACGAGACTGGCGCTTCATTCGAAGGCTAGCACCACCATGTTTATGGGAAAATAACTTCTAATAGTTAAATTACAACTGAAAACAGTGTCAAACTGAAAGGTAAATAATTCAGAAGAGCCCTGTTTCCTTTTTACAATTCAACAGCACATTTTGATATTTTTTGGGGGGAAGGGGACGAAGGAGAACAAGTACTGCATTCGATAGAAAAAATCCACATTGAGTTTTACTAGAAATACAAATTTCGAGGTCCCCTGCATCCAATAAACCTCTTTTTTTTTAAACAAGATCCATCTGCGAACGGCACAGCTAGAAAGCGTGATGATTCTGTATAGGGACGGGATTTTGACGACCTGAAATGTTTGAAAATAACCTATAAAATGAAAAGTTTAAAAAGATGACACGATATTACAAAAAAACAACAACTAAAGGCCGAGTTTATTTATTAAAATTACAGCACAGAAAGTTATAAATTAATTTTTACGGAGTATAACTGCTATACAAGTATAGAAAGTAGGTATAAGAATGAGGTTAATTCAGAAAATTAATTACAAACATATATTTGTTGAATGTTTTTGTTTCAAGAATTTTGGAAGAGAATTTTTTTAAAGCAGGTCTTACAAAACTGTGGCATTAACTCTTTTCAGTTTTCCGATTATACAAAACTTCTTGCTGAAGGGATTTCACAGCCTACGACACGACACGACACGACACAATAGCAACCTGACACAACCTCAACGCGAAAAAGGAAAACTGGCCTGTCGCATCCTAGTTTGGGACATGAATGCATAACTGTAATGTTACTTGAAGGTGATGGCAAGAGCGACCCCTCAATCCGCAAGCAACCCTTTGCGGACAAACCATTAAATAGGAATATGGCTTCTTTCCAAGAATGCCAGTAAAGGATTAAGTTATACTCTTATTCTCAGTGGAATAGTGAAATTTCTGATACTTGAAAAGTTAACCTTATGTAAATTGTCAATTATACATACCTTATATACCCGATGTAAACGCAGGAAAATGACAAAATGACGTAAAATCGAAAAAAAGCCCTAAAACCGAAAAATGGCATAAAATTACAAAAAAAAACGACAATAATATGCATCTTCATAATGTTGAACACGTGATAAGGATTTATGTACAAGTTAGATATGCCTATAATTCAACAATTAAAATATGACATGTCATCGGAATCCGAGCCTTGGTTATGTGGTTTGCGGCGTATGTCTCAAGAACAGGATATTTAAGGTTCGTATACTAACAATATCACTTACCCTGTCTTTAAAATGAATCAGGATGTACGAGGGTTGTCCAGAAAGTAACCTCCGTTCATGCATAGCACGAGAAGTAGCGGGGGTAGCGCCGCCATTTCGACATCAGCGTGCGCAGTAGCTCAGTACGCTTCTAGCTGTGCAAGGTGGAGCATTGTACTGTCTCATGTTTGCTAGTTATAACCTAACAGCATGAACGCCGAAATAACAAATCCCGCCAAGTGTGAAGTGTGAAAACGTCAAGAAGAGCAATCCAAAACAAGCGTCATGGTCTTCTGACATCTGTTGTGTTTTTGCATGACAACGCTCGCCCTCACACAGCAAACAACACAAATGAACTTTTGACCAAGTCCAAATGGGACGGTTTTGACCATCCCCCGCACAGCCCGGACTTGGCCCCTAGCGACTTCCATCTGTTCCAGTACATGAAAAGGTGGCTTGCAGCTCAGCGCTTAGGCAATTACGAAGAGCTTCAAAACGCCGTAACAAGTTGGCTTAGTTCACAGGCGACAGAATTGTATGCAGAGGGTATTTCAAAGACTGTGAAAAGGTATAACAAGTGCTTGAATCTATTTGGAGACTATGTAGAAAAATAGAGAAAAGCTGTAGCTTTCAGATGCATATAATAAAACTTTTGTATGTATACGGGTTTCATGTTTATTTCAAAACGGAGTTTACTTTCTGGACAGCCCTCGTAATATACCTAACCTTTAAAATTCCTTTTTTCATGCAGCTTTATATTTCCACTAGCATCTACACTTCCACCCTAACAATTAATTTAAATTAAACTTTAATTCACTGGTTCATAAATATACTGTACGCCCATGTATTTTCGCATTTTCAGTTAAACTATCATAGATATAGTTGTCGTGAAATAAACTGAGTGTGGACTATTGGAGTGGAAATTTTAACGTGGGGCTATAGGAAAAGAATGTATTTAACAAGAATATGCATTTTAAAAGCATAAAAAATAGTTGATATTAATTAAGAAGCTAATAATTATTTGCCGTTCTGGAGATACATGCCGTTAAACGCTCTATCATTCCACTTCGTGCTTTAAAAAATGTTTGTTTTAACATTGGTAACTCATCCTGACAAAATGCATATTTCACGATTTTTCTTTGCAAAATATTACACTTTACGTTAGCATATTTTCGTGCTTATTTGAAATAGGAACCCATCATGTTTCAGTTTCTCTTCAGCGTAGATATGAAGGAGGGCCCACATATAAAAGTGAAGCGCACATCTCGTTATCTTGTGAACGAAGGCGTTAGGTTTTCGGGGACTGAGCCGTTGACTTGAAAAATACTCGAGACCCTCATTTATTGTCCCCCTCAATGTACATAGAAAAACGAGGGTTTTCTTTAAGAACTACCAGAAACGCCGAGAAAATAATAATGCGCAGAGAAAGATGTATGACCGCACCACATCGGATCCTCCCCTCTCAAATAATGATGTAAACCTGTTCTCGAGTGCGGTTATGCACAAAAATATTTTGACATGAAAACATGTATCTCATATGTTAGTATTATTTGCATATTTACGCATTTTTTTAAAACGCGTCATAGTTTCCAATTTTTTACTTCATACTCTCAAATCATGTTCTGTAGCCGGCACTACATAAAGATAGAAGAAATTACATCTCGTTGCACATTATTAAATCATGGTGCACATGATACTACTGTATTTCCTGCCGATAACCGTAGAGCATTTACGGACTCCAGAAATAGCGACTCCACTTCGAAATATTCTATAAGGTAGATTAACAGAGCAAATTCTCATTTTTAATATGGAGAAAAAGCATACAATTTTACAATTTACGTGTTCGGTTTTTACAAGATTTTTCATTTTATTGATTTTATAATTTATTGAAATTAACACCGATTTTTTACTTGTGATGTCTATACAATGATTTTATATGCATTTAGCGCAAGCATTTTTATATAATATTTGACAATATCACCGACAAAAACTTTAAATTGACAGAAAAATAAATTTGGAAAGTCGTAATGAGGAAGGACAATAAAAGCTTTAATAATTCCAGTATGACATTTCTTCTTCTGTCATATCAAAACAGATTTCCATTGTAATTTCAGGTATTATACAAAACATTTATTTACTAAATGCATGTAAAGTAATGTAAAAGTTATACACGAAAAAGCTGAAAAAGGCGTCATTAAAAAAAAAACATAAGACTTGTCAAATAAAAAACCTTAGAAATAGCGATTCCACTTCGAAAAATTTTGTAAAGCAGACTAACAGAAAAAATTCTAATTTTTAATGTGGAGAAAAAGCATAAAATGTTACAATTTACGTGTTCGTTTTTTACAACATTTTTCATTTTATTGGTTTCATGATTTATTGAAATTTGCACCGAATTTTCAACTTTTGCATGTGTGGTTCTATAAAATGATTTTATATGCATTTAGCGTAGAAATTTTTATATAATACCTAACAATATCACCGGCAAATAAATTGAACTGACAGAAAAATAAATTTGGGAACTCGTAAAACGTGAGACGTTAATGAGGAAGGACAGTAGAAGCTTTAGTAATTCCTGTATGACATTTTTTCAAAACAGATTTCCATTGTAATATCAGGTATTATAAAAAAGTATTTATTAAATGCATGTAAAACAATGTAAAAATCATACACGAAAAAGCTGAAAAAGGAGCCATTTAAGAAAAAAAACATACCTAGTATCGTTTGTTTATACAGGGTGGACCATTTTAGTTGAGACTGTACAATATCTCGAAAACTAAGCGTTATAGAAATAAATATCTTTGATAAAAGCTGCTTGATATTATGGGGGAAAGTAAATGCCATTAGTCGTGTTTTGTTTGGAGGACGTTGTAACGGTCATTTTAGGATCAATTTAATTTTTTTAAATGGGAACCTACATTTTGTATGTTTTCTCATTAGAAAATGGTTTATAGAAAGCTGTTTATTTTGTGATGAGGAATAAGGAAACAAAATGAAAAATTTTGGTTCTCAATTACGAAATGTAACTTGACCCTCAAGTGACCATCCATGGATGGTCCAAGCGTTCATTGCGCTCTTCGTACACAGCCATTCAGCATTTTCGTTGTTATTTACGTTGGTGCAAGAACAACTGCAAAATGCTTTATACAAATGGTGTTTAGTTTTTTATGAGTGAGAAAACAGCATTAAAAAGGTGGGTTCCCATTTGAAAAAATTAAATTGAGCCTAAAATGACCATCACAACCTCCTCCAAATAAAACACGACTAATGGCATTTACTTTCCCCCATAATATCAAGCAACTTTTATTCAAGACATTTCTTTCTACAACGCTTAGTTTTGGAGATATTGTACAGTGTCAACTTAAATGGACCACGCCGTGGAGTTTCTACGAACTATTCTTACAAAAGCTTATTTTTCTATGGATCGTGTTATTTGAGATAAAGCTTTGCAGAAATACTTTTCATTACATATTACATTCAAGGTACAAGGGGGATAGAGAAAGTAGAATCGAGTCAGAAGTTTAAAAACCGAGTCGCTATATGAGGGACTAGAAATCCCCTATTCTTTCCACATCACGAGAAACAACTGAATGGCAAGAGCACTTTAAAAATTACAAAAATTGTTGAAAAATTCAAACCAATAACAGCGGAAATCCCAAATATGACTGATTCTACAAAAAAGTTATGAAAACTAAATTCTGTATTTTAAAGAGATTACATTTACTTTGTATAGTCGGTAGGTTTTTGTCTCTCCTATGGTTTACCAGTTATACAAAATTATAAAAAAAATTCCTCCTGAATGAAGCAGACTTCAAAGGCTATTCCCAGAAAATTCAAGACACACATTTTGTTATGGAAGGATCTTAAACATATGGTATTTTAATCAAAATCGTTAGAGCGATTGAAAAAATAAAAAATATCGAAAAATATTCAGTGTAAAGGGTAGTCTAGGGAATGTGGATTTTCATGAGAATCTTCTGTGTTGCATCTTTGGAAGATGCTGAACCTAAATACCAAGTATGGTATCTATCGGACATCGCATTTTTGGGTTATGCTTTTCACACCTTGGGCCTTTTTCTAAAAGTGATATTCAGTGGGCCTCAAAATTGTATTGTGAATTCGTAATGTATTCGTGAAATCTCGACATCGAATTTTTGAGTGGCATGCTATACTTCCTCTTATTATAAGTATGTGGCAGAAAACGCAAAGGGAGAATTTTCTTTGCATTAATTTGGCTGCTAGAATACTTTTTAAGGTGCAAACGAGTATTTTCTGGATGAGTTCAAGAGACCATTGCGCATCTCGGCGACACCAATTCGAGTGCTGTCCCTGAACTAAACATTTTCAAATCTGTTCCTTTTGCAGAATTAATGCTTTTCTTTCCATCTTTGTTTTATCGTTTTCATTGTGTGTAAGGCTGTATGGGCCCAAGTAGCTGAGGAAATCCAAAAGTACGTCATCCAATGACGGAGAATGTAATAAGTAGTAGTACTGCAGTGCGCCGCGCCGTCTGGATCAAGGACGGCGCTTTCACCTGGGTCAAGTGATGCAGAGCAAGGCAACTTGGGTCAAGGATTCATTTGCAACAAACGGTGAAAACGTTCTGCTTTAAACCCTTATAAGCAATACCCTTTCTTAAACGGATTTTGAATTTTTCTCTACACCATTCCACTTTACTCCTTTTTTTATGCTTGTGCACTTAGTAGAGCAAGTTTTACTTTCTCTACCACTTACCCCTAGTAACTAGAGGTATATTATATGCCACCTAAAAAATTCGATATCGGGATTTCCTAGAAGTGCACGTTTTGAGGTCCCCTGAATAATAAAAGGCTTTAACAAAAGTGTGTGTGTGTGCGCGCGCGCGAAAAGTCGGATAAGTACCAGCTTGGTACAGCCATCTTCCAGAATGCGTCACGAAGATTTTTCAAGAAAATCACCCCATACGAAACTGTCGTTTACATGTAACAATTTCGATATTTTTTAAATTTTAATTTCTCAAAAAATGACTAGACCGATTTTGTTTGAAATACTGTGTGTATAAGATATCTACATGACAAACAAAATGTATATCTTGAATTTTATGCGAATAGCCTGTGAAATCCTCTTAATTCTGAATAAATGTTGCATACTGCCGCATAACTGGTAAACCCTAAGATACAGACAAAATTTACTGCTCATAAAATGTAGATCTCGTTAAAACACACCTTATTTCATATAACTTAATGGCATTTACCGTTACCAAGATATTCGTTGTTAATGGTTTGATTTTACAAATACTATCGTGCAAAAAGTGGAATTTCAAGCCAGCATACAGCAACTAGCTTTCTAAAGATTTAACCATCGCTTCAGCCCTCTGTATGCCTTTTGCATCTACAGTGCCCGACAATTTCGCTGACAAATTATTAAAATTGACGGAGAAATAGACTTGTGAAGCCGTAAAAACCGAGGCGTTAATGAACAAATTCAGTAAAAGTTTCGAGTAATTCCTGACTTTTGACGTTTTCCTCTGTCAGATCAAAGCCCATTTTCATCGCAGTTTCGACTGTACTAAAAGATGTATACAAACGCATATAAAGTACTTTTGTAAATCCCGCAGATAAAAAGATGAAAATTTGGTGCAGTTTACAAAATATTACAAGAGTACTAAAATGAAAAAAGTCGGGGGGGGGGGGAGACAGAACACTTACAGTGTGATATAGTTTGTTCTTTCTGCATATTAAAAATGATGATTTTCTGCTCGTTAATTTGGTTGCCAGAATGTTTACTTTCTTCACCGTATTCATAGTAGACAGGGAAGGTATTGCATTCCTCTAAAAAATTCGGTATCGAGATTTCACCTGAACTTCCAAAGATGCAACAGGAAGATTTTCCAGAAAACCCCCGACCACAAACTACCCTTTACAAGGAACATTTTTCGAAACGTTACTTCCTCAGAAACAGTTAACGATTTTTATTAAAATGCAATATATCTAAGATATTTACATGACATAAGGTTTATATCTTGAATTTTCTGGGAATATCCTATGAAGTTCACTTCACTCGGAAGGAATTTGGTATAATTTTGTGTAACTGGTAATCAAGAGATAGACGAAAACGTACTGCACAAAAAATGTAACCCTCTTTAAAACACTAATTTATTCCAAATAACTTTTGGGGGGGCAGCCAGTCCCGTCTACCCGTTAATATTGGTTTCAATTGTTCAACGCTGTATTCATTTTATTTTTTCTAAGTCACTATTCATTTGTTTCCTGCGAGTCACTGAAAGAGTACGGAATTTTAAAGCCATAGCGAGCCGCTCTTAAACACCTGACGATCGATTCGGTTTCGTCTATCTCGCTTTAATCTACAACGAAATTCGTATGTCACTATATATGCAAAGGTTTACCTCGATCAAAATGGCGATAGAAAAATACGCTTGCGTAAGTAGTGTTTGTAGAACCTATATAAAAATGATAGTGGGTAAAGAAAGTCATTGAATGTAACATCAGATTTTTTTAAACCTGAGATAAATATTTTCTGGAGTCACTGTATAAACAAGGCGGTTTCTCTGTTCCACTCTACATTCGAAAAAATCCAAAACGAGTCTTGTCAACATTTATAAGAGCCATTACGTTTTTGGAAAACGCAAGCTAGAGTAAATATACAAAATTCCACAACAGGACGGAGCCTATATTCGTGTGCCTGCACTGCCGTATTGATATTTGGCAACATGGTCGTATATTGGGAAATATCGACAGAAAACTTAAAGTGGTTCTTCATATTAGCCTTCTTGGCTGATTTTAACCAATCTAGAATGTGGCGACAAAATTTCTTTGAAGGGTTTCTACAAAATGCCATCACGAGTGTTAACAGTTGATACTAGCATGTGCTTATATATTTTTAAGCCTGGTAATGGCACCGTTGTGAATGAGTAAAAAATAACCAGTCGCAGCACACTGATAAACACACTATTCCTAGCGTTTGTCTGAGGCACAGAAGTAGGTACCGAAATTTGACCCAGAACAATAGGAATTATACGATATCCAAAAATACATGTTTTGAGGTCCGCTATACAAAATATAGGTTTTTAGAAGGTGTGTGAGAGTAGCACAATTAAAAAACGAAAATTAGGAGTAATATCAAATTACGTATTTAAGCCCAGCATCTTCCATAGGATGCAAGGTGAAGATTTTCGTGGATTTCATGAGCGCAATAATACTTTACAAGGAAGAATTTACTGTAAATTGTCTTCATTCTTATCGAGTTTTGTGCAAATGCTCTTTAATTCTTTGAAAAGATGTTCGAAATGATACGGGAAATGCACTTTAGTAATTTTTGAACAGCTGTAAAATGGTATGAGTAGAAATGGATGTTAAAGCGTTAAGCATCAGATTGTATTCATTATATCAGGTTTCATTATGCTTATGCTGATCATCCATCCCAGTAGGAGAAACAGAAAATTTAGAAATGGGCTTGACAAAAACTTTCAGTCTCTTCTTTGTAAATCAAATAATTATTTTTCTAGCTCTTTATTAAGATATGTTTATAACTGGAACTTTTGCACAGAAACTGTGTTGCGAGCATATTTTGCACGATATAGAATAGATCTGTGATAAACCTGAAGTATACAGTTTTCACTTGAAGGACTTGACATTTTTATCTCAATATTATGGAAATGTAATAAAAAGAAATTACACAAAACTTCAATGAGCTATGATCATCTCTAATTTTGTTCTTCATTTAATCTATTTTTATAACTGAATTAGTGCACCACGTATCCAAGTTTTATTACACCCTACTAAGAATTTTAGTTTGGCTTAACAAGACCACTATAAGAATAGTCGCATTGCAGTTTCTTTTAATATTAATCAGATTTTGCTAGAAAAAAAGCACAAATCTTTCTCATTTATATAACGAATAACAAAGCATGAAAATGTTTACTAAAAATATAGCAATTATGCACTTTCAAAAAACGTGCACGAGAATATTTAGTTATCCTTTCCAGAAGAGCTACTAAAAATTGCAAGTGACTAAAATTATGACACTTTGAGCATCTTAGGTATTGAAAAATGCTTAGAAAAGTTTTGAGAAAAACGAAATTTAAAATTTGAACGTGCATTACAGTACTATGCTCAAGATTATTTAAATGGCCGTATAGAGCTTTAAATTATTTCGAAATGAAACGGAACGTTGCCGTGGCGCGTGGCTGGTGAACTATAAATAAATGCCGCTCTGAAGTTTTGTGATCACGTGCCGAACAATAATTACGTATGCACGAAATGACGCACCTCTCCTCTTGCTTAGAACTTACACCATTAGAGAAAGCATTTCTGCGATTTCGTCTAGAATAGTTTACTTTCTAATTTGAGGATTGTTATGAAATGCTCCGTTCGGTTCGCTTTCTCTGTATAACTGTATCCACAATGTTCACAGGCTCCTGAGCAGTTAGACCTAATTGTAAGTACTTCAACGTCTGCTCGGGTCTGCGTATCTAACCATTTAAGTGCACAAGAGAGGCCATCCACGTCGTTTGCAACGGCGAACATTCCCAATGCCATGAGTGCTGTGCAAACTACATCCAGGTGCATCGAAATGCCGAGTAGCGGAGCAGTAATTTAGCATGTAAAACAACCACCTAAATTACATTCGTAACGGACTCTTGTTACATAGAAGTTGATTCCAAACAATTTCACAAACCTGTTTTACGTAGCAACAGCTTGGGCACGAGAGGGGGGTGTTAAATAATTGCATGAAACTTTTGAATATTTTCGCTACCCAGGAATGCGATCTTCACACAGAAGTTTCCACTCGCAAGGATGTTTTCTCACAATTCACTGCGAGCATAGGGACAAGAAGCAACTGATCAAATTTAGCAAAGCAGAAATTAACAACAAACAAGTAATTGTGGGAAATTGTTATTGTTTGCACATAATAATTCGATTTTGCTGAATAATAAACTAAACCGAATTAACAACAAACAAGTAATTGCGGGAAATTGTTATTGTTTGCACATAATAATTCGATTTTGCTGACTAATAAACTAAACCGAATTGCATAATTTAGTTTGAAATAGAACACAATTATTTCAATTTGGACTGAATAAGATTGGATTTGGCACGGAAGTCACATGATTTGATGCATTCTTTAGGATTAGTGTATTTTGAAGTAACTATGCTTTTATTTTGTGAGAAACTTACTACTTAACTCTGATGCATTTATTACATTCAAATATAACATTTATTTTTCTGCAACTCTCATGTTTAGACAGATTGCCTTTTTTATTGCAAAAACACAAACATCAAGGTTTGTGGAGAAACTGACTAAAATGAATGAAAATCCATAAAACTCAGCTTTTGAAGCGTTTGAACCCCCTATCAGGTGGCTTACAGGAACAAGTCAAAGGTTATTTTTCAAAATATATTTATTTATTTGAGCACTTTACCACACTGAAAATGCCCCACCTTATGCAATGATAAGGTGTAGATATGATACGGAACGATTTAATTATATCCTCCTCTAATCCATTGATACAGCAGATACGTACATTCGGAAATTGTAAACTGGTATTGCTACCATTTGCCTACCAGTGGTTTGTTTTAGACGGTCTAACATTAATACTCAGAAACTGTTCAGATTTATCATCCTGTTCCTAAAGCTGTTGGTTAAACAGTGAATTGTAACTAGAGTTATTTTTTCCGTAGCCATCCCTTGCTGGTACTTGGTGTATACATATCTGTCTACAGGAATATCAGTAAGAATAATTATGTACTGCTCTAACTTTAAAATGTTTCCAAGGAGTAAATTTATTGTATTGATTTAAACAGTTTTCTAGGTAATCCTAATTAAAATTTCAAATTTTGTTACATTCGTTTTGTTTTTTATTATTTCAAGGCACTCTGAGAATGTGCGGTGTTTCAACCTGACCGACTAGCCTACAAAGCTCTGCACAATGATCTAAATGGACTATCTATGGAGCCTAAGATATATATTGGCAATGTCGGGAGCCTTATTTTTATAGTCATCACCAGGGTTAGGAATTTTAGGTGCGCAGCTTTTTTCTTAGGGTAAGTTAAAGCTGTGCGGAAAGATATGACAGTGTGAAATTTTGTTTTTATCCCATTTTCCCCCAACCATGCCCATAATCCCCTTTTCCCCACTTTTTTCCTTTAAGTTTCATTCCAATTTATTCTTTAACTTTCAATTAACGTCTCCTCAGCTTGCTGTGTACGTGCGAATAGTAAACCTACCTCTTTCAGTAAACGCCGCGCAGGAATTGAAAGCACACCCGCAACAATGGAAAATAATTGTGTGTTCGACGAAAACCTATTTCTCTCGCTTTACCGCTATAAAGTAGCCGCAATAATGCAACTGACGATGAGTGGTTCTATCCCACCAGAATCAGTAGCCTGCTGTTCGTGAATGTGAGTTTGTTACTGTGAGAGACGTCATCTGTTTGCGTGGAGGCGAAGGCTGGGCACGCAGACGGCAGTAACCTCACCCGCGCAGTTCCGAGAATTATTAAGACTGGGTTCTGCTCGAAACTACTAGAAATCGCTGAGACTGAAGTTCCAGCATGAATGAGAACATTCTGGTAGTTGCCGCTGTGTTATAAGAGAAGTGGACAGCGAATGGGCGCAAGAGTGAGTTGTGTGACAGTCGCATTGTGTTAGCAAGTGAACTAGTGTTACCACTCCAAACGAGTGTACTATACTCGGCGCCAATCAAGAAGGTAATTGACAGTTACTAACCACGTGGTGGAAAGCTTTAAATGAATGGGAGGGGACGAATACGTCACAGCGGTCGTCATAGCAACCATTAGAAGGACCAATTAGAACTAAGACGTTTCCATAGCAACGATAGACGCAAATGCCTTGTTGCAATATCGTAACACGTGATTAGCATGACGTACCTGGCGAGCGACCGTTGCAGTAACATGAACTGCGGTCTTATCTTCTGCTGTCGCTGCAGTTATAAACAATTGTCCTCCTTTTAGCCCCAGCTTGCTTATGGTTTTTGTATCAGTTTAGAGATTGCCTGCGTACTGAAAAGTTCTTTTACATCGTCCTATTTGTATGGTATTTGTCTTGTGTTAGTGTGTTTGAGTGCGTGTATTTGTGCTTGCGTTTGTGTGTTGTGTGAGCATTTATAATTGCGTTAACACGTTTAATGGATACTTAATGTCCAAAAATAGTGACAAAGATAGCGCAGCTAAACGAAAAACTGAGCGCACTCGGGAACCGAATAAAACTGTAGTTGGTAAAGATATCCCAAATAAAGGACAGGCGCGGGAAATAATATGCACTGTGAGAATATTTCGAAGAGGAGAAAATAATTCAGTGGGTTGTTCGCCGTAATATACCGATGAAGGAGGGACTGAAGAAAAGTGAGCTACTGGAACTAGTGAAAGTAAACAAACTGCGGTTTCCAAGTTATGTAGTCGATGGCATTGCTGCAGAACATGGTCACAAAATAGTTAGGCTTCTCCCTTAACATTGCCATTTTAACACGATTGAATTAATTTGGGCCGACATAAAGGGTTAAGTTGGGCGAAACAATAAAGGTTTCACTGTGTCGTCAGTAATAAACCTTACAGAGGAGGCACTAACAACAGTAAAAGCTGAAAACCGGAAAAAAAAGAAAAAAAGCGGTGACTCATACAAAGGGCGTAATAAGCGCAGCTTGGGAAAATGAAGAAGTTCTGTAAGAAACTATAGAACAGCTTGTCATTTCCGTTGGGAATTCTAGCGGCACTTCAGATGATGACGATGATGATGATGATGACAACGACGGTGGTGGTGGTGGTGGCAACATTGTCTATCAAACGAGCAGCAGCAGCAGCAACAACAACAACGGCAACAGCAGCGATGCAAGCGATTCGGAAATCTGGCATTTTTTCCGTTAGAATAAGCATCAATATTTCACAGGTACGTCTCTTCTGTTAACGCAGATTTTTACACTGATATATTATTGCATTTTCTATCCTCTGCACGTAGATTCATTGTTACAATTGTCTTCCTATACGAATATAAATAATACCCGCTCTACAATGCAGGCGCAACCCAGTCTCCTTCGACACAGTTCTAGCACGCTCTCCACGTGGTCGCGATGAGCGGCAACGTCGTCTCTCTCTCTCTCTCTCTCTCTCTCTCTCTCTCTCTCTCTCTCTCTCTCCCTCTCCGCGAAATGTCAATCACCTTCTTGATTGGCGCCAAGTATAGTACTCGATTTTACCATGCCAAAGGTGTCCAGTGCTTGATTTATTGTTCTGGCTGACGAATTCAAACAAGATTTCATAGACACTGATGGAACTGTTATCCGATGTACTATTTGTGATTAAGGAATTTTGTTAGATGAAAAACACCAGCGAGACCGCATCAAACAACACATTTCCAGCTCTAAGCATCAAATGAACAAGACTCTTCAAGCAAACAAATCACGGCAACCTCTATTACGAAATGCGTTTCAACAGACTTCTTCAAAAAGCTAAAATTTGAAGCAATTAAACATTGATTTGTGTGCAGCTCTTACACAAGCAGGAATTTCACTCAATAAGGTGAACCATCCAGCCTTCAAGGGATTTCTTGAAAAATACACAAAGATGTCAATGTCCGATGAGAGTACTTTAAGAAAAAACTACTTGGAGCCTATTTACCAAGAAACCATAGAAAGAATCAAGGAGAAAGTGTCTGATTGCGATGTGGAAATCATTGTGGATGAAACCATAGACTCAGTGGAACGATATGTTTTGAACATTTTAGTTTTTCCCTTAGCAGGGGAGAAAGTAAGCCCATGTTGTTAAAAACGTACGAGCTGCAGAAAGCCAATGCCAATACAGTAATGCAATCCATTAATGGACTTCTGCCAAAAACTCTGGCCTACTGGTATCGAGTTTTAAAAACTTCTTGTGGTTACGGACCAGGCTCCATACATGGTTTCAGCTGTTAACCAATTGAAACCTTTTATTTCCTAACTTGATGCATGTGACATGCTTGGCGCATGCCCTTCACAGGGTTTGTGAATCCATAAGGAACGAATACGACATCGCAAATCAATTCATCTCTGCCCTGAAGAATATTCTACTGAAAGCTCCGAGCCGTGTTGTTTACTACAGGGAAATCACTGGCCTGCCCCTTCCAAATTTCCCGGTCATTACTCGCTGGGGATCTTGGATTGAGTGTGTGAGAATTTTGACAAAATTAATGTTTTCTTTGGATCCATCCGACGAAGGTGCAATTTCCAAGGCACAGCAACTTCTGTTACCGGAGAAAATACATAATTTGCAGACAGAACTATATTGTGTCCATAATTACAAGTACCTGCCTGCAGCTATTAAACAATTGGAAGAACAAGGTCTGGAAAAGGAAAAAACAATGGGGTATTTTTACTTCCGTGAGAGAGCAGTTAGATGGCTTTGCCAAAGACAAACTTGAATCTAGTCTTCAGAAGAATCCAGACATTGAGGAATTCGCCACATCTGTAGAGCTGCCATTCCGAATGAATGAAAGGTTTGCTCCACTGGTTTCTGTGGATGTTGAAAGAAGCTTTAGCATCTGCAAAGACATTCTATCTCCTAATAGAAACAGACGTACTTTTAAAAATGCGGAGAAGCTTAATGTCTTGAAGTACAACAGCTTCATGTTTTTTCCTTCTTTTGACGAGTGATAATTTGATGTACTTGTTTGTAGTTCAATAAATTAGAATAGAGGAAAGAGAAGTCGCTGAATTAGTTAAGGGAATGCACAACTGGAATTAACCCAAAATCTCAAAAAATCTAAACAAAACAAAAAAAGTTCCCAAAAATTATTCATTGCTTGTAGTTTTAGAATCCACTTTTTTTGACCTAGCGAACGCTTCAGGATCGTTACGAGACTTTTTAAATACCCTTGCGCATTTGGTTGCTAGCTGATTATATTTCTAAAACTTCATTTTAAGGCGTTTCTTATTTTCAGCATTCTGCATATTCAAAATGTTCCACACAATGTAGTTTTCATCCATTCATATTGTCATTTTTATGCTTATTTCAAAAACCCAAATAAATAAAACTGTCATATAATTTTTCTGTGTAATGAATAGTTTTTGCGCTACGAATTTTTGAAGATAACAATGTATACAGAAAGCACGAAAAAAAATGCAAATACAAAACTGCAAAACTTTTTTTCTCTTAAACTAAGAATGGTAGAAAAAAATATATACAGATTTGTAGTTCCTTGACATAGAAGCAACATAAGTTTTTTTTTTTTGAAAAAATGCATCATGTGTTGCATTTTGCATATACCCATAATTTTATATTTTGAAAATTAATAACTTGAAAACTAATTAAGATTTTGGATTGAAATTCACAAAACAATTATATCTAAAGAAGACTGACATGTGGTTAAGATTTCAGCCCAATTGAATGGATAGTTTAGAAAATTGCAATTTCAGTTGTGCATCCCCTTAAATAAACCAGCACCTTATTGTCCCTTTTTTCACCTTATTTGAGCACCTTTTCCCTTCCTTTTTTCATCTGAAATTTGTACCTAAAAATCCTAACCCGGTCATCACCGACTTTCTAAGATCCCAAAGCAAAATAATTCACTTTCTGTTGATTCCTGTACGTCAGGGGTGCTAAGTCAGCACTCGGTACATACACTTTTTTTCTTTCGCATACATCAATAATTGCATCATAAATATGAAACGTCTTTGAGTTTCAAAAAATTATGCCGGTAATACCTGCTATATTTAAGAGGTTTCTTTACTTCTAGACTAATGACTTGCAAAGAATTAATGTGCCTAACTACACCTAATAAGATAGAGCACATTCCCTCTCCGTTTAAAAAGCATGTCCATTTTAACGGAAGAAAATTCTCAGCTTTAATATGCAGGAAGGACAAAGCTTATTACAGTTCTTATATTCTGGCGTTTTTCAGGTATAATACCTGAAATTGTTATGAAAATGCGTTTTTATCTGAGGGAGGAAAACATGTCAAAGGCAGGAATTATCAACATTTTTGCTCAACTCCCTCATTAACGCCCCAGGATCACAAATTTATTTCTCAGTCAGTTTAAATCATATGTGGAATACGTCAGGTATTATAAAAATTGCTCTACTAAATGCATATCAAATAATTTTGTAAACACCACACATTAAAAGGTTAAAAATGCGAGTAATTTTCAAACACAAAATTGAGTTATCATTTGTAACTTCTGCATTATAACAATGGGAATTTTCTCTCGGTGAATTTGGATACTACATTTTTTTTTCAATTGGAGAAGAATGCTTTCTAAACTCACTGTATTTTTAGCTTGTGTATAGCTGCTGACATAGAATTGTTTGAAGCTATTGAAAAGATCGTTGAAAATATGAGCCGCTATTGGAAATTCTTGGCACAACATTCATAAATAAGGCATTAAAATAATAAAACAGAAAATCAAATAAAGTTTGAAACCTTATACCATTCTTTTGGGGGGCGCGGTCACATGAATAGCTCTCTTGACAGTTCAAACTGACCCACATTATCGTAAAGCAATATTTGGTAGCCACTGAATCATGTTAATGGTATACTTTTTTCAGCAAATGTATTTATAGCCTATTTAACACAAAAACGTTGCTAGCTATAGAATTTTAGCAACTGGATGCATTTCAACTCCAACAACCAAGGTTCCGCATCTAAATAGAGACGTCTTCCAGCTTCTTTGCCGCTCTTTTAACTGTTGTTTTTAATCTGATCATTCATTATTTCCTCACAAAGGCGGAGATGACGTTGGTGGCAAAAATTACTGACGAAAGTTTAACACTCTCTTGATGGAATTCTACGGGATGGTGCACTGCCATTTCTAAAAAAGTACCAGCGTCAGAAAGCACGTACATTTGATGCATGAGCAAAAACACCGTATGATGAATGGTCAAGGCCTGCCCATTCATGCTGACGGCTCATTCACACTAAACATGCGTGGGACCAAAATGTATGAACAAAATCTGAAACATTCGAAGTCACGATCGAAGAATTGATATGGTTTGGATCCACATTAAGAACCATAGGCACATGCAATGCGAGGAGAGGAGAGGCGCATTTCCTCCTCAGTCACTAATACATAACAGCCATTAGTCCATTATTATCATCATCATCATCAGCTTAGCATAGCATTTTAACATCCGATATCCTTCAATTTCCACACGTGTGCTCTGTAAACTTTGCATTAGCCGCGCAGTCTTTCGTTACATGTTTGGGTGCGTGGTTAACGTGTATCACCATTCTTGTTTTTACCTTTTCTTGGGTTCTGAGAACAAGGTATGAGGATATATTACACGCAACGTGGTCTTCTGGATATTTTCAAGGAACGAAAATATATTTATTTCTATAAATGGAGGTATAATTATGTTAAAAGCAGTTAAAAGCTAAAACACAAAGCATTAATTAAATGTCACTCTTTACATTTTAACACGATTCTCCGGCTACGCCAATCCTGTTAACATTTACAGAAACCTTCTCTTGAATTTTATCTTTGTAAACATATTTGTTTCAAGTGGTCACAACATAACCAATAGTGTTTGCACAACTTTCTTTTAGTCTATCTTCCATAATCCGGGTAACGTCGTCAGGAACCCTGTCTCAGTTTACTTGAAGGTTGATATTTCTCCCAACAGAACGCATACACATCGCCTTACTTCAGTGGGTATGTGTGTCGATGCTGATCTGTAGTGTATTTGGCATTTAATCATCTTCCAGAACAACTTCCGCAGAAATTCTCTTCTTCTCAATGATTCATAGTTTTATGACTTGCTCGATACACATGTATGTACAAAATGAATGCATTGCGGATGTATTCAGTAAATTACAATAAACAACAAAGGTTATGGAAACGTCACTCTTTTGAACGAGTTCATCTAACAAAAATCTACACTGATCCTAACATAAGATTTTACTATTTCTGGTTGCAGTGAACTTCCCGTTTCTTCATTCTTATGATGAAAGTACTAGCAATAACAACACTTTAATCAACTCAAGTATCTTCGTTTCATTAGTTCAGCCATCCAAGTAGATGTTAATTTAGAAAAGGTAGGACCCTAAAATAGTTTATGCATACATGTATTTATTACAACGCACACATATTTGGATTGACATTTTGTACATGTGGGCAATTTTGGAAGAGCAAGGAAAACCTATTATATTGTATGTTCCGAGTCGTTTGAGACAGTGGAAAGAGGAGCTAAGGAATTGCGAGGCCGCACGGTAGCTATAAAAAAGAGCCGCCACACGATGCCGACGATGCCGCGACTAACCTGTTTTCTATCTGCGCCTATCCGCTTCTCAAAAGACTGCACAGACAATACTTATTCGATCGATAATTGTATGGATAGGCACGTGGGGAATATCTGTGAAATATGTATTGTTCGTATAACATTACTAGTCCAACTGCCATAATATCTAAGAAAATGAGACTTCTAAGAGTGCTAGTGAGTGCGAAAACAAGCAAGCTAAAAACAACGACGAATAAGTAAAAACTGAAGCCTTTTGGCGACACACATCAATCAAGCGCCCAATCCAGAATTAACCACTGCTTTTATCCAGAAATACGGGGACGACAAGAGTTGCAGCAAGTTCCAACAGCTCGTGACAGAATTCTTTCGAGTGGTGCACAACCCTTCCTACAAATGCACAGGACTCGGAAAGCAGACGTTTGATGCTGAAGGTCTACCCATTCATGATGAGTTCATTCACACCACACACGCGAGGAACAAAATCACCAAACAACTTTGAAAACTTCGACACATGATGATAGTTCTCTTAAACGTTCACATGATCCGGATCCAGACTGTCATCCATGGGTGTCGGCAACGTAAAGAAGGCATAATATGCCCTCTGGAATTCCCGTCACTAATTATTCTGTACGGCATTGTATATTCAAGTTACCACCACCATGTTTTTAATTTCCAACTTCATACATTAAGTCCGACAAAACTTAATCACTTCACCTGCTGCCGCTGTATGTGCTATATGATAACACATCACTCATATTAGTTCCGACAAGAAAGGCAACAGAGGTTTCTCCCCGAGTTTGCGAATTTATCTTTTGCAACAGCTTAGGTTTCAAACGCCCTTTTCTATGCTCAAGAAGAATTAATTACTAGCTCTTTCTCTGTGTTCTTAAAGACTGGGATGATTTAACTCTCCAAAGAATGCAAGCCACCGGTTCTGTAGGCAATCATTTGTAGCGGTACAAGAAATACAAATGTTCAAGCTAAGTAGAAATCGGGTACATTAAGCTGCTATGCTTTAATGTCTTCATCAAGTGGCAGCATCTACAAAGCTTCACCGTTCGAAATAATGATCTGAATTGTTCCTCTAAATATCCTGGATAATTAGACTAGTATATTAGCCTATCAACCTGACTTCCATTTGCTTTCTGTGAATTGGGGGCGGACAAACAAGGTAGTAATACGAATATGTGGTCTTAAATCGCGCGGGAAGCAATCAATGCCTACAGTATAACATATCGCGTCTCCCTTAACAGACAGTACAGGTTAAATGGGGCGCACTGTTGCCAAATGTACCTACTGTAAGTACGCTCGCATATCTGGCGCCCAGCTACGGTCGATCTACAATTTTAATGTCATCTTGTAAATGATATATCACCAAATAGTGAAATATCTGCACTGCTATTTAGGGCAATTGTAGGACATTTAATTTTCACCTGCACTTTGTGTCTCCTCTCTGTATGTTTAGTACTTCGAAATACGATTTTCCAGGCATAAAAATATATATCAAAGAAATGAAGAAATAAAATTATAAAAAAACTATTATTTTGCAGGGTATCATCACTCTTAACAAAGTCACATTCAACGTGGGTGGAATGTTTTCAAATAGCAAAGAATGAACGATGCGCCACACTACGCTTTGCACTATTCCATTAGATTGTGTTAACCTAGCGTGTTCTTTTTTCCATCTTTTTTTGGGGGGGTATTCTTTTTTATGGGTCTTTAGAGGTCCTTTCATTCGTTTCTTTTTTATCAGGTACACTATTGTTTCTGAACACCCGGGTAGCCTTAGCTGTTTCTTTTACTGCCTTACTAACACTTAGTTTAGTTGAATAATAATCTTAACACATTCATTATTACTCTTCTTAGTTTACCAACATTTCGTCTCTTCCTACTTTCTCCCTCCATAACAAAAAATGTTAAACAAACCTACGTAACATTCCACGCTATACCTTTCCAATTTGTTTACCTTTACTGACGTCTACGTCGCGCCTGGCCTGTTAGCTAAATGACTTTTGTTTGTCATACGTAATGAATGCAAGAAATTAAATGATTCCGGCTTCTTTTAAAAACTGTCTCCAACCCTCCTCAACGTTTTCTCTCGCTTGGTACCCGTTGTAAACTCGATAACAAAAATGTTTCTCGCTGGCTGACTTTTCTATTGCATAGGTATAGAATTTTCCGAAAATATTTAACTTAAAAAATTGCAACGCTCATCTTATTAAATATAAAGAATTCGAACTGGGCAGGTATCAGCACACCAGTTTACTCTAGGTAAGAGAAATATATTGTTGCATTCTACCTTTTAGTTTATTATTACTGCGCGAAAAGCATAGAAACAGCAAATGTCGGAGTTTTACTGAAACACTCGTCTTCTTTAGAAATAAGTGATATAATCTAATAGCAAAACATATTCTGCATAGGATAATGTGTTCAAAGCTGAGATTATAACAAGTGAATATTTATAGTATGTTATTAGGTGCTTATTAGCAATTTGCGACAGCACCAGAGAAGAAAAGGATGAAGCAAATGGCAACATGTATCCGTTAGAGGCAAGAGATATCCCATTTACGTCCATACTCTCTCAAGGTTGAAACGCGCTTTAGAATCAACGTCGTCCGCGCGGCTACCCCGCAACAAGCCATCGCTGGTTATACAAGTAGAGTTGAGGAAAAGTGGTTATTTTTCAGTAACAGTTCCATACAACTATTCCAAAAGAACAGTCAAGTACAAAACGAGTAGTTACGCATAACCATAATCGCAAGATACTCTATTGGTCCAATGTTATATTTCTTGAATTATTCGGGTTCTAATCAAGTCGTGATTATTCGTTCCGATATCGAAGGCTATGCACCTCTTTTTTCATCAAAAAACGCACGTGCATTCGTACTGTGATGTTAACAATACATCTATATACTTATAACCGCTCACTTAACTTACCTTAATCACATCGACATATTAGTAACCGTCAGGTGTCAGTTGACATGATCTTAGTGGTTATACACTCCAAAATGGCATCTCGGGTAGTTTGCGTTCGCTTTTTTTGCAAGCTCAAGCATAGTTAAGTCTGATTGGCCGAAAGAGGGCGTTGCCCTCTTCTGCAATTTGGAAGCAGGTATCTACGGTTCCAATGTCTCACATCATATACATATTCAACTTTTATACCGAAACGCAACGTACTCTCTACTACCAGAGAAAACATTTGGAACACCATACAAAAATGCTCGAATGAACGCATTAAAGCAAAGCCGGAGGGTTATTTTAGAACTGTATAACTGGACATTTAGTTTTGAACTGTTCCAATCTCGGGACGGTTCCAAAATAATTACTACGCTCCGTTTAAGTGACAATTGACTCATGTTGTTACAGCACATTTTAACGCTGTAATTACATCCTGAAAAAAGAGTATTGTATCAGTGTAAGACGATATTACAACCCCCCGTATGCATTAGTATACCGTCATATTATAATGATGTAATACTGATAGTTATTCATTAATATTGTTGCGGGGTTATGTTATTTAATGTTAAAAGGTTTATGAATGTCTAATGATTGTGTTAATCATGTAGAATACATATAGCGTAATGCAGAGGTGGCGAAAACGTGACTCTCGAGTTATTTTGACTCGCAGTGGCCGTTCCCTATCTGCAACCGTCCGTTTGTTTTTAACGTGCTGCTGAGTGATGCAGTGCGTGTTGCATATTTGGTGACTCGCGGAAGGAAGTCGTTTTCGCCACCCTTGGCGTAATGTGTCGTTATAGAGTATATTTGTGCAGTTTAACTATTTTAAAAGCTAGCATTTTGACTGTTTAAACCTCCTGCGAGGAAGAGAAAGTTGCATAGGCCATAAATAAAACCCAACAGCTAAGCGCAAGAAGGGCACGCAATAAATGCATACAATGAGAATGTTTGAGAACATTCTGAAGACGGTTGAGCAAGCCAACGGTAAAGATTTTTTTAAACATTTTTAAAACTAGAGTAACGATAGGCCTGGGCAAATCTTACGTCAGTATGAGACCCAATAGGATTTTAGCGTATATATTTTCAAAGCTAAGGAAGCACAGACGCCAGCCAATGAAGCGTACAGAAAAGTTAGTTGGCATCATTAGACTGAAGCATCAAGATGTGATATTCATTGTGTTAGTGAGGGCAAGAAATTATCAAACCATAAGATATTTACACTAGTGAACTTGCAACTTGCTCACCGACTGCAGCACACTGATATGTAAATTATTAACTTCATATCGTTAGTTTAGAAGATAGTTGTGAGATTTAACAACTTAGAACAGCACCAGTATGCTCGTATAACACACATTACTACATATCTAGCCAAATCTATCGTGTAAAATGTACATGTGTTCAGCGTATTGAAGTTTCTAAATAATTACAAACACAATTCAACTTTTACGGGTGTTATTATTTCAAGTAGTAGTGTGGATTGAATACGACCTGATAGAGCTAAAGTGTGCCGATTGAGGCTAGCCGAGACAAACCAAAGATAATTACAACCCCCATACACCCATAGCATTATCACCGTCGTTAGCAGAGCAGCGAAGTTTCGCCCAGAGGTTCAATGCAGCAAGTCGACGAGGTTCACCACTACAGCACCGCCATGTTACAGGTATAACTCGCGCAAAACTTCTGGAATCGTGACCTTGATTGCCACCCCAGCTGTCGAGCCTAGGAATGGTTTATGTTTAGCTTAATCAACGAAAGCGATATAATACCTTTGCTTACTCACAGTGCGTAACACATACAGTCTGCATAGAAAGTGTCTGCATCCGGTTGTAATTTTAAAGAGAGCAGTATCTAAATAGTACTTACTTTATATTTGATATATTTATAACCATGGCTCCTACGTTTTCAAAGTTAAGTGTTAAGGTGTTACACAGTCAAAGTAGGGAAATAATTGCAAATGTCCTCGACTTCATGAAGCAAGAAAGAGAGATGAAGGAAGAAAATATATGTTCATCCGAGTTCCACAAAAGCCTTAAGAGAGTGAAAGAAAGAGTAGTCAAAGCAACTGGTGTTTCACAGAGTTCCGTTTCCAGAGTTCTCAAAGATAAGAGAAAAAAACATATGGATGAAAGAGTGCCATTTGACACACCTGGGAAGAAACATAAGGTCCCTAAACGTATTACAGAAATAGACGATTTCGAATGCGTCATTCGGCTCACGATTCACAATTCCCATGTGGAAGAAAAAACTGTGCTAACAATAAGCAGATTGCTCACCAAGCTGAAAGACAGCAGAAACTTTCAAGGTGGTGCTACAAATCTCAGAAAAAATATTAAAGATTTAGGGTTCAAGTAGAAGAAACCGAAATCAAATAGAAGAGTTCTAACAGAAAAGCAAAATAAATAAATAAAATAATAAAAAAACAGTAATAAAATTAAAAATAAAAAGTAAATGTTGCCATGATAGCTTAGTCGGTTAGCGCAACGACATGGAAAGCCTAAGATCCGTGGTTCCGGCCATGGTGTTTAATTTTTTCAGTCTGATGCTACCTTTCCAAATGACTATAATTTTATATGTACTTATATCAGTGTGTACTTATATCAGCATCAATTTTCAAGGTGGGACAAATTTCAGAAAAATACTATAGTGTATGAAGATGAGTCATACATACACAGCAGTCATACAGCATCTAAAAGTTGGAGTGACGGTAGCGAATTAGGTTTGCAGGCACCTGTTGCCAAAGGGCAAATACTTATTATCGTTCATGCTGTTGGAAAGATCGGCTTCGTTCCAAATGCCCTTATTTTACAAGTCGCAACAAATAACAGGAGATTTTCATCAAGAAATGAATACAGAAAATTACATGAAGTGAATCAACGCCATGTTGATACCTAATATGCCTGTTGGGTCTGTTCTGGTCATCGACAATACGTCAACACTCAAATTGACAAACCACCTACCTCAAATTCCTTGAAAGAAGAAATGAGAGGCTGGTTACTTAGACATAATATAGCTTTAGATAAAAGCATGTGTAAAACAAAGCTATATAACTTATTTAAAGCCAACAAACAGCTTTAGAAGTCATACATACTTGACCAGATAGTAATACAACATCGCCATAATGTACTTAGACTGTCATCGTATCGCCCAGATCTAAACCCAATCGAATTAATCTGGGTTGATATAAAAAAATGGGTGGCATGCAGAAATATCACTTTTAAATTAAAATATGCGGAGCAGTTATAACGCCAGCAATTTGCTGAAATTGGAAGGCCAGAATGGGAAAATGTATGTCGACATGTTGAATAAATTAAGAATCATTATTTCGAAAAATACGGAATTGCAGAAAATCAAATAGAAATAATTCTCATCCAGGATAGTGGTGCAGAAAGTAGTGACAGCAGTGATGACGGCAATAATGTGAGTGATTCCGCAGAAGAGGAAGGGCTGCTAGGTGTGGAAGAATTGGAGCCAATGATTGACAGTGTTTTTTATATTAAGCGCTTTTTACAGCGTGGATTTTAATATACTGTATATAACTAAGTTTATCAGCGCAGCGCAGTGCAGTGCATAACCGGTGTAGGAATATTTGACAATGACTGTCCCAGGCACTCCTGCAGCGTGCAGACGACCGGTCACCTCCTGATCTGGTAAGCAACTCGCTTCATAGCTCTCATTAAGATTTTCACATGTCTAGAACTGTTGCGCCGATTATAACACAACCCGCGTTATAAACCTTAACGCAGGGAACAACGATAAGTGCAATTAGCAATCGGTACTCCAGAATCAGGAACAGCGAGCTTGGATACAGGGACGCCTTTGATAGGCTTTAGAACCTCCACTCGCACCAACCATAGATTATAAGTCAATGGAGTTGTTTTACTAGGACAAATTATCTGTGCGGCTGCTGAAAACTATACAATCCGCTTGAGTGAGGCATCTGTACGGTTTATACAGAATGCGGAAAAACAACGTGCAGAAAAGTTTAGAGTAGAAAGGCAGTACCAAACTAAGCATTCTGAGATTACGAGCATGGGGTCGCAGATGCAGTATAACAACAGGAGCGCTGCATGAATACAATTGAAATCTGACATTATGAAACACCTTCATTTGCTAGCCAAAATAAAATGCCATTTGCTAGTCAAAATAACATGTAACTCACGCCACAAGCGTGTACGCACAGTCTCAACTAATGAGTACTGGTGCACAATGAGTTTTAACCAATATTTTGCCTCGCTATTTAATTAACACATTTCAAGATATATACTCGTTTCACACTTCCTGGAGCAGAATATGAGAATTTCATTACACCTAAAACAACCTAAATGAGGGGTTGACACCTAAAGTAACCTAAATAGCTGTTTTTCCTTTTTCGAAATGAAGAATGTTATTTTCGGATTGAAACTCATTGTATAACTGTTTCCACCACTTATAATCAGTAGATAGTCCAAGTTACTACAGTTAAACGCAGCACATAAGATGTGGTGACACCTGGATGCAGCTGATAGGTCAGGAGGAGCGTACTTGGCTGTCTGCTGCCATTTACTATGCGAGTACTTAAAAGACGCTAAAAATATCGTCAATGAATTTTATTTTCTTTCTTTTGAACTGTTTTTACTGTTTTTCATTACCGCTTATTACCGCAATTACACAACACACACACCCATGCCCATGGCGGGACTCGAACCCGCAACCCTCAGCTTGGCGGAGCGCGGAAGCTACACACTCCAGCGACCACGGCTACGAGGGCCGGCAAATATCAGCATACTTTCGAGTGTTTTTCTTTCTTTCTTCTTGGTTCCCTTGTTTACCCAGTTTATGGTTACTGTGTTTTACTGTTTACTTTACCGCGTATTACTGCAATTACACATACAGCACACACACACAAACACCCATGCCGGGACTCGAACCCGCGACCCTCAGCTTGGCGGTGCGCCGAAGCTACATGCTCCAGCGACCATGGCTACGAGGGCCGGCATGAATTAGATGAAACAGAGGCATCCTGCATTGCCAAGGCTAAGAAATCACTCGAATGCTCCACTCTTGCAGCTTCCCTTGCATATATATTTGTTTTAAACCAGAAGCTATTCTCCGGTTGAAAAGTACAACTTTGCCATTGAAAGATGCTCTAGATATCATTGGCAATGTTTCCAGTAAAGAAATACCTGGACCAGTGGGAGTTGCATGTTCTTCGAAGTTGCAGAAGATTCTTCAACGAAATCCTGCTTTTGAAGATATGAAAATCATCAATTTACTATTGCAGGGAGAAAAGCATACAGGAAAACTATCCCTAAACCTGCTGCACTGGCTACTATGTTCTACGCTCGAATGACGTCATGTTCCGTTGAAAGAAGCTTTTCTTCATACAAGAACATGTTACTGATAACAGGAAATCGTTTACGCCAGAAAATTTGAGTATGTATGTATCTACTGCAATGCCAAAAAGCAAATCTTACAGCTAAGCACCAGAAAAGCAAAATTATTTATACCTGTATTGATCCACGAAGTAAAACATTAAAAAAAACTTTTAATCAAGAATAACCTAAAAAAAAACCTATTTTAAGCATATAAGAAACCTAAAATGAAGGTTTACTCAACCTAAAAATCCGGGCCCTAGTAATCAGACACTCCACAAACAGGTTTCTTAATCGGAGATTCTTAACATAACGGATTAAATACCGACGCACATAGCCACCGCATTAAAAAACTTCTGCAACCTCCCTGTTCTAATCCTCAAATGCTTATTTTGGTACTGCCCTTCTAAGCTACAATTTTATGCGCACTGTTTTTCTGAACCCATTATACTTGCGTGTTCATGAAGTAAATCTATTCATGGTGATAAGTAATATTTTAGTTTAATTGTATTATAAGTTAGGAAAATTTGTACTGTCCACCATTATTTGCTTGTTTGAACCCTCTGTAGTGTTAATGTTTTCTTTGACGGTTACAAATAGGATATTAAATAGTTTTTGTTTAAACTTGGTTAAAGCAATTAGTTGAAATAGCTACTTTTAATTATAGTTTACCCTACTACTATTGCTTGCTTACTGATTACCCTGCCGCTATGGTAGGTAATATTAGAAAAAGCCATTATTATGTAGCTGAAACTTCCACATGACTAACTGCATTTTATATTCTAACATGTTGTGTTAAAGTGGGTCATCTGGGTTTTCCAGAAAATTTCATTATCCTGGCCTTCCCGAAGGATAGGCGTTTTTGTTTTTATGAAAACCGTTCTCTTTTACCACTGCGCACACTTCTGTGCTGAACCCAAGATAATGTGGTTCCTTGGAAATCCCAGGCGGTATTTCCACTTGACAACAACAACAAATACTGTTAATCACATGGATGGGTTGCTTGCCATGTGGCTCTTATTCTTTTAAAGCATTAGTTGTAACAAATTATGGACATTCTGTTCTGCAGAGCTATTTAGAACAGTTACATTTCCTTGCCCAGTAACAGCAGTAACAAATATATTATATGTCTACCAGCATGCAATAACACTTTCTCTATCCATTATATTTTATATCTAATGCAGGCGTTTTAAATCAGGCTACAGCTGAAGAAACGTATGAAATGATGTAATCATGTGTGTTATTCACAGGACCTTCTCTACCCATTAAAAGGTCATACGTGTCCCTTATTATATTCATTAATCTTGCATCAATTGACTTTGCCAAAACGCAGAATAACAAACATATTTGGTAACGGTATAAAACATAGTTGTACTGTAATATAAAATAATTACACCATCATGTAATTACACACAATTGTGCTATTAACATATACATGGTTTCTAAAAATAGACACTGTGTGCTTGATAATAGTCTGTACAAGGTATCCGGAACAATTTTACTAATTTTATGTCTATCCCTCCAGTTTACAAACTATTTCTTATTGTACCACGTGATTTAAAAAAAGGCCGATAACCTATTCTTTAAGATTGTAATATTCTAGGAAACGTGGGACAATGGGTTCTTAAATTTGCCCGCCCATTACTTCCTTTCTCCTCTAAGCCAGGGGTGAATAACCTATTTTGAGCTTGAGCCAGTAAATTAATAGCATTTTTTGAAGGGCCACCTAAATTTATATTAATCACTGTTCTTAATTTGAACTAAAGTATTATATAACTATTATTAAAATAGTCATGTAAATGTAGCTGTAGTCGCTATATAAAACAATGTTTTAAAAGTCATTCAGTTATTCTCTTATTATTCACTTTTTTATTTTGAAATAGTTTCATATGATGTTACACATTCTTTAAAATTATCATAAAAGGAAACACATTGAATTATAATAGAAATGCTCCTCATCACACTATTTAACAAGAACATTCTAATGAATTTTGAAGACCTGTAATGTTAATGCGACTTTTGAACTTGCTTTTCATTCACAAATTTCTCAATATTAGGTGTAATATATATATATATATATATATATATATATATACAGAACAAGTACATTAGGAAGATGTGCATCTGTAACAGTTGAACGTAATTTATTAAAAATAATATTTATGGCAACAAACTTCGCTCACAAATGTGGAGCCAAATCTACTACGAGCCTTAAAACAAGATCGTGAATTTCAGGGAACTGCTCTGAAGGGAGATATTTCCAAAATTAATTCAAATTAGGAGAAGAGGGTGATCCACAATGCTCTTCAAATTTAGCAGAAACTCCTGAGTGGTTTTGGATTTCTATTTCCATTTGCAAGGATGGGGAGTATTAATGAATCTCAGACTCTGAAATGAAGAATGGATTTATGAATAAATCTGTTACTCTTTTCACATTCAAAAGGGGAAGAGTTTGTAATGATAAATAGGTACACATGGAACCCTCATAAATCTGTATCGTCAGGAAAGAATGGCAACTTTTATAACTTCTTTCAGTAGCACATCGTTTGAACATTTTCTAAATTTTGCTTTGGCGAGTGAATAAACGGCATTGTGTCGCCCGAATTCAAGGAAGTTATCCCCTAGGACAAGTTTTACACTATCACATCAAAGCATGTTCTTATAGCCACGTATTAATTGATAAATATTTGCCTAGAAATTGTTTCAAACTAAGCATAACACAACAACGTGCAACATGCAGAAGCAGCACTTAATGTGATATTGCAACTCTGCTTTTGTTAGCAATTAGCTGCTGCGAAGTACACACGAAGCTCTATTTGACACAAATTGATTATTTTAATACGTTATTTTTTTATTTAAGATTATTTCTACATTTGTGTTTTTTCAAATGCATAAGTTTCAATGCAAATGAACACAACTTTAGAATATTTGCTCAAAATTCATTTACATACATTTTATTCGTCAAGCGTATATATAAAAAATGTGGAATCATTTAGGGAAAACAAAAGATCATAAAATCTTCAAGTGTAAAGTGTTTTTTTTTCGGGGGGGATTTGTGAACGTATTCCCTTGCTCCTTGAAAGATGCCAGACTTAAATAAGTTTGGTATCTAAACGATATTTCGTCTGAATTCCTCTGCCCCCCCCTCTCTCTCTCTCATGTGTTTAATGCTTTGTTTGGATTTGAAGGGTCTAAAATATCTACCCAACGAAAGACCGATATTGAATTTTTTAGTGAAATATAATACTTCCTTTACCTATCACAGGTAATCAGCTGAGAAAAAAGGAATTTACCTTAAAATTTTAACGTAATGGGAATCCTGTGTTAAAGCCTTAAATATGTACAAGTAAAGCAGTTATGATCAGATAAATGCTCTTTGCACCGCACTGGTCGTAGAGGCATAATTTGCAGGCCATGTATTTTAAGTTTGCAAATCCGTCTTTACAAAGCTGAGATTGCACAAATGGTCATGACCCTTCTTTGGTCATTTCAGCCCCTTTATTTCTGTTATTCCTTTCACTGCAAAACATACCTTATCTCTTTGTTTGTCATTCTCATTACGTTCCTCCAGTCGCTTCTTACCTGCAAAGAGTAAAACAAAATTAGCATTCCTGCTTCCATGTGCATGGATATTAGCTAGTCTTAAATTTGATGATTTTTTTTTTATAATTCTAAAGCAAGTTAGCAAAAAGTACACAAGTTAACACTCAATTCGATTGGTGCCGATAAATTCAGTAATTGCCCAGGTAAATAAACTCAATCATGACAAAATCTTACCCGCACCCACTTTCTCCATACTTGGCAACTGGCAGACACATTCAGTGACCCCAGAAATATATTAGTCTCCACTTATGAATTTAATTGAGCGATTATTTTTATGTAATGCCAGACAATGTCTCTTGACAATGATTTAAACTGAGGCAGAAATAAATTTGTGAAGTCGTAAAGCATGGGGGTTTAATGAGGAAAATAAGTAAAAACGTTAATAATTCCTGATATGATATAGTTTCCCTACTTCGGATCAAAATCCATTTTCAGTGCATACTTCAAATATATGCAAACTGTAACACAGTTTGTTATTTCTGCATATTAAATTTGAGAGGTTTTCCTGTTAATTTGGCTGCTATATATTTTAAAGTGGAGATGAATAATTTCTGGAATCACTGTAGGTGGTTGTGTGATTAAAAAAACTTATGGTTGAAGTAATCTGTAGTAAAAAAAGTTGTCATTCTACTTTTAAGCCGTTTAAAACTGCCAAGCTCTTGCAATATTTTAAGGGAGAGAAAACCAACTGATTCAACGAGTGGAAATCTTATGATACCTTGAGTCGCTGTTACATTTTTCCCTTAAAAATCCTTACTTCTTTTCTATTGCCCTTTTATTCTTTCTTTTTTGTCCCTGTTTCTCGTTGGAGCTGACTATTTCTTGCATCACTCAAAATTGTATATATTCGGTTGCTTAAGGAATTATGCATTCAAGCGAGAACGGAAAGACGACTGATAGCGGTTTTGTCGATGTTGTTGCAAAATCGGTCATTTAGAGAATGTTTGAATCCTCCGAATATTCACGATCTCCATGTTGCCGAGCCTTCAATACTCCACTATCGTGTAGCTATGACGTCAATCATTTGAGATACTACAGAAGACACAGGGGGCGTTTTTAGTGGGAGGGTAAACATCGTTTTCGTTTGCCGTCTTCAAAACGGTGACATGACGCAGTGTACTACAACTATGAAATATTTTACAAAACTATAACAATATAAAAACTCATTTTGTTTTAGTATACTGAAATACAGGAGGGAATACTTTTATATAGCCCCAAATTCGATAGTTTTGGCAAGTTCTCAAAATCAGGCAGATATATAATAACTACTGGACGAAACATAACTGAACGAATGGCAAAGTTTCGCATTGTGCTATTGCAAGCCAGGCACATAATCGATTGTATTCAAGCATTTTTATAACAAACATTTCAGTGCGTAAACATTTTCTTGCGATACAAATTAGTTGAAGTTGGAAGGATTTCAAAGTTTTCGGGAGCGATTGCAGCTTTCATCAGCAGAGGCCGGCAAAATATGAAGAACCAATCTCAAAATATTATGAAATATGTATTTTAAAGCAAAACATCTTATATTTTAGGTGCTTGGATCAAGTTCACTTCATTAATTTAAAGCAAAATAATGTTTTTTTTTCCATATCTAATATATCAAATGAAATACAAGTTACGTGGAGTTTATAAATTTTAATCATTGTGAAACTCGTAAACTTAGAAAAAAGAATTTATTGCTTATTTTGCTCCTGCTTAATACTAATTACAATATGCCATTAGAAACATTGGTTCGCGAAAATAAAAACTCTTCAAGAATAGAGGGCGTTTAATTTCCTTCGTGACGTCACAGAGGAAATGCTACATTTTCTCAACCGTACCCAACAGTTTTTCCAGACGCGTTTCCTTGAAAGAGTGGCTTGGGTTTTCTAATGTTTCACAGAAAACTGCCCGAATTCAATATCTAGAAAGGCGCGTTCATTGTAAAATATGAAGATGTATGAAAATTCATAAAATATGAACATTTTACCCACATATTAACATTTTTGTCACTTGCATTGAATTCTACATTCTGTAAAACGCAAAAATACTTGTTCCCATGACGTTAGCAAGCATGGCTTAGGATATAAAATTGCATATTTTGCCTGTCTCTAATCATCAGGGAATAATATGGTGACTGACTTAATTTGGTTCCCGATGTTGAAAGCTATGTCAGCTCCCGAAAGTTTAGGGATAGCTTTCATATAGCTAAAATCCCGAGAGACAAAGAACTGGTCGCAAGGAAAGCTTCAAGTAATGGTTCAAAATTTTCATTATCTGACTAGTTTGTTCAACAGATCTTAGATGTTTGCAACTTATGCTACAATTCCAAAAGTTGTCACTTTATATACGCAAGGGGTTATTTATACAGGTTTATTACTTCACACATTGGGAATCGAGTGTAGAGTTACCTACTTATAAACATAAAATATATTCCTAAGCATCCTTCAGTTTTTCCCTCAGCAACTTCAACTATACTTCTCTCAAACTTTAGAAAAGGTACAAACGATATGCCACTTCTTTGTTGCATGGGACGAGATCTGCAGTCGAAATAACCCTCATAAATCTGTATAATCAGGAAAGATTGGCAACTTGTATCACTTCTTTCAAGTGACATCTCGTTTGAACCTTTTCTAAATTTTGCAAAAACTATACCAGCTGGATGGTACTCAGATTTCAGCAAGCAAGAAAGCGACCGTACCGAGGACGCGTAGGGGAAATCCTATTATACCAGCGTTTTTTATGACACGTTTACACCTGCGAACATATGAAAATATTGGTTCTTGGTTATTTGCAAGATTCATAGAACTAGACGTTTGCTGCACATTTCCCACCTTAATATGCATGTTTCTTGCAGCGCTTGTGCAATCGGCCATTGCGAAACCGTCAAACAAAACCGTGGAGGTGGGAAAAAAACGTAAAACCTGCAGAGTACAATAGTGGAGTAAGGTTTATAATTAACATATATGATTTAACTAGATTTTTTCTTGCTGCATAAATCACAGGCGGGATGATGATGATGATGATGATATGCGGTTTAAGGGCGCTAAACAGCTAAGGTCATCAGTGCCCTTACAAAGTATAAAATGTACAGTCCAAAAATAAAAGTCCAATAAAAAACAGCATAATTAAAAAACCGGACACAAACCCGCGATGTCCAAAAGGTAAAAAAAAAAAAACACCAAATTCCAAAAACGAACACACTAAAAGAGTAAAGCAACGTGTCAAGAACTGTAGAATGCCAGGGACACGAGCGCCAGATGTCCCCTGAGGAGGAGATGCCCCACTAAAAAGACAATATAAAATCACACAGTCAAAAGACGCTCAGCGCATCAAATGCGTCTGCTAAATCCAATGTCACTGATAAAACGTAAAAGACATTCTACAGTACGCGCGTCGTCTGCCAAAACGTTGGCTAGGCCTACAGGCAGTGATGATGATGAGATGCGGTTTAAAGGCGCTAAACAGCTAAGGTCATCAGCGCCCTTACAAAGTATAAAAGTGACAGTCCAAAAATAAAATTCCGATAAAAAACCGCATAATTAAAAAACGGGACACAAACCCGCGATGTCAAAAAAGTAAAACACAAAACACCAAATACGAACACACTAAAAGCATGGTCAATAAAAGCGTAAAACGTGTCAAGAGCTGCAGAACGTATGGGACATGAGCGCCATATGTCCACTGGGGAGTAGAGCCCCCATTAAAAAGGCAACATAATATCACATTGTTAAAAAGGCGCTCAGCGCATCAAATGCGCCGATAAAAATCACTGTCATTGATAAAACGTAAAAGACATTCCACAGCATGCGCGTCGTCTGCCAAAACGTTGGCTATGCCAACAGGCAGACCAACACGAACGCGCAACGGAGCTAAAACTTGACACACTGCTAAAATGTGACGCACCGTTAAGGGCGCATCACACTGCTCACAGAGCGGTGCGGGGTCACCGCTGAGCAGGTATCTATGGCTAAAAAGGCAATGTCCGATTCGTAAACGAGCTAAAAGTACCTCTTCCCGACGAGAAGAACGAGAAGAGGTACCCCAGACTAACGGAAGAGGTTTAACCTCCCGCAACTTGTTCCCCCTAAGAGCCGCCCACTCATCGCGCCAGCGCGAGAGGATACGGTAAAGTAAAATAACATAAAAATCTAAGGAAGGAACAACACTGGTAAAACATCTGGGTGATAAAATGGCCGATTTGGCAGCGGCGTCGGCAGACTCGTTGCCTGAGATGCCCACATGACCTGGAATCCACAGGAAGTAGACGCTGATGCCAGAGGCACCAAGTAAGTGGAGCAGGTCATGTATACCCTGTACGAGAGGGTGGTAACCGTACAGCGCGTTAATACCCTGAAGGGCACTCAGAGATTCGGTACAAATAACACAGTGCCGTAAGTCGTGCCGCTGAATGTATAAAACACATTGATATATACTAAAAAGTTCGGCGGTATAAATCGAACACTGTTCAGGTAAACGAAAAGTAAAACTCTGTGCACCAAAAACAAAGACACATCCTACTCCAACATCAGTCTTAGACCCATCAGTATATATAAAATAACAGTCCCCGAACTGTGCCTGTAGTTCTAAAAAGGCGGATCTAAGGACGGAAACAGGGGTCGCATTTTTCGGCATCGACGTTAGCCCAAGGTGGATGTGGGCCTCAGCGCGCGACCATGGAGGAAAACGCCCCTCGTGGAAGGGCCGGCGTTGGCGTAACGTCCAAATGCCGAAGTAGCAGTCGAAATCGAATCCCTGGGGGGAGCAATGCAGAGGAGCTAACTACATATTGGCGATCAAGTGAATCCTCAAAAATTATCGCGAAGGACGGGTGGTCAGGCAAGCTTGAGAGTCGACAGGCATAGCTGCACAAAAGCATCTCACGCCGGAAGGACAGCGGAAGCTCTGCAGCTTCAGCATACAGACTGGGAACAGGGCTGGTTGGAAAGGCCCCCGTAGCGACTCTTATGCCACGATTGTGAATGGCATTCAAACGACGTAACACAGATGGACGTGCCGACGAATAGACAATGCACCCGTAATCAAGCTTTGATCGGACCAAAGACCGATAAAGGCGAAGAAGGACTTTCCGATCAGCTCCCCAGGATGTGCCACTTAAAACACGTAAAAGATTAAGAGAACGGTCACATTTTGCTTTTAAAAAGGAAACGTGCGAGGTCCAACACAACTTCCTATCAAAAATCAACCCCAAAAATTTCGCCTCATCTGCAAACGGAAGTATCCCTGGCCCAAGATGGAG
Organism: Deroplatys truncata; assembly: GCA_030765065.1. Taxonomy (NCBI): domain Eukaryota; kingdom Metazoa; phylum Arthropoda; class Insecta; order Mantodea; family Mantidae; genus Deroplatys; species Deroplatys truncata. The sequence goes on from CM060980.1 coordinate 88,244,297, forward strand.
AGAGGGCGGAGGGAAAGCTTCCAGGGCCAGAAATTGATAGACGGATTTTTCGGCGGAGAAATTAAAGCCGTTGGCGTTACTCCAAGAGTAGAGACGGTCGATACAGCTCTGGAGATGCGTTCGAGTAGACAGGTCCGCAGTGAGCTGCAAAAAATGGCAAAATCGTCAACAAAAAGCGACGACGAAATGCCAGGTGGAATACAATCAACAATGGGGTTGATAGCTATCGCAAAAAGTGTGACACTGAGTACAGAGCCCTGCGGTACTCCGTTCTCTTGAATAAAAAGACTAGATAAAACCGAGCCCACACGTACACGAAAGACGCGGTCCGTCATAAACTCCCGAAGAAATATGGGAAGACGAACGCGCATATTCCATGCGTGAAGTGTACGTTAAATGCCGCCCCTCCAACAAGTGTCATAAGCTTTCTCCAGGTCAAAAAACACAGCCACGGTTTGATATTTTCTCAGAAATCCATTCATAATATGCGTCGACAGGGACACCAGGTGGTCGACGGTAGAGCGATATCGACGAAATCCGCACTGAGCGTTCGCTAGAGGTTTCTGAGACTCAAGCCACCATGTCAACCGCCCGTTGATAATGCGCTCCATCACCTTGCAAAGGCAACTGGTGAGGGAGATAGGGCGGTAGCTGGAAGGTAGTTGCCGGTCCTTCCCAGGCTTAAGTATAGGGACAATGGTGGCTTCGCGCCAAACGGAAGGAAAAATGCCGTCTTCTCAAATACGGTTATAGACCCGTAAGAGAAAGCGCTTACTGTCGGCTGAAAGCTTCTTTAACAGCAGAACATGAATGCCATCCGGCGCAGGAGCGGAGTGGCTAGAGCAATGAAGAGCGTGCTCCAGCTCCCTCATTGTAAAAAGGGCATTATAGCATTCCATATTATCAGACCGAAAATAATAGGTTGCGAAATCCAGCCGGTCTTTGATAGAGCGAAAGCCGGCGGAATAATGGTCTGAACAGGAAACCGCCTCAAAGGCAGCACCAAGAGTGTTAGCGATGGCAGCCGGATCCACTATGGTGGCATTGGAAACCTGAAGGCCAGAAACAGTACAATGCGACACTTTAGCTAAGAAGCGACGAAGTCTATCCCAAACAACAGATGAAGGCGTAAAGCGATTAAAAGACTCGACAAAACGAGTCCACGACGCCTTCTTGCCATCCTGAATAATGCGACGAACCCTAGCGCGCGATTGTTTAAGTCACCAAATTATCAAGTGTAGGGTGTCGCCGAAACACCCTAAGTGCAGTTCTACGGGCACGAACGGCGTCCCGACAATCCTCGTTCCACCACGGAACAGGCGGTCGCCGAGGTTGAGAGGATGAACGGGGAATTGCACGTTCGGTGGCAGAGAAAATCGTAGACGTAAGGTGATGCACTAGTTGGTTAATGTCTGCGAAGGCCTGATCGTCAAAATGCACGAGGCTGGAATACAAGCTCCAATCGGCTTTTCTGAATATCCAGGTAGGTACTCTGGAATGCTGGACGTGGTGAGATAGAAGAGAAATGACGCAAGGGAAATGGTCGCTGGAGTAGGTGTCAGCGACGACGTTCCACTGCAGACGACGAGCAAGCTGGAGTAAGCAAACGGCTAGGTCCAGGTGAGAGAATGTACCAGAAAAATCAGAAATAAAAGTAGGTTCACCGGTATTGAGGATGGAAAGATTGAACTGGTAAAGAATGTAGGACAGAAGGGTTCCCCTCGCACAAGCCCTTGGCGAACCCCACAGTGGGTGATGGGCATTAAAATCACCCAACAGAAGAAATGGTGTTGGGAGAGCGGACAGGGGAGCTCGAATGTCCGCGGGAGCGAGGGGAGACGATGGAGGTGAAAACACAGAAAAAACAGAAAACAAAAAGCCGGGTAAGTGAAGGCGAACGGCAACAGCTTGCAAGTCGGATGTAAGTGATAGTTTGAAAGTGAACGTCGTTACGCACCAAAATCATGACACCACCATGAGCAGGAGTACCCTCCTCCGGTTCAAGGTCGTAGCGAACCGGAGTATATCCTCGGAGATCAAAAGGATCATGAGGGCGAAGCTTAGTCTCCTGCAAACAAACGACCATACGCGAATGGGAACGCAATAAAAGATGCAGTTCCGCCCTATGCGATCGTACACCACGTACATTCCAGGTCAGGATAGCCATTAAGAAAAAGGGATAAACTGTCTAATTAGAAGGGCGGCTTAAAATTACCTTTTGTTTAACCTTTGGGCTCTGGCTTTTGGTATGGAGTTGGTCAGACTCCATAGCCTCCTCGAAGGGAGGGCCCACGCGCTCAGAGCCAGAAACCGATTCAAGCGCTGTGAATCGGTTCTGGGTGGCGATGGGTGAGGGGTGCCGTTGAGCGCGGCTTGTTCCAGGAGCTTCCTGGAACTGCGACCTCCGAGGAGAAGGTGAACTTTTCTTACCGCGCGCACGCGGAGGGTCCTTCAGAAAATCTTCCCTACGAAGTTTCTGCTTGGGTTTCTTTTCAGCGGCTTGCGACTTCATTGACTTGGGACCAGGTTTATACGGCTTGGTAACTGTAGCCTTAATGAACGGCCGGATGGTAGTGGCGGTTAATGCAGTCATGGTCCAGGTCTGAGTTCCGGCATCTACTCGTGGTACTAGCGAGGCAACAACAGAACTAAATGTGCCAGATCGCAGGAGTGAAGGTTGGCGCGCATGGTAACGTCTCCGGGCTTCAGCGAAGGAGAGTTCTTCCTCTACCCGGATCTCCTGGATCGCCCTCTCGTCCAAGTACCGCGGACAGTCGGCAAATGACGCAGAATGAGACCCTTTGCAGTTAACGCAGACGGGGGCTGTGGTACAGGTACCTTCGTGTGACGGCTGGCTACAGGAGGCACAGATGGTAACGGTACTCTTACAGGAGACTTGCGTATGCCCAAAACGTTGGCATTTGAAACAACGCAGAGGTCTAGGTATATAGGGCCTCACAGCAATACGCTCGTACCCTGCTGAAAGACTCGTGGGCAGATCGACGCCGTCGAAAGTGATAAACAGGGTACGAGTTGGTACCAAAATTCCGTCGCGTTTTGCCTGCACTCGTTGAACAGCTGTCACCTTTTGATCAGAAAGATAGCCGACTAGTTCTTCGTCCTACATACCATCGAGGCAATGGGTGGTAATGACGCCTCGGCAGGAATTCAAGGTGCGGTGCTTCTCGTCACAGATAGGATAACCGTGGAGAAGCGTGGCGCGCATCAAGGACGTACTTTGCTGTTCAGTTTTGGTTTGAACCAACAAGGAACCAATTCGAAGACGAGTGCAGGACTGAACCGCACCTGCAATAGCGTCAATGCCCTTCTGAATAATGAAAGGGTTCACCTTCTCAAAACTTTGTCCTTCTTCTGTTCGTGAAATGACCAAGTAACAACCAGATGTCGGCAGTGCTACTTCCGTTGCATAGACTTTTCGGCGCTTGCTGTTAGTAATGGAGAAAGGGTGCTCCATAGCGAAATAAATCCTCCACCATTGCAACCGTCTCCGACCTCGGGCTCTGACTTCCCGGGCGTTACCCCGGCTTGGGTGAGTGGCCTATCTATACCAAACTCACCCCAGAATCACACCTCCCAGAACATACAGACGGACCCAATCGCCGTCAGAAGTCAGCAGCTCATGCAATGGCCCCCCGCGGGACTGCAGTTGAACAGCGGATACGAACACATACCCTACATGACGACCCCGGGTGGTGGGGATGACGCCATTACCCACTCACCCAGCTGCGCACCAGTGGGCGGGTATCCGTCAGGCTGTGTCGACGGAGGATTAACATAAAAGGTTAAAAGAAACTAAAAGTGTGTGGGCGTTTCGCACTCAAGGTAGGCCGGCGAAGAAGTAAAAGAGACGTGTAAATGAATGGGCGTAGGGCGAAATGTGCATAAATAGAAGAGAAGACAGAAGCGATGGCGAGGGGCGACATGGAATGAAGTGAACAGAACGCACGAGAGCCTACCTTGAGTCCCCCGGTCACGAGAACGAACCCACCTCGACCGGACGGGGATGAAAGGGTGAAAATGGCTATGAATGGCTCGGGTACCCCGGGTGCGCCTAACCCGTACTCACAAAAGGTGAGCCCCTGGGGGGCCAACAGGCAGATCAACACGAACGCGCAACGGAGCTAAAACTTGACACTCTGCTAAAATGTGACGCACCGTTAAGGGCGCATCACACTGCTCACAGTGGTGCGGGGTCACCACTGAGCAGGCATCTATGGCTAAAAAGACAATGTCCGATTCGTAAACGAGCTAAAAGTACCTCTTCCCGACGACACGAACGAGAAGAGGTACCCCAGATTAACGGCAGAGGCTTAACCTTCCGTAACTTGTTCCCCCGAAGTCCGCCCACTCATCCCTCCAAAGCGAAGAGGATGCGGCTACGTAAAATAACAAACAAATTTTACGAGGGAACAACAGGAGTAAAAAATCTGGGTAATAAAATCGCCGATTTGGCAGCGGCGTCGGCAGACTCGTTCCCTGAGATGCCCACATGACCTGGAATCCACAAGAAGGAGACGCTGATGCCAGAGGCACCAAGCGAGTGGAGCAGGTCATGTATGCGCTGTACGAGGGTGGGAACTGTACAGCGCGTTAACACTCAGAAGGGCACTCAGAGTCCGTACAAATACACTGCCGTAACTCGCGCCGCTGACGTATAAAACAGATTGATAAATACCAAAACGTTCGGCGGTAAAAATCGAACAGTAAGCCGGTAAACGAAAGGTAAAACTATGATGATCAGAAACAAAGGCACATCCTACTCCATAATCAGTCTTAGATCCATCAGTAAATATAAAAGGCAAGTCACCGAATTGCGCCTGCAGTACTAAAAATGCCGAGCTTAAGACTGAAGAAGGGGTCTCATTCTTCGGCAGCGACGATAACACAAGGTTACAGTGGGCCTCAACGCGCAACCATGGAGGAAAACGCGTTTCCCCCCTTGGAGGGCCGGCGCTGGCGCAACGTCCAAATGCCGAAAAAGTTGACGAAATCGAACCACTGGAGTGAGCAATGTAGAGGAGCTAACTAAATATTGCCGATCAAGCGAATCCTCGTAACATATCGCGAAGGACGGGTGGTCAGGCAAACGTGAGAGTCGACATGCATAGCTGCACAAAAGCATCTCACGCCTGAAGGACAGCGGAGGCTCTGCAGCTTCAGCATATAGGCTAGGTACAAGGCTGGTTGGAAAGGCCCCTGAAGCGACGCTTATGCCACGATGGTGAATGACATTAAATCGACGTAATACAGATGAACGCGCCGACGAATAGACAATGCACCCGTAATCAAGCTTGGATCGGACCAAAGAGCGATAAAGATGTAGAAGGAGGGTCCGATGAGCTACCCAGGATGTGCCACTTAAAACACATAAAAGATTAAGAGAACGGTACACTTTGCTTTTAAAAACGAAATGTGCGAAATCCAGCTCAGCTTCCTATCAAAGATCAACCCCAAAATTTTCGCCTCGTCTGCAAACGGAAGTATCCCTGGCCCAAGATGGAGAGAGGACGGAGGGAAAGCCTTCCGGCGCCAGAAATTGATGCAGACGGATTTCTCGGCGGAGAAATTAAAGCCGTTGGCATTCCTCCAGGCGTAGAGACGGTCGATACAGCTCTGGAGACGGCGTTCGAGTGGACAGGTCCGTCGTGAACTGCAATAAATGGCAAAATAGTCAACAAAAAGGGACAATGAAATGCCAGGAGGAATACAATCAACAATGGGGTTGATAGCAATTGCAAAAAGTGCGACACTGAGTACAGAGCCCTGCGGTACTCCGTTCTCTTGAATAAAACGACTAGATAAAACCGAGCCCACACGTACACGAAAGACGCGGTCCGTCATAAACTCCCGAAGAAATGTGGGAAGACGAACGCGCATATTCCATGCGTGAAGTGTACGTAAAATGCCGCCCCTCCAACAAGTGTCATAAGCTTTCTCCAGGTCAAAAAACACAGCCACGGTTTGACACTTTCTCAGAAATCCATTCATAATATGCGTCGACAGACACACCAGATGGTCGACGGTAGAGCGATATCGACGAAATCCGCACTGAGCGTTCGCTAGAAGTTTCTGAGACTCAAGCCACCATGTCAACCGCCCGTTGATCATACGCTCCATCACCTTGAGAGTGCAACTGGTGAGGGAGATAGGGCGGTAGCTGAAGGTAGTTGGCGATCCTTCCCAGGCTTAAGTATAGGGACAATGGTGGCTTCGCGCCAAACGGAAGGAAAATAGCGGTCTTGACAAATAAGGTTATAGACCTGTAAGAGAAAGACTTTACTCTCGGCTGAAAGGTTCTGTAACATCAGGACATGAATGGCGTCCGGCACAGGAGCGGAGTGCCTAGAGCAATGAAGAGCGTGCTCCAGCTTCCTCATTGTGAAAAGTTAGTTGTAACATTCATTATTAGCAGACGGAAGATTATGTTTCGGAATCCAGCCGGTCTTTGATAGAGCGAAAGCCGGCGGAATAATGGTCTGAACAGGAAACCGCCTCAAAGGCAGCACCCAGAGTGTTACCAATGGCAGCCGGATCCACTATGGTGGCATTTGAAACCTGAAGGCCAGACACAGTACATGCGACACTTTACCGGAGAAGCGACGAAGTTTATCCCAAACAACGGAGGAAGGTGTGAAGCGGTTAAAAGACTCGACAAAACGAGTCCAAGATGTCTTCTTGCTATCCTGAATAACGCGATGAGTCCTTGCGCGCAATTGTTTAAAAGTAACCAAATTATCAAGTGTAGGGTGTCGCCGAAATACCCTAAGCGCACTTCTACGAGCACGAACGGCGTCCCGAGAATCCTCCTTCCACCACGGAACAGGAATACGCCGAGGGTGAGAGGATGATCGGGGAATTGTGCGTTCGGCAGCAGATAGAATCGTAGACGTAAGGTGCTGCACCATTTGGTTAACGTCAGTGAAGGGCTGGTCCGCAAAAGACACGAGGCTGGAATACAATGTTTTCGGAATATCCAGGTAGGTACTCTGGAATGATGGACGTGGTGAGACAAAAGAGAAACGATGCAGGGGTAATGGTCGCTGGAGTAGGTGTCAGCGACGATGTTCCACCGCAGTCGACTAGCAAGCTGCAGTTAGCAAACCGCAAGGTCCAAGTGAGAGAACGTACCAGAAGAATCAGTAATAAAAGTAGGTTCTCCTGTATTGAGGATGGAGAGGTTGAACTGATCAAAAATGTCGGAAAGAAGAGTTCCCCTCGCACAAGCCCTTGGTGAACCCCACAGGGAGTGATGGGCATTAAAATCTCCCAACAGAAGAAATGGTGTTGGGAGAGCGGACAGGAGATCTCGAATGTCCGCGAGAGCGAGGGGAGACGATGGAGGGGAATACACACAGCAAACAGAAAAGAAAAAACCGGGTAACTGCAATCTAATGGCAACAGCTTGCAAGTCAGACGTAAGAGCGAGAGTTTGAAAATGAACGTCGTTACGCACTAACAACATGACACCTCCATGAGCAGGAGCACCCTGCTCCGGTTCAAGGTCGTAGCGAACCGGAGTATATCCTCGGAGATCAAAAGGATCGTGAGGACGAAGATTAGTTTCCTGCAAACACACGACCATAGGCGAATGGGAACGCAATAATAGTTGCAGTTCCGCCCTATGCGATCGTACACCACGTACATTCCAGGTCAGGATAGCCATTAAGAAAAAGGGGATAAACTGTCTACTTAGAAGGGCGGCTTAAAATTACCTTTTGTTTAACCTTTGGGCTCGGGCTTTTGGTATGGAGTTGGTCAGACTCCGTAGCCTCCTCGAAGGGAGGACCCACGCGCTCAGAGCCAGAAACCGATTCAAGCGCCGTGAATCGGTTGTGGGTGACGATGGGTGAGGGGGGCCGCTGAGCGCGGCTTGTCCCAGGTGCATCCTGGGACTGCGACCTTCGAGGAGAAGGTGAACCCTTCTTTCCGCGTGCACGCGGAGGGTCTTTCAAAAAATTTTCTCTACGAAATCTCTGCTTTCATTTTTTCTTATTGCCTTGTGCCTTCATAACCTTTGGACCAGGTTTAGCGGGCTTGATAACTGTTCCTAAAATGGACGGCTGGATGGTAGTGGTGGTCAATGCAGTCATAGTCCAGGTTTGAGTCTCTGCATCCTTCCGGTGTACTGGCGAGGCAACAATAGAATTAAATGTACCAGATCGCAGGAGCGAAGGTTGGCGCGCATGGTAACGTCTCCGGGCTTCAGCGAAGGAGAGTTTCTTCTTTACCCGGATCTCCTGGATCACCTTCTCGTCCATGTACCGCGGACAGTCGGCAAATGACGAAGAATGAGACCCTTTGCAATTAACGCAGACGGGTCCGGTTGAACAGGTACCTTCGTGTGACGGCCGGCTACATGAGGCACAGATGGATACGGCACTCTTACAAGAGACTTGCGTATGCCCAAAACGTTGGCATTTAAAACAACGCAGAGGTCTAGGAACATAGGGCCTCACCGTAATCCGTTCGTACCCTGCCGAAATACTCGTGGGCAGATCGACGCCATCGAAAGTGATAAACAGGGTACGAGTAGATACAAACACTCCGTCGCGTTTAGCCTGCACTCGATGAACTGCCGTTACCTTTTGTTCGAAAAGATATTCCACTAGCTCTTCGTACGACATACCATCGAGGCTATGGGTGGTGATGACGCCTCGACAGGAATTCAAGGTGCGGTGCTTCTCAACACGGATGGGATAACCGTGGAGAAGCGTGGCACTCAACGAGTTCTTACTTTGTGCATCGGACTTGCCTTGCACTAACAACGAACCATTACGAAGCCGAGTGCAGGAAAGAACCGGACCAGCAATTGAGTCAATGCCCTTTTGGATAACAAAAGGGTTCACCTTCTCGAAAGTTTGACCTTCCTCTGTTCGCGTAATGACTAAGTAACAACCAGATGTCGATGGCGCTACTTCTGTTAGTAACACTTTTCGGCGCTTATTCGAAATAATGGAGAAAGGGGGCTGCATAGCGAAATAAATCCTCCACCATTGCAACCATCTCCGACCTCGGGCTCTGACTTCCCGGACGTTACCCCGGCTTGGGTAAGTGGTCTATCTATACCTATCTCACCCCAGGGTCACACCTCCCAGAACATAGACAGAGGGACCCAATCGCCGACAGAAGTCAGCAGCTCATGCAATGGCTCCCCCCCGCGGGACTGCAGTTGAACAGCGGATACGAACACATACCCTACATGACGACCCCGGGTGGTGGGGATGACGCCATTACCCACTCACCCAACTGCGCACCCGTCAGGCTGTGTCCACGGAGGATTAAAATAAAAAGATAAAAGAAACTAAAAGGGTGTGGGCGTGTCGCACGCAAGGTAGGCCGGCGAAGAAGTAAGAGATGTGTAAATGAAGGGGCGTGGGGCGAAATGTGCATAAATAGAAGAGAAGAAACGATGGCGAGGGGCGACATGGAATGAAATGCACAGAACGCACGAGAGCCTACCTTCAGTCCCCCGGTCACGAGAACGAACCCACCTCGACCGGACGGGGATGAAGCGATGAAGATGGCGATGAGTGGCTCGGGAACCCCCGGGTACGCCAACACCCGTACTCACATAAGGTGAGCCCCTGGGGGGCACAGGCGGCAGAAATTGATACAGAAATGAAATGATTGGGAAAGGAAATTTGGGAAAGAAAGGTCCAGGCCTAAGTACTTCAGTGGCATTTGCCAGCTATGAAGGCTGAGGAAAACTTGGGAGGCGAGGGGGGGGGGAGGAAAGCTGTCTGGGAGGACAGTCATGGCTGGATTTGAAACGCAGACCTCCCGCTTATGAGTCGGTGTTTTAACGAATAACCTGGAATGCACGCATTGCCTAAAAGTTTATTAGCAATAGGACTGCTTTTATTTGAAGACGCAATGCACTCACTATCTTCGTTGCTTCTTTTACTAACACCACATAGACAGCTACCTGTTTCTTGGTTCAAATACTGTGTGCGCATTTCACGAAAATGGGTTTGGTTCTCGTAGTGTAAGCTAGGTAGTTCTATATACTGGCAGAATGGGCACGTCTTAATGAGAACATTTATTGCTCGATAAAAGAAATAAGACAAGGAAATTGCAATGTAAACTAATAATAATTTATGATCAGATCTAGGATGTATAGACTACTAAACAAACGCATACTTACCCAGTTATTTGTCTTAGAATTTACATAATGGGCACTTATTATGGAAAAAAAGTTAAGGAACATTCAGCCCGAAAACGAGATGAAACGAGGTTTTTATTTGAATTTTGTGTTCTATATGTAAATATTCATACACCAAGATTATTGATTGAAGATCAAATTCCAAAAATATTTTTAAAAATAACTTCCTAATGTCTGTTCAGACTGCTGCCAAGTGCTTCTGTTTTCAGTTATTGTTTCAAACAATTTTTACACATGTTGTGGTATCAACTTTTGTATTCGACTATTCTGCACCCACATGATATCCGATGAAAAATGACAAATAGATAAATTTGAAGCTGGAAAAACAAATTTTATTTTTATTTTTAGGGAATTTTTTCTGGGGTGTCTTATCTGTTTTGTGTAAATAAAATAGTTTTGATATGCGTCAACTTGTAAGCAATTGTCATTTACGATTTTAAGTTCTCAAAATTGCAAATATTCACGTTCTTTACCTGCTATGATTTTCTATTTCCGTTTTAGTTTACCAGCATATAAAATTTTCTTGCAAGTTTTGTGTCTATATTATCGATAACATTGTATAACATTTCATCGTTAAAATTGTTTAAAACTGGGGAATCCGTGTAAAAAGACATAAAACAATTGTTACCTCGGAACATCTGAGGAAGTAAACAGGAAAGCATATTATAAATGTTAATGCATTTCTCCGAAAGTTTAACGTTTGTTAGATCTGTTTTGTCTTAAATATTTATTAATTTTGATGAACGTTTTAGTGTGGGTATTTTTGTGCATATCCTAACTTTCTGTGCAAGAGTTTGAATACAGTTAGTTATGCTTAGAAAATTTAGGAATATTTTAATAGCCTTTGTTTTATTAAATGAAATCCAGAAATTAAAAAAGATCATCTGTATATGTACTTTAACAACAAGAAAACCAATTCATACAAATGTTTATAAATTCCATAAATTTTCATTTCGAAACATTGAACTCCTAAAGGTATTTTAGGGGCTGAAAAGTAACCCCAAAATTTTAATTAAATATTTTTCTATAAACTATTTATTCTACAGGTTTCTAACTTCGTTGAAACTATTAGATAAGTGCAATACACTATATTAGACATATACAGTAACATTTTCGCAAAAATTAGAATAGAAAAAAGTTGTGACTAAGTGTTGAGAGCCCGCTTAATTTCAAAATGAACAATGTACATTGTGGATATAGCTAATTTGAAAAGTTTTCTTTTGGGTTGCATTTATTCGGTTTGACTTTGCTTATTCTCTGCTGTATTTGGTTGTTTGTGTACTTATTCTTTTTTTATTATTACCGATTTTCTTGTATAGAATACTCCTGTTTACCTTTATGGTTTTTGTTTTCAAATTATTTTACAGAACACCAAAATGGCAATAAACTGTTTGAAAATGAAGGGTACAGACTCGGGCAGTTACGTTCTGCCGCTGAAGTAATATATTTACAAATTACTGTCTGGAGTCTAATTCCACGTACGATTTGCTATTTATGCAGCTAAAATTATGGTCTTTTTTGCTTTTTATTTGTTTTTATTTTCCTCCTGCTTTATTTCTTTTGTGTACATGGGTTATTAAACTATGTTTTCAACGGAATGAAGTAATTTCGAAATATAAGGCAGGTTTCCTGGTGGGGGAAACTAGGTTTTAACCATCCCCTTGTTTTGTTCCTCGGCTGGCCAATCGTCGCCCAAGGAGCTTCTGATCTATTAACAAGTGGCATTGAAAGGTACGATCAACGGCAAGACACGGAGACGGTGAGAGACAAGGAGGGTGATTAAAGTTACCAAAACGCCAAGTTTGATTTAAGGCACTTAGAAGGTCGGTAGTTCAATTTCCCCCCCCTTCCTACCTGTAATATTCAACAACAGGAGAATACGAAGAAGGGAAACCCCATTTTCCCATAAAAACAAAACGAATACCCCACGCTAAAAACGCATTTCAAGATCTCTCTCGTAATATTTACCAAGAGACGTCCAGGGGAAAATGTTCATGCCGCATTTTGTTCCATCCTCAATTTACGACTGCGTAAGGCAATTGCATTATCTCAAAAAGCCGAAATAACCAACCAGTATGCAACACATACACGAAGACCTCAAATATGCAAAGATATATTATGTAGTCTAATACATGGAATCGCGTCGATATAATACTCAGCTGTTTATGCTGGTAAGGAATACCAAATCGCCTCTGCCACGCCCAGTTCCTACTCCTTAACTGGTTCTAGCACTCCATTTAATGTTGGTCTTATACCCCCTTTTCCTTCGCTCGAGCCTGAAAACACCTGTGCTCATAGGTTAATATTTGACATCAAACCAATACGAGATGGGATACATCCAGGGGCTGGTGTGGACCGTCGTTGCGAAGCATGCTTTCCACCACTCAGGTGAAATATTTCCATACTCCTCCCCCTTTGCCACTCACATAGACCTAACCTTTGTTTATAGATTAATGCCTGTGTGTCGATTTGAATTCAAACCAGTAAGAAATTGGCGCACTCAGGGCTGGTGTCAAACACGGATGATAGGGAGTTTCTGCCAACATTCAATAAAGAAAACACTATAGGAAACCAAAAGCAACGGCACGTTTCCATGCACTCGACCCTAATACAGCTTAATTTAAGTTTAAACTAGACCTCTTTAAATGGCCCAAACCATGAAAATTGCCTAAATTCTGAAAAAATACCGACATTTTACAGTAATAAATTTCAATGCTTTTAAGAAGAATGGGCATCTATGCAGACACTAAAATCATTAAACTGCTGGCCAACATGAAAGTACACATTTGAATTTTAACCCCCCCCCCCCCTCTACTTGTACAAGTTCTTTCTTCATTTTCAGTGCTCAAATTGCTCCTGCGTTGCAGGCTTTTCACAATTGCTTTGGAAATTTCAGCAAGCAGTCTTAAGATAAATATAAATTATTACTGAAAATTTTCGGGAAAGCAACAATGACAGGTGCACACCTCTAGAAATCTTTTTATTAATTAAAAACTGTGATCAGCTGCTTGGCGTAGTATTATATAAAGTTTTCAAAAATTAAATCTACACGAAGCAATTTTTAGGGGTAAAACACCTAATTTCCTTTTTCGTATATACTAATATCATTTATACAGGATACCTTGATATGGATTTGCATAAATAATCTTAGTTCTAATTAAGTGAGATGCAGTCATCTAATTTGAAATCACTCGATTATTCCCTAATCGCAGAGAAACTTTACTTACGACAAAGCAATACCCAGATTCTTTGGAACCTTCAAATAATTGTGATTTTAAAGCCTGGTGCTAGTTCCTGCCAAACGCTAGAATAATGGTTTTCTTCTTGTAAAACGAATAAGACTATAAAAGCACGAAGAAAGAAAGAAAAAAACCTATTTCAGCTTGTTTTTGTGACCATTTCACTCACGTTCAAGTGACGAAGCGGGTCTAGATATATTTTGAATTTGGACCAACCATGGCCATCTAAACGAGCGGGATGGCTCAGTCGCTAACGTCTGTGGCCCGCATTCGGGAGGTCCGGGATCGATCCCCGGCGACCGCCCACTCTGACCCACGTGTTTTTCGGGGGTATTCTCGGGGCGTGAAGCGAATGCTGGAGTTGTTTCTTTCATCCACCGAATTTCCTGTCCCTCCATTTCATTCCACAAATCATTTCATTAATCCATTCCGTTTGGCCTATTTCATGGTTGGGAGTGTAGGCGAGTGTTTCAATGCAGCGTGGCAGGGAAAAGGATGCTCTCTGTGAACTTTCTCCGTCCCTCGGTCGGTTGGCGGGATATAACAACCGCACCGGGAGGGGGCGTTGAACCCTATGTGGGGCGGAGTCCCCGGGCTGCCTGTCCGACTGCCGAGGCGTTCATATCGTAAACTTAGGGACCCTGTCAATGATGTGCCGTCACTCCTGATTCCGGCCGCTCGATGTTTCCCTTCACCTCATCCCTTCCTCCCGGAGGCGACCCCTCGTGGGGCGTAGGTACAATATCCACATTCCTGAACCGGTGCCGAATCCCCTCCGCTTCCCAACCAAGGTCATCTATCCGTTAGGTTTTTCATAGATAAATTCCACGAAAGGTTACGAGTTTATCTAATGAAACTTGTAACCTCGAATGGGATTTATGAAGACTATTCCATGAATGAAGTGTAACAGCTTATATAAATAATAATTTCTTTCTTACTTGCGTTATTTAAAATCAAATCAATTCTGTGTAGGCTGTCAGATCATGGCATACCTACTAAATGAACAATCGAATGCGTCACAGAATACTAACTAATGCTGCCAACACTGGGAATGAGGCAAAGTTAGCTTCAACATACGCGAAAATCAGAACACAATCAACACATATTTTTCAAGAGAATGATTTATTTGGAACTTGAGAATATTTGAATGTGGACTGATTAAAAACACAATTGGATGACGTAGCTTATTAATCATTGCGTACTGATACTCTTGCTTCAGTACTGAGCTGACGTTTTATCCGATAAAATAGCATCATTACAAGCCTATAAGATAACGACCGTGATTTGGTCGATATCTCCGGCATTGCTAAATGTTCTTGATCAGTGTCAAATACGCGGCGTATGAACGAATTAGTCGTTATAATGAAACGGATTGGAGAAAATTACAAGCTTTTTCTTTTATTTCTCTTCTAGTATAGTAAGTAGGGAAAGTATTGTGTTCCACCCAAACATTCGATGTTGAGATTTCACCGGAAGTATCTATGTTTTGAGGTCCCCTGAACGCCAAAAAAGCATTTTTAGAAAAACGTCCGCGCGCGCGCGCGTGTGTGTTTTATAAATTTATGGACGCTCTTTAACTGCTATGGTTCTTAGCGTCCCATTCTATGTTGGGCGTGAAAGACCAGCAATTTTGCTCAGATCAGGCTTGAGCTTCTTTTACGTGCCGTAAATCTACGACACGGGACCACCGGCTTTGTTTTAGTTTCCTTCCGAAGGAAGCTGCTAAGGATTTGTACGCCCGATTTGAACCCGCGACCTCGGGAACTGGAGGCTAGCATGGTAACGTGTGTGCGTGTGTGTATAAAGCATAACTCAAAAATGAAATTTTAAGTAAATACCAAACTTAAAGTTCAGTACCTTCCAAAGATTGACACGAAGATTTTCAAGAAAATCCTCACCACCAGCTACCTTTACAAGGAACATTTTCGAATTTTGTTATTTTCTTAAAAAAATGGCTTAACGATTTTGATTAAAATACTATAAGCATATTTACATGACAAATAAAGTGTATACCTTAAATGTTCTAGGGATAGTCCATGAAGTCCTCTTCATTCGAGAGGAATTTTGTATAATCTTGTGCAACTGGTAAACCTTAAGCGATAGGACGAAAACGTACTACACAACAAATTTAATTCCCTTTAAAATACAAATTTATTTCAAATAACTTTTTTGTAGCGTACGCAATTTCCGAGATATCCGTTATTAATGGTTCGAATTGTTCATCATTTGGTCATTCTTTTTAAAGTCCTATCAACATTCAGTTGTTTCTGACAATTACATGGAAACAGTATGGAGTTTTAAGGTCAGCGTATAGCATCTAACTCTAAAACATTTGACTATCGTTCCCTTTGTTTCTATAAAGAAATGTGTACTGCAGCTATCACTGCAAAGGTTTATTTGGATTAAAATGACGTAGATATAAAAATACGCCTTAGTAAGAATAATTTGTATACATACCAATAAATAATAGAGGCAAGAAAGTCATGTAAATGTATTACACCAGAATTCTCTTTTCCTTCATCCATTATTTACAGTTTCCTTGCGATTCTTATAATATAACTATTTTTATCACTAGTGCGAAATAGAGGTCATCAGGTGACAAATGCCTCTGAATGCCTCTTTGATGGTCAACTCAGATTTATTTAAATTTTTAGATATCTGCAATAATTAAAAGGCTCCTAAATATTTCAATTGAAACCTAGTACGAATAAGTTAAGACAGAGGTGGCGAAAAAGTGCTTCGCGAGTTATTTTGACTCGCAGGCGCCGTTCGCTCTCTGCAACCGTCCCTTTGTTTTTCACGTGCTGTGAGTGATGCAGTGCGTGTTGCATATTTGGTGACTCGCGGAAGGAAGTCGTTTTCGCCACCCTTGAGTTAAGATATATGCACATGATCTTTAAAAGCAGCAGGAATACATGAAAAGAAACCTAATTATCAGGGTTAGGATTTTTAAGTGCAAATTTCAGATGAAAAAAGGGAAAAGGTGCTCAAGTAAGGTGAAAAAAGGGACAATAAGGTGCTATTTTATTTAAGGGAATGCACAACTGAAATTGCTGTTTTCTAAACTATACATTCAATTGGGCCGAAATTTTAACCACATGTCAGTCTTCTTTAGATATAATTGTTTTGTGAATTTCAATCCAAAATCTTAATTAGTTTTCAAGTTATTGATTTTCAAAATATAAAATTATGGGTATATGCAAAATGCCACACATGATGCATTTTTTTTAAAAAAAAAAACGTATGTTGTTTCTATGTCAAGGAACTACAAATCTGTGTATATATATTTTCTACCATTCTTAGTTTAAGAGAAAAAAAGTTTTGCAGTTTTGTATTTGCATTTTTTTTCGTGTTTTTTGTATACGTTGTTATGTTCAAAAATTAGTAGCGCAAAAACTATTCATTACACAGAAAAATCATATGACAGTTTTATTTATTTGGGTTTTTGAAATAAGCATAAAAATGTCAATATGAATGGATGAAAACTACATCGTGTGGAACATTTTGAATATGCAGAAATGCTGAAAATAAGAAACGCCTTAAAATGAAGATTTAAAAATATAATCAGCTAGCAACCAAATGCGCAAGGGTATTTAAAAAGTCTCGTAACGATCCTGAAGCGTTCGCTAGGTCAAAAAAAAGTGTATTCTAAAACTACAAGCAATGAATAACTTTTGGGAACTTTTTTTTTTTTTTTTTTTTTTTAGATTTTTTGAGATTTTGGGTTAATTCCAGTTCTGCATTCCCTTAACTAATTCAGCGACTTCTCTTTCCTCTATTCTAATTTATTGAACTACAAACAAATACATCAAATTATCACTCGTCAAAAGAAGGAAAAAACATGAAGCTGTTGTACTTCAAGACATTAAGCTTCTCCACATTTTTAAAAGTAAGTCTGTTTCTATTAGCAGATAGAATGTGTTTGTAGATGCTAAAGCTTCTTTCAACATCCACAGAAACCAGTGGGGCAAACCTTGTATTCACTCGGAATGGCAACTCTACAGATGTGGCGAATTCCTCAATGTCTGGATTCTTCTGAAGACTAGATTCAAGTTTGTGTTTGGCAAAGCCATCTAACTGCTTCCTCACGGAAGTAAAAATATCCCATTGTTTTTCCTTTTCCAGACCTTGTTCTTTCAATCGTTTAATAACTGCAGGCAGGTACTTGTAACTATGGACACAATATAGTTCTGTCTGCAAATTATGTATTTTCTCCGGAAGTTGCGCTGTGCCTTGGAAATTGCACCTGCGTCGGATGGATCAAAAAAAGCACAAACTCTTTAATTTTGTCAAAATTCTCACACAACATAGCAGCACACTCAATCCAAGATCCCCAGCGAGTATTGACCAGGAAATTTGGAAGGGGCAGGCCAGTGATTTCTCTGTAGTAAACAACACGGCTCGGAGCTTTCGGTAGAATCTTCTTCAGGGCAGAGATGAATTGATTTGCGATGTCGTATTCGTTCCTTATGGATTCATAAACCCTGTGAAGGGTATGAGCCAAGCATGTCACATGCCTCAAGTTAGGAAATAAAGGTTTCAATTGGTTAACAGCTGAAACCATGTATGGAGTCTGGTCCGTAACCACAAGAAGTTTTTAAAACTCGATACCAGTCGGCCAGAGTTTTTGGCAGAAGTCCATAATGGATTGCATTACTGTACTGGCATTGCCCTTCTGCAGCTCTTACATTTTTAACAACATGGGCTTACTTTCTCCCCTGCTAAGGGAAAAACTAAAATGTTCAAAACATATCGTTCCATTGAGTATGGTTTCATCCACAATGATTCCCACATCGCAATCAGACACTTTCCCCTTCATTCTTTCTATGGTTTCTTGGTAAATAGGCTCCATGTAGTTTTTTCTTAAAGTACTCTCATCGGGCATTGACATCTTTGTGTATTTTTCAAGAAATCCCTTGAAGACTGGATGGTTCACCTTAGTGAGTGAAATTCCTGCTTGTGTAAGAGCTGCACACAAATCAATGTTTTATTCCTTCAAATTTTGGCTTTTTGAAGAACTCTGTTGAAACGCATTTCATAATAGAGGTTGCCGTGATTTGTTTGCTTGAAGAGTCTTGTTCATTTGATGCTTAGAGCTGGAAATGCGTTGTGTGATGCGATCTCGCTGGTGTTTTTCATCTAACACAATTCCTGAATCACAAATAGTACATCGCATAACAGTTCCATCGGTGTTTATGAAATGTTGTTTGAATTCCTCAGCCAGAACAATAAATCGAGCACCGGACACCTTTGGCATGGTAAAATCTAGTAATAGTACACTCGTTTGGAGAGCTAACACTAGTTCACTTGCTAACACAATGCGACTGTCACACAACTCACTCTTGCGCCCATTCGCTGTCCACATTTTCTTATAACACCGCGACAATTACCAGAATGTTCTCATTCATGCTGGAACTTCAATCTCAGCGATTTCTAGTAGTTTCGAGCAGAACCCAGTCTTAATAATTCTCGGAACTGCGCGGGTGAGGTTACTGCCATCTCTAAGTGCCCAGCCTTTGCCTCTGTGCAAACAGATGACGTCTCTCACAGTAACAAACTCACATTCACGAACAGCAGGCTACTGATTCTGGTGGGATATAATCACTCATTGTCAATTGCATTATTGCGGGCTACTTTATAGCGGTAAAGCAAGAGAAAGAGGTTTTCGTCGAACACACAATTATTTTCCATTGTTGCGGGTGTGCTTTCCATTCCCGCGCGGCGTTTACTGAAAGAGGTAGGCTTACTATTCACACGTACACAGCAAGCTGAGGAGACTTTAATTGAAAGTTAAGAATAAATTGGAATGAAACTTAAAAGAAAAAAGGGGGAAAAAGAGCATTATGGGCATGGTTGGGGGAAAATGGGATAAAGGTGCCAAAAAGGTGTGAAGGTCCCAAAAAAGGGAAAAAGGTGCGAGAAAAGAATGCCTCTTTTCGCAACTAGAAACAAAATTTCACACTGTCATATCTTTCCGCACAGCTTTAACTTACCCTAAGAAAAAAGGTGCGCACCTAAAAATCCTAACCCTGCTAATTACAAAACAACATGCTACCTGTGACATTTTACAGTATATCTTAATCACGTCATATGACAGTATACTAAATTTCATGACAAAAAAATTAAAACCTTATTATAAATATTTTTGGGAAATCCTTGAAATTTTGTTTTTAAAGTTCAGTTTGGAAATAGTTACCAGCACCTCTATAGCCACATACAATTCAAGGTAAAATAGACAAATTAGCATGCTACAAATGGTAATTCTTTTAGATTTCACCGATCGTTCGGCGTATATTTCTTTTCATTCATCACCTCGTCCAAGTGCAATTATTTTTGTTTCTAGTCGCCACTGTGCTATCCTGAAAACGACTGAATTTCGACCTTTATCTGTTCGAATGTAGGCGAAAATTAGAATGCTGGAGTGGAAATTGTTTAATAGCTGTTAAACTTAATTACTGATACTTTATAAGCGCATTTTACGGATATATTATTTACTGTTTATTAGGTCTGGAGTTTGTAGGTATTATATTACCACAGATAACACTGAAACCGTAAGTAAAATAAAAGCACCACACCTAAAGGTATATGGCAAATGCCAAAAGGTGGACACCGGTCTCCCTAAGTGTTACAGCAATAATCATAACCACAGCATGCATTATCTAGCCCCCTGTTTCTGTGTTAATGGGAGATTAAAAACTCTATCCCGCCAATGTTAAACCTGCTAAATTCATGTCCCATTATCCCAAAACATTTACATTTCAGACTGAAATTCTTCAGGATGTAGACGAGTGGCTTCTACGTTAATGTATCTACTTCTATCCAATAAGCTTGTTTGAGGAAAACTAGAATTATTTGCTTAACTATGCTATCTTTTGTTTAAATTTATCAGCAATGTTTTAATAGCCATTTTAGTAACACCAAATTAGACCCACAATATCACTTAAGAGATTACTTTTATAATCCTAAAATTTAATTCAGTTATCTTCAATGGTTTTTGACAAAACGGGCCATTTATACCAGAAGTCATTCACAGAAAAGGCTGATCAAAGCAAAAAATGCAGAAACCATCTCGTACACATTTGTAAAGCAAAAAAGTCGCATGGCTAGCGCGCACAGAAGAGGCCATATTTAGCAGCCGTACCAATTTATACAGTAAAACTTCCCCATAAAAGATGGGCTAAAGCTCACGTCTCTACTCCACAGAGTGTGAGAGTTATGATTTTTCCCCTGTAAGGTGGTCCAGATATCACAGTACAAAATGGCATATGCAGTACCGTCTTAAAAAATATATTTAAAATTCAAGCATTTTGTTTCCCCTTAAGTTTACGCTTAGTATTCGCCATGGCGTCGCGGAAGCATAATTATTTGTAACTGTACATATAATTTTTCAAAATGCAATGCCATCAAGGCGCCAACATCCATTAGTGTGCTTGACATTGTCCGCAGTTCTTTTAGTAGTTACATAAAAGTACGACTTTTGCTTAACGCCACAAGCTGACTGCCTTAGTAATCGTTAGTAATCATATCGAGAAGACCTTCAGGCTTTTTATTTCTTTTACACATTACGACTGGTTCGGCCCATTACACGTGGCTGAGTAACACAACAAAGGTGGGGGTGACGTCATTGAGACCTATGAAGGGAAACTGTTCCCGCCGCCACCACATTTCTTACGGAGGGGCCTGAAATCCGCCAGGGTCATGGCCCTGACACTTCTGCATGGTATGATGTGGCCGTCGGTGCTTAAAGGTGCCGGCAAAATATTTTCGGAATAGCATACCAACTTATTTTAGTCTTTACATCCGTCCAGACAACCATCAAGGAAAGAGAAGCAAGCAGCAACACTTCAGCCGTTTCGTTTTTAAAAATACAGGTAGGTATCAAAAGTAAAAAAAATAATGTATTACATTCACATAACTTTCTGTACTCGCTCTTCTACAAACTATTCTTACAAGAGCTTGTTGTTTTAGCTACATCTTGTTAATCCAAATAAATTTTCAATTCACATTTACACATTTCGTTGTAGGATACAGTAGGTAAACCGCTAGTCACGTTTTTAAAGAACGTGTCGCTATGTGACCGCGTTTAAATGACATGTTCTTTGCACGAACACGAGAAAAAGACGAATAACGACTTCCCATGTTAGAAAAGCATTAACTATTTGAAAATTGAAACCAATAACAAGGAATACCTCGAAAATGGATAATAAAAAAACTAGCAGTGCGAGTGGTTTTATTTCTGTATTTTTGCGTAGTAAGCTTTTATCTCTTACAGTTTATCAGTTAAGGAAAAAGTCAGAAAAACAGGACTTCAGAGGCTTTTCTCAGAAAATTCAAGATACACACTTTATTTGTCATGAAAACGTATTAATCATGTATTTTAATCAAAATCGTTACGGCCATTTTTTAAGAAAATTAAAACTTTTGGAAAAAATTTCCATTTCAAGAGTACTTTGGTATGTGAGGATTTTCTTGAATTTCGTATCGCATCCCTGGAAGATGAACTTAAATAATTAGTATTTTATTTCACCGGACTATTGGTTTTTGAGCGCGCGCACACACACGGATCTTTTTCTCAAAGTGCTTTTTGGATTCAGGGAGTCTCGAAACGTGTATTTCCAGTAAAATCTAGGTATCGAATTTTTGAGCGGAATACAATATGTACTTCCTCTAGAAAGAAAAAGTTAACAAGATGATTATTAATAACTAATACCTGTCTTATGTACTCGCCGTTTGTTAGCCGATCAATCCGGTTTAAAATCAATTTTCGTCTATCCTAAAACCGTGGCCTTTCTCAGCCTATTAAAACGAAGCTGGTCATGGCCAATATGTTTGAAATGCAATACATTACCATATTTTCTCTTAATTTGCTGTTTGTGATAAATAATGTTATTTATAGTGCGTTACCAAACACAGGATACATTTACAGTTGCTGTTTTTATATCATTGCTATGAACATTTGTAGATAACATTCTTAAAATCTCAATTAGAGAATAAGTTAACTAGCATCTTAATTTTTCCCTAAACGAGAGGGTTCTAATTAAGCCATTAAGGTGGTGTACAATAGGGAGTCAAACATATGTATAACTATCTTATTAACATACAATATTCACACATTCAGAGAATTCAGTCATATTATAAAAGGGATTACCTACTTAAAAGCCAACGCCTTAAGTACAATTTAAAGTGTCCATGCAATAGTCCATATCTGAAGAAACACTCCAAGTGTACAAAATACATTTCAGTTAATGGATTGGGACCATAGCACAGGATAGCATTGGATTAGAAGCGGATGGGGACTTAGCACCTCGATCTACGCAGATTTTTTGTGCCTAGCCCTGACGGGGCGTTCCCGGCAGGGAGGAATGAGGTGAGAGGAGACAAGAGGGCGGCCGGACCAGGAGGCACGACAAGCAGAGGACAGGGCGGTGGCTGGTGCAGACGACCCCCCTCCCCCCATGGGCTTACCAACCCCTGGGGGCCCGGGGCCCGGAAACCGCTCGCAGTCCGGGGGACCAAGGTTTTCTCAGAGCATCCTTTTCCCCTGCCATGCACACGCCGAGACCTCCCGCCAACACTTGCAAGCCTGAAAGAAACCAAGCAGATGAGAGGTGGTGAAATGAGAATGGAGATAAAACTGGGGGACAGGAAATTCGGGGGAAGTAATGATCCTTCCCAGCATTCGACTGGCAACCGGGGAAAACCCCGAAAAAAATCATGGGCCAGGACCTCCCGAATGCGGGCCACTGACGTTACCGCCTGAACCATCCCGCTCGGTATTGGGACCTTATAAATTCTTCTTGTAAAATGTACCACTCTGGATAATTGTTTACATATTACGTTTTAACATGACTATGCCGATTTAACAGAAAATCAAGATACACAGTTTAACATTTATTATTTTTTGTAGCACATGGGGCACAATTAAAAAGCTTTTATTACACAGTTTTTCAAGTGTTACGTATGAATGTATTGTACGTATACATTTTTGACAATCTTTATTATTTAAAAAATATATCGTATATCCATTCACGTGACTTTTCTACCCATCCACTATCGTTTATTTTTAAATAGCTTCTACAAACTATTATTGTGAAAGCATATTCTTATTTTTACTTCAAGTTAATTGAGATAAACGTTCGCATAAATAGTTTAATTACATATTTTGTTATAGGTACAAACGGAATGGCAATAATCAGATGTTTAAAAAGGGTCGCTATATAGTAGTGGCCTTGAAATTCTGCTGTTTCCACATTGCGAGAAACAACTGAAGGTTGGCATTACTTAAAAGTGAAATATGGAATTGAAACATTCAAACAACTACCGACGGATATCTGCTCGAAATGGCTGCTACCACAAAATATATATTTGTTTTTCTTTTAATAAAGTTGTATTTTAAAAGAGATCTATATTTTTTGTCTAGTACGATTTTGTTTATCTTTTATGGTTTGTCAGTTATTCAAAATCCCTTCCAAATGAAAAAGACGTACTAATGATATGCACTTTGTCATAGATATTCTGTATGCATGATATTTTACCGAAATCGTAGAGCCAGTTTTTAGAAAATAAAAAATTTCGGGCTGGGCCCGTAGCTCAGTTGCTAGAGCACCTGCCTGCTGTGCGAAGGGTCCCGGGTGGGAATTTTTCTCTAGCCAAGATTATTCCCTATCCTCCACAGTGTCTGAAAGTATGAATGAGAGTGTGAATGTGTGTTGTGATCTAATGATTAAAACCCCAAAAGTGCAAGAAACCAACGACAAGAGAATACGAGTTAACACAGTTGCCAATAGGGAATAAGTTCCAAAGGAAAAGCCGCCGATAAAACTAATGAAGTTAAAGGCGGGGTATAAATGGAACAAAAAATATTTCGCACATAAGAGGTAGCTGGGGCGGGGAACTTTCTTGAAAATCAACATGTTGCACCTTTCAAGAACACAGAACTTAAATGATACCAACTTTGGTATTTATCGGACAGGTTTTTGAGTTATGTTGATGTCTATGTCTATCTCTTAGTCGCGCGCGCGCGGACCTTTTTCTAAAAATCGGATGTGTTAAATTTAAGTGATTTTCCCTACCCACTATCGTTTGTTTTTATATTGTTTCTACAAATTATTCATGCTAACGTTAACCTTTGAGGAAATAGTTTCATCACAGATTTCGCTGCAGGTTCAAAAGGGAGGAAACCGAAGCGGTAACCAAATATTTAAAAGCTAGTCGCTAAATGCTAGCTTTGAAATTCCATACTCGCGTGACATCCCGAGAAACAACTGAGTGTTGACAGTACGCTTAAAAATGACAAAAGTATTGAAAAATTCAAACCAATAACAGCAAAATCTCGGAAATAGCTTATGCCACAGAAAAGGTCATTTGAAATAAGTTGGGTGCTTTGAAGAGCAATAGGCTTTTGTATATCCTTTACGGTTTATCATTTATATAAAGCTGAAAAAATTTCCTTCAGAATGAAGGGGACTTCACAACCTATCGCCCAAAAATTCAAGATCACGTTTTATTTACCATGGAAATATCTTAAAACATAGTATTTTATCAAAATCATTAAAGAGCCTTTTTTTTTTTTTTTTTTTTTTTTTTTTAGGAAATTAAAATAAATCTTCCATGTAAAGAGTAGGAGTGGATATATCCGTTTTTAAATCTTCTGTAGAATCTTTAGAATTTGCTCAACTTAAATACCAAGTTTAGTATTTATCCGACATTTCGTTTTGAGTTATGCTGCGCGAGCGCACGCACGCACACACACAGTTTTCTAAAACTGCTTTTTAATTAATTTATTTATTTATTTATTTATTCAGGGTTCCTGAAAGGATGTATTTTAGCTGAAATGCTGATATGCAATTTTTTAATGATATGCTATACTTCCTCTAGCTACTAGGTACATGGTAGAGAAAGTAAAAATATCGTTAGGATAAAGATTTAAGAAGTTATACCAAATTATTTGCCATTGCTACTGTTCGCGTACGTAAACCAATTACCGTGGGAAACAGTACCTACGTAGTTTTTTCCTATCGCATAACAAGCATTAAGGATCAGTCTTGTGTATCCCCTCTCCAATTTAATGCCGCTCTTAACATTTAAGGTCATATCGGCGAGTTTGCCTTTGGAGCAATTGCTCATCGGCAGTGATGTTCACTGGCTTACTATTGTGTATATTTGGGTTTGTTTATCAACATTAAATGCCTTCCGCACTTTCACACACTCATGGAAACACGGTCTTCACACGCTTCTATGAGATGAAGTCAAATTAGGTGTCACGAGCCAGGAACTGTCGTTGAACGTTTATTACATCAAAACTAAGCCCCACTGCAACACAAGTGCCCCCATGGTTAACTTCATTATCATATTTCTTCGGATTTAAACAAATCCACAATGCTATGAATCGGAAATTAACTCGTCCGATCTATATAAAATCAATGTACATTTTCATATCGCAAAAGTATTAAAGTCGTTAAGGCATAGTTATCAATAGAAACACGTGAATTATTTCTTGTATAGGAAAAAAATTATCAATTTCCGACAAAGACAAGAGGACCTTCCATTGCACTGCCCCTAAGTTTATCAGCTTTTACTTTGATTTGTGTGTTTATCTTTCTTTCCAAGCTTAGGCCCATAGTCAGTTGGGGATTTTGCGGAAAACACCAAAGCTCAAATGTTTCCCTGTAGAACTTTCCTACAAAGAGACATGGTGAGCAATGCACATACCGGAAGAGGACCTATGCGATTAAGACTTTTTAATCTGTTAGTTGTCTAAACGCTTCTAAAAGAATGGAGTATGTGTATCAACAGGAATGGAGGTTACTTATCAGTTAATAAATGTCCAATTACACCTTTTGGCAACTAACCAGTTTTCGTTCGACTACCTCCCGAACGGCGCCCGTGATTGTTATGCAGTGGTTTTATTTTATCAGGACACAATATTTAATCATATTCAACACTGTGTTTTGGTTCCCGCGTTAAAAAATGCCAGAATGGAATTCGCATGGCTCCCTTCAATGGAAGACTCGCTTTGTATGCTATAGGGGTAGTTTTTTTGTCGTTTTAACGTATTTAATTTGTCAGTTGAATTAAACAGAATAACATGTAATCTCACTAACAATGTTACTTAAATATTCATGCTTATTCGGGAAGTAGTCCAACGAGTTTTTACTTAGTTTTGTTTTCAGACTAATTTCTTGCTCGCTGGAAATATTTTTAGGGCTTGCCAATACTCTTATCACCGTTCTCACCGTTATGCACGGCACTCGAGAAGTTAAGTCAAGACGACTTTCCTGTCCATTCAAACGGAATATAATCTTAAGTAGGTCGAATATCCAGCTTACTGGGTTAGTCAGAAGTGGGCGTGAAAATTACACAAGCCTCGTTTATTTCTGCACAGACAATTCCGGCAGTAGCTTCTGAAAATATCCCCAGTATATTTTTATAAAGAATGATTAAGTCCCAACACCAGCCTAGTTCGAAGCTAGCTGTGCTTACTGAATGAGTCAATTTAGTTGTCAAAAATAGGCGGCGGCGACATTTAGTACATAAATAACTCGCGTGTGTTACACCAGTGCTTCATGCCTCTAGCGCACACTCTCTATGCTGGAATACAACCTTGGTTAAATCCGTTATACGTTGTCGAGCACTATGTGCATATATACACTACTGGCGGAGTCGCTCGGCATGGTGAAGGTTTCAACTGTTTCCTTATTTAAAAAAAGGCCTTGCTCCCAATTTCTCTTTACATAGGAGCGGCTAAGAGATTGAGCTTCTGCTTCTATCGTACAGCCACGTATTAAACATTTATTTGCAGTATACAACTACAGCTTCAAAGTTTATCTTGAGAGAATTTGCAGCTCGAGTTGTATACATTTTGACTATTTCACACATAAAATTACCCAATCGGATAATGCAGAGTGAGCCAAAAACTACGAACCCGCTGCGCGTGTTTTTCCTGTCCGCGTCCTCGGCGCTCGCTGCCGTCTGTCTTTAAATGTGGTTTTAAAAATGTTGTATGGTTTCATCCGCGCCTTTCTATTATAGCGGCAGACGGGGACGAGCGCCGAGGACCCGGACAGGAAAAACACCGCGCAGGAGGTTCGTAGTTTTTTTTTGGCTCTCCCTGTATATTCGCTTATAGAACATTAAAAATGAGTGCTACATTTTAATTTCCGCTAACGGTCGAACAGATATAAATCAAACTTGAGGCAACCCATTGGGGATTGATTTTCAGATTTTTAATGTTATATTCTGTTTGTACATTCTAATTCCACACTCTTTCAAAATTCCAATAACTGTGATATTTAGGCAGCAATTCAGAAATTTAGAGGTTGGTGCGCATGTATTTTGCCTCATTCTCCAATTTTCAAGTGTCCTTTTCTCCAACATATACTTTTTTTTTAACATTCTTGTAATATTCAAATTGTTCCACATGATGCAAATCTCAACTAATTTCCCCGAAATGTTCAGCATTGGTGGAGTACTTATTACTGAACAAAGAAACTGTGGGGCCTTTTATATAATACATATTGATCGCGCAATTAAATATTTTATATAACAGTGCAAAAAATGAGGAAAAATATGACAATATCTGCGAGATAGACAGACCGACCGACACGGATGGATGGATGGATGGATGGATGGGTGGGTGGGTGGGTGGATGGATGGTACAGCCAAACTAATAAACATTTCCCAAAAATCTCAAGTTAGATTTTTTATAATGGTTTAATGGCGCAGGAATTTGTGACGTTGAATTTTTCAGTTGATTCAGTTACAAAAAAATTACTCAGTTATGGATTTTTTTTCCAATTATATGCCGCCTTTAATATCTAAGGTCATATCGGTGGCTTTGGCTCTGGAACAATTGCTCATCGGCAATTATGTTCACTCCTTTACTATTCTGTTAACCTTTTGGTTTGTTTATGCTGGATTTTCTTTATAAACATTAAATTCTCTCTCTCACGCACGCGCACACGCACACGCACACGCACACGCGCACACACACACACAAAATATCAAACACATTCGCACTCTCCCTCATACTTCGACTGTAGAGAGGACGGGGAATAAATCTGGCTAAAGAAAAACTCCAATTCTCCATCCCGGAACCTTTGATTTTGATGCTAGCATGCTACCCACCAGACCACAGAGGCAGTCAATTCGAAATTGATAGGTCAAGAATTGCACATTTTAGTATTTTCACCGGTACGTTGCCTTAAAACGATTGCCGGGATAATACAGACTATGGCAACACTAAGGAATAGATTATACGACGAAGAGATAAAATAAGAACCATAAAAATATATATGTTCCAGATTTGTCACTTGATACATTAATGAAACAGTTCCTTACAATCTCACTGAACCTCAGATTTTATCGACAGCTTTGCGAATGAAGTCGCTTTTAAATTAATCCGCATAAAATCAAAATTAAAGGTGGGTTTTAAATTAGACTATTTCATGAATAATATGAAATACATTATAAAGAAATAACTTATTATCAAATAAAGTAATAACATACACTTAGAATCAAATAGCAGTTCTGTTATTTACCGGTAAATAGAGCAATTGTACCATCCTGTTTAGTTGAAATTCACACTTCCTTCTGCACTATAAGTAATGAGTAGTCGATAGTAATCTCACTTGAAACCTCGAGCAGCATTTAGTTAGCGTATTTCAAGACTGAAAAAGTATGCTAAGACAAAAGAAATAAATTATTCCAACATAAACAGAGCCACTACAGCTCAACTGTCTAAAAAAATAAAAGTTAAGAAGTGATGATTACAAAACGGTACCTGAAAGCGAAAAGAGGCAGTATTTGCTGACACGCCGTGTTTCCTTCGTCTCTTGGACGAAAATTTAAGACGTATTAAAAGTAGATTATTATAAGTGTTTTGAGATTATCGATTACGTTTCCATGTATCTTAGAGCCAGATAGTTACATGTAGGTGTTAAAAAGCTCAAAAGGTTTAATGATTTTTATCTGCCTATTTCAAGAATAAAGTCAAACAATGCACATAAATAATACTGTAGCAATAATAGAACATAGTGATAAAATATATACCTTTACATTCTGATATCTAAAATAAATTCGTATCAGACATCATGACGACCTGAATCGAGAAGTTCGGCTTCACTGAGAAAGGTAAGAATCAAAATATAAAATTAATGGAATGGCACTCATCTTTAATTTCTCTACCGCCTACCTATGCCTCCGCCAAAAAATTCGATATCAAAATTTCACCGGAAGCACACATTTTGAGGTCCACGAACCCGAAAAGGGGGGGGTCAGAAAAGTGCGTACGTGTATCTTCTTCCAAGGACGCGGCACCAACATTTTCAAGAAAATCTCCCATCCCTAACCGAATCTATCCTTTGCATGGAAAAGGATTCTTTAGTTTTATTTTCTCAAAAATCAATAACGATGTTTTTTTAAGGCATCATGTACTTACTAGAGGAAAAATATACAGCTCATTAAAATACACATTTTTCGAAATAATTAATGTTGCACGTTTGGACCTTTCATAAGTGCCATCTAACAAACATGCTTGAAAGTTTGTGATACTTCCCCCCCTTTCTTTTCTTTCCATCGTAAAAGCTTGTTATCCGAATTAACATTTGAATCCTGTTTCCGCGTGTTGTAACTGAGCAATTCTTGCTTAATTTGAATTCATCCCTAGGAAAAAAAAATATATCTTCAGTAACGTAACATGGATAGAGGTATAACATTTTAAGTGAGAATTGTAGCAGGAACGTAATTCATATGCAAGCAGGGGGGTTTCATTACGTAAACAGAGCCACCGTGTTACCGCAAGCAGTATATAGGTGACGTCATGTATTGTGACGCACACTTTCCTTCACAACCTAACAGAGGGTTTCGTTGTGCCCGTTCCACTTATTCGATGCATATACAGGTGGACCATTTAAGTTGAGACTGTACAATATCTCCAAAACTAAGCGTTGTAGGAAGAAATGTCTTTAATAAAAGTTGTTTGATATTACGAGGGAAAGTAAATGTTATTAGTCGTGTTTTGTTTGGAGGACGTTATGATGGTTATTTTAGGGTCAATTTAAATTCACCCTAAAATGGCCATCACAACGTCCTCCAAATAAAACACGACTAATGGCATTTACTTTCCGCCATAATATCAAACAACTGTTATTCAAGACATTTCTTTGTAGAACGCTTAGTAATGGAGATATTGTACAGTCTCAACTTAAATGGTCCACCTGTATAGATCAGCGGAGAACTGTGGCAATATGTCTAAAGTAAAGACGAGTTCATACATAAAAAACATCACAATAAGCATCGTTCATAGTGGAATTTGGCATGCAACATTTCAGCACAAATGGCGAAATCATCAGATGCAACATTAAAGCTCAAAGGGTTTACAGCTTTCGATGTAAAAGAAAGGACAATGTAACTCAGAGTTCTGTATATTAATGCCATAATTAAATAATGAGTTAGCTTTATTGCACACTATCAGTAGCTAAACATACACTGCGTTTTTTCTTTCCAATACTCCTTAATTCTGTTCTACCGGCTATCAAAGAAGGGTATACTGCCTTCAAACTGTACATCATATTTATCTACATGAACAATGCAAGGTCACAAGCGCTTCCACCTCTCGCCACCAACCCTTGCTATATTCCTAACTTGATGGTTTACTTTCTAAAAACCCCTATGCCTGCTCGTAAGTAAATTTGTCACTAATAGAGAAAGTGGTATGGATGTTATGTTGGCAATCGCTTAACCCACAATTTCGTGCAATTAGATAGATGGTGTATTAGCTGTTGCATAAATATAATTTAGCGTAATCAATAACTAGGATGTACACCTACCTACGGGATAGCTCTTCAATTTCTGTAAGGCAAAAAGTCATCAGTTAATCAAACCGTGATTTGGTATCTATGAAACTCCAACGTTAGTGGTCTATGTCGTGTATAGGCTTTATGTATATTTCATATAAATGTATTAGGATAAATTATATTGCTACTTGTGCATGGAATATTTAGCCACCAATCTTCGCGCTTCATATATCCAGACAGTATCGATTAGGTCAGAAATGTTTCCTAAATGTTAATTGTGTAAACTATGCAGCCAACCGTCTATTATAATCAAGGACAGTAATTACGTCATCGCAGGGAAGTGAGTAGCTTATATGTAATTTGATACACGCAATGTGTGCTATTTTTAAAATCACATTTCCTCATAGGATTTTCTTCAAAATAAACCTTACTATGCTATATAATAGCCCGTTGCGGAGAAGGAAATCGCCGAATACCACCAAAAGGAGTATAGCTTTTCTAATTTAGAAAAGTAATTCATAAAATTGTTATTTTTCCACCGATTTAAAATCTCTGAGGGATTGCGTACGGTTTCTCGCGTCTCACTGGATAACAATTTCTTTGGAGGTTTTTTTTTTCTTTCTTTTTTCCCGACGTATTGTTAAGGACGAAAGATCCATTTGGACTACAACTGAGTTGGCACACTTATTTTAACAGCCAACAATGTTGAATAAGCCTTTTATATATGGGACAATACCGTTTGTCTTTTTTTGCGATTTTTAATAGTTTACCTTTTGAGTTTTACAATTTCTGGAAAATTAACATTTTTAACTTTATCGTGTGCGGCATTTTCAAAATTAAAATTAGAAATTTAGCACAGCAGATTGTTGTAATACCTGAAAACGTCATTGAAATAGCTTTTATATGCCACAAATAAATTCGCAAAATCGTGAAAATCGAGGAAATTAACAAGGAAATTCAACAAAGATTTCAATTATTCACGAATTGACTTCTCAGTCAGTTTAAGTGGTGTTTCGATGTTCTTTTAGGCAATTAAACAAATATCTATCATCCTAATGCATGCAAGTTAATTTTGAAAATGCCACACATAAAAAATTTAAACATTTGTCTGCATGGATTCTGAAAGACCGAAACTTTTAAAGAAATGTTTTCTTTTTCGCTTAGCATTGCAAAATCTGATCAGAAAAATTCGAGAGTTGGGACTAATTTCGTCTAGAGGTTTTGATGCCTTAAAATTTAACGAAAGATAGACATATTTAGCAAATAGAAACACCAGAACGTTAACGCAAGGAAGTATGGGAAAATAGCACTAAACTTTAAGGATTAATGATGCTAAGGAAAGCCTAAAGGAGTTACACAAAAAGATGTCCTCCATTTTACAAAGTTAATACATTCCTTAATTTGTTCACAGCAAGAGCCTGTTTCCGTTTTCACTGCGTTTTAAAAATAAATGAATAAAAAAAAAGCAGCGTCTTATCCGTGGTTTGATGGTAAACGTCTCTTTCCCCGCCCTTAGTAGAGGTGTTTAATGGCATTTTCGCTTTAAGTTTTCCTAACGGGAAGATTCCCCGAAGTTTGACAATGTTGTACGACTATCTGCCGAGGTGGTTTATTGAAGCAGCTGTTTGTTCAATGCCCTCTTAACTACTGCCCACCTGTCAAGTTTGGAACATACGTATATGTGCAAGCAAGCAGCAAGCTTCCGCTGCCTCAAACACTATGGCAGTGACGGCTCGTGGCCTAAACGATAGGTGAAGCTCTCTCACAAAACAAGTCATACAACTTACCTGTTTCTTGTGTATTAAGTTTGACCCTCCTATCCTTTCAGTTGGCATACTTCTCGACACTGTCGTCGTGAAACGGCTGCCTCCCCATTCGTACAGTACCGCTTCAATTACTGTCTTAAAGAATAGTCTGTTCACCTAACATGATCGTTATATTGCGCTACATAAACACGTGAATCAGTTCTTTTAGAGCATCATCGATTATTGTATTCTGATTTTTATCGAGCTGTTTTAATTGCAGCGCGTATTTGAGATGTTCAGCAGAATCTGATTTATTGTGCAATGACCGATTGATATTCAGGATGTCACAAAAGCCATCAAAATTCCACAGTTTTCTTTATTCCAAATAGTAGAATAGCCAGCAAAAGAGCTTTTGAAAATAATTATTACTTCACAACCGCTCATACTATACCGGGAGCTTTTAATATATCTGAGATAACACTTTTATCACCTTTCCTTTCCACTTCATGTGCCGATACGCTAAGAATTGGCTTAGGTCTAACCGTAAATATCACGTCTCGTCCTAAGTCCACCACGAAAAAAATTGTAACACGTAACACACTATGTTATTTTGCGGATTCATTGCAAATCGCCAATGGTTTAAATGTTTTTAAGACAACCTTATTGTTTTTACTTTAATTCACACTAGCGAACTTCAAAGACCATACACGAGTGTACAACGACAATAATCGCAACATACCTACAATTTGTTTTAGCACGTGAACTGAACTGTCACTGAAGGACCAGTCCGAGAGCTTGAAAGTGATCTGAGAGGGAAAGCACTCCGTTACCCGAGGGAAGGGATGTTTGCAAATCTACAAAAGATTTGACAAGTGTCAATGACCACCGAATAACCTCTACAAGGGGCCTTTCTACTCCAAAAAAATTGAGGATTTCAGCATCACGTAGACTCGAAACAGGTAGTTTCTGCGAGGTACACAAATGCAAGATCGAGTTAGTTGTCATGGCAACCAGGCGTAAACAGTGCAGCTGAACATCTCAAAGCCGAGAGTAGATTCAACTCCATACCTGTTCATAAACACTGCGACTTTCACATTTCGCTCGCTTACATCCCATTTTCCTTATTCCCTGCTAATGCCGCGATAATACTTCGGAATGGGCAATTTTCGCTCTTGCATAAAGTAATGATTCGTAAACTTACATTCCTCTGTGTGAGAAGTGGAATATTTAAATATAACATGTTTAAAATAGAGATAGCATTATATTCGAATGCACCAGTTAGAAAACAGCTGAAGTGGCGCTTCACTAGCTTCACCCGAGGAGCCGCCCCTGCTCTATGGAATACGTAAAACACGTTACATTACACAATCTCTCGGATGAAAATCTAAAATAAACAGTACATGCGACTGTTTAAGGCATAAGTAACAAAATACCTAATAAAATATTTTCTTCGATTAAGCGTCTAGATGGAAAAAATCGTGTGTTCTATTCACATGACCTTTTCTACGCACTATGTTTATTTTTACATCATTTCTACAAACTATCCTTACGAAACTTCATTTTGCTATCTACTTCATGTTAATCGAGATAAACCTTTGCAGAAATAGTGTCTTTACACATTTCGTTTAAGGTACAAGGGGGATAGAGAAAATCGAATCGATAGTCAAATGTTTAAAAACCGGGTCATTATATGTTTGTCTAGAAATTCCATACCCATTCCATGAAATCGCTAGAAAAGCTGAACAGCGGCGGCACTTTGAAAAAAATGACAAAAAAATCTTGTTACATTCACATGACTTTCTCTACCTCTATCGTTTATTAGTCGGTATACAAACTATTCTTACGAAAGCTTATTTTTCTACCTACTTCTTGCAATGAGATAAACCTTTGCAGAAATAACTTCATTACACATTTCGTTGTAGATACTTAGCGAATAGCGATAGTCAAATGT
Organism: Deroplatys truncata; assembly: GCA_030765065.1. Taxonomy (NCBI): domain Eukaryota; kingdom Metazoa; phylum Arthropoda; class Insecta; order Mantodea; family Mantidae; genus Deroplatys; species Deroplatys truncata. The sequence continues at coordinate 88,279,210 of CM060980.1, forward strand.
TTAAGAACTGGACACTATATGCTGGACTTAAACGTCTATACTTTTTCCGTGCAATCGGGAGAAACAATTTAATATCGACAGGACTTTAAAGTATTGAACAATTGGAACCATTAATAACGGATATCTCGGAAATAACTTAAGCCACAAAAAAGCTATTTGAATAAACTTTGTGGTTTAATGAGATTTACATATTTTGTGTAGCAAGTTTTCGTCTGTCGCTCAACGTTTATCAGTTATACAAGATTATACAAAATTCCTTCCGAATGAAGAGGACTTCGCAGGCTATTCCCAGAAAATTCAAGATGCCAATTTTTGTGAAAATCAAAAATTTCGAAAAAGTTTCTATGTAAAGGGTAGTTCGGGGTGGGGAAATTTTCTTGAAAAATCTTCGTGTCGCATCTTTGGAAGGTGCTGAACCTAAACACCAAGTTTGGTACTTATCAGACATTACGTTTTTGAGTTATGTTGTTCACAGACACGCAGGTGCATCTTTTTCTATTTTTTTTTTTTTTTTTTTGCGGTGGGGTATTCAGGGAGCCTCCAGACATGTAACTCTCGGTAACGAATTTTTGGGTGGAATGCAATACCTTCTCTACCCACTAAGTACATGGTAGAGAAAGTATATGTTGAAAAATTCAAACCAATAACAATGGAAATCTCGGAAATACCTGGCGCCACAAAAAAGTTATTTAAAATGAATTGTGTGTTTTAAAACGATCTACAATTTTCGTAGCACGTCTTTGTCTATCTCTTAACGTTTACCAGTTGCACAAGATTACACAAAATTCCTTCCGAATGAAATGGACTTGACAGGTTCTTCCCATAAAATTCAAGATATTCATCTGATTTGCGATGTAAATATCTTAGAGTTTATGGTAGTTTAATCAAAATCGCCACAGCCAGTTTTGAGAAAATAAAAAGAAGAATTTAAAAAAACTCTGTTTGGGATGGGGAGATTTTCTTGAACATCTTCGTGTTGCATCTTTGGATAAAGCTCAACCTAAATACCAAGTTAGGTATTTACCGGGCATTTCGGTTTTGGGTTATGCTGTTCACAGACTCTCATACAGTCATTTTATAAAAATCCTTTTTATTGGATGAAGGGGCCTCAAGGCATGTATTTCAGGTGAAATTTCAACATCGAATTTTTGGACAGAATACAATATTTCCTCTTTACTACCATAGGTAGGTGGTAGAGAAAGTAAAGCTAGGTTTGATGTTTGAACATTTATCGGCAAGGTTTTGGGCACTTTTTAAGACTCTATAATAATATAAAACAAAATGCCATAAATAAAGTATTCTCTGCGCCTTTTTTTCATAAAACTCCAAAGTTTTAATGTAATTGTAGTTCATATTACTCTCAAATACTGTTATGAAAAGCTTTACCACACTCAAAAACTGTCCATAAATGGGATTCAAACATTAAACACACTGCTTATTAGTCTAAACTCTCAAGTAAACAGTTTATGAAATGTAATTCAAAATATTTTGTCCAATTTTATTTAATGTTGGCGATGGCCTTTGTGTATATATAATATAAGCTGAAATATTCTACTTTTAATATTTAATATCCTTCGATATACAAATGCTTCTTGCCTTAGTTTTCAACTGAGGCCATCTAAAACTCTGTTTATTTATCAGCTATACTTTTGCTTAAGTCAGCCTATCTGCTTCATGTACATTATTTTGTATGAAACAGAAAAGTTATGTTCATATTAAAACATATCCATGGAACCCACCTTCTGGTTTGGAATACATTGTTATAATCGTCCCTTAAAAATGTTTCCCTGAATGGATTTTATTTCTGTTTATAACTTATTGCACAGATGCGTCCCATAACAAGGATCCGTATTATTTTTGTTGGTGTAGGCTTCAGTATGTAAAGTTGTTTTTTTCCTTTGGTGTTATCAACATTACTTTTATACAGTTTATTTTAGATTAGAGATTACGATTGCAACCAAATTGCGGCTAAGAGCGGAAAAAATTATGCATCAGAATAAAGCTTATTTTTTTTAAATTTAAATTATCCTCAGCGGAATTAAGGGCAGATTAAAAAAAATATATTAAAAACTGGCATTTTTAGTTTTTTTGTTCAGTCTTTTAAAGTGGAATTTCCTTTTTAATTTCATATACATTACATTATATTTCATACATAATCGTTGTATCAAAATGCTCTTATTTTAAATATATTTTAAAACAAATTTGTAGAACTGCTAAATATAGCAGTTTGCGTGTGTTCAAGTCAATTGATTTCTTCCTTCCAGTCTTTTTCTCCGCATTTTTACTGTAAACAGCTTTTTCTGTGAATTACATTTTCTAATATAAAGGACCGTTTTCTCAAAAACTACCGGATATAGCAAAACAGAATTTCAGGAACATAAAAGCAACACCTTTATCCTTTTGTGGATAAGCTGTGGATTTAAGCCATTTTAAAAAACAATTGACTGACGATACATTTTGACAATAAATTATATTTAAATTAAGAAAAACTCTTATCTTTCTTAATAATCTACAGTATTGCATAAAAGTAGATCGATGAACTTAAGACATGCATTTACATTATTGTGGAAATTGCAGGTTAATATCTCCAATTGCGTTTAAGCAATAGGTAATGGATTTAACAAATTTGACTTTGGTGGAAGAAGTTTATTAATCTTCCCTTAATTTGGTTTATCTTTATTTAGACTTCATGCCAACACCACAATTTGAAGCAGCAGTTTCATACCGACAATTTATAATTCACGGTTGTTTTATATATTTGACTGCACATTGGTATGTGAGAATTACAAAGATTAAAACGAGGCGCCAATTTAGAAAGTTTTGGAACCAATATTTATACCACGTTAAAACCCTTTGGTTTATATTCACCACTATCTTAAGTATGGCGTTTGTCCTCAAGTGGCGCTGTCTACTACCTAGCGTACAACTGATTTTACTTCTGTATTTCATCCCGGACATTGCTGTGTACTTTTTCCATGTCAGTATTTCCTCATATTGCATAAATTACATTATCTCAGTTTCCTTCCTTTCACCACAAGTATGTATTACAGAGGAATTTCCTGTGTGTTGATGCCAAGGCTGCGTACACACCACACTTTCCTTTTACTTCTGAAGACACAAACTTTTACTTCAGCTGTGGTGCTGTGATTCTTTCTCGGGAATTATACTTTATTTATTCAATTAGATCATTGCAGACAATACTTAAATCCGCAATTCATTCATTCACTCTATATTGGATTAAACTTTCACAAGAACGTGAATTTTTGCAGTAGTTTCGCAATCACCAATTGTGGTCGTCGTTTCGCTCAAAAATTTCTTGATAAGGATCATTTTCATTTTGATACATAGCAATTATTTCCACATCAGCCCTTGTGACGGCTTTTTAAACGGTGCAATAAGACACTAGGAAGATAAAAACAAAAGTTCAATCATGCCATAGAGCTGACAGCCATTTCGATTAAAACAGCTATAAGCCTCTTACATTAAGAGAACAAGAATCCATTGTTTTTTTTTATTCACTTGTCATGATGTACGACTCTTCATCTCTAAATAGGCTTCATAGGCTGCTCCACACTGATGCTCCGATACCCCCAAAATATCATTTCTCTTGTTAATCTTCCGGCAAATTTCTTGAACCCTTCTTTCACAAAGACCCATGTTATAAGACCACCTAATGTTTCTCTGTACTTTCGGTATGGGTATCTCAGTGAATCGCAATTCTGTGGTCAAAACAATAATGGTATACGATTTCACACACGTGCTACCTGACAAGCAGTGTGTCATACCTGGCCGTTTTTTGCCTCTCTCCCACATTTATGGATTCCTTATATCCAAACAAGTCATACTCTGGTACCAAACAATCCCCTGACCGCTTTTTTTCATACATTCTACGAGTTCACCTTTGTAAAATAATGTTAATGTACATACTTGTCGCTTATGCAATGGACAGAAGAAAGGCAGAACATCCTATGCGACTGAATATATCGCGCTCATAAGATTAAAGCATTTTGAAGCACCCCTCCCAACATAAGGTCAAACGGACGTACTACCACATTGGTACTACCCCACCCAGGACAATTATAGATTTCATTAGAAGTATTAAACTGAACTGGGATATATCATATATTCATTAGGTTTTCATAATAGATACATTAAGGTTACAGCTTTGAGAGGTTGTAAGCAACCTTCATAACCCACCATTTAATTTTAATTCTGTCTACTTTGCGGAATTGTCTAAATTTGTATCCAAATTTTAATGTTGAACTTTCAAGCCTGTTTAGATCACTATTTCAATACAAACGTGCCATATTGTCGCCAGCCAAGTTTCTTCACAAGGACGTCTGGTCAAATGTTTGCTAAAAGATGCAATAGAAAAAAGGTTCGGGTCATAAGATAGCACTTGATAAACAATACTAACCAACTCGCTGCTACAAACAATGACTGCAGAAAGTATTAGTTCTCCACTTTCAAACAATTCTAGCGCCAAATTAATGGAAACAAAACCTCTTTAATTTTGAATACATAGTCAAGAACAAACCATGCTGCAGTTGATGTATTCCGCGTTTTTTCATTTTATTAGTTTATGTGTATATACATATATTTTAATTGCAAAGTTTTTTTTCATTATCGTGTGCATGTGGTGTTTACTTAGGTATTTTATATTCGTTTAGGAGATTAATTTTTTATATAATATCTGACAATGTCCCCAACATGTGATTTAAACTGACGGAGAAATACATTTTTGAAGCCGCGTCGAACACTGAGGCGTCACTAAGGAAGTTCAGCCAAAATGTTGATAATTCCGGAGTTTGGTGTCTTCCCTCAGACAGATCAAAGCTGTTTTTACCGCAAATTTCAAGTATTGTACCAAAAACATTTGATCTGTTCAATGTTGACATTATCCCAAAGGCTTTCTGTGAATACAGGAAGGTCACAGGATGCACTGCGTAACAGTTTGTACCAAACTACATCTACAGAAAGCCATAAATCCATGTCAACATACTACAGACTTAGTAGACTTTTAGGGAAGCTTATGCGAAGCAAATAATACTTGCAGACAGACAATACATCCCGGAGCACAGCTTTTACTATGGAAGAAGCAATCGAGCAGAAATTCAGAATACTACAGGACTTGGCGAAAATTATAGGATACTTTTAACATTTCAAAATTAACTACCCTACTCGCATTTTCAACCCCTTTTGTACAAATCTGCACCATTTTAACCAATATGGACCAAACGTTTTACGTTTACCTTTAAGTACGAGTGAAAATTGTATGCTACTCACGATTTTCCAAAACCTTCCCTATTCTTATTTTCAACACTTTACTTACGGAATGCATCCGTGCATGTCGGGTAAGACAGCTAGCGTGGAAGTGCAGTAAAGCGAAGAAAGGGAGAAAGCTGGATTTACTGTCAAGGACATGCCCTTCGGCATAAAACTGCAGTGCACTGAAGCCTTTATGCATGTTTCACATCTGCATTACTGAGAATATACGTGCTACAACCCTAATGAAGAGAACCACCCTTGGATGAGACAATTCACACATATTTCGAGGGCCCGCATTCACCAAGCCTTAACCTTGTATAGTCAAACGACCATGATCATGCCCCAGTAACTTACATGGCGTATCCTCTCTGAAGGACCGCCATTGAGTCGCACTGTATTAGGATACTAATTGTCTCTACCTTTGGAGCAGAAGGCTGGCAGTTGTAATCCTCTATGAGAAACACTAATTAACAGAACTCGGCCTGACTCAGCCAGTAGGCAATAATTGTGCTATAAACTCTGAACAATAAATACCAGGCGCTGTGGCCAAACTCGACAAGGTAGTTTTCATTCGTTTGACCGAATCTCGTTCGTCGAAAATTATTCAAAGAACTCGAAAAATGTCACGTGTATTCTTTATCACTTTATGTATATTGTATTTTGCCTGGTTTGTAAAGCAAGTAACTGCTGATCGACCGTTAATGAATGAAAGAAAGAAAGAAAGAAAGAAAGAAAGAAAGAAAGACAGAAAGAAAGAAAGAAAATGTCACATTTTGAAGCATAGTTTTGAACAACATCCATTCCTTCAACTCACGAATTCGAATTTAGAAATTTAAGGTCTGGCATTCCTTGTTTATTCATTTAACATCAAGATAAAAAAAATATATTACGCATAGTGTCAAGCATCATGTGCGTTCGTTTTAGACAGAAATTATATGGTAACGTTAATCAAATTTATTGGCATGGAGATATTAAGATATCCTTATAAGTTATAATCGTCAATTTGTGGGTGACTCTCCATTAACCTAACCTTAATTTGGTATGGTTTTCAAACGAATTTTAAATGCATTAACAAATATTCTTCAAATTCTTGTAAGCAGCTGTTTGCCTGAGAATCGTTAATTTTCAACAGACATTAATATATACCACCCGCAGCTCTTTAAATGCTAACTACGTATATATCCTTCGTAGAGCTATTTTATTTCGTGGTCAAATGCGATCAAGTTTGGTTTCTTTTTCTCGCTGAGAACATTTGTCCGCTCTGGGATGAACTGTCTACCCTCTGAATGATCTATGTTTATTCATTTGGCCCCAGTTTTTTGGCCTTAGTTTAAATACGGATACAATTTTGGATTTCGCGATTGAAACGATAAGTGTACGTGTTTATATATATATATATATATATATATATATATATATATATATATTATAGAGGTAACACTTGACTAGTTTAAGTTTACCGATAAGCCTGATAGCTGTTCTGAATGTTGACGTATTTTCTACGGATTTTCCGTGACTGTAGGGCTTAAACAGGACGTGCACCACGCAAGGCATTCACGTCCAAAAGAAAACTGGATTTTAAGGTTCTTCAAGGGTGCATAGCCTTAATACAAAATGAGCAACATTTTTCATATTACCTGGTACACAGGCTCTCCATATATGTAGATTACACGTTATGTTTTTTACTGTGTAATGAAAGAAAAGAACGCAGCATGCTGTTTTAAAGTCGAGACATTTTTGCTGTTTATTGGTGCATAAAAGGACAGCAGAATATATATAATCAAATTCACCAAATTATAGAGCAGTTCTTGAAATAGTTAATGAGCTGAATATCGTTTGAACTTGGCCTAGATTACAACACCAAAATTTTTTGATCAAAGGAAGAAAAATGCCACTGTGAGGAAGTATAAAAAATCTTGAATGATTTGCACTCACCGATGTAAACAGCACTGTATACCAAGTTTAAAGGGTTGCAAGGGCATTTAAACGGACAATGGTAACTGCAGCATTTTAACTCAAAGTTGCAGGTTTTCAGTAGGCTTTACCCTTATGTCAGTAAAATTTCAGTTCAGAAAATTTTGGATATTTGGTTACTGAGAAGCTTTTCTTTACTCCGATAACACACTGCGCATTTTCTATGCGCTCATTGCTCCCTCACCAAAATTTGAATGCCCTCACTTCAAGATTTCATTTCAATAGTTCTTTACACCAAATTTCGCGTCCCTAACAGAAGAAACTACCCACCATACGGCGAGAAAGCGTTTGTGCCACTATGCGAGGCGCTGATGGATTTGTTGCCTTACTAAATCCTCCTTTCCATCTCTCTATTATCACACATTCCAGGTTTTTTAAGTTTTTCATTGGCTTCAGTCTTACATCTGGCACAATGTTTACTTGACCGAGTTTCTTTCTGTTTTGGGATCCTTCGTTTTAGTGAAACCTACTATCAACCTTCACCTAACCTAGTGTCATAGACAGTAGTTTCCAATGTTGGGTAGCAAACTGGTTGTGGTGAACGGAAAAGTGAAAAAAGTATTTTCAAATATTTAAGCTGATATACGATGCCATTTGGGACTATTTGATCAAACATTGCCGTTTTAGTTTTATGCATAGAAAATATTCGTTCTTCCTGTATCAGAACATATACTGCTCCCAGTTTTTAATTTTTAGGCATATTCATTAGATTTAAAGCAGCGATTGAATGGATATTCGTTCAGAAGCAACAAACTGTTGAAAACTGTAGTAAAAACTGCAAGAACTAAAACCTTTGCTAAGTTTTAACGTTTTATGAACTGTCTTAAATACTTTGATTCATTTAGTCTCAGAGATAATTAAAGTTTAATTTTCTTTTCTTTCCTTTCTTTAGGAAAACCATTCGCAACGTATTAACGTTTAGAGTACATTCTCCTTATATTCATCTGATGGGCATTTCAGCAATGAAAGACTAAAGCTCTAATATAAGAGACATTTTATATATGCCGAAAATTAACATTGAACACACGCTAATAACTGGAAATAACACATTTACAGTGCTCAAATTTGGTACGGTACTTTCTGTTCGTTGCCTTAGGATGTAATTGGAAGTTACGGTTTGAAACTTTAGAAGTTGAATATTTCAGTCACCTTAACAAGAGAAATGAATGTATATGTACAAGGGTATTCTGCTCAGTCTGAGCTCTCATTTCAACATTTTTATATACAGAAAAGGTTAATATTTCATTGCACATTAAATCCAAGAATTGCGTAATACGCATCAGTTAAAAAAAAGAAAGAAAGAAAAAAAGCAGGATTTATCTCGGAGATAGAAATATTATACTGCTTTGTGTTGAGCTGGTGTATTTGAAAATGTAATCGAAACAGCATTTCTTTGCACATATGTGCCGTTTACTCAGTTTTCATCGCGTCCCTGCATTTTATATCTCATTTTACACAAAATAATAAAACCATAAACGTTTGATGTAATTAGTAATTCCACCATGTACAATTTACAATAACTTAGGCCAAAATAGACAGTAGGATATTATTATTATTACTACTATGTTAAAGTACCCATAGAGCGTCTCTCTTTCTATAACAAGGGCTTAAAATTTGTCTCGCTGGTTAAGGGATGGCTTTACTGAAAAACAAATTGTCAAAATGACACCTCTCCCGGAATTCTTTCAGTCTACCTCAGCAAACATTTCCCCAGCTTCAATGTCTACCTAATTCCACAAAAATGAAGTTAGAAGTACCAAATTGTTTCCTGAAGGCTGCTAAATAATGATACGCAGATATATTGTTTCTAATTGCATAAAATTTCCATTTTCCAAGGGGGCATTTTTGTTTCTTATTCTAGCATAAAGGCCTTCATGAGCACTTGGGAAGAGACCGCTAAACTTTCAGATGTAATTATTTATATTTGAAAAAGTAGTTAGAATTTTATTGTTGCTAGTTTCTTAAAGATATAACTATGAACACAAAGGTCCAATATTTCTTAACTTGTATATCAATATGAACAGTTATGCCAAACTTGAGTCTTGTGCGTCTTAATTTTTTGAAGAAAAAAAACAGCATTTTCAATATAACCTTTCCTTAAATAAAAGAATTATAAAATACGCTTTTCAGCTTGATGACATACGCATTTGTTTCATCTGAGGTTATGGATTTTGTGGAAGAATTCTTAGACCTTAAAAATGAAGTCCAATTTCAGAAGAACATCGTTTGAAAAAAACACTGGACCTCAAGAAGACTGCTCTGGACTAGACGGGTTCCAACAATACCGTTTGCCGCGAATCGCGACTTTCTCCTACGTAGAAACCATCACATTTAACTTTCAAAACAATGAGCAAGATTCTCTTAGAATTATAAGTGAATGCTTCTTTTGACGCAGGCAACTGGAGTTGAAATAAGGATTTGTAAACACTTTTTACAATAGTGCACACATCTTATGAATCCTATAAATCCGAAGTCATCTTTTAAGTATTAATAATGCTTTTTTCTAACAAAATACTCAAAGAATTCAACAGAGCTACTTTTCAGTTATCCTTTGACTGGCATTCAATATGGCAGTATTATATAGCTTTGCATAAAATTACAAAACGTGTTTGCCGTATTGTCAACCCATCGATGAAAATACTAAAATGCACAATTCTTGATCTTTAAACTTCAGCTTTTTATGTAATGACTGACACTTGTTCTACAAATAAAATACCAAATTTGGAACCTATAATTAAACAGTTGAGAAATCATTTACCAAAATGTTACTCAACAATTTTGCATTCTTTCAAGATGCTTCTCGCGATGAAAGATTACAGATTTCTGGCTAAAAAATTAAATGTTTGTACCACTAAACCTTAATAAAAAAAATTCTTACCTTTTTTGGGGGGTGGGATGTTCATTAGTTTGACTACAATAAATTCCTCAAATTTTGTCATGCTTTTCCTCATTTTCTGCACAAGTATTATATAAAACATTCAATTGCACAAACATGTATTGTATTAAACAAAACTAGTCTGTTTCTTTGCGCAGCAGTTCTCCAACGATGCTGAAAATTTTCAGGAAAATTGGTTGATATTTGCATCATATGGAGTAAATCTTGAATATTGCAAGACGTTGTAAAAAGTAAGCAGAAAAATAAATTTTAAAATTGCAGTATCAAGCAAAATACATGCGTACCAACTTTTAAATTTCTGAATTTCTTCATAAATATTAGTTATTGTAATGTTGAAAGCAGAATATGAAGCTAGAAAGTACAAGAGTATAACACTAAAGATCCGACATTGACTTTTTGATCACTTTTGGACAAAATTTTACTAATGAATTGCCTTATAAAACACTTTCTGGAAATCTTGACAAGCAGTTTAAAAGAACAGCGTCCATTTACTACATAGCAGACAAAACTCCGGTAGCCAGCTGCTTCAAAGGTTGTATGTGGTACCCCATGTTCCAAGAAAGCCAGAACTGGATTCTATAGATAATGGTCTAGGCACAATCAAGACGATCTAACCAGTCTGGCTCCCCACAGGTATTTGTACGTGTCTAGGGGTTTTGCCATCCCCTACCTGTAGAACAAAAACAGCTGGTGTTTTCTGAACTTGTGTGAGGGTAGCAAAGATTCTAAACTGCTTCAAAGCAAAACACTATGGTGAATACATTTCGACACAGTATACATTTAGAAAAACTTACAAATATGAAAGTGCCTATGCACACAATCAGTAACTAAACCAGCAAAATATTGTCGCACTCCCTAAGACCATTTAAGGTAAAAGCTACGCCTACAACTTGCTCAAGTCTTGTTTCTGGCATTCTAGCCATAATTAATAATTATAACGCTTGAATAAATTTCGAGTGGAAAAACAGGAGGATAATCAAGAGGCAATGGAGATCAACTGACTGGAGAGACGGGAATAAAACTAGGACGGACATAGAAAAGCGCATTCGTTTCGTGGAGGAAATAATGCGTTAGCATCCGTAGATTATATGTATAATTAGTTGAATAATTCTAAAAGTGAAGGCAGAATGCCCATTAATCAATTTTTAAATATGCCGACACAGTTCTTTAAAAACATACATCTATGCTATTCAGCTTAGAACGCGCATCATGTGGGCCAAATAGCGCAAACTTTTATGAAGCTGTCCATATCAACTACCCTTAATTATGTATTAATTCCAATAGTTTAAAATGTGTTGACAAATACTCTTCCAAGTCTTGCTTATAAAATTTCAACCACGTATTTTCAGCGATTCGCCTAAAATCTTACACACATTTTAGGGGGTCCTCTATAATATAGATTAACCCTAACTTTACAAGAGTTCAACCAAACTTGAAAACAATAAAAGGCTTACACCGACATTTTTCTTCAAACCTGCATACCAAGTTAATGAATGCACAACTTACTTTCTTACGGTCATAATTGAACACTTAAAAGTGGTATAAGCACATAGATGAACTATGAATACAATCTATTCAAGTTTATTCGTCATTAAAAGATTTGCGAACTTAGGCGACAATGATTGTTAAAAACTGGTTTACTATGGACAAATGTATGCACATTTTCCACGTGGCACCATAGTGTGGGGACGCAGCACAAAGAAAAGAGAAAGGTATGTATCACGGGGCTATGTCAGTTGCGTCCACGTAAACATGTTTACGAAAAATCAGTGCGTCAGTTGCGTCTGGGGTTTTTAAAATGTGTACGTCAGTTGCATCCATAGCTACCTGCTTAGGTTCTTTGATAAGACACAGCCAAACACTACTGAACGCGTTCTGCGAGAAGACACAACCAAGCACTATTTAGAACACTTTCTGCTACGTCATATACAACGTAAAGATCAAACTGAACATACGTAATAGTTCTCATTCTGAGTTGTGCACGAGCCATGGAGTTGATCACAAGTGAGAAGGGCAAGCCTTTATTTGTGATTGATGGTTATAAATTTAGACATAACAAGGATGTGCCGAACAATATTTCGCGTTGGGCGTGATGCATGAACTCTTGTGTTTAAAGCTAAATGTTAAAAACGAAATGGATGAAAGCAATCAAGAACATAACCACAACAAACCAGACCAAGTGTTAATAAACAGACAAAAAGTAAGTAATAAGCTTAAAATCAAAGCTATTGAAAATTTAACTGAGGACCCAAGTGAAATCTGCATACTGAACTTAAAATCAGTGACTCAGTGACATTGATGAGTAGAGATGCAACATTAATGAAACGAAGTATTCAACGTGCACGACTATCACTGCTTCTGAAGTTACTCCAGAATATTTGTGAGGCACACCAAACGACTGGTTCTTTATCGATATCTACAAATAAAGGCGAATCATTTTTATTATGTAGTGAAAACAATATAGTTAAATTTTCCACGAAAAGTAATCTAAGGGACATTTGTGGTATGGAAAATACTCGTACACATAAATGGGACTGTTAAAAAGTGCCCCACCAATTATTAACCGTACATGGAATGTTTAAAATTTATACACATCCCTCATTTTCATTCTACCTTCTGACAAAATGAGGAACAGTTACGGGGAAGCTCTTAAATACATAACTTACCAGTGCTTGTGACAAAGTCAACCTAGAGTTTCTCCCTCGCGAGTGTACAAGATGTTGAAATACCTATTCATCTTGCAATAAGCAATTCTTTCAAGTTCAGAAGTAAAAGGGTGTCGTTTTCATCTTGGTCATATAACAAAATTGGATTTTATCGGAATATGTCATTCGGATTTCAACCAGACAACTGTACCTAGTTAATTTTTTAGGCCAGATTTTAATAATGACACTGCCAACGTTTTATGGTGAAAATGCCACAAACACATTTTTAACCCACTTGTAACGTTTCAACCATACTAATTCTTTGTTCTTGTTTGCTTGTTCTTAGATTTTTACGCATAACATAATATAACAAAATTTCATCCATTTGTGGGTTTAAATTGAAAATGTTACAGACAGTCCTAAGTCTGCAAAGTGGGAAATGTTATTTGTGCCAGGAATTGAAAATACTGGGACAAACATTCACATCTTTCAGAAACGCAACTGACGTATGAACCAAGAAATCCAGGGATACAACTGATGTATGGCCCAAACAATCCAGAGAATCAACTGACGTATGACCCTAAAATCCAGAGACGCAACTGATGTATAAAACTGACCGCGGGACGCAATCGCCGGTCACCGTGTATCACGAAGCGACCCCCGGAAACCGGGACAGAGCACCGCACGCAGGGCAGTCGACCCTTTATGCTTCCAACGTGACCTCTGGGAGGTAGGAATGAGGGGAGAGACCCGAAGGCGACCAGATCCGAATGCCGACGGGCGCAAGCATGGACTGGGTCCCTAACATTTCCAGATAGAACGCATTCTACCCCTGCCCACAAGCCATCAACTTTCAGGGTCCCCGGGGGGGGAGCCCCACGCTGAGGAGAGACCTAACTGAGCGGTACCGCGGCGACGCCAGAGAAGAAACCTTTACAGAGCACAAGCCACCGCCCAGCCGCATCCCGCCGAACACCGTCATCTGTTCCTGCAACCCTGAAATGGATGGCAAGGAAGATGAGCATAGGAAATGAGAGGAAGGAAAGTCGTGGTAGATGAACCACCCTAGCATTCGCCTGGCAACCCTGGAAAACCACGAAATACCCATGGGCCAGAGTGGGCGGTCGCCGGGAATCGAATGCAGACCACAGACACTGCCTGAGCCATCCCGCTCGGTACGCAGCACAAAGAAAAATACAATGCTTTATACCAAATCTAGGTATAAAACGCTGAAATCATTATGAAAAAAAGGTTTAAAACCTTAAGTATTCTTACACTGGCCTGTCTATAAATACAGTAAAACAACTGTATATCTAAAAATTAAAGAATAAATAGGAAATTAAATACCACCATGATAACTGCACAAGAAAAAATATAACCATCCTCTAAAAATGCATTCATTACAACTTTCTAAAACTAAACAAACAGAATCAGCACGTTAACCATTTAATAAACCACCCTCTTATTTTAAAAGATCCAAAATGAGAAGGCATTTCAAAATAACTTGGTATAAATATTGCTTTTATTACATAATCACCTAACAGGTAAAAACTGTACACAAAATGTGGAAATATATGCAATACTCAAATGTATGGAATGCGCATGTTTGTAAACACATTATGTTTCTATATTAAGTGTGTTTATTATATTCATTGTTTCTAATTTCATGTGTCGAACGTGTACATGTTTTAAAAGTGCAAAACAAAAACAGGTGGTGGTGGTGGTGGTGGTGGTGGTGGTGGTGGTGGTGGTGGTCGTCGTCGTCGTCGTGGTGGTAGAGAAGAGTTGATTTGCCCAAATGGTTATGAATGGGGCCCCGATTCTGATGACATCTCATCTTTTAATTGTCGCAACATAAGCGTTGCTAACGGATCTATAAATCCTTATAATAGGTTTGAGATTATAAAAATGCACATGTATGTTATTTTTGGTCATTTTATGCCTTTTCTATTTTTGTGGCATTTTCAATTTTATGCCATTATTTTGTAATTTTCTTGCACTTTGCGTGTTTATTTAGTCTTTTTCTTTAACTTACATCGGGTATAGAAAGTTTTATTGTGGCATTTTACAAAAGGGTAATATTTCAAACATCAGAAATTTCACTATTTACTGAAAAATAAGGGTACGGTCAAAAGTGCGAAGCGGAGGGGATTCGGCACCGATCCAGAAATTAGGATATTGTACCGATCGCCCCACAAGAGGGCGCCCCCGGAAAGAAGGGATGAGGTCAAGGAAGAACCGAACGGCCGGAACCAGGAGTGACGGCACAGCAATGACAGGGTCTCTACAGTTTCCAGATATATACTCCCCCACCGTCGAACAGGCAGACCCCTCCCCACATAAGGTCCAACGCCCCTCCCCGGGGGCGGTCCTTATAGCCCGGCAATCAGCCGAAAGCCGAGGGACGTAGAAACTTCACCGACAACATCCTTCTCTGCCACACCGCACCGAAACTCCATCGCCGGCACTTACAAAATTAAGAGAGACCAAAACGGGGTGAAAGATGAATGATTAATGGAACGAAATACAGGGATAGGAAATTCGGGGGGGTGAAAGATACAACCGCAGCATTCGCCTGACGACCGGGGGAAACCCCGAGAAAAAAACCATGGACAGGGTCGACCACCCGAATGCGGGCCACAAGTGTTACCGCTTGAGCCATCTCGCTCGGTAAAATAAGGGTAAATTTGTACATCCTTTACTGCATTCTTGGGGAAAAGTCGCATTCCTATTTAATGGTTAGTTTGGAAAAGGTTGCTTGTGGGTGGAAGGGCAACTACTGTCAGGAGAGAAGGTATAGTTACTGTTACAAACTCGTACCCCAAACTAAGGATGACATAGATCAGTTGGGTAACCAGATCAGTTTTCCCTTTTTCGCGTTAATGAGTGCTTAATTTTCTTTTCAGATCTTTCAAACAAGAACATGGAACAAATATATTTTAATTAATTCTCCAAATTATCTCATCATTATTCTATTACCTTGTCTTTCTACTTGTATAGCAGTTATACCCAGGTATAAATTAATGTATAGCTTTCTGTGTACTATTTTTAATAAATTAAATAAATCTGTTTTTGCCCATCTTTTGTAATCATGTTCAGTTTTTAAAATTCTATTCGTTACATAGGCTATTTTTTTTTAAAAAAAATTAGGTCAACAACATCCGGGTCCTGGTTACAAATTATGGAACAACTAATCACGAGATACTGTCTCTTTTTATATTAGGGATGTATCTGAAATGGTTGGTCTCTTATCAACCGTTCCACTATGGATTTATGGACTGTCATCATCCCAACCACGCTGGATCTCAACACGTCTCGGAATGCCCACATATGGAATGAGGACGACACCCAAGTATAGCTATCACGTTATCTCGAAACACCATGGGATCAACATAGAACTCACCGCTTTACACTTCAAATATGGTTTGTGGAGTTACATGGCGTTTCAACAAGACATGACTTCTAATATATTACTGTATAACCTGCATCTTCTCCAGAAACCCAGAACCACTTCCGCCCACGAATTGCTGTTGGGATATTCCACCAAAGAATACTGTGCTTCCTTGCTAGACTACTTTTCAATGTGTTGTCAACCTGTTCAATCGGTGCTTACCCACCCATGTTTAGAGGGGAAAGCAGGATGGTGACTCATTTTGCTGCTTCTGAGAGAGTATCTATGATACTGAATTAAACGGCTACGTTCTGCCAAATGCAGTGTAGAAAGAAATGCACATCCATCCTGATACCTCATAATTTACCATACATAAACAAAATCTACATTACCCGATAAACACATGTTTAATTGGGCCAAAATTACATCTTTAGCTTCTGTTTTAGTTTAGAATGTTAGATAAGTCTACGTGTCCATTTTTGATTGGAAAACATCACTAATCTCTCATAAAGGGTCTTTCAACAAGTGTCCTATCTTTAACATGTGATAGCTGCCGTTGTTATTGAGATACAGCAGTTATTTTATTCATGTGGTTACAGTTGTTGACAAATAGTCATGGAACGTTACAGCATTCAGCAACGCGTAGAAATTGTGAAAATTTATTATCAAAATGGATCATCTGTTCGCCAAACCTTCCGTGTATTGCGTGAAGTTTACGGTGTGCATAATCGTCCCTGCGAGAGAACGATTCGGCGTTTGATCGATAAATTTGAAAGACGTGGTTCTGTCAGCAATCAAAGAACGCCTGTACGTAATCGACGTAAGCGCTCCAACGAAAACATGGGCGCCGTTCGTGAGTGTGTACGCGAGAACGGAAACAAATCAATTGCTCGTCGAGCGCAAGAATTGGGGCTTTCGCCGACCACAACTTGGCGAATTCTGCATCTGGACTTGAAGTTTCACGCTTATAAAATGGTGTTAACTCAAGAACTAAAGCCCAACGATCATAGGTTGCGCCGTGTATTCCTGACTAGGCTATGGAGCAATTGGAAGCTGACCCGGATTTTTGTCGAAAAATCATCTTCAGCGACGAAGCCCACTTTTGGATGGATGGTTGTGTTAACAAAATTGCCGCTATTGGAGCAGTCACAATCCAATGCAGATTCAAGAACGACCACTTCATCCGCAAAAGGTTACTGTGTGGTGTGGATTTTGGTATGGTGGAATCATTGGTCCATATTTTTTCCAAGATGAAGATGGACAAGCTCTGTCAATGGAGAAAGATACCGGGCTCTTATAAGGGACTATTTTTGGCCTCAATTGGATAGTATGGATCTCAGAAACATCTGGTTCCAGCAAGATGGTGCCACATGTCGTACTGCTCTCGAAATAATCGATCTTATGAAGGAGAAGTTCAGAGGTTTCATCATTTCCCGTGGTGGTTATGTGGCCCCCGAGGTCATGTGATTTAACGCCGTTGGATTACTTCTTGTGGGATTATGTTAAATCTTAAGTTTATGTCAACAAGTCAGAATAATAAATGATCTTATGAATAACATCACGCGTGTTATTCTTGAAGTTGGGCCTAATTTACGTTCTTCTGTCATTGAAAATTGGGTCAACCGTATACGCGCAACCCAACGAAGTCGCGGCGGTCACTTAACTGATGTTCTCTTCCACACGTAATGACATTAATTATGTTCCAAAATAAAAAAAGAAATAAACCTCTATCATTTATAGAACGTGTTTTATTTAAGTCCAAAGATAGGACACTCTTGTTGAAAGACCCTATATATTAGGTCGTAACCTTTGGAGTAAGAAGCTCTAAGTTAGCTCATACTTTTAGTAAAATGCTTGCTGTGTTAATTACCACAGGAAAACTACTGATATATAAACGTTTAATTTTGGTCATGGAATTAACAACAAATTGGATTTAGCAATACATGTTCTATTGTTGTAGGTCTTTAATAAATGAAATAAAAATAAATTCTCGACAATTCTGTAAAGAAATACATATAGATCAAATTAAAAACTAGATCCTCAAAGTCCTCCTCCTGGTCTAGGGGTACCATGCTAGCCTTTAGTTCACGAGGTCGCCGGTTCAAACCCGGCGGAGGGCGATGGATTTTTTTCGGGCGTAAGAATCCTTAGCATGACTTCCTTCGGAAGGGAATTCAAGCCGGTGGTTCCGTGTCGTAGATTTACGGCACGTTAAAGAACCTCAAGCCTGATTAAGAAGCCTCTGAGGAAAATTTCCGGTCTTTCATGCCCAATTAACATAGAATGGGACACTAAGAACAATATTTTCACTTTTCTGAAACGTTAACACCTCCTTGTTTTATAAACTTAAAAGTTCAATGCAAGTAACTAATACATAGTAAAATCAAACGATTAAAAAAATTAAAATAAAACCAGTTTCGTGGCCTTCGAAACATTTACCCTAAAAAATCTCAAACGCTAGCTTCTGAGAATATGAGCAATAAATTCTATAATTCTAACATAGGTAAATAATTTGCAACTTTAAACAATATTGTAATGAAAGCATCTATGTACATGCACAACTAAAAGTGATTTGCTCAAAAATAAAAGTTACCAGGCAGCAAATAGGTGGAATAAAATATGAAAACCGGAAGTAGTCAACAAAATAAGCAACGACTATGCCATAACACTTCCAGCAGTCTATACAAAACCAGTTTTATTTATGTAGAACCTACAGAAATATCTGGAATTTCAAGTTAAAGAAGGTTAAACACTTTACAGCCCCATAGTCTGGCCGTTTCACAGTGAAGTAAGCAAACTGTTTAAAAAAAAATACTCACAGGACATTGCTCAATTTTAAACAGAACTTTGAGCAAATATTGCTACCTATAAACTGTATAAAATACACTTGCTAAAGAATAACTGGAAACTTATCCAAGGCCTAACCTGTTCCACTTCTACGTTTTCAAATGCCTTCACTCCGTCCAATCCTCATAACTGGTGAAGCAACTTGGGGAGGCTTAGGCTGAAGAGATGGGTCGGTGTATGAAATAACTGGGGAAAGTAACGATTTTTATACACAGGCGAAAATAAGTCAATAAAGGTTAACAGCACAAACATTCGGCTTTACAAAAAGTCTATTATTAAGTCTCTTAACTCTAATATTAGTATAATCTGCCAAATTCCAAGCTTCCCAAAATACGAAGTATTACAATAAGCTGGGTATCCCATGCTGTTTTCATCCGTTTTATGGCAACTGGCAGCAGGAGCTCTTAACTTCCGGCGAATTGGGTGTAATATCTGTAAAATTTATTAATATTCTCACAATTACAACGAAAATTAGCACATCACTTAGGAAGAAGACCCTGGAAATGCCTGCTACATCCACACATTCCTAGCATGTTGTTCGAAAATTGTTGTTCACATATGTCAGTTCATCTTCAAAAACTGAAACAATTTTTCAACTGATGTATTCTTTCAATTTATTCTTTAAAATCTGCTCGAATCAATCTTGCAGTGAACAAGATTACTGGAGAAAACGAGCATTACTGGAGAAAAACAGCAAGAGTCAACCTTTTGGCGAAAATGAGTTGTGGCAAAATACGAAAAGAATATGCTGTATAATGAACATTGAAATTTTGAGCAGTGGCTTATATAGCTACATACACTCAATGAAATGCTGTCCAATGGAGGAAAACGGGAGAGAGAAAATGGATCCATGTAAAAATGAGCCTTGCGTACGGCGCTGAAGCACGGATCATCTGATTATTGTTGTGTTGTCTGTGAAAACAGCCAAATGGAGAGAAACGGGATGTGCTTTAATATTGTAAACAATTACATCTCATGATTGCTTGAAAAGTACTTTACTTTTGCGTCAACGTTCACAACGAATGTTCAGCCAGCAGTGACCTAATGTCTTGCAAATCAGGAACGTCCAGTTAAAAGATCAAAGAACTTAGGTGGATTCAGCTAGAGAATTCTATTCTACATTCCCTCACTAAAGGACAAAGCAACAAGTTTGAACATGTTTAGGTTAGATATTATTATTATTTTTATTATTATTATTACTGCATTATTCGATTTTACTATTGTTTACATGTTTGTTTTAGTTATGTTGGAAGCATTGCAATGATTGTTTCTGCGCATATATGTATTGTCACAGACTATATAAAAATGTCATACAAATACATATCCACATTTACCATTACATGAGAATTAAGAGAGTACGCTTATCAGATATTTTGATGTTTCTAATCTAAGACACTGAAACTTTTATATGGCAAAATCTCGTGGTTTTACACGAACAATGTTTACAGAAATGTTCGTATAAAACTTTAACATGCTTTACAGAAGAAATACATTCTCCAGCAGTCTTCGTGTATGTTAATCTGTGTTAACTGTGTTATTGCAGGTTCCATTCATTTCTGCATACACATGGATCACAGACATTATGGTAGTAAATTTACTACGGAGAAACGTCCCTATCGATGACCGATGTTTTGCTTAGTCGCAAAGTATGTTTAAAGATACCTAGCCCCTCCCTAAGTCTGCCATTGGAAGGTTTGTTTCCAGAAGTGTGGCGCAGGTTGTATAGGTAAAGACGTGGCGCATCATGAATTCCAGGTAGAGGTGAATCGCCGCGCATCGAGCTCCGAGGAGAGAGAAATTGCCCGAAATAGGGCAACCTGACCAAGCAGGTTGTCACACGTCAGCAGATGGGAATGTTGCCCTCTTCCCCTCTCTTTCCCACAGAAACAATGTGTGCAAAGCGACGCGCCACAACGTCCTTCGACCACAATAGTTTTCATTTAGGGTTTCTTGAACCTATACAGCACTGTTAACTACGCAGCAAAATTTCCGCTAAATGTGCTGCATTTTAAGTGACTGGGGGTGGCGGAAGAGAGTTCAACGAACATTATATTTGTTTCAGCTTCAATTATGCAGAACTGCAGCATATTTTGTAACAGAAATTTGCCGAAGAGATGCTGAAATCTCTAACGCCAATAATTTATCCAGGGTTCTTGGAAGTACATTTTCCACACAAGGTAATAACCACTAACAATGTTCTATAAAAGCTATAATAATCACCGAATTTTCTAAGTAGTAAATTAAGCTCAGTCCTTGTGCACCGAGCAAGATGGATCCACAGTAACGTGTGAGGCTTGCATTTGGGAATTCCCGGGTTCGATTCCCTCGGGCCAACCACTCTGGCCATGGGTTTTTTTCGTCGTTTCCCTGGATCGGTGTGTGGATGCTAGTGTGGTGTCCCTTCTACCACGAATTTCCTGCCCATCATTTCCTTTGATCTGTTTCACCTGACCTGTTTTAGGGTTGTGGATCAGGTGACGGCGTTTGGTGTGTTGCGGAGGAACGGTGGAATTTACGCTATGGGAAGATTTCTCCCTGGCGCTGGCGGGACCGCTGGGGCCCCCTTCCTTCTTGGGAGTGCCTCGTGTACAATTGGGTCCCCCAGGATACGGGAGCTAAGGCAGAGCTAGTCGGCATCAGGATGGTGTTATGTGGGAAACGTTAGGGACTCCGTCCTTGTTATTACAAATCGTCGTCCGGATCTGGTCAACCTTCGGGTCTCCGCTTCATCCCTTCCTCACAGGGGTCACGTTGGAAGTACAAAGGGTCCACTATAGCCTACTTGTGGTGCTGTGCTTCAGTTACTGGATGACCCTCCGTCTGACTACTCAACTTCTAAAGCCCTTTCGCCTGACACCTGCATAGGTATGATTATATTTTTCAGTACGTTTTATCAACCAAATTGCTTCTTGTGATGCAAAGTTTTGCTAATTACTTTGAAATTCTCAAAGGAGGCTCTCTAGATAAATAAAAGTTATCGCTCAAAAATTGTCAGGAAAATATATGGTACATATATGGCTGTATAGATTAGTCTTATTCATTAAAAGGCGTAACAACAAGAAGTTTATAGTTTACATTATTTTCTAGAGTAATTCAGGTTTTATTTGCAAAACATGTGGAAATTTTGCAGGAAAGATGTTTAGATGTGTAATTTGAAATTTGGTTCCAAAATGCAGCATCACAAGAAATTCTTGCATATTAAAAAAAATATACATACCTATATATAAAAAAAAGCACAACATACTTTACTTTTCTCAGAAGCTACGCAAGGAATTAATCTGAAATTTTGAGAGTTCATCTGGTAAAAATATAACTAATAGTTTAATAAATAAGGAATTTCCACATTTTATAGGTGAATCCCCTTCAGACCCCATTTTGCTACAAAAATCATTTTCCAAGGAAAGCAAAATCTTTCGCCTCTCTAGAATTTAAATAAATGCTTCTTTTGCCGTTACTCTTTCCATAAATACAGCCATTTTCACAGTGCTCTGAATGCCGCACTGAAATCTATTATTGGATTTTAAACTTTTGTTTTTATCACGTATTAAGAGAGACGGGATTCCCGAATGCATACACAGTTACATTTATATCCAAAAAAGTAATGTGCCCGAAAGAAAAATATCTACACATAATGCACAACATTAGGTATATCAGGTTCTCATTCCAACTGCTTGGAAATACAAAGCTCGTTTAGTATCGCCTTATATTTTTTTTGTATCTTATACCTACAATTCTGCCATACGCTACACCTCCTCAAGATACTGCTTAACGGCGGACCGTTCCAGGTTTCCATACAGTATAGCAGCTTCCGGAATGCTTATCTATAGAGCACTGTGCTGCTCATTGCTCGAAGTTTCTTTCCTTCTGCTGCACGAATGCCGATAACAAAATTTGTAGTAATACCTTTTTCCTCCAGAAAGAGACCGAGAAACAGGGCCCGGATTCTGATGACATAATCTAATTGTTGCATCATAGGCATTGCTAACATGTATATGAATATTTATCATGGGGTCCCAGATTATGAAAATGCATATTTAATAGGTAATGTTTTGTTATTACACGCAATTTTTTTATTTTAGGGCATTTTTTCGATTTTAGGTCATTAATTTGTCATTTTGTTGCCCTTTGCGTGTTTAATTAGTAATTTTCTTGCATTTACATTGGGTACATAGAGTTTTACATTACTGACATTTTACATAAGGATAACTTTTCAAACACCAGAAATTTCAACATTAAACTGAGAAATAAGAGTAGCTTACATCCTTTACTAGCATTCTTGGAGGAAAACATCACATTCCCATTTAATGGTTAGTCGGGAAAGGGTTGCTTGTGGGCGGAGGGCCGGCTATTGTCAGAGGAGCAGATATCATTAGTTATGAATTCATGTCCAAACTATTCCCAAGATCGCGGGTTCAAACCCGGCGGAGGGCGATGGATTTTTTCGGGCGTAAAAATCCTTAGCACGGCTTCCTTCGGAAGGGAAGTAAAGCCGGTGGTCCCGTGTCGTAGATTTACGGCACGTAAAAGAACCTCAAGGCTGATAAAGAGGCCTCTGAGCAAAATTACCGGTGTTTCACGCCCAATATAGAATGGGACTCTAAGGACCATAGTAGTTGAAGAGCGACCATAAATAAAACTCATTTTTTATGTCCAAACTAGGGATGAGAAAGCCAGTTTTCCATTTTTCACATTAATAAGTGCACACAGTCAGGTTGTTATTGTTCTTATCGATGTTGTGCCATAGGCTGCGAAGTCATCTTCATTCGCTATGAATTTTATATAATCTGAGAACTCGAGAGTTAATGTAACGGTTTTCTAAGACCGGCCTCTAAAACAACTTTCTTAATTTTTTTTTGGGGGGGGGGATTCTTCAAACAACATGGAACAAATATAATATATTTATTTATTTATTTTCAATGAATTTCTGAATTATTTCATTATTTTTGTACCTACCTATTCTGCTGGTATAGCGTTATACCAT
This sequence comes from Deroplatys truncata, assembly GCA_030765065.1. Classification (NCBI taxonomy): domain Eukaryota; kingdom Metazoa; phylum Arthropoda; class Insecta; order Mantodea; family Mantidae; genus Deroplatys; species Deroplatys truncata. The sequence continues at coordinate 88,303,212 of CM060980.1, forward strand.
GTATTACAACTTTCCGAGCACTAATGTTAATACATTAAATGAATCTCAGTTTTAGGTATTTTTTGTAATTATGTCTTTTTTAGTTTTTTGAGTCATTTTATAGCTTATTTTCATGCATTTTAGGTCATATAATCCGGGCAATGATTATAAGCCAATTTCCAACTACTAAATAGCTAATAATTCACCGAGATTTGTGTATAAAAGTCGTACAGATAAGCGAAGAGGAATAATTTTAGAACTACGGACTCCGGCGGTGTAAACCTAACTTCAGTAAGTACAGGGAGAGCCAAAAAACTACGCACCGGCTGCTGTGTTTTTCTGTCCGCGTCCTCGGCGCTCGTTGCCGTCTGCCGCTATCATAGAAAGGCGCGGATGAAGCCATACATTTTTAAAACTACTTTTAAAGGCTTTACTTACCAACTTTATGAAAGGAGATGCTGAAACTGGCTACCGTCGTTGCCATACATTTTTGAGAGAGGGGGGGGGCGTCTTTAGCATCTACGTGACACCTTTTATTTTTTAATTCTGAAAATATGTAACTGATCAAAAACAAGATACACCAGTTTTTTAACCATAACTTTCAGAACATGCTGTAAAGTTTGTTTCCCAGCAAGAAAATTGTAGCATCCTTTATCATTTGAATATGGGTAAATGTAGTAAAAATGAAAATGGAAAAGATGCCCAAGATACATGTGTGCGGGCATTTAAATGTGACATAAATAAGGGTACTTGCAAGTGTTTGGGGGCTCTAACCTTTGGCCAAATTGTAAATCTAAAGTTTATAACCATCTTACAAAAACTTGCCAAAAAGGACATTAATAGACAAAGAGGATAAAATTGAGATTTATAAACGCACAAAGAATAAGATGACTGGGGCATCGTTAAGAATCAAGAAGAGTACTATACCGAAAACAAATGTTAACATGAAGGCTGTTGTACGGCAGGAAAACCGAGTTGGTTAGATAATTTAACAACACATTCATGAAAAATTGGGGTTAGAAGACGGAAAGGTAGGATAAAGTGCAGAAGGCAATGGAGAAAACATTGCAAGAACCCAAAGCTAATCAAAAACTGTACAGCCAAAGATGAAGTTATAACAAAGCAAATATGTCAGGAAATTGGTAAATTTAACATTAGAGAGTCAGACCATTTTATATCCCCTAAATGCATAGTTGTTAAAATACAAGAAATAGGGTTACTGGGTTTTAGAATTCTATAATGTGGGACAGGACTGGGTAATCCATTAGGTTGTGAGGGCCAAGTCCAGAATGTATATCTACGCCCTTCCCTATTCTGTCATATACAGTTTCATTTACGTTTGCGATAAGAATGCTAGCTCTGCTGAAAATGGGCATGGCTACTTCTGGCTATATGAATGTTCTCTGGGACAAAATTGATAACGCTTTACGCATTAAAGTGAATTTTTCTGTTTTTCCCCGACATAGAGCAGATTCCTCTGGTTGATTTTCGCGGGAAACTATCAGTTGTTTCTGATTTTGATTTCTTTACATTGAAATCTGTCGTTTTGCTTCAGGCAACGTTGCCAAAATTCGCTTGCGCCTTTTTGCGATTCTATACGGGGAAAATGTCTTAGCACACTGATGCAACGGTATGTTCTGCATGTTTGAATGTTGAACAAGTGCTGCTAAATCTGTCTGACCTAGAAAATTACGCCTTAATACGGTTATGTGTTTGTATTCGTCAGCTATTAATTTACCTCGTGCTTCTTGACCACTGCACATTTAACCCAAATTCTTGATATGTTCTTTCCTTGTGGGACATTCATGTAGGGTAACAAGTGGACAAAGGAGTATCCACCATTTGACTGCCTGTTAAGGGTCATTAAGCATCTAATGGCGTCTAATGTCAGGTCCGAAATAACAATTGACGGCCGTCTAGAAGGCCGCAGCCTTCAATATGGCAGGCACGCCAGCACACTACCAGGGAGCATTTTTGTCGAGGTAAATTGCAGTAACCTTGTTTCACATCACGCCAAGGCAGTAAACTGGCCCCAGGGTACATAGATGGATATCAACTGAGATCCGTGACGGATAATCGACCTTTTCCCCATTAACATTAACACGGGACAAAAATACTATGAAATACTTCATGTATTATTGCTGGTGCGTTGTCAAATATATGTATAGAATGAATTTTCTTTTTTCAAAATTTCGTCCCTGCTCCTGAGTCAGTTTAGAAGTGGGATAACTTGATCGAAATGAGCGATTATATATCATGTTTCCTAGCATTGAACGTATGTATTCTGTAAGTAAGGGGATGGAAATAAGGAAAGGAGTGGCTTTTGAAAGTCGTGAGTAGCAAGCAATTTTCACTCATACCTAAAGCTTACATGTTCAACGTTTTATTCCGACTGGTCACATGCAAATTAAGATGTTGAAATTGTATGAGTAGGTTTCGTTAAGTTGTAAGGTATTCCAAGTTTTCAACAGGTCCTAAAGCTCAACTGTACAATTTTGTTCCCTTTTTCATTTTGTTTATTAATCAATTGCTCAGCGCGGCTTAAGTGCTATACAAATTGCAGGTATACTAAAAAATGAAATAAAATATCACTCTAAGGAACACAAAATTTGTTCCCTAATTGGCCAAACCATAAAGTTTTGTCTAAAAGGGTTGAAAATAAAGGATAAGGGTAGTTATAAAAAAATTCCGACATTCTCCTCTTAAGAGTATCCCCCACAGCGCTGAAAATGATGTGTTTTAAGTCCAACAGATATCACTCTGTATCATACGCTTGCTCTAACGTAATGCTGGCAAGATATGAATAACTAATGCCATCAAAGCCGGTAAGAAACTCAGCCTCAAGGCGTAGCCGAGAGATTGAGGGCCCTCGGCCTCAAAGCGTAGCCGAGGGATATTATTTAGGAGAGGAGTGTAGCAAGTTGCGGCCGATTTTCAACGGGGATACTCTAAGAGGAGATTTGCCAAAATTTCGAGGTATTATAATCGCGTAAGAACTCCTATTATGAGGCTTTTTGTAAATCGATAGAGAACTCAAATATACGAATTTTTAATGAATATTTTCATTATTTAAAACAGAATTACAGTCAAACTTAAATGATATTGTTGGATATTCAAGTATAAAAGAGAATATTAGAACAATAAGCATTTTCTCGGATCTGTTGAATGGGGAAATGTCTAACTCATTAACCAGACTAAGTTTATGAAACCAATTACATACAAAGAACATAAAACATCATATAACGTCAAAAACAAATTACTTCAAACATTATGAACCATTTAGAACACATGTAAATTTGAGTATCATGTAACACAATAAGAAAGATATGCAATATTTATACTTATTTTGTCACACAAAAGTTTCGTGAAGGTACTTGGACAACCATAAATATAATTAAAGAACTAAGCTCAATATCAGAAACATTACATAATGGCTTTATTTTCTTTGCTGGCAAATTTCGCATACAAAATTGTCATCAACACCTGAGGAAAAAGAGCATGAGCCCACCCTTTACACTTCGAGCACATTATCCATGGTTCACCATTATGATCCTCTGAAAATAAACCAAGACAATAGAGACATTCATATTGCCTTGGTCCCACTTTTTCTCGGCCATCTAAACTGAGATAAAAGGGGCAACCATTTAACAAGACTAACAATAATATAATAAGTTGTATCAATTACCACCACCATTCACTGAGAATTATTGACTAGTAATTTTATAGATTCAATAATAATAATTAACATGGCCAAGGTAACTCTTAACATCTTAGAAGCTTTAGATAATCTCTAATAAAAAAACTACAGCAGCAAATTCTTGATTCCGTCTCCCCATATTAGGCATTACACCGCCTGCAGAGAATTGCTATTTTTCACTACCAATTATAATTGATTAACAAAATGTTTCAACATAAATACAAATCTTAGAGTATGAATTTTACAGTAAAATTATCAAATATATCTTGGCTTAGTGCCAAAACCTGCACGCGTTTTCAAGTACAACAGAATTCCAAGATCAAAAGCATATCCATGCAGCTCACTGTCAAGGTCAGGCTGAAGCAAGGGGAGACAATGACGGATACCAGAACGTCTGCTGCAGGTATTTTACGAGGTTTCAGTAGATGGCAGCACTTCAAGCGAAAAACACCACCTCCTCAGATTAGGAAAGCTACCCATAATAGGCACTTTTACCCTTTAGGGCTATATTTTTGTACGCTAAATTTCAATTGAGATTATCTTGAAACTATATTTTTCTAAACATATGTACTCTTTATTCAAAACCTATAAAAGCTACAAAGCTGAAACTTTCTATTGTAAGGTATGTAAAATACGTTAAATGGACTAAACTAGAATTACAGCTTTGACTATGATGCATTTTAAAATATAGAACTTTTGTAATAAATTGAAAAAAGAATGAAAGAGCCCAGTTCTCTGTTGAAAGTAGTTTGCGAAAAGGGAACCCCAAAATGACATTTTTTTTTCACTTTAATTCCAATATTTTTAGGTGTTTTTAGTTTTTGCGGAGTATCACACATATGGACAAAAAATTTCAGACAGACAGCAATGGTTATTTTCCCCCTCCCCCAATATATTTTTAGATGTTTTTAGTTTTTGCGGACTATCACACATATGGACCAAAAATTTCACAGACAAATAGCTGCACGTGTACTGAAATTACAGTGCTGTTTTTCACTGACCTATCAAGAATACCTAGAAATACGTGTGTGTCCTTGGTTCAGTGCATATCCAGATAAGCTACACACTGTATTCTCTTTACATAGTGATGCGTTTCATTGCAGAGGAAACTATCGCCCGATGTCAATGCAACTACTGTGAAAACACAACCGTTGTGGTCTTTGGATAGGTACGTATTTTATTATACTGTTAGACCACCAGAAGATGGCCAGAGGAGCCTGAGGTGCGAGAGGGGGCTTGAACCATTTATCTGCTGACGTAGTCGATTTGTTTACTACGAAATGTGCGTATGTGAATCGCCCCTGCCAGATCTAATATTCGAATGTAATAGCTGTAATAAAAGTACTACGCATTATTTGGCTCCCGCTGTTAACACCCGTTACGGTATATGGTACAACTTACATAAATATTTTGCTATTTCTGCTCCATCGCTGGACTTCTAGTAGCTACGATATCTGCTCTGTATCGAATGTATTTGTAAATCCTCTGGTAGTTCATCCTAGTTGTAATGTTCTTTCCTGTTTTCATGGAATCACCTAGTATAGAAGAATTAATATTAAACCATAGCAGTTATTTCTTTGCGCTTTGCGATAATGGTTCACACGGAAATTACGTCGGCCCCATAATTCGTTCTCATTTCATCATTATGGTAATTTGATGCCTCCAAGTGGGAAAATAAAACCTTTCCGCCCTCTAATACTCCTCTTGAAACGATCAGTTCGTCATCCTGTAAACGTTCTGCACCTGTACATGGTTACTTCTACACATTAACTTTGTTATTTGCTTTCGTTAAGTGCTGTAATATTTCTAAAATTAGCTCAGGTCTATGAGAGCCTTTCAAGTAGGTCGTAAACATTGCAATATTTACCTACACCCTCCTAAATCCTTATTACGTAATGTAATTCAGTCTTGTTAGTCATCGCTATAATGTAAATCCCTTTCTTTATCATGCAGCAGACGGCTACATTTCCTGGGAATTTGTATTTATCTAAACTTTATCTCTGTACCTCAACACGAACAGCAAAATGAGATAGTCCTGTTCCTTTACTTGTCATTGATTACACATTACGTGTTAAGCATATCCTAAGAGGTTTCAAAGTAAATTAAATTCAGAATCACAGTTATGAACAAAGATAATAAAGCATGCATGCAAGGGATACTCTAAAATATTCACTGTCTTTCTTTTAATAAGTATCTAGCTGCTCATCTTGAAAACGCGTTAGCGAGAAACAAAATTGAGTAAAGCTTTCCTCTTTGAAAGAGGAAAAACAATGGTATTAGCTATTATATTCGTAGTTTAGTGTATGTTATCAAGCTCATTTAAGATCAACTTGCATTTTTACTTTCATCTTCCAATCAATTACCTTTGTGTTCCATCAAACATTCGAGCAAGACTTCAACGGAAGGTTGGATAAATACCAAATTTATATTTGAGTTAGATATTATTTAAACTTGCCAGGTGAAGATTTTCTAGAAGCTCCCCATCTCAAATTATCCTTTATATGGAAGAAAGTTAATCATCCTCTAGAGTTCTCCTCGTTCTTAATGAAATTTTTATTATTTTGTGGCACCTACAAAGCATTTTACGAATCTTTTTTTTTCCCCCCTACGTAGATTCGTTAGTAACAAAACTAACACGATATGCGAACAGTTGTGACCTGTTTTCCGTATCCTCTTAAATTTGAGATTTGCTTGTTAAAAGTTTATCGTAGTAACGTAAGATGTCTAGAATAGTAACTTTTTATATGGAGTTATGTGAAGCTGTAATGGGTAGTGATAGTTACGTTTGAGGGCTATCATCAGATTTTATGAGAACCCACTTTTTTTCCCAATGGGCTATTTGACAGTGTGAAAAACAATGTCATAATTGATATCCGCATAGATTATGGGTTTTAAAAGCGATTTGCATTAATCTGCTAAAAAACAATGGACTATTTTAAAAAAAAAACTATTATTTTTGCTGGCGCCATGTGAACGAAAACTGTCGGGATTGGCTGAATTTATGACGACGTCACACCTCAGTAAATATGCCTGTCATTGATTGCCGTTCCTTGGTGTCTTGCGATTCTGAAACTACTATTTATTATAATATCGAGAGATGTGATATTTTACGATTTCCGTATTACAGTTTTGCATTCTATCCGATCGTGGAGAGCAACTTCGTGAAAGCAGGCAGCGGAAACCTCCCTAAAGTTGATGCCATTATGGTCAGAGTTTTCTTTTAAAAAAACACCGATTTTCATGCTGCTGAGCTTATAAACGCAAAAACAAGAGTGTAAGTACCTAACAACTTGCTCACATACCATAAATCTGTTGAGGTGAAATAATAATACCTATAGTATAAATTTGGGTTATGATAATGTAAAACATCGTAGGTGAGGTTAAGTTAATTATGCGCTAATTTCGTGTTTATAACACAGGGCGGCAACAGAATCTTAAGGAGACGATCTATTGATTACGTGCAACTGCATCGCGGATCTGTCCTGAACACAAAATAAGGGTCAGTTCTTACAATGCGACTATGGTGGATGAGAATAAAGGCTGGTTCACAACCAAAGAGAACATTGAAATACATGTATTCAAATGGGACCAGCAATCCAGCAATCGAGAACAGGTCGCCCAGGTTCACCTGGGCGGAATATAATCGCCACAGTACCTAGCCGCGTATGCGGCTTTACCTGTGCGATAAAGGAGGTTTAAAAGAATATACACAAGCTTTAGATTTATGTCTGTCTTGGGCGGGGTTTAGCTTTCTGCACTACCATTTGGCTGGGTCTCGGCGTTTCCTCATGGGCGGACTAGCGACCATGCGGTGACCAAGCCCAATGCTGCTTAACTTGGGCGACCGCTTGTGTGGTCGTCAAGTTAAGCAGGCCGGCATGGCAGCAAAGCAAGATGGGAATACAGGTAATGGGATGGGGGTACGCAAGTTGGCGGCAGGACGGGTCGCTGGTAGATGGTCACTCATCCAGCCAGCGACCGGGCCCAATGCTGCTTAACTTGGGGAAGTTTGTGAGATGAGGGATTGGTAGACCTCAGCCTCGGGGGCCCAAGCCGTCTTTCGGCAACCGGTAGCTCTTCCTCCGCCGTGGCGCCTTATGGTCATACCGGCCCAAAGAGTTAACCAGCTGGTTGGGGTGGTAGGTAAGTTTCGCGTACATGGTGCGGGTTCTCTCCCGCACCACGTCCACGATGTATGGGAGACCGGAATGGGTATGCAGGATATGTGATGGGAATCTACGCCCAGTATCGTAGATCATCCGAAGCGCCCTGTTCTGGACGGTTTGCAGTCTGCGGATGGTGGTCGCTGCCGCCGATCCCCAGACCTCGCAGCCGTAAAGAATCAGGGGCGGGATAATCGCCTGATATAGGCGTAGTTTGAGGCGTATGGGCATTGTGGAGCGGAATACAGGGTACAGCTGCCTGAGCGCGGAGTGGCCGAGGCCGACCTTTGCCCTGACATGTGGCGCGAAAGTGAGGCCGCGGTCGAGCGTGACTCCGAGGTATTTGGCTGAGGTAACCCAGGGGATTCTCCTCCGCCGCAACCTCAGAGGCCGCTCGGGCCGCCACCGACGGACCTTCGCCAGGGGAAGCGCAGAGCTCTTCCCCGGGCTGATGGCCATCCTCCACTTTTCGCTCCACCTGCCAATGGCTCGGAGCTGTCGCTGTAGTGGAGGGAAACAGAATCGGGCATTCTTGTTCTGTGCCATTATGAGGACGTCATCGGCATATTGGCACGTAACAGTCCTGGGTTCCGTGGGGAAGTCCGACATGTAGGCCGCGAAGAGAAGCGGGGACAGTACACTGCCTTCCGGGACTCCAGCGGCTATGGGTCTGACTGAAATACATGTATTCAAATGGGACCGTGCACAATCTACGGGAACCCTTCCCGGGCCCCGGGAACGGGAAAGATGCTCGCCCAACTTATAACTTTCTCGTTCTCGGCCACGGCATATTAGATCCATATTGTGCATATTAGACTTTTCACTCTAGAGATTATTCTCGGACCTCGCTTCGAGACTCCGCAGAGGTAACATCTCTACGCTTCGCCGAGATCGCCGAAATGGGGAAGAGAAGAAAACGCCGAGCCGCTGAAGGATCCACCGCTGCTTCCCCGGCTACCGCTGAGAAGCCCAGCGCTCTCCAGCCTACTCCGGCCCCAGGCACCGCCGACTCGCCGGCAGCTTCACCGGCATCCGCCGTGAAGGCTGCTTCACCGCCACCGCTGACCGGGCGTAGCTACGTTTCTGCCGCTGCTTCACCCGGTCGCAGCATTGCAACGCCGGAGCCTGAACCTCTAGCACCACAACTTGCCTCCAGCTCTGTTTCTCAGGGCTGTACGACGCCACCGACTGCTGCCGGCTTACCTCCATTGGTGAGTCCGATGTCACCGCCGACGCACCCTCCGGCAGATGGCCGCCAGTGTTGTCATCTGTGGAGTGCCGAGGAACCTTCCAGTGCACTTCGTGCTGGATGCTGCAGGACACCACTGACGCTCTGCTATTCGGGCCTCCCGAATTTCTTCAGAGGGCCAACACCGCTGGTTTGCCTCCATCTGGGTTCCGCCTCGGACGCTCAGGCGGCCTTGGGGTCAAGCCTGCCTCTGCCTGGGCAGTGTTTGCGCATCGAGGCCAGCAGGAGTCAACGTCCGGTACCCTGCCGCCGCTGTTGTGCCTTCGGTCACATAGCGGAGGCATGCATCGCTGCACCTCGGTGCCATTACTGCGGGGCAGGCTGCCTCACAGCAAACTGCACCGTCCACGACCTTCGCCGACGCCGCCGATTCTGCGCCACCTGTTCCGGGCGCACGCACTTCACAGGGCAGGCTCAGTGCCCCCGGTACCCCCAACCGACTGGGTCAGCTACATTGACAACGACCACTCAACAGCCTCCGCCGACGACGCCCCGTGTGATGGCTAAGCCTCCACGAACAGCACCTGACTCTTCACAACCAGAACTACAAGCCACTCTGTCTGTTATGCAGGCCACACTCCAGGACTTCAAGACCACTTTCCAGGATTTCAACTCTCGCTTGGCTGAGCTACGCTGCGCAACCAACACACGCCTTGCGGCAGTGGAGGCCAAGCAGCGGACCTCGGCCAGGGGAATCTTGGCCCTCTCAGGGCAAATCACGGGCCTTCAAGGTGATGACGGGATCCTCGCATCGGTCCAGCGCAAGCTGGAACGCATCGAGGGCCACGTCGTCGAACCAGACGACGCCGACAATGAATCTGATGACCAGACGACGCGACTTGGAGCACTTCAGGCACAATTGACGGAGCTTCGAGATCTTCAAGCCGGATCAAACGGATTCATCCACATGTGCAAAGTACAGCTTAACACCACTTTAAAGTTTGGGGATTACATGACCAATCTGGACAGACTCCGCACCTCAATTCAACGAATGGTCAGGGACGAACACCACTTCGGCAGGAAGCTTCAGCAACCAGTCACGTATTCACCGGACTGGCCGGTCGCAGCAACCAGAGGCCGCAACAGACACCGAAAGAACTACTAAACAACACTGCACCTTATTTCGCGGCGGCAAGCTGGCCATCGTCTAGCTTGCCTACCGCCACACCATCCCTCTCCTACTTTCCTTTACAACTCACTCTTGAATTCCAAAGGCCGCAAGCTGGGAACTGCGGCCACACTTCACTCCTGAATTCCCAAGGGCGCAAGTAGGGCCTCGGTCATGCTTGCGTCCTGGCGCCTTACCTTCACCTGGCTTAGGCCCTAGTGGCCGGCCAATATATCCTTACCTTGAATACGCTGGTGCAACCGCCGTACAGCCTCACTTTCACACACGAATTCCTCTTTTTCCTTCTTCCATATTTTCCATTCCGGTGGAGGAGTTTTTAGTGGGTATGCCGACTATTGGCGAGTCCCACACTCTCAGTCCCGACTCCCATCGGGGCTGAGGTAAGTGGTTAAATCATTTTCTCCTCCACTCGAAACAGCCGCTAGCGCTCTCTATAGTCGCAAGCTGGAAACATGAAACTGGAAGAAATTGGTAGTAAATGTGCTTCCTAACCTCATCCCGACAGCCGCAAATGCAATGAGCGTTGGTTCCCCTGGTGAGACGGTCAGTTGTACTTTGTTGATATGCAACTCAAAACTGGCTATTACCTCATAAACAATGGCAAAAGCTACAAAGAACAGCAATAACCGGTGGAAATTAAAAAAGAACAATAAACAACTTTAATGTATGCCATTAAATAAAGAAATGAAAGCTCGACAACTAGAGGGATCGGAAATGTAATAGATATGCATTTAGATAATGCTTACTCTATCATATTTTGACGTTGGCTAACCCTCATGTTGGCTAAATTGGAAGTAGGTGAAAAAATGTCATTGGTCAGTTAAAAACAAATGAAATCTCAATGTGCAAAATAGACTTTCATTTTGTGATCGATATAAATTCCCGTTTCGTAACCGGGCTGTTGAGAGCCAATATCTTGTATGGTGTATTGCTTCGCGTTCTCGTTTCCGTTCTCGGGCGGTTGTGAACCAGCTTTAAGGGTGAAATCATGAGCTACCAGTGTTTGGATTGTGCAGCTTCCGCTAGTGGCTGTAAACAGTAGCCTTTTAGATGTGGATCCATCGGAGAAGTGAGGAACCATCCTGTACTGAGGTTCAATGTTACTGGAAGAAACCAACACTCTCCAGAGTTGGGCCCATAATGAAATATGTTCCTGTAGAACATCTGTGTAAGAAAAAAATTTCCACATCAGAATACAAGCACTGAGCTTTTTACCGAGTTCATTCAAGAGGCAAAAAGAGGAAAGTGTCAAACTGTGAACTTTTGAGGTATCAAAACGATTTTAATCATCGTAATGTCCGGCAGTTTTCATCTCATTTCCTTATTCAGGGGAGTGATGTAAAAAATGACAACTACTTGGAGCATTAGTACAGAAACTTGGTAAAAATGCTGGCTTTAATAGAAAATACTACTAGAAGCCAATGTTAAGACCATTTGTGGTATGAGTTAAGATATGCTTGTATTACATGCTTAAATTCAAGTCAGTTGCTGCCAAACACCAGATAGATCATTAGTAGATGGTATCATCATAGGTGCTAAAACATCACACGCATCTACTATGGAAAGTTAGAACCTTCAGTAATAATAACTGTGCAGAACAAGCTTTAAAAAAAGTCGAGCCCTAGGGACTGGTCCTATCTCACCAGTATCCCATGACTGCAGCCACTCCAGATGGAATTGTTCTGATGCTGTCATTGAAGTCAAATGCCCAACTAGTGAGACAACTAAATCCAATTACATTAATAATGGAATGATGACTAAAAAGTAAATGGCTCAAGTGCAGTTGCAAATGTGTCTGACAAATGTGAAGAAAGAGCATTCTTGTGTTGCACATTCTGACTTTGAAATTTCAAAAAAGGTCAACATAATCTGAATAGAAATTTGATTCATCTTTCTGAAAAGCAAACATATCGACTATTGATTCATAGCACATCTTGATTATTTGACTGGAAGAGACTACTATTCTAGTGATAACTTTTGTATCATTTTTTCCATTCTGTAATCTTTGTTTTAATTAATTTTCAGTGTGTTCAATAAAGAGATGGTACTGTAATTAAAAGGGTGTTTAATTAAAAGTCACTTCTAATTTTCAATATTGTTTTATTTGTTATCTAAAATACCTAAATAATATACTCATAAATCATAAAATAGAATAGACTCAAGTGGGGGTCACAGGGATGGGTTAACCTGCTATTTTATAAGAGTCTTGTAGGTTAATAATTGCACATGCTATAACAATCACATGATTATAATTATATTCATAGAAAATGCTTATCACAGAGTGTTGTTTCAACATGTGGAATTCTCTAATTTGCCTTATTATTCTTTCAATATGTACCCTTAAACTAGCAATAATTTTTGTTTGCCATACTTCCAATTTAAATAACTTTGATCTTGATGCTACACTAGGTGGCCTAACAGTTTTATTCCTTTTTCATCCAGTATCTGTTCAACATGCTTAAATTCTCTATCAGCCAAGATGAAATTACCTGGTTCTAGACCATTTAAAAAGTTGCAATTTTGTAATATAGTGACATCACTTGCTCTGTCCCCAAAACCAGGTGAAATATAATTAACCAAATTAGGCATGTATGGTATCAAATATTTTACATTATTGCCTTTTTTATAATCTGACCAAGTCATTGCATGAAAAAGGGCTTTGGATGGCTGTTGTACATTAGTGTCTACATCAGCAATCTATTAGACATCTTACACTGTAATAATAATAATAATAATAATAATAATAATAATAATAATAATAATAATAATAATAATAATTAATTATTATTCTTATTATTATTAATCTATTTTATTTTATGTTGCTTTAACTACATGGTCTTATCGCGACAGATCTGTTAGTAGTTTACTCGTGGATCGAAGTGTGGCGGTCAGTTAGCCTTCTACATCTCATCCCTGTAACCATACCATCTTGCTTCGTCACATGTTCACAGAGACCTTAGTGCATAGCAACTGTATTTTCTGCTTTGTGCTGTGCAGATGGCATTAGGGTGCCGTCCAGTCTACCTGCTTTCATTGTCTGTGGATAGATGACACAGCATTTGCTATTACCATCTATTTTTCATTTTTACTATTGTTTTAGACTTAAGGTGGAACTTTGGGTTGTGGTATTAAATATCCAATCCCGTATTTACCTTGGAGACTGAGGGAAACCGCAAAAAATCCTCAGTGGGACTGGTCAGTCTGCGGGATTTGAACCTAGGACCTTCCAAATGCGAGCCATAGACGTTACCATCTGAGCTATCTCGCTCAGGGCAAAACGAAACAGGTTAAGTGTTTTTGATGGAATGGTTATCTATGTTTGCAATAAATGAACATAATACACTAGCAATTAGTGGAAATTTTTTTCAAGAACAATTTACTGTCATATGAAAGTGACAATTCAAAATTATCTTCAAGTTCAGAAAAAGTACTATCTAATCTAGTTTTTTTTCAAACACAGTAAAATATGTTCATGCAGTATATGAGTGTACTTATGGATTAAGTGGGCAATGAAATAAGATTCTTTGGAGATTCCAACATACATCATAGGCTTTTTAACAACAAGGCAAAAAGTATGCTGCAAGCATTGCATTTTATCAATGTTTTCAGTTTTGTCTGCAATATTTGTACCGAGTCAGAAACCTTTGAGGAACAAGTAACTGTAAATGATGATGAGTCTTGTTTTGAAGAGATATCACTGATCTTTCGTCAATAAGCCAATCCTCTTCTTTATATTAGTAATACTAGTTTTAGATGGCTTTAAATGGCGACATGGGTTGATCTTGAATGGAGAAGTGTAGCTGGATGTGGTAGAATGTTTGTAATGAGAAACAGAAGTATCTTTTGTCAAAGACTTGCTTCTAAACTTCACTTTTTGTTTAAAATTAAATTGGACTGATTCTTCAGGAGTGATGTACTTTTGTTGATGTACTTTTGTCACATGTTTGCAGTGATTCTGAAAAGATAAAACGCTTATCAATTTATGCATGAAGCACATAGTAAAAAGGATTAAAGTATCTTAAAGAACCTATGATTTAACAGGACAGAAGAAATTTCAAATAAGGGTAAATTCAACAGTCTTATTGTTTTCTTCCTTAGTTTCTAAGTCTACATACCCATTGTCATATGGACTTCACTTATGACAACCACTTGCACAGTTGCAGTTGCTGAAATGTCTTCAAATTCTTGAACAAGTTGGGTTTTTTGCCGTTTGACCAAATGCAGGTTGAGAAGTACTAGCATCACACATTCTTTTCCTGCGATCTTGTTGGCAATGAAATTTAGAAGGCAAAACTCCATCTACCATGGTTTTGCTCTGGCTGTATTCCAGTTTGTACTGAAAGTAGTTTACCATGTATTTCTCCATCTGTAATAAAACAGGCAAGTTATTGAAAATGTAGTGCACCTAAATGACCAGTCGAGCCTGACTCGGGACTCCCCTTAGGTAAGACACTGAATTCTAACCTCAATTAGTAAAATAGACCACCCATAATTTAGATATGTCTTTACTATGAAATAAATACTAAAAAATAACATGTTTACTTACATCGAAGTGGTCTTCACAGAAGAAAACAATTAAATTATCTGCTAAATCATCAGGATTTTTGTGAGCTAGTTGTAACCACTTTTTATGTATTTTGGCATTGTTTGGAACACATACAAATAGTATTTCTGGTGTCTTTATAGACGTATATGTCCACACTGTCACTGCACAATATTTGTAACTAATTTTCTTGGTAAATCACTGTAAAAAATAACACCAACAGCATAATGCTAACTCAACTTGCGACTTTGATGTTTACTTATTGAGGTGTGATGTCACACAATCCAGTGTGATGCCATATTGCTCAAGACAGCGTTTTGGCGACTTTATTAAATAGTGCATTTTTATTTCCTATTTTTTTGTAGAAATACATAAATGAATTAAAAGCAACCACCTTTTGTAGGCTCAATAAACACAACTAAATAATCTGAGATGGTTTCCAGAAACCAGTCAAATAGCCTATTCTGATTCAAAACAGAAAATCAACTTTTGCCTGGATCATATTTAAGTCCCTCTCCCTCCCCATCCCTCTCCCCCCCCCTCTCTCTCCTAGCATTGTATTTCAACTGTTTGGGTTTTAGGATATTTTTATGTTAATTCAAAACTTTCGCTTCTTCAAACCTCTGCTATTGTAATTTCAACAACTTCAGCGTGTAAACAAAATAACTGTGACTCAGATACAATACTTCGTTTTACTGGACAGTTTTTAAAGTTTTTATTAAAACAAATTCAGGGTTGTGATTTTGTGCATTGAATCATAACATAGTACAAAGAACATGGGCTCTCACACAAGAAAAAAATGTTGACCTTAATTTATTTGGCTAGCCATGCTGTTAAAACACAAATAAAATTTCCCTCTTCTGAGTTCCAACACCACATCATAAGACTGCTTGGATTCGTTATTTTTGAAGCTTGGCTCATTCCAAACGAGTTCCGACTGTGTTGTTCATTCAGAACACAAATATTCCATTAGTTGTTCTTCTGGATAACAATTCCAGTACCGGAACCGCTTCGTTATACAGTTTCATTCTTTTTGGCTCAGCTCCAGCATTTGAGGTTCTATATTTTACCTTTATTATTGCAAACATTGATTGAGAACTGAACTTATTTGCTTTTAAGGGTAATCGGTACTGAATTTGACAAAATTGGTAAAAAATATTTTCATGGAAAGAATCCTCATTGCAGAATCAGGAATCACATGTGGGTTTGCCATTCTGGTCGATTAATTGGAAGTGTACAGTAGATATGTGCAAAGAAGGTGTGAAATTTTTAAACTCTGTTTTGCCGTAATCTGTTCTTAATTTTGGCCAATTTATATGAAACAACTTTTGTTCAATTTCTTTTCGATTTTCAGTACAACGTTCTTTGAAGGTTGATGGCGACAACTAAAAACCTTTTCTTGACATCAAGTATGGTTTTGTATTTAGGTATTTAATATATAATTGATGTTTAGGAAATTGAAAATGTGACATAACTAGAAGTTTCAGTATTGAGTACCCTTAACTAAAGTCACTCTGTATACTATATGGCAGCTGTACACAATTAAGTTGCATGGAAGCGAACTTTCAAACATTGATAATGCAGGAAAAATTTGTGAAGTGTTCATCACATTTTATGCTAAGTTGAACTCAAGGAAAGGCTTAAACAAAATTTTAAACTGTATTATATGCCAAGTTTTAATGGCACAGCTGCCTTAAGTAGTCTGATTCTGTGACAGCAATAGTAGATGCATGATGCTCACAAAATAAATTTGTTTGAACTTAGGTTTTCACATTGAGACATTCCAGATATTAACTCAGACACAGCGGCCAGAAGCACAGACTTTTCCCCAAACACTGGAAAGAGGGACAACCTGTTTAACAAGACCACATTGTACATCCAGGGGCAGTAAACTTATTCCCAATAAGTCGACAATTATGACAATGATGCAATGGTGTTTTTTTTTCCCCACCCTCTTCAGATGTAACGCACAAGATCACCTTATTCACAAATCCAAATAATATACACTCCGTCCCGGAGTAGATATTATTAAATTTATTATTATATACTAAAGTATTTTTCCTTACAAGTAGATAGATTCCATATAGATAAAAACCCTAGCTAAAACCCAAAAGTGTCAGAGTTCAAAACCCTCAATTCCTATTCATTTCATTTCGAAATACGCAAATATGAACTCTCAGAGAATTACATATCTACCTCTATGGACAACCCCAAAGTATGTGTGTTACGTTTTCATTCAAGTAGGTACACATTAAACGTAGTATACAACTGCTAAGCTCTCATTTAGGGAATAGGCATACGGAAACGTAACTACTTTCCTGAAACAAAGAGCGCCATGTTGAATTTTACTTGGTAGATGTAAAGCCTCTTGTACATGATCAAAAATTTTTTTCAATTCATGAGTTACCAAGAAAAGTGTCAAATATTTTTTAATATTTAACAAGACCTGGCAAGGCTTGATGCCAAATGGGTATTTACACGTTGACTCTTTGCCAAGCTGAACCCCTTCAGGTAGATTGATAATTTATAATTTATCACGTGCAAAGTACTTTACTTTTAACGTCATGGTATAACAATTTGCAATGAAATACTGTTCTTTTCCAGTATTAAATTAGCATTTTTCACATTTTATGGCCCATGAAATCAGATCACTTTTAAGGAATACAATGGGAATAACACGAACTGATAGGTTAACTACTAAATAACATTGCATTAATGCATTATTATATACTTCAGAAATGTATCTGGATATTTCTTCATATGCCCTCGTCTTCATCTTCTTGTGGTAACCCACCAGCCCACAACATATAAGACATGTCCAGCTTTCGTATGACCTAATCAGCTCGCATAGGACATCCCTTGCCCAGGTTGCCATTTTTGTTTACTTTTCGCTTTCAGCCATGTTGCAGATTTCGTGACGCATTGTAGATACTCACATTTAATTGGCCAAAGCCATCAAATTATTGAAAATCTTTGACGGTTTAGAGAGCATGTCCTTATTTGCTTTCAAGATTTTCCAAGACTTTAAAAGTATGGAAGCATTTTGCAAGAAAAGTTGTGAAGTAGCAAGAACTCTTGGAAAGTCTTCTAAAGCATTGAATTTGACAAAAATTTGATCAAGTGCAAGGGACAGTGATCTTGCAAGTGTCCGGCAGGAGAATGCAAACGCATTCTCACCTCTAATTAGTTTAATTTTTATGACCATAGCATGAAAATTATCGCACATAGAAAATAATTTCTTCATCATTTTGTCTCTGTTATGAGTATAATGCCTTGGAGAACAAAACTGCATCATGTAAATTTGTAACCAAGAGGCAATAGTGGTTGCAGAACTATAATACTATACAATACAGCAATTCAAGCTGGTAAATATATCCAACTTATCTGGACTCCATCTCATGTCGGTATCCAAGTGAACAAGGAAGCTGACGTTGCAGCTAAAGAGGCCACCAAGCATCCTCCAAAGAACTGTAGAATACCATACTGTGACTTCCTCGGATACATCCACGAGAAGATCATTCAGATATGAAAGCAGCATTGGAACAGCTAATCTAAAAGTAAACTGCATATTTACTCTCCTCGCTCTCCTAAATACACAGTGATATCCCTTCCTCGCAAGGACCAAGTTATTCACACGATTACGCATAGGACACACAGCCATCACTCACTCCTACCATATATCTCATTATTCTCCTCCACTTTGTAACTTCTGCAATTGTCCACTTACTGTACCTCATATGATCCTGGATACAAATGCAAGACAAGATTGTGAAGTTCCAGACAACATGTGTGACGCCACCAGCAATCCAGTGTTAAATTATACTTAAGTATATTAAAGAAACTAAGATATACGCCAAATTGTAATGCTGTCTGACTAATGCACATTTACAATGTAGTTAAAGTGTTTTGTATCCTTATGGAGTCGCAATATGACCAGTGAGTTCAAGCGACAAAAGAAATTAAAAAAAAAAAAACCTAAAAATCCAGTTCCTAGACCTTCTTTTGTTGGAGTTGGTTATTCTGTTAAAGGAAATAACATTTCCTTATTTTGAAACGCGCACGCGCATACACACACATACAAATACACGTTGCAGAATTACCAACATTCATTTGTATATCCACCCCAGCAAAATATTTATTCTTCTATGTTTGTACCGAAGCTTGATTTTAGAAGTGCAATTGAAAGGTGTCTTCCTTTATGGGATGTCAAAAGAGACTACTAAAAATGGTAGTGAAACTGAATACTGTAGCGACTACACTTCACCAATTAATTATAATTTAGCAGCCAAGCTCTGTCCAATACCATGATGCTATGTTAAAAGAACCTTCTGGTGGATGTGTCCAAACACTTGCGTGAACTTCGACAAAGAAGTGATTGATTCAATTAAGTTGAATGACAGCATTCGAAAGCTTGGTACATGATATAATCGTCTGCGAGTTAATTGCACCTTGCTTAAGTAACATCTGGTATTACACTCAAATGAATAGCCTTTGTCAATGAGTTGTAGAAAACTCAACCTGCATATTGCGGAAAGTTGCCAAAAGTGAACTGTTACAACCAACAATTTCACTTTTCTTCTGAGATTTTCCTCGTATCAACCTTCCCACGTTCAGGTTATGTCACCAAAATCCTCCATGTTGGTTTTGAGACAAACAATAAAATACGATGTGAGGAACTTGTGCAATTATTCAAAAAGTTATGATGAATGTAGCCAAATATACATCTTCCGACAATCTTTGAGATCGAGTAACTCGAATTCGACAAAATAAACATTGACATTTCAATAATTTTTGCATATAAAGTCTGTAGTTTTACTAAGTTAGTCTTAATCACTATAAAGATCAACCACTCTGAATCTTTAAAGACATACAGATCTAACCGATACGTGTAGGCGAGGTCGTTAGGGCACGGACTCGTGAACCGGAGGTCTGAGAAAATCTCGCCAGAATCGTTGACAGACTTTTTTCAGGTTTTCTTAAGTTGTCATACCTGGAAAATGTCCGGAACATTTCCTTCCCAAATGTCCTTTCCCAATTATTATTTCATTTCAAGCATCACCAGTGTCACCGCATGTGGTGCCGTATGTAGTAAGAGCGGGTATTAAACACTATAAAAAGAACATACCAAACTGCATTTAATAGGAAGAAACATGTGAGCATATACGCCTACTGACGGTTATGATAAAATTCTGATATGTTACAATCATGAGTTTGTCCGGCTCTATCATTTACTTTCATATCTATCTCCAAAAAGTTTGTGTTTTGTCTTCATGTCAATCGTGATAAAGTTCCATGTAGGTAAATGCATTTTTTGATGTGGGAGAAATTTATTAAAATGGTGTTTTATTCCTGAAAGATGGACTTCAATACAAAGTTTGCGTCTCTCTCTCTCTCCCTCCCTCTCCCGTACGGCTTTTTCTAAACAGGTTCTTTTTTTGGGGGGATAGGGTTCCCCAAAACCTCATTTATGCCGAAATCTTGATTTAGAAGTTTTTTTTTTTTTTTGGCTGGAACACAATACATTACCACAGGCAATTGGCAGAGAAAGTAAAATCATGCAACCTATTCAAATCGAAAAGCCTAGACAAATGGTAGAGAAAGCCGAAGCAATTGTGCGTGTGCGTGTGTGTGTGTTTGTGTTAAAGGCTTTCATAGGATATAAAACAAGTATATTTAGCAACAGAACGTTGAAAACATACTTAAATCCATACTAAACGTGGCAACAACGTAGTTTTCAAGTCCTGAGATGAAACATGCACTGCACTCCTTTGATGTGCCTGTCGTTAATGAGGATAGTACGCCTGCAATACACAGTCTTAAATATGTACAATGTAGAAAATGCGCAGCATAGCTTAAATTTATGGATGATAAAAGCAAGAGCTAGTTATTTGAGGTTTAAAATGCGGTACATGTATACAACAAAGTGTTAATATCGAATATTTCAGTAGTTGGATGCTAATAAACGCTAGCAGTTTTATATTCACACTCTGACAAACTTGAATTAAGTTTCTACGCAATAACAACGTCGTGTTTATCGAAGCATAATCGATGTCTGCTTGTTATTGTATGTCATTACAATGACCGAGTGAACGTATCCAATGAATCCACCCACAGCTCCTGTCGGAAGAGACATTTAATTTCTAGGAAATGGGCAGCGACGTGGAAGTAGCCCCCACAGAGACTAGACGCCGCCGCCCTATGAGTCAGAGCCGTTATCCCCAGCCGTCATTCAACAGGATCTTATTAAATGTGCATCCCATCTCGTACATGGATGCAAGGGAAGTGTGAACATGCTAACCTTGAGAACGTCTAGACAATTTCTTCGTTGTTTACCCGGCGAGGTTTGACAAATAACTGTCATCAAAGGAAGTCAAACAGCGAAAACAAAATGCTAAGTAAGTGGGTGGATGTAAAGCGCGGATTAATGTTAAAACGCTTAATAAAGCACTTTTCTCTACCATGTACCTAGTAGGTAGAGAAATTATTATATTCCATCCGAAAATTCGATATCGAAATTTCACAGGAAATACATTCTTGAGGCCTCTTGAAAAGAAAAAAGTCCATGTGTCTGTGAACAGCGCAACTCAAAAACGAAAAGTCCGATAAATACCAAACCTGGTATTTAAGTTCAGTATCTTCCATAGATGCGACACGAAGAATTTCAAGAAAATGCCCCACCCCATACTACCCTTTACATGGAAAAATTTTCGAAATGTATTTTCTCAAAACTGGCCCTAACGATTTTTATTAAAATACCAAATATTCAAGATATTTACTTGGCCAATAAAATGTGTAGATATCTTAAATTATCTGGTAATTGCATGTAATGTCCCCATCATTCGTAAGGACTTTTGTATAACGGATAAAGCATTAGAAATAGACAAAAGTGTACTACGGAAAATATGTACTCTCTTTCAAGACATAATTTATTTACAATAACGTTTATTGTGGTATCAGCCACTTCCGAGATATTTGTTAATGGTTTGAATTTTTCAATACTTCGCAACTGTTTGAAGTGCTGTCGCCATTCAGCTGTTACTCGCGGTTATGAAAAGAGCGTCCCGCATTTAAACATTTGACTATCGCTTCGGTTTCCCGCCTCCTCTTTGTACCTACAACGAAATGTGGAATCAAGCTAATTCTGCAAACGTTTGTCTCAATACGATGACGCAGACAGGAAAATAAGGTTTTGTAAGAATAGTTACATAAGCTATGTAAAAATAAAAGATAATGGGTAGAGAAGGTTGCGAATGCAACATTAGTTGTTTAAAATTTAACATAATGGTTTATCTTAATGGCGTAGGCCAATTTGTTTGTGAAAATAAATATGAAGGGAATTTTTCCATGTAAAAGCTTCTTTGGCATGGCGAGAATTTTCGAAAAAGTCCTCCACCGTACATTTTTTTTTTAACTTGTACCATTTATACCCCGCCTTTAACTGCAATGGTCACATCGGTGGCCTTCACCTTCGGAACGTATTGCTAATCGGCAATGGTGTTAATTCGGATACAACTGAAATTGGATGTCTGGTTTTTCTTTAGTTTTATACATTAGATCGCGCACACATTCATTCTTATTCACAGGAAGGTTAGGGCATAATCCTAGTTGGAAAATATTACTTACCCCCAGCCGGGAATCGAACCCGGGATCCCTCGCACAGCAGGTAGGTGCTCTACAGACTGATCTGTGGAGGCCAGCCCGCTTTGAATATTAAATATAATGTTTTACGCCATCAGTTTTTATGATGCTGTTCTCTCTCAAAAATCACATACTTTTTATTCCCTGGTTTCAAAATGCGTATTTTCGGCGAAATCTAGATATCGATTACAACAGGTATTTTACCTCGTTTAAGCAGCAAAGAAAAAAGATCGTTGAAATTATATTAGGTTTTAGCAATTCTAAGACTCTTGCAAGATGTTTTTGTGGCTTCTTCTGTAACAGGTAATGACAGGAAGAACTGAAGGGTATCCCAGATGAGGAAGTGAAGTTGGCGATCAGGAACAGAAAATTATGCAAGTAAATTAAAACAAATGCACACGTGTTTTTGGCTGACTTATTTTATTATGAAGAGAATTTTTAACTTGTAAACTTATGTGGAGATAATATGACAAATTGAATTGTGTGAAACGTGCGGATATTAACAGATTTGACTGATAATTTTATGCTTACGTTAATGGAAGTATCATTAATTAGGATAAACGTTCAAATTATGGCTAAAGACGTGTTGTTGAAAGTAGCAACTTTTAGTAAAACGTAGTTACACTTAAGCCTGAAAATATGTATCCTTTTTTTTCTCAAAGGCATTGTTATACGCTAAAATTAAATTACGAAGCCTATTTTCGCGCATGTTTACATTTAATACAAAACTGGCTAATTTAGTCCTCAAAGTGAACTTTGATTCATGAAACGACACATAGCAAGTAAGGAACCCGTTTTAGAAAGAGGGTGAAGTAAGAACGGGAGATGACCGGGACACCCAGCGATTGCTAGAAAGATTCAATGGAAGCAATGGTGACTGAGAAAAGGTTTCGTGAGTGTAAAGCTAAATGGGGAGACTAAGAGGGGAAGCATTTAGAAGGCTGTGATGGTCCTGCTCATGGGCAAAAAACTTTACATGAACTGAAAGGTGACATTAAATATATGGCGCTCTGATGTGTCCAGCATTTAGAAGGCTGTGATGGTCCTGCTCATGGGCAAAAAACCTTACATGAATTGAAAGGTGACACTAAATATATGGCGCTCTGATGTGTCCACTGTAGATCTCACGATTCCAAAACAAACAAAGTCAAACAAAAAGCATGCAAACTCTGCTACGGCGCTGTTGATACTGAACTCTCTTTCTCTCTCTTACATTTCTAATGACCCAAATAAACTGAAGTGGTGACTGCCGCTTTTACTGAAGCTTGCAATAGATTAAGCAACCGATAGAAGTAGCCTATAAAACCTCTTTTCAAACGAAGGTATGACATCAGTAGCTCTACCTAATAATTACGAGATACGCAATCTTCATAAAATTATTGCCGATTGTAAAATGCACTAAAGCAATCTGGAGGATACTTCTGATGAACCACATTGTTAATATAGACTTTGGATAATTGAAGCATCTAAAGAGAAAGATTGGCTGTATTTATTCATGCATGTTTACCTAATTTTTCAGATTTGAGTAAGATCCAAATTTACATGAAAACATTCGGTATCCAGCTAAGTCCGTTACTCATCTGTAGCAGGTTTCGAGCTGAATCTCCATTTGTAGTATTATGCATGGAATTTGGACTCAAAATGATTTCAGAATTACACAGTCTACTTAAAACTTTGAGGCCATTTCGCCGAAGTGCCCTTTATCAGTTCTTTAAATCCACTAGTAAATAATTTGTAACCTTAGATGCAATTTCTGTTAAATGTAACCTGCTGGTAAGATTCGGAATAATTTTAGAGGGGTTTTGGTGTCTTCTTCGGTACTTAATTTTGTGTCACGTTTGCAAACGCGTCTCCTTCAAGCATTTCAAACGTTTAATTCATTCAGGTTACGGAATCCATTTATCAAGCACATCGAATGCGCATCCTGGTAAAGGAACTGCTATTTCAGCAATAAAACTATTTGTCATCTATCTTCAGTTTTATTTATGGACGCTCTTTAACTGCTGTGGTTCGTAGCGTCCCATTCCATATTGGGCGTGAAAGGCCGGTAATTTTGCTCAGAGGCCTCTTTATCAGGCTTGAGGTTCTTTTACGTGCCGTAAATCTACGACACGGGACTACCGGATTTACTTCCCTTCCGAAGGAAGCCATGCTAAGGATTTTTACGCCCGCCGGGTTTGAACCCGCGACCTTGGGAACTAGAGGCTAGCACGGTACCACTAGTCCACGGAGGACGACTAAAAAACTATTTGAGAAATTTTTTATGTTCAAGTTATGAGTACAAACATTAAACACTTCGGCTTTTAAGGCAAGGGAGGGGGGAGAGGAACCACAAAAAAACACCTTTTAGGGATCAATAAAGAATAGGGACAACGCAACTACAGTTTAGACCTTCGATGGAAGGAAACGAAGTCTAGGTCCCTGAACAAACAAATGAAATGCGTAAATACAGCAAAATGTATTCTTAAAATTCACAAAGATACTTGGAAACTTTTTGTTTTATATACAATAACAGGTAACAGGAAAATTTAATTGCTTTAATAATTTCGTCCCTGCATCTAAGAAAAAGTAATATTCCTCCGGCATACATCTGAGAGCAAATCTCTTTTCCAGCAGCCGTAATGCATTCCACATTATTTACGTTTTAAAAAGCATGAAAGAACTTGTCACTTCCAAGATACGTGTGGGAAAATTGGGTTTTATATACAGGCCTTTTATATGATCAGATGCGGTAATCGAGAGGCCAAATTCCACGGCTAATTCGCCGACATTTGTTCATTCAACTACGCTCTTGGCTGTACGTACGCTTTGCCGAGTCATTACGTGTGGCCTTTGTACCATAAGCCTCTCTAAATGTCATTTGCTTCTTGTGTTGTTAGTAAGCTGTTAAACAATAGTTATAATTAATTACGCATTTTAGAAATAGCTGCAAGAATTAAGTATTGTATTCCACACAATAATTCGATGCGGAGATCTCACCGGAAATACGCGTTTTGAGTAAAAAAAAAAAAAAAAAAAAGCTAACTCGAAAACGAAAAATCGGTTAAATACCAAGCATGGCATTTAAGTTCAGCATCTTCCATGGATGCGACACGAATATTTTCAACAAAATCCCCATCCCAAATTATCCTTTACAAGGAAACATTTTCATTATTATTTATTTCCTGAAAAATCCTAACGATTTTAATTAAAATACCATTAGCTTAAGATATTTGCATGTAAAATAAAACGTTTATCTTGAATTTTCTGCGAATAGCCTGTGAAGTTCCTCCTCATTTTGATTTTTTTTTTATAATCAGTAAACTGTAAGAGATAGACAAAATCTTACTGCACAAAAAATGTATACCTCGTTAAAGCCTCGCTTATGTAAAATAACATTTTTTGTGGCGTTAACCATTCCCGAGATATTCTTTGGTATTGTTTTGAATTTCGAATACTTATAGTTTGCTGACAGTGAGTACAGAAGGTCATATGCATGTGTGCATGTTTTAATACTTTGTCTAGATGAAGTATAGTATTCCACATAAAAATTCGATATCGAGATAGTTACGAAAGAGTGCATGTGTCTGTGTGTGTGTGTGTGTGTGTGTGTGTGTGTGTGTGTGTGGGGAGGGGGGAGAAACAGAAACGAAGTAGGATACATACCAATTACATATTATTTAAGTGCATAACCTTTTATAAGGAGAAAATGTTCGTTGTTTATTTCATTAGTGATGACTAGACTTCGGATTTTTAGGTTCTGAAAAAGGGGATTTTAGGCGCCTAAAAAGGCCCTAAAACTTAGGAAAATAGGCACAATAAATAAACAAATTTTATGCATCACGCCATGCAAAACACAGTGATTAATGTTTTATTTCAAAACACACTTAAATACAGTAGGATAATAAGATAATATACTAATTGAACAATCATTCTATAAAAACATCTGTGTTACTGTCAGTTAATTAAAATATAAAGAATAAAATTATGTCTTACATGAATTTTAAAAACTAATGCAACATTGTTATTTTTTAAATGACAGATTCTTCAATTTCTCTTTTGGCCGTAATTTTGTCCACAATAAATAACAAGAAGCATTTCCAGATGATGTGGGGTAAGTTTATGTCTTTTGTCGGTCAGAATTAGCTTAAATGCTGAAAAAGATCTCTCAGCGTCTGCGGTGGTGACTGGAACATATTTGAAAAGAGAAACCATATGCAGATTAAATCCTGTAGGGAGATCTTCCTCACGTCCGCTTAAAATATCTGATACTCGTTTCAGAACCGTATATCCAGGATTTTTGGCGAGCACCATTTGTAGTTTTTTGGAAACAATTTTCCCAACCTCGCCAACAGCTTTGTTTAGCTGACACTCTGTTCTTGTAAATAATGTGACTGATTCAGCGAGACTGAGCTTTGATGATTCTAATTGCTCTATAGCAGAGGTGGCGAAAACGACTTCCTTCCGCGAGTCACCAAATATGCAAACGCACTGCATCACTCAGCAGCACGTGAAAAACAAACGGACGGTTGCAGAGAGGGAACGGTGCCTGCGAGTCAAAATAACTCGCGAGTCACGTTTTCGCCACCTCTGCTCTATAGTATCTGCTAAACATGTGAAATTAGCGCGAATATATCACAGATCCTGTCTCAAACCTTTTTTTCGTAGGACATTCTGGACAACCTTAATACACTGCGTTTCTTCTTCCGAAAAACTATTTACAACCACTTCAACACTGTCAATGTTCTCACTGTAATACTTCACAGCTGCAGCCACGTACTCCAATCTTGTCAAAATAGGCGCTGGTGGCAAAGGCAGATTGGAACATCTTCCTTTGAAAGCTGCAATTCTAGAATTTTACTTTAAAAATACTTTCTTTAAGGAGGATATTAAATCATTGATTTTGGGGAACGGGTTTCGAACCTCCTCTACTACTGGAAGTGCTTGAGCCAGACAAGTAACGCGTGTTAATTGCTGAAAAATACTTTCAAAAGTTTCCCAGCTGCTATCATATATGGTGCTGCATCAGTGTACAGTAACAACGCCCTGTCATCCTTTACACCATTCGGATACAGTACTTTTAGTCCGGAGTTTACGAAGTAGGCAACTGATTGAGCACTAGTTTTCTCCAACACCTTCGAACAAATCAAATGCGAATTTCAATCATTTTCTTCATCTAATTTCCCTATAATCAAATTTGATATACTTCGCCCCAGGGCGTCTGTGGTTTCATTTACGGAAATCCAGATGTAGAAATCTCCTATTTCTGAACTTATTTCATTCAGCTGTGATTCATACACCATCTCAAGATAATCTTTTCTAAGTGTCGATTCGGAGGGTATTCTTTCTCTGCAATACTTTTCTAAAAATTACTTCTTTGTTGTATTTTCAACTATTCCAAGGAATGTTGGCTGCAGCGAATGCTTTACACATATAAAAATAGAACTGGGATGTTATTTTTGCGGGCATGGGCTTGTAAGTAAAGTTTGCTTCTGAGAATCTTTCTTTTTAGAATTTGCTTGATGCATGGAAGTTTTCTCGTGCTGTATCAAGTGACTCCTTTTTTCGGCAGAAACCTTAAGTACAAGAAGATATTTATAAATATATTTTAATGTCGGTAAATCATATTTTGTTAAAATAATTAAAATTTAAAATGAATAACCAAAAAAAGATAAAAATTAGTACAATTTAAAAAAATTGTGTTTTGCATAATTAGTATTGTTTTGGTCTGTTGTACTGCTAGACCCCGGTATTGGACTTAATAAAATGCATCAAACAAATTTGAGATTATTTTCAGAGAGAAGAAAAAGTCGCACGGTACAATTAATTGCGGTAGTTAACATACATGGTCTCATGTGAATAACAAAAATTACAGAAAATACAGTAAAAAGCTTACCTCTTTATTGCAGACCTGACAGAAGATTATTTTCCCATTTGTAGTATAAGACTGGAAATCCGAAATCCATATTCTTATTAATGCACTTTTGGTAGATTTGTTCTGCAGGTAGATTTGCATTTTGCACCACTAGCAGAAAAATTATCACAACAACCAAAGACTTTAATATAGTTATATTATGAACACGAACCGACACTTTGTCTCATTCCCAAATAAGTTTCTGAGAACCAGACGTGGACCAATTATTGTATTCCATTGCCGAAGTTCCGATTTCGCATGCGGCACCTTAAGATTTCACTAATTGTTGCTTTATTTATTGTTGCGCTAAGCCTTTTAAAAACGACACCAGGCCGCATTTTATCAAACAGAAATCAAATAAGTATCCAGTCAATGAAAGGTTTCTCGTTAAGTAATTATTTATTGAATACAACAGCGTAGTGAATAAATTTATTGGGATTTAAAAAAAAGGCATTTATAGGCACCAAAAGGCAGAAATAGGCATTTATGTTCAAATAGGTGTCTAGGCACCACAAAAGTTGGTTAATACCTTTTTAGGTCAATTATATGTGTAATTATCTATGTTAGGCTCAATAGGTTGTAAAGGAAAACAGGTAAAAACCTAAATATTCGAAGTCTAGTGATGACTAAAGATTTTAGTAAAAATGTTATACGTTACAGGAGTAGTATGTATTTGTATGTTCTACAATGATTGTAGAACATACAATGTATTTAAACGCATTGGTGTGAAAGAGATGGGAAATGATCGTAGAACATACAATGTATCTAAACCTATGGGAGTGAAAGAGATGGTTGTATGGTGTGCAAGAGTAGTGGAAATATGGATCAGTAGGGATGGTGTGTAACATGGTAGGGGATGTGGGTCACTTGTGTATTGGGGTTAACTGTGTACGAGCATCAATGTGATAAAGCCGATAAGGGCGATAAAAAGAATGATTGAAAACGAGTATCGAACTCTGACTAACATCATCATCATTCCGGGTAGGCGTGATATGTGCGATATTCGCAGTAAAAGAGCCTCGAACCCTGAAGTGATATGTGCGTTATTCGCAGTAACGAACCCCTTGGTATAAAGCATATGGGTAACGAACCCTGGTATCGAACCCAGGATGAGTGATATTCGCCTTGGTATAAAGCATATGCGTAACGAACACCGGTATCGAACCCAGGAGTGATATGTGCGATATTCGCAGTAACGAACCCCATGAGTAATATGAATGATATTCCAGTTGCAGTAAAGAAAAACCTCAACGCTTGTATGAATGATTTCAAACGTAAATGTAAGCATCAACACACCATGAAACAACAGCTGAGATGGCTACATATCACTCGAACCGAGGACTGTGTAAATCATGCAAGTCTGACTAAGGAAGTGTATGCAATAGCGATTAGCACTCTATTCATGGAAAAAACCGTCAGACGTTCGCTTTGGTAATGTACTGAACAAACAATCTCACTTAGCGAAGTGACATTAGCTGTAGACAGAGCTGATATGTAGGTCATCACATGGCAAAACAAACATTTTCACTTAGCAAGCGAGGAACATTATAGTGCTTTCGATACGATGAGTGCAAATTACCAGTAACTAATTGCATGGATGTAATAGCAGTAATAAATATAACGAGAGAACAGTGTTACTCTTACGAATGTAGGTCACCTGTGTGCAATGTGAATACAATATACACTCTCGAGGGAAAAATAAACAGACGTCATACAAAGCATGTAAAGGGGCCACCCCTACCCCCCACCGAGACGCTAGATGAGCTGTGTAGGAGTGTAAATCAGTATAAAAAATCTTGCATAAAATATATTAGACCTAGTAAAATATAAACTCTATAACATACAACCTTTCAGGCTTAGGACTAGTAGCCTTTAAGTATATAATATTTCAAGCCTAGAGGCTGGTATCTCAAAGGAGGACAACAAGACGTTATTGTATAAATAGTGGCACAGTACGTACGCTGTGAATACAACAAAACCAGACAGCGTCGCATCATGTCGCAGGAAATGGTTGAGGACGGTAAGAAACAATACATTCTTTTCAGCTTACGTATAGTAGCCTAACCTATAATACACATCTTTTACGATTCGTTTCAGCTTGACTATGTGGTTTATGAATTTCAATGTAGTAGTGTAATTTGTTTTCAGCTTAAGTATTGTGGCCTAACCTGTAATACACATCTTTTACGATTCGTTTCAGCTTGACTATGTGGTTTACGAATTTCAATGTAGTAGTGTAAATTGTATGTTCTACTGTATGTTCTACCGACTTTTTAGTGTATATTCTAGAATTGTAGTATAAATTTGCATATTCTACATTCGTTAGATCGATTGTGTGTTTCTCATGCAATGTTAACATTTCAGTTATGCTTATACATGTTAGATTGATTATGTGTTTCTTACATTTTTGTTATGTAACTTTACACACATCTCTAAAATGTTTACACATTTCAGTTATGCAACTGGATGTACATTCCTAATATATTCTAGAATTGTGGTCTAAAATTTGTATGTTCTACGTTTGTTAGATCGATTATGTGTTTATCATGCAATGTTGACATTTCAGTTATGCTTATACATGTTAGATTGATTATGTGTTTCTTACATTTTTGTTATGTAACTGTACACACATCTCTAAAATGTTTATACATGTTTACTTTCAGGTCTGCAGCTGTATGTACATTCCTAAAATCATATGTAACTGTACTTGCATTCCTAAAATGTTTATACATGAATCTCTCTTCATTTCAGTTATGCTGCTCGATAGATTAGCAGAACTTGAGGCTGGAAGTACATTTCCCGAGCTACGGAAGCTTAGCGACCTGCAACATGTCACCTACAAGATCATGCAATGCAGAACAGTGGCGACACGTTACGGTACTAGAACTATCGTACACCTCCAAGCCGAGGGTGATGATGAGATTTAAGCCTTCCTCCCAGCACGCTACACGAATATGTCAGCTGACATGAGGATGCAACTAGCATCTGGAACGTATGCTCTACAATACCGAGGTCTCGAAATCCAACCACCAGGCTTCAAAAAGCAGTGCATTGCTTTTTTACAGCAGCAATAAAGAAAGGTATGTGTCAACCCTCAGAATAGCATTACATGTTCATTCCGAGAAAAAAATCCATACTAATAATCACATATGTTTTTACAGATATGTCAGTACATACCTCAGCAGTGAAGCGAAAAGCCGAGGATACGCCATCAACATCAAAAAAGTGAGGGAGAGAATTGGAATGTCACGAGATCGAGACCGCCTTTAAACGCAGGTTAGTCACATATAGAATTGAAAATGTTATTGGTGCCACGAATCCATCCGATTTTCTTGAACAGTGTAAACCGTTAGTTGAACAACAAACAAAGCAGACTCTAAACAAGCACAAAACCGGTCTTAAAGTGGGTGAAACACGTTAGCAACACTAACTGTGTACATATACTAAATAAATCAGATGAAGAGGTAATTGAAAAGTTTTGTTTCAATAGTAGGATGTCCATCTTCCAATCAACAGATTTTGAGCTGTTTTATGAGGGTAAAATTAAAGATCCTATAATTGAGCGGATTGAAAACTTCGAATGTCGTGATAGTTCAAAAGCGCAACATGAAATTATATCATTGGAGATAAATATGTGTAGATATGATCCATTGAATGCTTCGCGCTACATTAATCTCCCCGAATTTATCAGTCGAAAGAAAGCAACCTGTAATATACGTAATGACAATTCACTATGCCTTGTCTACTCATTGCTAGCAGCGAAATATCCATCTTTATCCAACAGGAATCGACAGTCTACCTATAACAAATTTAATATATATGATGAATTTGTATTAGACAACATTTCCTTTCCGGTGGGGTTGGATCAGTTAGAGCTATTCGAACAACAGAATAAAGACACTTCATTATCAGTATATGGCATAGAAAATCAGTCAATCATTCTATTATATCAGACAATGTCTATAAAAAGAAATTGTCAATTTACTACGTATTGAGAAGGAAACACATGCACATTACGTACTAATCACCAATTTATCACGTCTACTTAACAGTCAAATCACTAAGAATACGCGGAGAATGCAGAATTGCGAGGGGTGTCTTAGACGGTTTTCAAATGCAGAGGCTTTAAGGAAACATGCTAAAATGTACGGAAACACAGTCCATAGTAATGCCTGAGGTTGGAGTGGATGATAAATTATTTTTAAAGCACACAACAAAGCATTCGACGTACCAGTGGTCATTTATGCAGACATGGAAAGTGAACTGGTTCGAGTCCAGACATGTCAACTTGATAATAACCATAACTGGTCGCGTCCCAAACAGAAGCATGAGGTTATGTCAGTCGCTCTACAGATGGTATGTAAACAGTTTCCCTCTCTATCAAGATTTAAACTCTTTAGCGGACCCAATGCAATCACAGATTTTCTCAATGAACTAAAAAGTATAGATCAAACTATAGCATTATATGAAAAAAATGTTAAATTAACAATGACACCTAAAGATAAATTGAATTTTAGGAATGCAACTGTTTGTCACATATGTAATCGCGAGATGCAAGCTAACGATAAGGTACGCGATCAGGAACATTGGAATGGAAAGTATAAAGGGGCTAGCCACCGCGCTTGTAATTTAAATAGAAAAGTGCCACATTTTATACCCATATTCTTTCATTGTCTAACGTCATACGACGCTCACTTTATAGTGAAACATCTCAACTATGACACTCAACCTGTAAGTTGCATAGCACAAAGCTCTGAAAAGTACCTTTCATTCAGTAAAAAGTATAAAACAATTTACCTAAGATTTCTAGATAGCTATCGATTCATGAATGATAAATTATCAAACCTTGCTGATATGTTATGTATGAATTATTTCAAATTTATAAAAAATGAATTTAAGACTGAGGCGGCGCCGTGGCGGAGTGGTTAGACCGCTCGCCTCCCACCGAGGTGGCCCGGGTTCAATCCCAGGGACCTGTATGTGGGATTTGTGGTGGACGAAGCGGCGTCTGGGCGGGTTTTCTCCGGGTTTTCCGGCTTCCCCTTGCATTCCACCGACTGCTCCATCATCACCTTTCCTTTCATCCATTTCACCAACATTTCGTTTCATCTACTTCCTTCATCCCATACCAGGCATCGGGCTGATCCATGAGTGTCTGCTCCTCGACGGGCCTCTGACCCCAGGCACCCGCTTGTAATTCCTGGGGGGGTGCAAGTCCTACATAAGAGGATAATGAATGAATGAATTTAAGACTGTGACACAACAGTATCTCGTTAGAAAGAAAGATGTATTCCCATATAGTTATATTGATTGTTTATCTAAATTGAATGAGACTGAGTTGCCCAATATTACAATGTTTGATGATATAACAGCAGAGCAATACGAACATACCTTACCGTTTGGCGAACATTTAATATAGAAACGCTAGGACAGTATAGCGGTTTATACCTGAAAACCGATACATGTTTGTAAGCCGACATTTTCGAAAAGTTTCGTGACATAATTTTAAATGTTCATCAGTTGGACTGTGCTCATTACTTTACACTCCCAGGACTTGCATTCGATGCAATGCTCAAGATAACCAATGTAACGCTTTCCCTAATTACAGATAAAGAGATGCATTGCATGATTGAAGATGGAATACGTGGTGGGATATGTACCGTCTCTGGTAGCTATGCAAAAGCAAATAATAAATACGTTTCGGACTATGATAGTTCACAGCAAATGAAATATTTAGGCTACTACGACTGTACGAATTTATATGGCCAGGCTATGTGAGGACCTTTCCATATGAGGGGCTCAGATGGTTAACCAGAAATGAAACTGAAAACATAGACTTTGCAAGTGTGCCCGAAAATTCTCCGATTGGACATGTGCTAGAAGTAGACATTGAATATCCTTCGGAAATTCACGATTGTCACAATGATCTGCCACTGTGTGCACGTTCGGAAATACAGCCAAACGGGAAATATAAAAAATTACTAGCTACACTAACGAATAAAGATAAATATGCGATTCATTATCGAAATCTGCAGCAATGTCTTCAACTGGGTATGAAATTAAAGTATATACATAGAGTGATTGTGTATGAGCAATCAGAATGGCTTAAAAAATACATGATGAATTCCGAGCCACGCGCACGAGAGACCTCTAAATTCGGAGAGAACCTTTATAAACTGCTAAATAATGCGATATATGGTAAAGCGATTGAGAATGTAAGGAAATACAATGACTTTCGACTTGTCACATCGTGGAAACAGGCACGTAAATTGATATCTCGTCCAAACTTTTGTTCGCTACATTAGGTTCTCGGACAGTCTGATCGCTATCGAGATGGCACGCGAGGAGATTAAAATGACCAAACCGATATACATCGGATAGGCAATATTAGAGAAGTCAAAATTGTTTATGTGTACATTTTACTATAACGTGATGAAGCCGAATCTGAATGATCTTAAATTACCGTATACAGATGCCTTTCTTTTTCAAACCAGCAATGATATATATGAATTTGTGAAAGAGAATCTCAATTATTTCGATACCTCCAATTATCTGGAAAACAATGTTTACGGTATACCAACGGTTCATCATAAAGTTATTGGAACATTCAAGGATGAGCTATCGGTTATGGTAATGTCAGAATATGTAAGTTTACGTTCTAAACTGTATGCATTTAAATATGAAGGGGAGGAAACCAAAAAGGCTAAGGGTATTACCAAACAGGCAATGCGGAAATTAAATTTGAGGATTATAAAACATGTTTAAACGAAAAGTCCAAAACATATTATTCGATTTAGTTGGGTTTTCGAAGTTTCAAACACGATTTGTATACCATCGAATCAAACAAGCGCACGCTGGACGCATTCGATGACAAGCGTATAATCCTTAAAGATGGTAGTCATATGACATTAGCATGGGGCTATCAGGGTGAAGCATTAACTGTATGTGAAGATAATGGGGGTATGTTCAATTAAAAAAGTAATGAATCTATTAGGGTAAATGTATGTCCATACACACATGTTTGTAAGCATTAAAAAGTAGTTCTTTATAGGGGAGGTATGCACATGTTCGCGCGGAGATTTCAAAACACGTAAGTAGTTCAGTGTTATGTGGATTCTTGGCATTTCATTTTCAGCTCTAGGTGTGACGGGCTGTCTGCTTTAAAAAAATTCAGCTTCTACCTACATGTTTATGATTTTAAAAAAAGTAATTCTGCATAATACATGTTGTTTCTGGGAACCAGCTTCTAGGCTTGTGAAATATATAACTGATAAAAATAAAATGTGTTACTTATTTCAGTATTCCCTTCCATCCTATCGCTCTCCTTTAAGTGTGTGGGATAAGGAAAATAAGAACAAGATGATTTATGAATAAAAAACATTTATTTCATATGTGCATGCTCATAGTACATCCTCACGTTTAATCCATTCAGGGTTTGAAAATCCCCACCACTTGACAAGAATCTGATATAGTTCTTATCGTTGGGCGCCATATGATATATTTCATATGCGTTGGCGCCTTATGACGTTGTTTATAAGCGTTGGTGGCACATGACGCTGTTCATGTGAAGTTGTTCGCTTCCTCGATTCGTATTTCTCTTCTTTCTCCGGCTAGCGTTGAGCAGTGTCGACTCTGTAAACTCTACAGGTGTGGTGAAATTATATCGATTACGATAATAACAACATCGGCTCTGGTGAATATTGACTTTATTATACTGTTATACTACGCATTCAGGAACGCGAACCGCCACTTCATTGATTATCCGCGACTGACCTATTGATGCTTTGTAGTCGGCCGTATTAAGATGTATTGAATAAGTTTTCCCTGCGTTCATAGCCGCGGCCTAACTTGTACGGTGCAGAGTTCAGCTAAGAGTTACTTGTCGTAAGTTTAAACGAAGTGTGTAATTACATGTAGCATGTTGCAGCGAAAAGTGAAGAGTGTTACTTATAAAGTTCAACGAAGAAATGTAGTTACTTGTCCTAGAGTTTAGCGAAGAGTGTAATTACATGTAGCATGTTGCAGCGACGAGTGAAGAGTGTAGAGTGTCGTTACTAGTATTTTGTGAATTTCGCCATGTCTGATTTCATCCCTACTCCGCGTTCGATTTTCAATCATGTGACGATTTGTTTTCGGATTCGTCAGTTTGTATTTATGGCATTCCATTTACTGGCTAAAATTTCAGTTCTGCACAACTTTCTCTTCCCACGGTACTATTTTCAATTTGTTTAATTTATGCTGTAGCACGTACGTATGTTTATGGCTTTAAACCTTTTCTCGGTACAAACCTCGTGTTTCTTCCGCTTTGAAAAGAAACAAGCACTTTCCTCGTAGACCCTTTTTAATGGCCCTACGCTTTTGTATACATGTGGCGACTGACACTTCCTGTCCCAACAAAAGGGATATGCCAGTGACCTGATACTTATTTCCTCAAGCAATTTGCAATGTTTCCGTATAAAGGTTCTTTCCTATCGAGTTATAATATTAAATACAATATTTTACATGTTTGTTTAATCTATATACAACCATTTCGAATACGGAGCCGAGTTGACATTTTACATCTTTATTTAATCAATATACAATTAAATCAAATACGGAACCTAGTTGAACCGTATCAAATCCTATCATTGGAGCGTTTCAACACCTTGATGATGATGATATGGGGCTTAAGGTCGCTCAACTGCCAAGGTTATTAGCGCCCTTACAATGTGTAAAATATAAAAGGAACAGTCAAAAAAGTAAAAAACCCATACAAACCGCTTGGTCAAAAACACTAAAAAAAAAAAAAAACAGACGGAATACTAAAATCCACACACTAAAATCATGGTCAACAAGAGAATAAAACAACGTGTCAAGAACTGTAGAATGCGAGATACACGAGCGCCAGATGTCCACTGGGGAAGAGTGCCCCCATTAAAAGATAATGTAAAATCAAACAGCTAAAAGGCGCTCAGCGCATCAAAGGCTAAAACCAATGTCAGTGATAAAACGTAAAAGACATTCTACAGCATGCGCGTCGTCTGTCAAAACGTTGGCCAGGCCAACAGGCAGACCAACACAAACGCGCAACGGAGATAAAACTTGACACTCCGTTAAAATGTGACGCACCGTTAAGGGCGCATCACACTGCTCACACAGTGGTGCGGGGTCACCACTGAGCAGGTATCTATGACTAAAACGACAATGTCCGATTCGTAAACGAGCTAAAAGTACCTCTTCCCGACGAGAAGAACGAGAAGAGGTATTACTCGCGCAAAACGTCTGGAATCGTGACCTTAATTGCCAACCCAGCAGCCGAGCCTAGGAAT
This sequence comes from Deroplatys truncata, assembly GCA_030765065.1. Classification (NCBI taxonomy): domain Eukaryota; kingdom Metazoa; phylum Arthropoda; class Insecta; order Mantodea; family Mantidae; genus Deroplatys; species Deroplatys truncata. Next base: position 88,340,811 of record CM060980.1, read on the forward strand.
GGTTTATGTTTAGCTTTATCAACGAAAGCGATATAACACCTTTGCTTACTCACAGCGCGTAACACATACAGTCTGCATAGAAAGTGTCTGCATCTGGTTGTAATTTTAAAGAGAGCTGCAGTATCTAAATAGTACTTACTTTATATTTGTTATATTTATAACCATGGCTCCTATGTTTTCAAAGTTAAGTGGTAAGGTGTTACGTAGTCAAAGTAGGGAAATAATTGCAAATGTCCTCGACTTCATGAAGCAAGAAGCAGAGATGAAGGAAGAAAATATATGTTCGTCCCGAGTTCCACAAAAGCCTTAAGAGAGTGAAAGAAAGAGTAGTCAAGCAACTGGTGTTTCACCGAGTTCCGTTTCCAGAGTTCTCAAAGATAAGAGAAAAAAAACATATGGATGAAAGAATGCCATTTGTCACGCCTGGGAAGAAACATAAGGTCCCTAAACGTATTACAGAGATAGACGATTTCGAATGCGTCATTCGGCGCACGATTCACAATTCCTATGTGGGAGAAAAAACTGTGCTAACAATAAGCAGATTGCTCATCCAGCTGAAAGACAGCAGAAACTTTCAAGGTGGTGCTACAAATCTCAGAAAAATTATTAAAGATTTAGGATTCAAATGGAAGAAACCGAAATCAAATAGAAGAGTTCCAACAGAAAAGCAAAATAAATAAATAAAATAAAAAAATAATAAAATAAAAAAAATAAAAAGTAAATGTTGCCATGATAGCTTAGTCGGTTAGAGCAACGGCACGGAAAGCCTAAGATCCGTGGTTCAAATCCCGGCTATGGCATTGAATTTTTCAGCCTGATTCTACCTTTCCAAATGACTATAATTTATATGTACTTGTATCAGTGTGTACTTATATCAGCATCAATTTTCAAGGTGGTGCTACAAATTTCAGAAAAATACTATAATGTATGAAGATGAGTCATACATACACAACAGTCATACAGCATCTAAACGTTGGAGAGACGATAGCGAATTAGGTTTGCAGGCACCTGTTGCCAAAGGGCAAATACTTATTATCGTTCGCGCTGTTGGAAAGATCGGCTTCGTTCCAAATGCCCTTCTTTTACAAGTCGCAACGAACAACAGGAGATTCTCATCAAGAAATGAACACAGAAAATTACATGAAGTGAATCAACGCCATGTTGAGACCTAATATGCCTGTTGGGTCTGTTCTGGTCATCGACAATGCTTCACAATGCGTCAACACTCAAATTCACAAACCACCTACCTCAACTTCCTTGAAAGAAGAAATGAGAGCTTGGTTACTTAGACATAATAAAGCTTTAGATGACAGCACGAGTAAAACAAAGTTATATAACTTAATTAAAACCAACAAACAGCTTCAGAAGTCATACATATTTGACCAGATAGTAACACAACATCGCCATAATGTACTGTAATCGTATCGCCCAGATCTAAACCCAATCGAATTAATCTGGGCTGATATAAAAAAATGGGTGGCATGCAGAAATATCGCTTTTAAATTAAAATATGTGGAGCAGTTATAAGGCCAGCAATTTGCTGAAACTGGAAGGCCAGAATGGGAAAATGTATGGCGACATGCTGAATAAATTAAGAATCATTATTCCGAAAAATATGGAATTGCAGAAAATCAAATAGAAATAATTCTCATCCAGGATAATGGTGCAGAAAGTAGTGACAGCAGTGATGACGGTAATAATGTGAGTGATTCCGCAGAAGAGGAAGGGTTGTTAGATATGGAAGAAATGGAGGCAATGATTGACAGTGTTTTTTATACTAAGCGTAGATTTTAATATAGGGTATATAACTAAGTTTATCAGCGCAATGCAGTGCATAACGGTGTGCGTATATTTGACAATGACTGTCCCACGCATGCAGACGACCGCTCACCACCTGAATTGGTAAGCAACTCGCACCATAGCTCTCATTAAGATTTTCACGTGTCTAGAACTGTTGCGCCGATTATACCCCAGACTAACGGAAGAGGTTAAACCTCCCGCAACTTGTTCCCCCTAAGAGCCGCCCACTCATCGCGCCAGCGCGAGAGGATATGGTAACGTAAAATAGCATAAAAATCGAAGGAAGGAACAACACAGGTAAAACATCCGGGTGATAAAATGGCCGATTTGGGAGCGGCGTCGGTAGACTCGTTGCCTGAGATGCCCACATGACCTGGAATCCACACGAAGGAGACGCTGATGCCAGATGCACCAAGCGAGTGGAGCAGGTCATGAATGCGCTGTACGAGCGGGTGGTAACTATACAGCGCGTGAATACTCTGAAGGGCACTCAGAGTCCGAACAAACAACACAGCGCCGTAAGACGTTACGCTGAATGTATAAAACACATTGATATATACAAAAAGTTCGGCGGTATAAATCGAACATTGGTCAGGTAAACGAAAAGTAAAACTCTGTGCACCAAAAACAAAGGCACATCCTACTCCGCCATCAGTATTAGACCCATCGGTATATATAAAATAACAGTCCCCGAACTGTGCCCGTAGTTCTAAAAAAGCGGATCTAAGTGCGGAAGCAGGGATCGCAGTTTTCGGCATTGACGTTAACCCAAGGTGACAGTGGGCCTCAGCGCGCGACCAAGGAGGAAAACGCGTTTCACCCCGAGGAAGGACCGGCGCTGGCGTAACGCCTAAATGCCGAAGGAGCTGTCGAAATCGAACCCCTGGAGGGAGCAATGCAGAGGAGCTAATCAAATAATAGCGATCAAGCGACTCCTCGAAAAATAACTCGAAAGACGGGTGGTCAGGCAAGCTTGAGTCGACAAGCATAGCTGCTCAAAAGCATCTCACGCCGGAAGGACAGCGGAGACTCTGCAGCTTCTGCGTACAGGCTGGGTACAGGGCTAGTTGGAAAGGCCCCTGTAACGACTCTTATGCCACGATGGTGAATGGCATTCAATCGAAGTAACACAGATGGACGTGCCGAAGAATAAACAATACACCTGTAATCAAGCTTGGATCGGACCAAAGAACGATAAAGGCGAAGGACGGTTCGATCAGCTCCCCAGGATGTGCCACTTAAAACACGTAAATTATTAAGAGAACGGTCACACTTTACTTTTAAAAAGGAAACGTGAGAAGTCCAGCTCAGCTTCCGGTCAAAGACCAACCCCAAAAATTTCACCTCGTCTGCAAATGGAAGGACCTCCGACCCAAGATGGAGAGAGGGCGGAGGGAAAGCCTTCCGGCGCCAGAAGTTGATGCAGACGGATTTCTCGGCAGAGAAATTAAAGCCTTTAGCGTTACTCCAGGCGTAGAGACGGTCGATACAGCTCTGGAGATGGCGTTCGAGTAGACAGGTCCGCCGTGAACTACAATGGCAAAACCGTCCACGAAAAGGGACAATGAAATGCTAGCTGGAATACAATCAACAATGGGGTTGATAGCTATCGCAAAAAGTGTGACACTGAGTACAGAGATCTGCGGTACTCCGTTCTCGTGAATAAAACGACTAGATAAAACCGAGCCCACACGTACACGAAAGACGCGGTCCGTCAAACTCCCGAAGAAATTTGGGAAGACGACCGCGGATATTCCATGCGTGAAGTGTACGTAAAATGCCGCCCCTCCAACAAGTGTCAAACTTTCTCCAGGTCAAAAAACACAGCCATGGTTTGACACTTTCTCAGAAATCAATTCATAATACGGATCGACAGGGACACCAGATGGTCGACGGTAGAGCGATAGCGGCGAAACCCGCACTGAGCGTTCGCTAGAAGTTTCTGAGACTCAAGCCACCATGTCAACCGCCCGTTAATCATGCGCTCCATCACCTTGCAAACGAAACTAGTGAGGGAGATAGGGCCGTAACTGGAAGGAAGTAGGCGATCCTTCGCAGGCTTAAGTATAGGGACAATGGTGGCTTCGCGCCAAACGGAAGGAAAAAAGCCGTCTTGCCAAATACGGTTATAGACCTGTAAGAGAAAGAGTTTACTGTAGGCTGAAAGGTTCTTTAACATCAGGACATGAATGCCGTCCGGGCCAGGAGCGGAGTGCCTAGAGCAATGAAGAGCGTGCTCCAGCTCCCTCATTGTGAAAAGTTCATTATAACACTCATTATTAGCAGACCGAAAATTAAAGGTGTCGGAATCCAGCCGGTCTTTGATACAGCAAAAGCCGGCGGAATAATGGTCTGAACTGGAAACCGCCTCAAAGGCAGCACCAAGAGTGTTAGCGATGGCAGCCGGATCCACTATGGTGGCATTGGAAACCTGAAGGCCAGAAACAGTACAATGCGACACTTTACCTGAGAAGCGACGAAGTTTATCCCAAACAACAGATGAAGGCATAAAGCGATTAAAAGACTCGACAAAACGAGTCCACGACGCCTTCTTGCTATCCTGAATAATGCGACGAGCCCTAGCGCGATTGTTTAAAAGTCACCAAATTATCAAGTGTAGGGTGTCGCCGAAACACCCTAAGTGCAGTTCTACGGGCACGAACGGCGTCCCGACAATCCTCGTTCCACCACGGAACAGGCGGTCGCCGAGGTTAAGAGGATGAACGTGGAATTGCACGTTCGGCGGCAGAGAAAATCGTAGACCTAAGGTGCTGCACTAGTTGGTTAATGTCTGCGAAGGGCTGATCGTCAAAATGCACGAGGCTGGAATACAAGCTCCAGTCGGCTTTTCTGAATATCCAGGTAGGTACTCTGGAATGCTGGACGTGGTAAGATAGAAGAGAAACGATGCAGTGATAATGGTCGCTGGAGTAGGTGTCAGCGACGACGTTCACTGCAGACGACGAGCAAGCTGGAGTGAGCAAACGGCTAGGTCCAGGTGAGAGAATGTACCAGAAGAATCGGAAATAAAAGTAGGGTCACCGGTATTAAGGATGGAAAGATTGAACTGGTAAAAAATGTCGGACAGAAGGGTTCCCCTCGCACAAGCCCTTGGCGAACCCCACAGGGGGGTGATGGGCGTTAAAATCTCCCAACAGAAGAAATGGTGTTGGGAGAGCGGACAGGAGATCTCGAATGTCCGCGAGAGCGAGGGGAGACGATGGAGGGGAATACACACAGCAAACAGAAAAGAAAAAACCGGGTAACTGCAATCTAATGGCAACAGCTTGCAAGTCAGACGTAAGAGCGAGAGTTTGAAAATGAACGTCGTTACGCACTAACAACATGACACCTCCATGAGCAGGAGCACCCTCCTCCGGTTCAAGGTCGTAGCGAACCGGAGTATATCCTCGGAGATCAAAAGGATCGTGAGGACGAAGATTAGTTTCCTGCAAACACACGACCATAGGCGAATGGGAACGCAATAATAGTTGCAGTTCCGCCCTATGCGATCGTACACCACGTACATTCCAGGTCAGGATAGCCATTAAGAAAAAGGGGATAAACTGTCTACTTAGAAGGGCGGCTTAAAATTACCTTTTGTTTAACCTTTGGGCTCGGGCTTTTGGTATGGAGTTGGTCAGACTCCGTAGCCTCCTCGAAGGGAGGACCCACGCGCTCAGAGCCAGAAACCGATTCAAGCGCCGTGAATCGGTTGTGGGTGACGATGGGTGAGGGGGGCCGCTGAGCGCGGCTTGTCCCAGGAGCTTCCTGGGACTGCGACCTCCGAGGAGGAGAAGGTGAACTTTTCTTACCGCGCGCACGCGGAGGGTCCTTCAGAAAATCTTCCCTACAAAGTTTCTGCTTGGGTTTCTTTTCAGCGGCTTGCGACTTCATGGACTTTGGACCAGGTTTATAGGGCTTGGTAACAGTAGCTTTAATGGACGGCCGGATGGTAGTGGCGGTTAATGCAGTCATGGTCCAGGTCTGAGTTTCGGCATCTACTCGTGGTACTGGCGAGGCAACAACAGAACTAAATGTGCCAGATCGCAGGAGTGAAGGTTGGCGCGCATAACGCCTCCGGGCTTCAGCAAAGGGGAGTTTTTCCTTCACCCGGATCTCCTGGATCGCCTTCTCGTCCAAGTACCGTGGACAGTCGGCAAACGACGCAGAATGAGACCCTTTACAATTAACGCAGACGGGGGCTGTTGAACAGGTACCTTCGTGTGAGGGCTGGCTACATGTTGCACAGATGTTAACGGCACTCTTAGATGAGACTTGCGTATGCCCAAAACGTTGGCATTTAAAACAACGCAGAGGTCTAGGAATATAAGGCCTCACAGAAATCCGTTCATACCCTGCGGAAATGCTCGTGGGCAGATCGACGCCGTCAAATGTTAGAAACAGGGTACGAGTGGGTACCAATACGTCGTCACGTTTGGCCTGCACTCGATGGACCGCTGTCACCTTCTGGTCTGCAAGATATTCTACCAGGTCCTCGTCCGATATACTATCGAGGCTATGGGTGGTAATGACGCCTCGACAGGAATTCAATGTGAGGTGCTTCTCCACGCGGATGGGATAGCCATGGAGAAGCGTAGCGCGCAACAAGGTCTTACTTTGCTGATCAGACTTCGTTTGTGATAAGGAACCATTCCGTAGACGAGTGCAGGACTGAACCGCACCAGCAATAGCATCAATGCCCTTTTGAATGATGAAAGGGTTCACCTTCTCAAAACTTTGTCCTTCTTCGGTTCGTGAAATGACCAAGTAACAACCAGTTGTCAGTGGTGTCACTTCTGTTACATAAACTTTTCGGCGCTTGTTGGTATTAATGGAGAAAGGGTGCTCCATAGCGAAATAAATCCTCCACCATTGCAACCGTCTCCGACCTCGGGCTCTGACTTCCCGGGCGTTACCCCGGCTTGGTTGAGTAGCCTATCTATACCTAGCTCACCCCAGGGTCACACCTCCCAGAACATAGACAGAGGGACCCAATGGCCGTCGGAAGTCAGCAGCTCATGCAATGGCCCCCCCCCCGCGGGACTGCAGTTGAACAGCGGATACGAACACAAACCCTAAATGACGACCCCGGGTGGTAGGGATGACGCCATTACCCACTCACCCAGCTGCGCACCCAGTGCGCGGGTATCCGTCAGGCTGTGTCCACGGAGGATTAAAATAAAAGGTTAAAAGAAACTAAAACTGTGTGGGCGTTTCGCACTCAAGGTAGGCCGGCGAAGAAGTAAAAGAGATGTGTAAATGAATGGGCGTGGGTCGATTCAATACCTTTTCAATCAGGAAGATGTCATGATACCGTGTCCTTTGAAGTTCCTGTCTATAAAATCCGCCTTTTATCACCTCACCTTCCGAATCCTTCAAAAGGTAGACTGGAGGTTGAGAATTCCTAATTTGATAGATCTGAAATATTTCGGCACTCCAATTGGGAAAGTAGCCCTCTTCAAAATGTGCCTTATGTCTGGAGATGCGCACATAATCACCAATCTTGAATCGATGAGGTTGCCGCTGGTGGTGGTGGTGCTGCTGCCGACTGTATACCGCTAGCAGCAAATCATTGCTCGTGACATCGTTTGGCTTCATGCGAATCGTTGAATTGTATTATTATACTAAGCAAGTATTTTAGGCAGGAGCTCCAACCATTTATACGAACCTTGCACTAGAAATTCTCTGTAGAGAAGACTTTTAGAGTGCGTATAAGTCGTTTGACAACACCAGCCTTTATGCTACTGAACGTACTGTAATGATTAATCTTATATTCTGTCATTAACTGCTTGAATGAGTTATTATAAAACTCTTTTCCATTAGCTGACTGGATATGTTTGGGCGGAATCTTCATTTCCTTCAGAATGGATTCCATTGCTTGCGTCACATCCTCACCCCTCTTATTCTTCAATGCTCTGCCATGGCCTTTTTCGTATAAAAGTATATTGCAATCAATATGTATTTATGATTCTTATTTACGCGTGCATATGGAATCATCTACATTAGATCGATCTGTAGTAGATCATGAAGACCTTTTGTAATTATCTTTCTACGTTCAAAATTCCGTCTGGCTGACGCATGTAATTCCTTTGCAATTGCACGTTTGATCATGCTATAATTTTAGCTCTCTTCAATTCCTCGGCAATCTCGGACGTATGACCTCTATTTCCAGGTTCCTGCGACGAAATGAGTAATTTGAGACGATCCGCTAGTACATTCACATCGGACCAGAATAATCGGTTTGATTATTCTGCAGCTCTTTCCACTCGAATCCCGAACCGGTCACCTTGTCAGTCACGAGTTTGCGAATGATGTGTGTATACTTGTGTCCAATGTTCGATTTTATCCGTCCGGTGATGGCGTGTCCACTTCTGTACACTAGCGTTTGATTTAAGATTTCACCGTATACATCTAGATCCTCATCGGTATAGGTGAGAGGTTTCCTCTAGAAGATGAGTTCTAGCAGGCCGGGCGTAGTCTTGTAGCGTTCGCTTCCCACTCGAATGTGATCATCCTCGTCTATGGCGATTGTTTTATATCCCAAACGCTAATTACCATCCACGTATCGAATTCCATATGTGGTATCCAAAACTGTTTTACCTAAACGTTGCACTACTTTCAGTTGACGCTCTAGTTCATTATCCTGCCTACTCTCCACCTCCTCCTTCTTGGTATTCTCCAGTATGACATTCAGTGGTGTAGTTACAGGCTTCAGCACCTGTCATTGTGCGCTGCGTCTCGAACCGTAGACCTCTTAGGGAACGCAACTTTTCCCTAATGGCATTCGTATGCTTCATAATGGATTGTTTCAGAGCTATAGCATCGGTATCCATCTTGTCAATGATAGATCATTATTAGCGTACATTCATTTTATATAATACGAGCATTTCGATGTGTAGCGTATGACCGTGAATCGCACGATGAGGAGGTGGTGTGAATGTTATTTTATCACCTATGTTAAAGGATGTGGGATATTCGGTGATAACATCATTTATCGCAACTATTGTATCGTTTCTCTCTTGAGCAATTATACCACTTCTCGGTCCGCCTACAGAATCCTGCGATGTGATCGAGCACCCTAAAAGTTCACCCTTGATCGGAAATGTATAGTGAGAATCCAGATGATAGCACATACGTGTTGGCTCTCCTCAGCGGTAGGGAGCGAAGATGTATAATGAGATTACCCGATATGCCAACCACACGTGTTTGCAATGTATCCATAGCCTTAGCTAAGAGCTCGTCTGTCAATCTCATTTGTTTTGCAAGATCATTCACTTGTGACTTGTTACTATCGACCACCTGTGCGGTGAGATCATCTCTAGATCTGACCTGAGCTGTAAGTTCACTCATTCCGGTCATGGTATTTGCAGTTGCGTCGCTTAGATTATTCATAAGGGTGTTTACACTTGACTGTAGTTTATTATTGAACGGTGTCTCGAGTTTTGAAATTTCATCACTGCAGCGTGCAGATACTTGGTTTACACTCTGTTGTAGTTTCATGTTTATATTATTTTCAATATCTGACGTGTTCAGGGCATTCCTTTAGAGTGTCTGAAGCGACTTGTTTACAGTTTCTATTTGCTGCTTCATATTTTCAACATGTATTTCCACGTTATGAGTGAGCGCACTCTCGACGGATTCTAGCTTACCGTTAACTACCTTATCGATGTTTATAGTAGTCTTAACCATATCACTATTTATACTTTGTTGTAATTCATTTATCTCATTTAGCAGATATCTCTTATTTGCCCCATCCATATCGTTGACGGGGTCTGCTAGATCTATTATTCTTCTCTTGAGGAATTTTAAGCTACCGTTCGAGGTGATGGGTGGAACGCGTGCCTTCACGTAATATGTTACGTATCTCCTGTTGGGTACATCATGATCGTGCTCTGGAGGAAGCGTTACCTTGAGTCTCGTCTTATCGAGTAGGGTGTTGTTTTCGGCGTCACGTTTCAACAGGTGTTTCCCGACGTACGTCCTCATGTCGTCGAGAGTCTTGTGAACGTACGCTCTGAGCGTGCTCTCTTGTTTCTGCATTCCATGTCTCATTCTATCCTCCATATTAGACGTATGCGTATCCACATACCCTTTAGTAGCCGCATCGCTAATTTCCCTCGGCAACTGCATCTGACGTAATCGTCGACCGGTAAGAAGGTAGTTGCCCTCTGCATCTCTGTCGACGATGTATCGGTTGATCAGCGTCTTGACGTATGCCTTTTTTTGAGCACCGAATCGATCAATACTCATAACTGTTGTGACTGGAGATGGTTATTTACAGATCTTGATAAAGGTATCGAAGCCGCGTCTGTAGCGCCCTTCGTTTAGCGGAAATTCGGGAACTATCATCATGAACGGTCTCACATTCTCTTTCTCATTACTCTCCCATACATTCTTACACAAATCTCTGAATTCTACAAAACTCTTATCAGTACTGACATAATCATCGCGTATGTGTTATAGGATACGGTTGTCTTGTCTAAAGAGAATAGTCATATTTGCATTATCTCTAATTAAATGTTTAGGAACTTTAGCATATGATTGAGCTAGCTAGAGCGCATCGACGTTGCGATGTCTACCCATGCTGTAGTACGAGGCGATTTTTCCTTGCTTCTCGCTGATGACGTCATCGAAGATGAAGAATGAGTTTTCTTTACCATCCGACGTATTCAAGACCTTTTCACCATCGGTGTAGGTGTAAACTTCAATGTCGGGTATGTTTCTTAGCACCTTGAGTAGGTACTGATATTTCGGTTGATTTATTGATTTTGAATATATGTATAAATTCTCAAATCTGAGACCGTTCTCGTGTACGAGTAGATTGAGTAGCACGTTGGTCTTGCCGGCATTCGAACTACCTAGTATGAGGGTACGAACATTGTTTGGAAAGAGTGCACCATGTCTTCCTCTTTGCACGTCGCTTTCGAAGCCTAACACCTGTATGGGTAGGGAACACGCTTGCTTTACAACTTCCATCTCGTAACTAAGACTATATAACCACCCTATACACTCTTTATTTACTATTCTATCATGAGAGCTAGGAGTGTGAGGAAGCGTGGATCGGGAATTCTTAATTCCCTCATGCATCATTTTTGCGGACCGGGTACGAAGCTCAGGAGGCGTCTGGCGAGAGGTGATCGGAGTGTAAATAAGCGTGATGAGGCGTGTAGGGAGCACGATATTGCATACTCTGAGCATCCAGATACCGCTTCGAGACATATCGCTGATCGCATCCTTGCAGAGAAGGCTTGGAATAGGGTTAAGTCGGCAGACGCAACGTTTGGAGAGAGAGAGAGAGAGAGAGAGAGAGAGAGAGACTGCCTGCACGTCTAGTTACGTCACTGATGAAGTGCAAGGTTGCTGTAGGCGCTGGGCTTAAGAAGAAGAAAACTGGTGGTTTTCTACCGCTGATACCGCTCATAGCGGCCTTGGGCGCTGCTGGAAGCCTTGCAGGCGTTGCAGCTGGCATGGCGACCGCAGTGAATAAGAAGCGTGCCACCGATCGGCAGTTGGATGAGTTAAAACGTCATAATCAGCACGTGGAGGCCTTGGCAATGGGAAAAGTTCTTCGTAGGAAAAAAAAGGTCGAGGCTTGTACATATGGCGGAGAAAGCGTTGAGCAATACGGTGCCAAACGTTTACGCATTCCACATTTTCGAGGTGTGTATATGCTGGACGCACTACCGACAAAACCGAGGTACAAGGAGCGCATCATAGTTAACATGGATATTTCAAGTAACCCAGGTACTCATTGGGTTGCTATACGTAAGAATAGGAATACAGCATTGTATTGATAGTTTCGGTAATCTGAAACCTCCCAGGGAGATTGCATCCTATCTGAAAGGAATCAAAGTGCTGCATAACAAACGTAGATATCAAGATTACGATTCATTCATTTGCGGACACTTGTGTCTTCAGTTCCTATCACCAAGAGTTGTACGATTACTGTAATTGGAACTGATGCCGCCATTTCCACATATATAAATCCGCCCATCTACCTGGATTCCAATGGACTCGATGAGATTACCCTTCTGAATTTCGAAACATTCTATTCCACACCGAACGTCGACGCAAGCAATAATCCCTTTCATTATATTCGGGATGGTGAATCTCACGTACTGGAACTCCCTCCTGGTACGTATGAGATCGACGATCTCGTCGCTCTCATCATCGGCGTGGGTGATGCTTTCGTTCTACGTGCTAATAGTAATACCATGAAGGCCGAGATACGATGTCCATTCACGATTGATTTTTCTAAGGCCAACTCTATCGGTTCGCTCCTGGGCTTTACGAATACTGGTCTGGTGGAGGCAGATGTGATGACCGCATCTGACGCTCTGGTCAACATATTCAAAGTGAGTATCATACGCATCGAGTGTAACATTGCAATGGGATCATTTATCGATGGTAGGAGTGGACATTCTATCTGAGTTTTTTTCCATCGGTCCCCTCCAGGATTTCACATCTCACAGGAACCATCCAACCCTATATATTCACCACTCATCGATACGAATCTCATTGATCAGGTCACCATTCGAGCAGTAGACCAGAACGGCACTCCTATAGATTTCAGACATGAAGTCATAACCATGAGACTACACATCCGAAGAAATGGGTCTAGCCTTTAAACGTCGTCGTCAGTACATTAAGCCCTTCTTTTCTAAACTAAAGCATACTCGATATTCTACATCCAAGCTGTTAACATCATCTAATCGAAAGTTCCTCGAGAGCCTGGGCTACAAGGTGAGATGATGGATATATTAGATGTGACCGGAGTTCCATCCTTCGATGATAAGATTACCAAGGAGTAGGAACATATATTTCTACCCTACAATGCGTCGGCACTGGGTGAGAATGGTGAAATGCTAATTCCGTGTCAGGCTGAGGATCTGTACACATTACCTAGCAAGAGTTATCTGTATATATCACTAAACCTACAGGAGAACCGACATCCTCAAAACTTGTCAACAATGCTATGGCCTTTCTCTTTGATGAGATTCGTCTGGATATGAATGGTACTACCATAGATAGAACAAGACTTCCTGGTATTTCATTCACGCTACATAACTATGCATGTCTCAATGCTATAGAATCCTTTCGTCTACAGAACGCTGGCTGGGTGTACCCGGGAGAAGAGGTGAAGATTACGAACGCTACCAACGGAAGTTTCAATGCAGTAGTTCTTCTATCCATGCTTCTCGGTTTTGCCGACGATCACAAGGAGATTGTACTTAATAGCAGGTATGAATTAATTCTCACTAGAGCTAAGAATTCAAAGAATTGCATCGTTGGCGAGGAAGAGGCGGTCGTGCAGCTGACGAGACTCGAACGGAGGATGCCAGTACTTCGCCTTTCCGATGGCGAGAGAGCCGAGAAGCTTAAATTGGTCAAGTCCGATCCAGCACCGCATGTCGCGTTTAGAACATGGGAGCTAATGTACAGCCTGCAGTACCACAAACTAAAGCCTTCACTTGGAATGTTTCCACCTCGAAGCTTGAGAAGCCACGTTTTGTCATCGTTGGAATGCAAACTAACCGTCTGAATAATTCCAATTCTGATTGCTCACTTTACGATCACTGTAACATTACTAATATGAAGATATACACCAACAGTGAATGCTACCCCTACCATGACATGAATTTAGATTTTCACAATTCGAAGATTGCCTTTCTGTATGAACTGTACTCTAGATTCCAAAGTGCATATTATGGAAAGAATAATTACCCGATATTGAAGAGGGATGATTTACTTACCTCCGCACCGCTTTTCATCATCGACTGCTCCCATCAGCCTGAAGAGGTCGTGAACGGCGCTGTCAACATACGTCTGGATGTACAAACCTCGAGGAATATAGCACGTCAAACATCAATGTTTTGTTTGATTATCCATGATAAACTATTCACCTACAAACTTTTATCACATGTTATAAGGCTATAATATGAATAAATAAAAAGTTTTTTTATACTTTATACAATGTTTTTATTGCATTTTTCCCCATACATCTCCACTACCCTCTCCCTTATCCTCCTACTTGATATACAATAGGAATTTAGTGACGTGTGAACATGTTGGAGTTGTTGAAGATACTTTTCAATGTGATGAGTATCTTTCAACTCCTCGTATTGCATCCCAATCCAGTTATATTACGTTTTCATTTAAACAATTATTTTCTATTCTTATATATTCCCTATCGGTCATATGTAAGCATATATTATGTTTTCGCAATATTCCACTGATGGTGGGTACACCTCCTCTGAGATATTTTACAATCACTGGTATGTTTAACCTTTTTATTTTCCAATCCTTTAGCGTTATATAGACATATTTTCCATTGTCAGTTGTAATGTATAAAACAGGTGTTTGGTGATGCAGTCCTATGTTCACACGCATACGGGGGTTATGGAGGTATCTCTATCGAATATACATAGTTCACTCATTGTTGGGTGCTGCTGGGGTTGCTGCTGCTGGAGCTTGTGGTGGTAGTAGGGGATCGAGGAAGATGACAAGCTGCTCATCCTTATTGTTCCTCCTGTGTCTGTTTCTCTTCTTCTTTGTTACCGCCTCTTTTTTCTCTTTGTCCGCACTGTAACACACACATACGTTCATTATTAGATTGAGGTTCATTTACATACCACTTTATAACCTTATTCAGCGGTTACTGTACTTACCCTTCCGTCTCGTCTTCCCAGATGGGTGGTGGGAGGTCCACACCTTCGGGTGTTGTCTCGGCCTCACGTTTCACGTTGCAATGCTCGAAGCAGCTCATCTCCCGATGCCTCGATGGCTCGGTACATATGACGCAATGTGTCACCATCACACTTCTCGATGTTTCTCGAGACAATGCTGGCACATCTCCTCGAAGGTCTGTGTGTCCCATGTTGCGTTGTCACTCTCCATCTTGCTACTCGTCTCGAGCATGTGTGTAAGCGTGTGGTGATCCCTCACAGCTAATATACTCCACCTCCCCTCCCCCTGAATATGCACTGATGTGATGCGCTTGCAGCAACGTGATGGTACAAGCATGTGATTGCTTCATATTGGATCGTTTATACTCAGCTAGGCGGATGTGATCCTCGAGTTCTTAACTGTAATATCACAGCTAGGCGGAATATCATTCATATTACTCCTGGTGTTCGATTCTAAGGGGTTCGTTAGTACGAATATCGCACATTTCACACCTGGGTTCGATGATTTTGGGTTCGTTACTGCGAATATATTACTTCTAGGTTCGATATCAGGGTTCGTTACCCATATGCTTTGTACCAAGGGGTTCGTTACTGGGAATAACGCACATATCACTCCTAGGTTCGATACCAGGGTTCGTTACTCATACGCTTTATACCAAGGGGTTCGTTACTGCGAATAACGCACATATCACTCCTAGGTTCGATACCAGGGTTCGTTACTCATATGCTTTATGCCAAGGGGTTCGCTACTGCGAATAACGCACATATCACTTCAGGGTTCGGCGTTCGAAGCCCTTTTCTTTTTACCAAGGGGCTCTTTTACTGCGAATATCGCACATATTGCGCCTACCCGGAATGATGATGTTAGTCAGAGTTCGATGCTCGTTTTCAATCATTCTTTTTAATCGCCCTTATCGGCTTTATCAAATTGATGCTCGTACACAGTTACCCCAATACACAAGTGACCCACATCCCCTGCCGTGTTACACATCATCCCTACTCATCCACATTTCCACTACTCTTACACACCATACAACCATCTCTTTCACTCCCATACGTTTAGATGCATTTTATGTTCTACGATCATTTCCCATCTCTTTCACACCAATGCGTTTAGGTACATTGTATGTTCTACAATGATTGCAGAACATACAAATACATACTACTTACAGGTATTTGCATGGGAGATAAAATCTGCTGAATTTTCTGCAAAACACCAGCAAAATCGTTTGTTGTGGAGTAACTCATTTGAAAACAAACGATTCTTCTGTTCCCGCTGTAGGAATTAGTTACTAACTAAAACCTATTTGTGATATTAACATCCGACTGCTGTTTCTGTATGTTGTATGTAACTACTCACATGGTGCTTAATTTGAAACAATTTTTAGACAAATATATATCGTCATTAACGTAAAGTAGACGGATAACTTTATAAGAGTAATACGATACTAGTGAATTTGTAACGGGTTGAAAGAGCCGTATGGCTGATACACATATATCTTTACAGTAGGCAGAGGAGGTATTTTATTCTATCCAAAAGTTTTATATCCAAATTTCATTGGAAGTATACCATTTGGATCCACTGAACCCCAAAAATCATTTTCTTAAGGCCCGTGCACGTGCCTGAGCAGTGTAATTGAAAAACCTTACGTCGGATAAATATTAACATTTCATGGTTGAATCCACATTCTTTAAGCATTAATGACGAACATTTTCCTTGTTTTTATTTTCTCCAAAAGGGCTCTAACGATTTGATTAAAATAATGTGTGATATACTGACACTCTATAAAATATCGGTCTTGAAGTTTCTGAAAATAGCATGTGAAGTTCTCTTCATTATGATTGAATTATGTATTCACTGATAAACCGTAAAATAAAATCTACTGCACTATGAAGGTACATTTCGTTGAGGCGCACAATTATGTGAAATAAAATAGCCTTAACAACGTCCGGGATGTTAGTTGCTATCGGGTGAACTTTTCCAATATTTATATCATACATTTTTTGAAGCGCTAAGTCTCCATTCTTCGTCCCCATTTTCAGTCGCTTCAGCCTCCGCCTTACCTATAACAAAATGTGTAATGAAATGTGCCTCGATTAACATGAAGCAGTTATAAAAATATACTTTTGCAAGAATAGTTTGTGGAACATATTAAAACATATGATAGTGGGTAGAGAAAGGTATGTGAATGTACAGATTTATTTCTAAGCACCTAGTTTTGAAAACGTGCTAAAACCTAACTCTACCGCTCGCCAAAGTAGAGCAAGTACTGCGTTTGGGCTTTCTAAAGGCTGACATCGAGATTTCATCGGAATTGCACACTTTCAGGCACTCCAAATTAATTTTCTCTGGAGGAAACTTAATGTCTCTTGGGAATAGTTTTCAAGTAAATATAGAGTTTTATTGCTAAACGTTGACGTCTACTTGCAGATGTATTTAAAACGAACTATATCGTCAAAATAATTACCTTTCAAGCAAACTGACCATTGACCAGCCTAACCACGATTCATTCGCTTTAGTATCTTGTATTTCTGGATGTGTCCAAACAAATGGTGTTATTCAAATACCCTGGATGCTGCATATCTTGGGTTTGGTCAGGACAAAGATCTGCATGACTCACTTCAACGGCGATAAAACAAAACCGACCTCTTGAAATCCAAATATCAAGATACCTTGGAAACCGGATGTTTTGGTTTGCTTTGAACGTTTCTAAATATATTCACTCACATTTGTAGCACACTATTCTGTCAGTATTTTAGTCTACTACTGCTTGTTCAAGCAGTGCAAATTGAGCAGGTATATTAATTTGGGTTGTATTTCCTGATTCCTAGCGGTTCCAAGGTGTGGTATTTTTAAAAGGACGCCGTGAAAAACTAATGCTTTAACTCAAACGCTTATCCCCAAATCTATCCTAAGTGGAGCTGGGTCCCCTAACGAGGCACCTCCTAAAGTACGTGTGGAGCGCTCAAAGTTTATATCAATTGATATACACTATGTGATCAAAAGTATCCGGACACCCCACAAACATACGTTTTTCATCTTAGGTGCATTGTGCTGCCACCTACTGCCTGGTACTCATTATCCGCGACCTCAGTAGTCATTAGACATCGTGAAACAGCAGAATGGGACGCTCCGTGGAAGTCGCGGACTTCGAACGTGGTCAGGTGATTGGGTGTCACTTGTGTCAGAAGTCTGTACGCGAGATTTCCACACTCCTAAACATCCCTAGGTCCACTGTTTCTGATGAGATAGTGAAGTAGAAACGTGAAGGGACATGTACAGCACAAAAGCGTACAGGCCGACCTCGTCTGTTGACTGACAGAGACCGCCGACATTTGAAGAGGGTCGTAAAGAGTAATAGGCAGACACCTATCCAGACCATCACACAGGAATTCCAAACTGCATCAGGATCCGCTCCAAGTACTATGACAGGCGTGAGGTGAGAAACCTTGGATTCCATGGTCGAGCGGCTGCTCATAAGCCACACATCGCGCAGGAAAATGCCAAACGACGCCTCGCTTGGTGTAAGGAGCGTCAACATTACACGATTGAACAGTGGCAAAACGTTGTGTGGAGTGACGAATCACGGTACACAATGTGGCGATCCGATGGCAGGGCGTGGATATGGCGAATGCCCGGTGAACGTCATCTGCCAGCGTGTGTAGTGCCAACAGTGAAATTCGGAGGTGGTGGTGTTATGGTGTGGTCGTGTTTTTCCTGGAGGGGGCTTGCACCCCTTTGTTGTTTTGCGTGGCACCATCACAGCGCAGACCTACATTGCTATTTTAAGCACCTTCTTGCTTCCCACTGTTGAAGAGGAATTCGGGGATGTCAATTGCATCTTTCAACACGATCGAGCACCTGTTCATACTGCACGGGCTGTGGCGGAGAGGTTACACGACAATAGCATCCCTGTAATGGACTGGCCTGCACAGAGTCCTGACTTGAATCCTATAGAACACCTTTGGGATGTTTTGGAACGCCGAATTCGTGCCAGGCCTCACCGACCTACATCGATACCTCTCCTCAGTTCCGCACTCCGTGAAGAATGGGCTGCCATTCCCCAAGAAACCTTCCAGCACCTGATTGAAAGTGTGCCTGCGAGAGTGAATGCTGTCACCAATGCTAAGGGTGGGCCAACACCATATTGACTTCCGGCATTACCGATGGAGGGTGCCACGAACTTGTACGTCATTTTCAGCCAAGTGTCCGGATACTTTTGATCACGTAGTGTAACAGACGCAGGGTACCGAATCCGCTCCATCCTATGCCCGCTTAGAAACAGTCTTCAAGGCAATAATACCGAGATCTTACGGCAAGTTTTAAACATTAATAATTATGTTACACCAAAGAATTATTGTAACCAGAACTTAAACTGCAAATACCGTAAAGAATGTCAATCAGTGACTTATATTGATCGATGTGGTAATTCGCAATTTTGAATTAGTATTTATAATTCGCAATTCTGAACTATTATTTACGGCTTCAATAACCTGAAAATTGAGATCGAGGCAGCTCTATGGGTATATTTTTTATTGAAATAATCCTGACTGCTATATATCAGCTATTCTCAAAAAATGACTGTACTACCCAAAATGCGAAATTGTATGACTCTCGATCCATGTTCTTGCAAAATAAGAAGCTGCTGCGTTATTTTAATAATTTTATACCTATTAGCACTTTTTGACTCAAAATTAAACTATCGCTACATTGGAATTCAGGTTTTAAATGTTCTCTTTAAAGTTTACTGGATTGTGGTATAATAGCTGGAACACTTATCTTCTTTTGACAACAGCACGTGCATAGCCTAAGTGCGTGTGAAGAGAATTTTACTATTTTGAAATTTACGACAGCACTCCATGTAAAAAGCTAGGTACCTATTTGCATTCTTAGTTCTTTACTGCATACTTATGCTAAGTAAAAAAAATTGTTTTTCACACAAGAATTCAACACAAAGCTGTCAGTGGAAACAAGTCCCGAGTTTCCCTGTACCCAAAGTGGCACTTTCAGAGACAGGTCCAGTTGTGTGTGTGTGTGTGTGTGTGTGTGTGTGTGTGTGTGTGTGTGTGTGTGTGTAGTCTTATATATACCAGCTTTGTATTTAAGTCCACCTAGTTTTAAAGGGTGAAAAATGAAGATTTTCATTAAATTCTCACACCACAAAACCTCTTTACATGCAAAAATTCTTTTTTATTTTCTCAACAAAAAAATTCTCTAAAATGTTTTATTAAAATGTCAAATGTTTGAGATACTGACATCAGAAATAAAATGTGTAGTCTTGAATTTTCTGTGAATATCCTCTAAAGTTTCCATTCTTATTAATTTCAGTTGACTGGGCAACCAAAAGTTACTACAGAAAAAATATAGAATTGATTCAAATACAGAATGTGTTATGTTTGATGGAGTGAAGCCTAGACTGATAAGTCATTTATGAACCACTGAACCTGTGATATGCATTTCTTTCTTTTTTCTCTCTCTCTTTCTTCTCCGTGTGAGCTCATGACAAAGAAAACTTTACTTGCGACATAAGCATCTGATTTGTCTTTTTCGCATATTGCATGTTAGCACGGAGGAATAAGTGTGATTAAAGTGTGTAGCCCCCTTTCCAGGTAAACTGGATTGAAGAACCACTTTTTATATAAATCTAGTAAACCTGTGGAATGGTAATGGGCAGAGATAGTCCTGTGAGTGTAGCATCAGATACTTACTCATTTCAATACACAAAGGGCAAGTTCGATTTTTATATGTAGGAAATATTTGCGGCCCCTTTTCTAAGCTTCTGTGCCCCTTTTGTTGTTACACTCCACAACGGCTTTAATATGGTAATACTGCCTCTTCCATTTAAATAAATTCCTATTCTATACTTCGCAATATTGCTTTATTTCTCTCGAGGACGTGGGTTCAGTTACCATATGGTCGGGATCATAATAGACATATGAAGAGTTAACTGACAAGCTGTAATAAACAACTATAACCCATTTGGAATAAATGGTAGAAAATTATTTTTTTCGGTTCCCTTCGCTGATAAAATGCCAGATTGAATCAAAACCGTCATCAGTTTTTAATTAAGTCACAATAGACGGTCAACTCCAACTCGCAATCCTCATTAAGTGAGAGAAAACAGCGACATACCAGAAGCGTTTTCGCAACAGTATGGCGCCATCAGCAAAATGACGTAGCGAAATCTGCCTTCACAGCCTTGCTTACTATGGCGAGAAATTGCAAAATATGGCATACTGGTATTATTTACGAGGATTGAGGACAGCGTTGCAAATCGATTTATAACTAAATCTACTCTTTTTCATAAGTGTCTCGTAGGAAAATACTTTGCGTAACGGTTCAACATCTATTGGTTTTGAAATATCCGGTTTTAACCTAGCTGTAGTAACATTTTTGCCTAAAGCACGTGCTACTTCGAAAAGGCGTTTGAACTTGCAAGTAATTCATTTTTGAAAATGAGTAAAAACAACAGAAATTTGCATTTTCGTTTTTCAGGCCACAATTAAGATAGCTTTCTTTTCCTACATATGGTGCGTAATAATTGAGTTTTATTTATGGACGCTGTTTAACTACTATGGTCCTTAGCGTCCCATTTATATTGGGCGTGAAAGACCGGGTAATTTTGCTCAGAGGCCTCTTTATCAGGCTTGAGGTTCTTTTGCGTGCCGTAAATCCACGACACGGGACCAGCGGCTTTACTTCCCTTCCGAAGGAAGCCATGCTAAGGATTTTTACGCCCGAAAAAAAGCCATCCTCCCGCGAACCCGCGACCTTGGGAACTAGAGGCTAGCACGGTACCACTAGTCCGAGGAGACAACAAAAATGCAGGCCAGTTACAGATAAATGTATACATATAATGTTTCAAATAGTTTCTTCGTTTGTGATTTTCTAGTACGTCAGGGTGTTCGAAATGTTTGTTGCGGCATCCTCTCTCTCTCTCTCTCTCTCTCTCTCTCTCCCTCCCTCCCTCTAGTGAGTGTGTGTGTGTGTGTGTGTGTGTGTGTGTGTGTGTGTGTGTGTGTGAATTCTCTTTAATTATTGTATGCACAGCTTTAAATCTATAATAACTATTTTACTCATACATCAAGTGACCAACTTCTAGGATAGAAATTCTTTGAATTTGCATAAATGATAGTCTTTTTTTATCCTGTCAGTTACATTGTTTTGTTATCACCTCGACGTGGATTCTTTCCAGCAGCATCGCCAATCTTGGTATCCCGAATACAGGCTTAATTTCAACCATATTCTGTTCGACTTCAGCAGAAGTTAAAATACCGGACTAGACACTCAAGTCATAACGTATGTGTTTAAACTATAAAAACGTTATAACAACATTTTGTGGATATAGAGGTTTATTTTTAAGGGTTTATTTGTGAAATAAAATACATATAACTGTACCTTTAGATTCTCTCAACAATACATTCTGCAGCCTTCGTTATATCACTAGAGATAGAGAGATTCTTAATGTTACCGTGTTTAATTCTATCCACAAATAGAACAATTAGAAATAACGAACTGTAAGATTTCTAGAACTCGTTCCAAAAACATTAAAATGTGAATGGGACTCAGACTAAGTTTCCTAACCATATAGGTGACGAACAAACTACTTTAAATGACCTATTTTAGTGATGACAGTGGGGCACATTTTATCCCAGGTTTCTCCAAACTCAACTTTTAGTTCTATACAATAACGTCAGCCCCAACATTTAAACAAATGAACAAAAAACGATCAACAATTCCACATATCTGGGGTACCATAAGGTTTCAGCTACGCAATAAGTTCGTTCTTTTCAGTGAAACCCATTAGCAGTTTTTTTCCAAGTGGTATTCACTAATTAATACCATCTCGTCAGCATGCAATTAAAAAAATATGGCCCCATTGACATGAAAATATAAACACTGACACCTCTGCGCGTTATTCATGGGTCACTTACATATAGAAACACTTGCTGAACCTGTCAGATGGCATATTGCTAGCTTACTTTACACATTTGAAGACACATTCTATGTACAGGGAGAGCCAAAAGACTACGAACCGGGTGCGCGCCGTTTTTCCTGTCCGCGTCCTCGGCGCTCGTTGCCGTCTGCCGCTATCATAGAAAGGCACGGATGAAACCATATAGCATTTTTAAAACTATTTTTAAAGGCTTTAATTAACAATTTTATGAAAGTGTGTTTGAGAACAGAATTATTAGTAGAGATTTGTGGCCCCCTCGATCCCCCGACCTAACGCCCTGCGATCGGGGTAACTTAAAACAAAGTGTACAAGACAAACCCACACACCCTGGAAGAATTAAAAAAAATATCCGCCAGGAAATTACCAGCATTTCTCAACGTGAACTACGGCGGGTAATGGATAGTTTCCTAAAGAGGTGCCACAAAATGTAGGGACAACGACGGTGGCCAGTTTCAGCATTTCCTTTCTTAAAGTTGGTAAGTAAAGCCTTTAAAAGTAGTTTTTAAAATGTTGTATGGTTGAATCCGCGCCTTTCTATGATAGCGGCAGACGGCAACGAGCGCCGAGTACACGGACAGCAAAAACACCCCGCAGCCGGTTCGTAGTTTTTTGGCTCTTTCTGTAATTAGGCGATTAGTATGTTTATGAATTATACACAAAAGCAACACAGATACTATTCAAACATGGCTTTAAAAATTCTACTCGGCAAATTAAGAGCGAAAACTTGTAATACGCACACAGAACAAACGATTATTCACGTTATTCTTAGGATTTTCAGCTTTAACTTGCATGCAGAGAGGATGGATTTTCTTTTACGTAATGCCCAAAAATATTACTGATATTTGAAATTGCCGAGAAATAAATTCAAGAGGCCTTAAAAATGGGGCATTAACGAGGAAATTCAGCAAAAGGAGAAATTCAAAACTTAGAATTTTTTTATCCTCCTTCATGTCAAAACCGATTCTAACAAGCCTTCAAGTACTATAGGTACTAATAATTTATTCAATTAAACGTATGTAAATTAATTCTGATACACACAAAAATCATCATTTTGAAAATATCATAATGCTCGTAATACGAAAAATACTAAAGATCGCCAAAACTCATATGTTATTCTTTTTTTGCATGTTTAAAAAATTACAGTCGTCTTTCCATTAATTTGATGTACCAGAATGTTCAAATTTTATATGCGAACGGTGCTCTATGTCGTTCTTTTGAAATATATGGAATTATTCTGCAAATGTGCAAATGATGTACCTCGAAATAAATACGGCTATAACTACGGTTTTGAGAATCCCAGTTCTGGGGTGTGTAAAGGGGGGGGAGGGACCATAAACATTCTCCATGCTCGGTACTATCTGCATTTATAGTTTTATTTTAGTAACTCGTAGGCTGAATTTGATCTACTGAGAATTCCCATACTAGAAACGACAGCTGTAATTGCTAAGTGTGTTAACATGCCTACGGGCCACGTTTACAATTCGATCCTTCACTCCAGCAGGATCGTACTTTATCAGCTCAACTTCAATCTATTTCCATACCCCATGTAAGCGTACCGACTATTGAAATAGTGGTTCTTTTCAGCTTTCATACCCCCTTCCAATGTTACATTTTCTCCTAATATGTTAGTTGTTAACTAGAAATATACGTCCCGTATTTACGCACGGGCCCAGAGCGGCAACATTGAGAAAAGAAATATATAAGCTGAAAATAAATTTTCACATGCGCTAAGAAAGAGCAGTGATGGTAGCATGGATTCTTATTAATGAGAGGGAAATTGTAGGTAGTCGGATGAGATCTTACGTGCATGGTGTAACTGGCAACACTGCCTTCCTGCACGTTGCCTGCGGTGTTTTTGAGTGGCGTCGCATGGTCGGAGGGGGGGGCGGAAAATTGTTAGGCCCATGGGTGTAATATTACCTAAATACGGGGCTGTTCAATTATTATTTCATATTCTAAAGAGTAGGTACACTACAAGTTCAATGGAAATTCCCAACTTTAAACAGGCAAATGCCTCCCTCCATTTTATAAATATTTGCAAACTGCTTACAAGGGTTCATGCATGAGAATGTGTACAAACACTTATAATTTACATTAATGCTGCATCATTTCAACCTCTCGCCTATACTTCATACATCCAGAGTTACAGAATTCTACAGTAATATAGCAAGATTTCAAGGAAACCTACCACCAATAAAGTAAGTACAAGCGAATATTGGTGGTAGTAAGAGAACCATACACGAAAAAGCAAGCACGTGGTGATCTTTATAATAGTCAAATTTTCAGACATTTCCAAATTCCCTTACACAGAAAGTTGTTCATTTTGAAGTCTACAGTGAAGAATGTAGGGAGTAGAAAGCTACAGTAGAAAGTTAGCAGCAGTTTCTCTAAACGTTAACAGTATCCTTGCACAACTCTAAATTTCATCCAAAATGGTTGGCAGTGATCAGGAGTATACCGCGATTAATTTGCAAAATGTACTTCTGTAAATAAAAAGTATGAAGGCATGTTATCTACTACCCACGGAATCAAATTTAGTATTTGCTGTGCGTTCTCTTAAGATTTAATATCAACAAAGTTGAATGGTATCGTTGCTCATCTTCTCACTGCAAGAGCATCAATACGCATCCGCCAGGCTTCGCGTTCCTGGAGCTGCACCCTACTGCCCCTTCCCCCGGAAACAACACAACCGACCACGTGCGAGCTAAAACTACCAATAAACAGATCTTCCAGTACACAAACAGATAAATTCACAATGGCAATATTGGAATCTCATCACAAATGCTTGCCGCCTATCCTAATTAAACAGCAGCAAAGGGCGCATATTCCGTATAATTCCTCATATCATTGTGGCTTGAAATGTGTCTGCTACACACTATGGCGCCATGCATGTTTTGTATACACCCTCGCAAGGGTCAGTCGTTTGCAAGATTTACTATACAAACTTTTCGGGTTTTTTTTCAATATTCCTGACTGTTTAAATCTACTGAAATTTTAGACTTTTACATCATGTGACTCAACCATACTTGTCAAAATAGATAAGGCCCAACATCATGCATTTAACTAGTAAATGTTACTACATGCAGTAAACAGGCTCTATTTCACTTTTAGATTCCAAAAATCCGAAAATATATTAGAGAAAGTTCTTACCTTGTTTTTTCTCTTCAACCTGTAGCTTTGAAACATTTTCCATTATGCGAGATTTTCCCAGTTCCGTTGAATCCATCGTGGCTATTGATCCTCCTTAGGTATCCATGTGTAACAAAATTTTGACGAGCATATAACTTTCTCTAACGTTGTTGCAGGCACTCTTACAGTGGGTGAAGTACTTCAAAAGTTTATGTTTTCTTAGAAGCCTTTTCACTAACATAAGGAGCACTAATTCGACTTTCCTAAGCAGAATTCTTTTTTTCTTTCTTTCTTTCCTGTACGATTTGCCAAAATTTAAAACCTTACAGCGCTGATGACTTTTTTTTCTATATGCAGTTTAAACGCCATCCATTTCCCTTAACAGTTAAGCCCGCGCAGGAAATGCCAAACAACAAAGCCATTTTGGTCAATAAATCAACTCGGATCCAATATGTATCACACAAACACACAGAGAAAAACAATGATAGTATCACTCAGCTTGAGTCTGGCCTTTAGAAATTAGGTTGCATCCTGCCAACGAAGGACGTAAATATACGTGGCACAATGTGCTCATGGAGCCGTAAGCCTCTAGAATGCTCGTCACGGTCCGCCTTTTCACCACCTGGCTCTGAAACTCAACCAGGAGAGTAGGCGAAGCAGAAAAGAAAGACTCGCAGCGTACCCACCAGATGGCAGGTTGGAGTAGAAGCTGTAATACACGTTCGGGGAGGGGGCTGATCGACGTACTCTCCACCTAAACTGCATGACGTCACAGGGCCGTCGCGCGCTTTTGTTTTGTTTTTTACGCGCACATTTTACTAGTGTGTGTGCGTCATTGCTGGAAAATATCCTCCCTCATATAAGGGACTATAATTTAGAAACAAGAAAGCGGGACATTTTAAATTTTTCTCAATGAAACAAGGGACAAAAGAGAATGCGTAAAATTATTTCGTCATAAATACGAAGGTTTGGAAGCTAATAAAAAATAAATAAATAATGTGTAATTTACATATGTAGAAGCTCTGAATTCACTCTACCAAACAATCCTGTAGCATTATTAGTGTAGAAGTCATTCCTCATACGTTGGAGGAGTTTAGAAGCACAAAAATTTGATCTGAAAGATTGATAGAGATCGACAGTACAGTAAGCGAACGCTCCTTCAACAGCTGCTAATTTCATATCTTTATCACCAAACGTTTCATTTTTAAAAAATTGGCCAATACTGTGTTAGAAGCAGCACTTGCACGCACCATTCCTTTATGTTTTTTCAGTGTTTATGTGTTGTGATATAACCGATCGCCCCCATGGCTTATACTGAAAGCAAGTGCACTCTTTTTCATCGAACATCTCACTCGGAAATTGTTTTTTTAATGTATGGATATTCCTTTTGTAGGTCACTATTAAAAAATACACTTCCTTTTCGGCGGTGGCAAATTATTAATTTCAAGTGTTTTAGCACTTGCAGTTTACTTGACTCAAGCATATGCGTTTAGTTTTCGTTATTGTTGGCGGCGTTCACATCACGAATGATTACGATTTGTTTGTTGATAGCGCAGACCGGCACAGTTGAATTTTTGTCGGCAACTGTACTTATACAAGCGAAGTCTCCACACGGTTTCAGGTGTATATGTATTGTAATCCCATAATATAAACAGCACTTTGTTTTGTCGGTTGTTACTCTCTTAAAATTTTCATCAAACTAATGCAAAACAGGACATTTTGAATTTTTGAGAGCTATAGTTAACAGCGTTTTATGCCGATAGGCCACTGCCACAAAAAGGGGACATTTTGACGTACCGTTTCTACCTTAAAAAAAGGCGGGGCAGAGATTCAAAAAAGGGGCTGTACCGGCTAATACGGACGTCTGGTCACCTTACCCTCACATGGAGTCTTATTCGCTCAAATATTCATTTTTTAGCGTTCTTGCTGGAATTGGTAACAAGAACTTTAAATTATAGATGAGAGCTTAGATAAATACATAGACGAGAGCTTAGAAAAATATGTTAGTAATATAAATAATACCTAAATTAAATTAAATTGAGTTTTATTTATGGACGCTCTTTAACTACTATGGTCCTTAGCGTCCCATTCTATGTTGGGCGTGAAAGATCTGTAATTTTGCTTAGAGGCCTCTTTATCAGGCTTGAGGTTCTTTTACGTGCCGTAAATCTACGACACGGGACCACCGGCTTTACTTCCCTTCCGCAGGAAGCCATACTAAGGATTTTTACGCCCGAAAAAATCCATCGCCCTCCACCGGGTTTGAACCCGCGAAAAAAAAAATAATACCTAAGATGAATTCGTGTCAATAGTAATTTTATTTTTAAAATTTAAACTTAACGTTACAAAGTATTGCATTAAAACCGCACATTTAAATTAATATACTCTTATTTATTTTACTGAACAGCACTTATGTTATTAGGGATTGAAATTTCCCGTAACCTGTTAAACTCGTAATAATAGGTTGCTAAAATAGTCATTGAAAACAGAGGAGATCTGAGCATTTGATGTTTTTCCTTCCAAATAGACCTTCTGCCCCAGTTTGAGAAATTTTGAAGTAACTACTGTCTCTTAAACTGGGAAAGGAATAAAGGCTCTATTAGAGTAAGAATTTGGCAGATTAGGTACTTTATATAGTTAAAACCGATTAACTATTCGAAGCAATCTAAGTGAACGCATTATTAATATCAGTAGCTTCTGAGGCAAGTAATAACCTGAAATGTGCAGCTCTCCTGCCTCGTTTAGCTCTCCTGTTTCTTAGAGCGCCCGCGGGCCCTATGCGGCTCTTGAGGGCAATTTATTTTGGCTCTTGGAATAATTTTACTTTCATTACATTTACATCTAAATTCTAACGTGGCTGGAAGAGGAAGAAATATATCTTTATTGAAATGCTACAAAACTTTGGATATGGGTGTATCATTCCAAGCAGTGCAGTGCAGTAGCACGCGTGTTCGACATTGCAATACATTCAATTATTTGTGTGTCCAGCATTATTGGTTTTGAATAGATGTACGTCTTTTTTTTTTTTTGAGTTCCATTTATATGCCAGTAGTATATATAAAGGGAAGCTGGCACGCTTTTTTGAGCATACATGGGAAAAGATAGGGAAAACGGTGAGACATGCGACGGTTCATGGAGGAAAAAAAGTTTATATGGGGGAGATAGAAGATATGAGGGATGCTAGGACAGAAAGCGCTTGAAGGGCAGAACATGCGGTTATGCAGGAAAGATAGGGAATACGAGGAGAAGTGCTAGGCTAGACAGATGCTGAAGGAGGGGGAATATGGGCTTCTACGGGAGAGATAGGGAATACGAGGGGAGGTGCTATACTACGCAGGGCTCTTGAAGGGTAGAATATGGCTTTTATGTGGGAAGCTAGCAAACCGAGGAGACGTATTAGGCTAGGAGGGTTTTAATGGTAAAGTATACGTTTATATGGAGAGACAGGGAAAACGGAGAGACATCCTATGCTAGAAGAGAGTTGAAGGAGAGGGAAATGTGTTAATATGGGAGAGATAGGGAATACAAGGAGAAGTGCTAGGCTAGACAGAGGTTGAAGAGTAGAGTATGCGTTTATATGGAAAAGATAGGGAAAACCTGGAGGGATGCTAAGCTAAACAGAGGTTGAGAAGTAGAGTATGTTTTATATGTATGAGAGGTATAGGAAAACGAGGAGAGGTGTTAGGCTAGACAGAGTTGAAGGGTAGAGTATGTCTTTTATACGAGAGAGATAGGGAAAACGTGGAAAGATGCTAGGCTAGACAGAGGCTGAAGGAGAGGAATGAGCTTTATACGAGAGAGGTAGGGAATACAAGAGGGGAGGGGTGCTAGACTAGACAGAGTTTAAGGTAGAATGTGTTTTATATGAGAGAGATAGGAAACTGAGGAGAGGCATTAGTCTAGGAAGGGTTTGAATGATAGAGTATGCGTTTATATGGGAGAGATAGGGAAAACGATGATAGGTGTTAGGGAGGTTAGTGTTAATGCATGTGTAATGCTCAGTCTTCTCCAGGTTAGCTCCTTCCAGTATTATGCAGGCGAGCAGATTCCACGGGGGTGATTGCAGCATATTTGTGTATGATTTCACAGGTAATTCCGGTAGTATCGTAGGTATATAGGATAATTTAGACAGTATAATAAGGGGGCAGGTTCCAGTGTTGGATGTAACATAGCTTCGTATGATTTAACAGGTAATTCAGTTAGTATCGGAGGTATTTAGGTTAATTCAGGTAGTATCACAAGGAGGACAGATTCCAGGGTTGGATGTAGCATAGTTTCGTATTTGACAGTTAGTTAAGGTAATTATCGTAAGTATTTAGGGTAACTCGGATAGTATCATAGACAGGCAGACTTCAAGAGTTGGGTGTAGCATTGTTCCGTTTGATTTTATAGGTAATTCAGCTAGTATCGTTGATATTTAGGGTAATCTGAGTAGTATCACTGGTGTTGACGATAATTTAGATCAGCGATTTGTATCACAGCTATTTAATGTAGCTTAAGGTGACTGAGCTAGTATCAAAGGTATCTGAGTCATTTTAACAAGTAATTAGGTTATTATCGGAGGTATTTAGGATAAACCGGATAGGCATCACAGGTGTTCATGTTAATTCAGAGCAGTGATTCGAACCAGGGCTATTTAAGTTAATTTTCATATGATTCAGCTAGTATGACAGGTATTTAAGTTATTTTAATAGGTAATTCAATAGTATCACAGGTATTCACGGTAATATAGGGAGTAATTAGATTATAAACAATTATTATACAATTTACAACACTTTTATATATTTTTTTTTCCCAATTCTTGCAAACTTTTATATGTTAAGCAGTTAGTTTGTGAGACTGAGAGTGTTAAACAGTGCATAGGGCTACAGTGAAGGTATACAGAAGTAGGTAAAACTAACCCATTTGCATCGTTAAGGCGATATTATATCGTTTTAGCCAGCTTTATTGTTTTATAAGGCTACATTTTTATCCAAGTGTGGCAGCTTTATCTGTTAATCATTGCTTATTTAGATAAGGATTGTAAGGGTATGCGCCTCTCCCCTTTATCTAGGCTTGAGACTAGCACTAGCATTTGATTCTAATGGCGGGGTTAACGCCTCCCCTTCCATCGTCTTCTTTCCTCGCTAGTTGTCTGCTGGTTGTATACACAGCACATGAGTAAACTTTTTTTAAGATTGTAGACTCGTTCAGAAAATATTCATCTTGTGATGCAGGTGACATTCTTTTAAGCACTGTTTGTAATACGGCAATATCCATGCGCATATGTAGTTATTCCATCCTCAGCAATAACTCTTTTATCATCAAAAGAAGTCAATGTGATTTTATTCACTTGCACGGTGGTAACAGAATGCTCACGTGATAGGATTAGATTCATGAGCGTTCTTATGATTTCACGGGTGTTAGGACAGTCTGTATAGCTGTCAAATGTAATGTACCGCTTAATAGCACTACGTTTTATACCTTTAATTTTTGTATCATCGAACCTTGAATATCTAATGCATACATCTTATGTCGTAGTCCAACAAAGCGTAGGCTGATTTTGATATTGGCCTTATCTTTAAATTTCCCCAGCACCTTTTTGTTGTGAATAGAGTGACATATGTGGATGACAGGGTATCAGATGTATCCAGATGCTCAAGAAAACGTAGCTTGGCCTGGTACACATCTTCAGTTGTTACACGATGAATGAATTAATCAGTGTCCATATACATAAGCTTCAGGTTTCCAGCTCCATAATACGGCAACAACACGTCGTATTTATAGTGATACATTAATGGCTTGGAGTCATCAACTTCATCTTGTCTTCTCCGAAGATTTATTATTAAAATTCAGCATATGATTGATCTAAATGGTCCCTGCTCCCTCTATAAATAGGACGACCTCGGGCACTGGCCTTCTTTGTGCTAATTGGTCTTGAGGTGTTAACATCGTGTTCTCTCCAAGAATAATCAGCTTTCAAAGTGTTATAAAGGTGAAGAGGTCTACATTTCCCTTGAACAATGATTAACAAGTTATTACATCGATAATAAAGATGAATAACTCTGCATATAAGGTTATTATTACAAGTGCTACTGGATACGCTTGTAGTAAATGCGGAAAGACGTTCCTGCGGATTATAATAAGAGAAGACACGAGATGTGTTGTAAGCAACTCTTCAAATGTAAACATTGTAGCGTGACCTTCAATGACAGTTATAAGTGCCAACGACAGGAAGAAGTATGGGAAATAATCATACCTGAGAAGAGAAGCAGATTGGAACCCACTAAACATCAATTATTATCTACAATGGAGGAGTGTGATATGAAAGAATATGAAACTTCATTCGATGGACGCTTGAAATCATGTTTTATACGATGCGAATCACCTAAGGATCTGAATATGTATCCGCATGATGCAAAACAACGGATAATGCAGGATGTGCATAAAGAGCTTGGTATTCACAAGAGTGTGGAAATTAATCTGCTAGCTGAGTGTCGATTTAACAGTATCCGAGAAACCTGTGACAAAACATTTAAAACACGGAATCAACCTCTTTTTCTAGAAACGGATCTGGGCTCTATGCTGGAAACTAAATTCAAAAAATGGGATACTGAAATGGAGGACTCACAGCTTAAGGGTAGCAACTGGGCCCTGCTTGCTGTTGAAGGGGTTCAACTTCGTATTAACAAGTACAACCCGTTACGAGGAAGTAGCTACATACCACTACCTACATCTGTTGAAGCAAGAAAAGCTTGCGTAAACATCTAGAACTCAACCGACGAGAAATGCTTCATGTATTCTCTACTATTCAAATTCATAGGGATGAATGCACAACGTGTGAGCAAATATAAGCACCTTCAAAATAAATCTGACTTCAGCTGTGTTTCCTATCCTACTCCACTTTCTCAAATACATAAATTTGAGAAGCTTAACAGTATGTCTATCAACGTTTTCGGGTTGGATGAGAAGCAACAAGTCTATCCCCTAAAGGTTGCTGAGGCTTAACTACCTGAACACCGTGACCTGCTACTATTGAGTGACAGTAGTAGAAAACATCACTACGTATATATAAAGAATTTTGAAAAAGTGTTCGAAGTCAGAAAACTAAGCATAAAGAACTTGTTTATACCTGTAAGCGTTGTTTTACACATTTTGATGATCAGCGTGGACGAAGTCGACTGAAAAAACTACAAGAACATGCATCCATCTGTAATCAACATGGTCTTGCAAGGGTAGTTATGCCTACTAAGGAGAATTCAATTGTTCAATTTAAAAATTTTGAAAGGATGTTGAAACTACCTTACGTCATCTACGCAGACATTGAAGGCATTCTCGCTCCATGTCATACACGCACCCACAATTCTAACACTTCATATACAACCCCTTATCAGCAGCATGTACCTATGAGTTTCTGTGTTTACGTTACACCTACTCAATCTGTTGAACATCTGGAAACTGGTCTTCCTAAGCATCCCTATGTATATCGTGGTGTTGATGTTGCTCAAAAGTTAATGGATTACCGGTCATCCCTTGCAAAGGAAATTAATAATGTATACAAATCTGTCATGCCTCTGAAACTTACAGATCAACAGCAGCAGGATTTCAACTCCTCTACAGCATGCTACTTGTGTGGAAAACCTTTACTGAAGAGAACTACAAAGTACGCGATCATGATAACATCAGTGGTGAATATCGTGGAAGGCAACATAATGAATGTAATTTAACCTGCCAAGCACCTAAATATATTCCAGCCTTCATGCACAACCTCAGTGGACATGACTCACACTTCATTGTTAAGGAGTTGGGATGTACAAGTGAGCGATTAGAGGTAATTCCTAGCTCGGAAGAAAGCTATGTTAATTCTCCACGTATGTAAGAGATATAAAGTTTCGGTTTGTGGATAGCTTTCGGTTCCTGAGTACAAGCTTGGATAAGCTGGTGAAAAATCTGACATCGTATCCTCAAACATGAGGCAGTATTTTTAACACTTAAATAATATCAGTCTAATTATATAACATAATAACAGCCCGCTATAAAGCAATATGTCTATGTAATAATATATAAAATGTATGTAACAGTCATTGTATTATGTTTATATTATGTACATGTATAATAATGTTATGTTAACGTATTACGTAATTTAACAATGTAGGAGCTGTGAGAATAGATGCTGAAAGTTGCTAACAATGAAGTAACAATGAGGTAACCTTGAGACAACAATAAATTAGAAAGTTTAATAATTCTACTAATAATTCTGGGAACAATAATGTAATATTTAAATCAGTTTATAAACAGCTAATCAAAAACTAGAAAAGCTTTAAGTTAAATAAAAGTATTATATTGGAGTAGGATTAGCAAATCAGAAATTGAAATAGTGGAAATATACGAATTTAAGCGGTAGACGCCAGATGCTGGAAGGAAGCGTTCCCGAGCAGTTCGATACGTATTCAGTGTGAGACATAAAAAAATTCATTACG
This sequence comes from Deroplatys truncata, assembly GCA_030765065.1. Taxonomy (NCBI): domain Eukaryota; kingdom Metazoa; phylum Arthropoda; class Insecta; order Mantodea; family Mantidae; genus Deroplatys; species Deroplatys truncata. The sequence goes on from CM060980.1 coordinate 88,374,846, forward strand.
GCGTGAATAATATAAGGTTCACGTGTTAATAGTACAAGTAACAATTATCTCACAGCTCTACAGTAGGATATATCAGTGAAGTGTTATTTAATCGTCTGAAAGATTAATAAAATGAAGTTAAATACCATTATAATTTGTGTTAGCCTTCATTATTTAGCCGTACTACCCCTGCTAAGAAATACGTGTTTCTGCAAATTACTACTGACGCAGCCGAGGCATACATATATAATATTCAAATAAACATTAACAAATACAAAGTTGATTTTTTTAAAACGTGGGGGCGAAGGCCATTGGAAAAGTAAACTTGGGGTGAAGGGCACCGGAAACTTTGTACCGTACATGGGGCGAACACTCCAAGAAACATATTGTGGCAGTAATTTGTATCACAATAATGTAAATGCCAGAGTGATTGTAGTGTAATTAAGCATTATTGTATGACATTGATTTGAGATGTTTGTTAATTATAAGCAATGTTAGGAAATAAGCTTACACGGCCTCACTGAAACTGACAATAGAAGCGGATAACAATGAGCGAGGGGGTGAGTTGAATATTAATTAGAAGAGACAAACAAATGACGTCAGATTGGCGCGCTTTTCTGTAGAAATGGAGGGAATTTCTTCCCTAGAGCATATGTTTTCGTAATTTTGATTGGATATAAAAATAGACGCTAATGTTGGCGCGTTTTATTAACCAATAGCAGCTCGGTTATAATCTTTAGGCATATCGGGGTGTGGGAGTATAAAAAGCTAAAGTCAGAGGCAAGTATTGCCCAGTTCAACAAAATCATCCACGCGTTACACGTCGTTGAGTCCAACAGAATCGTTCAGAAGTTAAACGTCGCTTAGTTCATCAGAATCGTTCGCGAGTTACACGTCGCAATTCTACAGAATCTCTCGCGTCATAAAGTTAGCTATAAATGTGAAATACGCGAATTAATAATGTGCAGCAAATAAGTGATTATAGTGATATTAGAAAATATAACAGTTTCAGTCTGGCGTGTATCAAGAGTCAATATGTGAACTTAATTAATTGTGACGGTAATAAAAGTGTAAAAACAAATTCCTTTATCAGTGTTATCTTTGAGTAACAAATCCTTTCCGTTTACACACCCTGTTTAAGAGATTTGCTCGACCGAGAAATAATAGCTAGCCGGAGGACAATAAACCCAACATTCAAAGTAGTAATACAACAACAGGCGCCCAGCAAAAGATAACACGAAGAGATCGCGACAAATTGGCTCCCATACGTGGTGCAGATAAACATGAAGCATCCTCCAACCACTACCAACTAACAATATTCATACTTCAATATCTCCCGCAAAACGTGGTGTAACTGCTACAAGAAACGTATCTTCCATACGTGGGGCTACAAAAGTTCTATTTCAAACACTGAAGCACTTCGGAGAAGACAAGATGAAGTTGATGACTCGTAAGGGACATGATTACGTCACGTGATGGGATGTTTTGAACGAACCCCACTTGCCTCCTAAGGATTTCTTCTACAATAGATTAAATGAGGAAGAAATCAGTAATGCTGACTACAGTCATGCTAGAAACGTATGGGAGCTGTTTAATGTGTAAAGCCTGGGTGAGTGCAGAGACCTCTACTTAACCTCCGATGTACTTCTTCTAGCTGATGTCTTCGAGACCTTTAAAGATCAAACCCTCAAAACACACCATGTCGATCCCGCTCATTATTTTACCTCTCCAGGATTTACATCGGATGCCATGTTACTGTATACTGGAATTCAGCTGGAATTGTTACAGGATTATGATCAATTACTCATGATAGAATCTGGTAAAGAGGACGTTTATGTCAAGTTTCCCACCGGTATGTCGAAGCAAACAACGCCTACATGGATAATTATGATCCGTCGAGACTAACCCTAATTATTACATACGAGGACGCCAATAACCAATATGGTTGGAAAATGTGCCACGTCCTCCCTAATAGTGGATTTGAGGGGGTGTCACCTGAAGAAATCGACTTAGAAAGGCTACAAGAAGATGGTCCTCGTGGATACATATTAGAAGTCGACATCGAGTATCCTGCAGAACTTCACGATCTGCATAACGATCTACCTTTCCTTCCCGAGTGTGTGAAGCCCAAAGAACCATCTACAAAGAAACGGATACCTTATCTTGGACCTCGAAAGAAGTATGTAGTACATTACACGACTTTGAAGCAAGCTCTTAATCATGGACTACGGCTAAAGAAATCCATCGTGTGCGTCAATCCCGGCAGTCACAGTGGTTTAGAACCTTATGTGGAATTTAACAATAGGCTACGACAATAGGCTGCAAATGATTTCGAGGACCTCTACAAAGTCTTTAACAACGCCATGTTTGCAAAAACTATGGAGACCCTGCGTAATCGTATGGATATACGACTGGTTATAAACAAGAAGGCGCTGGAAAAGTTGAACGCCAAGCCTACGTTTATCGATAGGACAAAATATGCTGCTAATCTAGCTGTTGTGCATATGGCCTCACGACAGATTGTATTCAACAAGCCTATATACATCGGTATGAGTGTGTTGGACATCTCCAAGCCATTGATGTAACACTATTATTACGACGTGTTTTTGCCGTATTATGGAGCTGGAAACCTGAAGCTTATGAATATGGACACTGATTCATTCATTCATCGTGTAACAACTGAAGATGTGTACCAGGACAAGCTACGTTTTCTTGAGCATCTGGATACAGCTGATTACCCTGTCAACAATATATGCCGCTCTATTCAGAACAAAAAGGTGCTGGGAAAATTTAAAGATGAGGCCAATATCAAAATCATCCTACGCTTTGTTGGACTACGACCTAAGATGTATGCATTAGATATTCAAGGCTCGATGATAAAACAAATAAAGGTATAAAACGTAGTGCTATTAAGCAGTACATTACATTTGACAGCTATACAGACTGTCCTAACACCCGTGAAATCATAAGAACGCCCATGAATCTAATCCTATCACGTGAGCATGCTGTTACCACCGTGCAAGTGAATAAAATCACATTGACTCCTTTTGATGATAAAAGAGTTATTGCTGAGGATGGAATGGCTACATATGCGTATGGACATTGCCGTATTGCAAACGGCGCTTAAAAGAATGTAACCTGAATCACAAGATGAATATTTTCTGAGCGAGTCTACAATCTTAAAAACAGTTTACTCATGTGCTGTGTGTACACCTAGCAGACAACTACTGAAGAAAGAAGAAGATGGAAGGGAAGGCGTTAACCCTGCCATTAGGATCAAATGCTAGTGCTAGTCTCAAGCCTAGATAAAGGGGAGAGGCGCTTACGCTTAGAATTCTTATCTAATGAAGCAATGATTAACAGATAAACATGATACACTTGGATAAAAATGTAGCCTTATAAAACAATAAGGCTGGCTAAAAAGATATAATTTCTCTTCAACCATGCGAATGGGTTAGTTTATACTACTTTTATATAGCTTAACTGTAGCTCCATACATTGTTTAACCCTCTCCGTCTCACACACTAGCTGCTTAACATATAAACGTTTGCAAGGTTTTTAGTCGTCCTCCGTGAACTAGTGGTACCATGCTAGCCTCTAGTTTCCAAGGTCGCAGGTTCAAACCCAGCGGAGGGCGATGGGGTTTTTTCGGGCGTAAAAATCCTTGGCATGGCTTCCTTCGAAAGGGAAGTAAAGCCGGTGGTCCCGTCGTAGATTTACGGCACGTAAAAGAACATCAAGCCTCATAAAGATTCCTCTGAGCAAAATTACCGGTCTTTCACAACGAATATAGAATAGGACGCTTAGAATCGCAGTAGTTAAAGAGTGTCCATAAATAAAAAACTCAAATCTCAAGTTGCAAGGTTTAGAAAAAAGGCATATAAAAGGATTGTAACATTGGATAAGAAATGTTTATGGTCTAATTATTCTCTATATTACCGTAAATACCTGTGATACTATCTGAATTACCTGTTAAAATACCTTAAATACCTGTCATACTAGCTGAATCACATGAAAATTAACTTACATAGCCCTGGTTCGAATAGCCCTGAATTAACATGAACACCTGTGATGCATATCCGGGTTATCCTAAATACCTCCGATACTAACCTAACTACTTGTTAAAATGACTCAGATACCTTTGATACTAGCTCAAACACCTCACGTTACATTAAATAGCTGTGATACAAATCGTTGATCTAAATTATCGTCAACACCTGTGATACTACTCAGATTACCCTAAATACCAACGATACTAGCTGAATTACCTATGAAATCAAATGGAACTATGCTACACACAACTCTTGAAATCTGCCTGTCTATGATACTATCCGAGTTACCCTAAATACCCACGATATTACCTCAACTAACTGTGAAGTACGAATCTATGCTACACGAAACCCTGGAATCTGTCCTCCTTGTGATACTAACTGAATTAACAAAATACCCCTGATACTGTCTGAATTACTTGTGAAATACGAAACTATGCTTCACTCGCCCCCCCCCCCCTGGAATCTAACCTCCTGTGATGCTAGCTGAACTAACGTAAATACCTCCGATACTAACTGAATTACCTGTTAAATCATATGAAGCTATGTTACATCCAGCACTGGAATCTGTCCCCTTGTTATACTGTCTAAATTATCCTAAATACCTACGATACTACCTGAATTACCTGTGAAATCATACACTACTATGCTGTGCTCACCCCCGTTGAATCTGCTCGCCTGCCGAATACTGGATGGAGCTAACCTGTAGAAGACTGGGCATTGCACATGCATCAACACTAACCTCCCTAACACCTATCATCGTTTTCCCTATCTCTCCCATATAAACGCATACTCTACCATTCAAACCCTTCCTAAACTAATACCTCTCCTCAGTTTCCTATCTCTCTCATATAAAACACATTCTACCTTAAACTCTGTCTACTCTAGCTCCCCTCCCCCTCGTATTCCCTACCTCTCTCGTATAAAACATTCCCTTGCTTCAGCCTCTGTCTAGCCTAGTACCTCTCCACGTTTTCCTTATCTGTCTCGTATTAAAGACATACTCTAACCTTCAACTCTGTCTACCCTAACACCTCTCCTCGTTTTCCTATACCTCTCATATATATAAAACATACTCTACTCCTCAACCTCTGTCTAGCCTAGCACCCCTCCACGTTTTCCCTATCTTTTCCATATAAACGCATACTCTACTCCTCAACCTCTGTCTAGCCTAGCACTTTTCCTCGTATTCCCCATCTCTCCCATATTAATACATTTCCCTCTCCTTCAACTCTCTCCTAGCATAGGATGTCTCTCCATATAAACATTTACTCTACCATTCAACCTCTCCTACCCTAATACCTCTCCTCGGTTTGCAGCTCTCCCATATAAAAGCCATTTTCTACCCTTCAAGAGCCCTGTGTAGTATAGCACCTCCCCTCGTATTCCCTATCTCTCCCTTTAATGCCCATATCCCCCTTCCTTCAGCATCTGTGTAGCCTCGCACTTCTCCTCGTATTCCCTATCTTTCCTGTGTAACCGCATGTTCTGCCCTTCAGGCCCTTTCTCTCCTAGCATCCCTCCTCATATCTCCTATCTCCCCATATAAACTCATTTTCCTCCATGAACCACTGCATCTCTCCTCGTTTTCCCTATCTTTTCCCATGTATGCTCAAAAAAGTGTGCCAGCTTCCCCTTATATATAATACCTACGCCTCCTTTAGCTACACTGGGCTTGCCTTTCCTTTGTAACTTATTGATTTTTGGCAATGGTTTTAACGCGTATTCTCTTGTCCTTGGGTTTCATGTACTTTCAGGGTTTTAATTAGATAATACACGCATTAACACTCTATACTTCCAGACTCTGGGGAGGTTAGGGAATAATATTGGATAGAGAAAAATTCCCACACCCCCAGCCGGGAATGGAGCCCTGGACCTCTCACACAGTAGGCCGGTGCTCTACGTACTGAGCTACGGGGCCAGCCCATTTAAATTTGTTCATTGTCGTCGGAAGCTTTCATACGTAATTCTTAGCTTCTATGAATACTCGTTATTGCTTTACTCCTATTCAGTTGAAGTTGCAACGGTTGATTGATAGTGGTAGGTTTATTGCAATGCGGTATTTAATAATAGCTGGCGTTTTTTTCGAAAGGAAAAAAGAGAAAACTGGAAGAGAAGAGAGGAGTTTTTCAAGATAGTTGGGGACATGATTTTTTATTCATACCTGCTAAAACCGAAAGCAGTGCCAGGTGTTTATTACGCCGTGACATAGTACAAGGTTATAAACGATTTAATCTTAATAGGCATTGTAATACTTTGCATTCAAATTTTGACCTAAAGTATCCTAAAGATTCTAAATTGAGAGCAGAAAGCTAAAACATTAAAAATTCAATAGTGTATGTTGTTTGTTACCGCAAGTGAAAATAAATTGACATTGTTTGCATTATATCACGTAGCAGAAATGTTAGCATGCAAATGAAACCGTTTACGGATGCAGAGGTTTTTAAAGCGCGATTTTTTGTTGCATGTGATACATTATTTTCTAAATTTCCAAATGCAAAACAGATAAAAAAGTGACATTTAAAAGTTAAAACTTTGTGACTCTACTCTTTTTAGGAGAGCTAACGAAATGTCCGGAGGCATGCTACTTTGTACTATCGATGAAATTCGTGTATGTGACTATTTCAGCCTTACTCTGGATTCGTCCACAAGTTTTAGTTCCACCTCTCAGTTGCTGTTATTTGTCAAATATCGTAATAAGATACGGATTATAATGGAAGAATTTTTAATTGCAATACCCATGACAGGTCAGACATGCGGAATAGATTTTTTTGAAGTAGTTAACTCATTTTTCGACAAATACAAAATTGACCTGAACAAGCTTTTATCGGTGTATATTGACGGTTGTCCCTCAATGGTATGGCTGCCAAACAGGATTTATTTCTGTTAAAAAGTATTTAGAGACCAGTTATTAACATACCACTGCATTTTTCAGCAAAAAAGTCTTGCTGCTAAATTTTTCGAAATGTTCAAGTTTGTGATGAAAAAAGTAATTAACATTGTTAATGTCACTAGATCATTTGAACTAAATCATAGAATTCATAGAATTACTAAACGAGCTTAATTCACAGTATGCTGATGTGATTTATTACAGTGAAGGCAGGTGGTTGTGTAAAGGAAGAGTTTAGAAACGATTTTTTAATCTTCGCCATGAAATATAACTCCTTTTAAGTGAACGAGATAAAAAAATACCCTGAACCAGACTCTTTTTCATGGTGGTCCAAAGTGGGTTTCCTGGCTGATATAACAGGAACACTGAATGATGTCCAAATTAAAATGCAAGTTACAAATAAACGTATTACTGAGACTGACAAGTGAAATTTTTCTTTATAATAAAACTTGAAAATATACACAGAAGAAATTATTAATAATGATTTTACTAGTTTCCTATGCTTCCATGTCTTATTAAAGAAAACCGAGAGTAAGAAATAAGCTTGCAACCCTTCATGAATTGCTCACTGTGGGTATTACGCCATGATTTCAGCGAAAGATTTGACGATTTTCGAAAGTTTCGAAACCCATTTCGATTAGTCGAAAATCCCTGGTCAGTAACTACAACATGTGTAACCGTATTGTCAATTTTTGGCCCTGAGATTAGAAATCTCAGAAATTAACTTATTAATCTCCAGCAGGTTTCAGAAGTAGAATGTATTTTTCAAGAAAAACGGAAAACAAATTCATTTTTTGAGTTTTGGAATACAATTCCAGAGAAACAGTTCTAAAACTTGGTGTCATGTGCATATCAAATTTTGCGTCTTTTGGATCAACGTATATTGTGAAATGACTTTCAGCAAAGCTCATCAAGGAGATCTCGTCTAACCAATCTAAACTTGGAAAACCTGTTGAGGATATCTGTCACAAATCAACTAGCTCGTAGTGACAAAATTGTGCAGGAGAGTAGGAGAATTCCACCTTCAACTTCACAGCAGTAGTCTACATAAGTGTAAGTTATCTAAAAATGATGTAATGAGGATGATGATGATAATAATAATAATAATAATAATAATAATAATAATACAAAACATTCATTCATTATCTGTTTACCCTCCTCTTATGTAGGACTTACACCCCCCAGGACTTACAGGCGGATGCCTGGGGTCAGAGGCCCGTCGAGGAGCAGACACTCATGGATCAGACAGAACATCCAGGATGGGGGATCAGCCCGATGCCTGGTATGGGATGAAGGAAGTAGATGAATCGAAATGTTGGTGAAATGGATGAAAGGAAAGGTGATGATGGAGCAGTTGGTGGAATGAATGGCGGGGGAAACCGGAGAACCCGGAGAAAACCCGCCCAGACGCCGCTTCGTCCACCACAAATCCCACATGCAGGTCCCTGGGATTGAACCCGGGCCGCCTCGGTTGGAGGCGAGCGGTCTAACCACTCGGCCACGGCGCCGCCCAATACAAAACAAACTATTAATATAAAAATCAATGACAGTAATGAATGTGTTTATCCATAAAATTAATAAGGCTGCTTGTTACCAAGTTTAAGTACTGTGACATTTGCTGCGGCTCTCAAACGCATACTGTTTCCTATATGCGGCCCTCTTGTAGTTTCTAGTGACTACCGCTGTCTTAAAGCAACAATTCTCTAAATCCTCCTTAAAAGTTGTACCAACAGACAAAAAAGAGCAATGGTAACAGTATTATAATTTAAATAAGTATACGCATACATACAAGTGGGGGGGTTACCTTCCTAGCCTCTAGTTGCCGAGGTCGCGGGTTCAAACCTTGCGGAAGGCAATGTAATTTTTTCAGGCGTAAAAATCCTTTGCATGGTTTCCTTCGGAAGGAAAGCAAAGTCGGTGGTCCCGTTCGTAATTTTTTTCCGCTTTTTTTTGTTGCGTTTTGCAACGTTTTGCCGATATTTACGCCACGTAAAAGAATCTCAAGCCGGATAAAGAGGCCTCTGAGAAAATTTACAGACTTTCACTCCCAATATAGAATGGGACGCTAAGAACCATAGTAGTTAAAGAGCGTCCATTAAATAAAATTGAATTTAATTTAAGTAGAGTATTGGCATATATAATTTTTTCAGGGTGTCTAATCTGCTAGAATGGACTACTACTGCTACTACTATAGTAGGTACATTAGAGGAATCCTGGGCCACTTTTTTGGGCATACATGGGAAAGGATAGGGAAAACGAGGATGGATGCCGGGTTGAGAGAGCCTTCAAGGAGGAAAATGGGTTTATATGGGAGAGATAAGGAATACGACGACCGATACTAGACTAGACAGGGTTGAACGAGGGAAGTGCGTTTATATGAAAGAGATAGTGGGGTGGTGTTAGGCTAGGCAGAGGTTTAGAAAAGAGAATGCATTTATATGTATGAGGGTATAGGAACAGGAGGAAAGGTAATTAGGCTAAGGAAGTTGAGGATGCGTTTATAGGGAGACGAGAAAACGGAGAGATCAACAGCTAGACAGGGGAGTAGGAGGGGAATGCGCTTTATGAGAGGTAGGGGATACGGGGAGTGGTGTTAGGCTAAACTGAGGTCGAGGAGTAGAGTATGGTTTATATGAAAGGTATAGGAAAACGAGGAGGGGTGTTAGGCTAGACAGAGTTGAAGGGTAGAGTATGTCTTTTATGTAAGAGAGGTACGGAACAGGAGGAGGGGTGTTAGGCTAGACTGAGGTTGAGGAGTAGAGTATGGTTTATATGAGAGATATAGGAAAACGAGGAGAGCTGTTAGGCTAGACAGAGGTTGAGGAGTAGAGTATGGGTTATATGAGAGGTATAGGAAAAGGAGGAGAGGTATTAGGCTAAGGAGGTTGAGTATGCGTTTATAAGGAGAGACGAGAAAACGGAGAGATCCTATCCTAGTATAGACAGGTGTTAAAGGTAGAATGTGTTTTATATGAGCGGTATAGGAAACCAAGGAGAGATACTTAGCTAGCATATATGCCCAAAAAAGTGGCCCAGGATTCCTCTAATGTACCTACTTACTACTATTTCCCCAAAGTCCTGAAAACGCAATGTAAGGTCTTTCAGTTTTTCAAATGTGATTTCAGTAATTCAGGGTGTGTTTGTGTGTGTGTGTGTGTGTGTGTGTGTGTGTGTGTGTGTGTGTGTGTGGTAATCTCAAAACCACTCTACCGATTTTGATAATTCTTTCATCATTGCAAAGTCCTACTCCTTCTGATGGACATGGACCATAAAACACTTTCTAATTTCAATTCATAAATTACGGAAAGCCTAAAAAGGATTTACAAAGCCTATGTACTAGGATACGGTCAAGTTTAAGGTATAAAAGAACATACGAAGAAGGATTTTAGTTGCAGTTGAGATCGCCATGGAGTAGAAAATAGTTCTTGTTACTCCACAGAAAATGCATGAAAAATAAGACAAACACTTGCTCAAAAAATACACTTTCTCAGTATTATTAAAATCTATTTATAGGCTAAATGTACGAGCCCCTGACTACCAATCAATGCTGTGAAAACTGCACATCAATAGCACTTTCCATTTCCGAAATATTTACGGTGCTAATTTTAGGTGATTTACTCTGTATATAGGTCACAATTTGACAACTAAGACAACAGAAGACGCAGCAAAACAAGAAAGAATCGAATCTGATTATAAAACTACAATATGTATGCGTTACCGATGTCAATATATTTTAATAACCCTCATGTAAGAAAGTTTTATTTTATTTCCCTCATACTTATAGCAGGGCATTCTAAATAATTGTATAAAGAGAAAACCTTGCTGACATTAGAAATCTGTGAACCAATAAACAGGTTACTTTTCTCGATAGTCGCGGACAATGTGGATTAGTGGCCTGGGAGTGTGAAATCTTCATATTCACCAGCTTCACTTTTATTTCATTGTATATGTAAGGAGTATGTGAAAACCGTAGAAGAAGAAAAGGTACCAAGGTTTAAAAATGTCACTTACCGTAACTGTTATTCCGATCGATGATTGCTCCATAGGCAAAGGATTCACTCGCTTCCATTTATGCCGTCCCTGCCGCTTTTGGAGGCATTCTACTGGTCTTCACAGGTGAGTATGTATAGCAAGGAGATGCGTGTACCTATTTATCTTATCGCGCATGCAGTGGCGTCTGTTTTACGTGCACAGATTCTAGATTATTCACATATAAATGTTTAACTTCGAGCTATAGTTACACATAATAACCGCGTTTAAACATATAACTAAATAACAGCATGTTTTGCACAATTTCTCCATGAAAAAGTATTTTTAATGGCAACATAATGTAAAACTGAAACACATTATACTTTTTACTCTCAAATAGGACACATTTACTGGACATTGTTTTAATAATCCGTTTCAATCTCCATGCTTGTTCAATATCTGATTTAGCTGCCTAGTCACTGAATCACTCGTCGCCCACTGGGACACTCTCATGAAATGTCGGAACATATATACGTTTAGAGTCAGAGTTCTTCCGCACCTAACCGATTAGGTGCCAAGGTGACTAAATCCGGTATTGGACAAGAATAGAGGGTGGACAGATTATTAAAATAATGTCTAGTAAATGTGTCCTCTTTGAGAGTAAAAGGTATAATTTACTTCAGTTTTGTATTATATTGTCATTAAAAATTATTTTTCATGGAGCAATTGTGCGATACAGTTGTAGCGGGCGGGTGTTGCGCTTCACCTATACTCGTGATATCTCACCTTGATGATGAGTTTCAGGTTGAAGTTTCCAGAAGTTCTCTGCCTCGGCAGTTATTCGGTAGCTGTATAAACATTCTTATTCCTAGTTATCTGTGCCTCAGGATATTGTGGGTGAAGGCAATTAATAAGCTAAATTCCTTTAACGATTTGATTTATTCTAACACAGCAAATTTGTTGAAGCGGTTAGCAACTGTTCCCCTGTGAATAATGATGAAGTAATCTATAAGCTGTATTATACATCTTCCCGCTACTTTGAATGCTGCAGTGGACCTATGCCACACGCACACGCGTTACAACGCCTGTCACCAAGTAGCTCACGTGAGAGAATATGACAGAAAGAGAGTGTGAACGAGTGTTGAAATCTGGGGTACACTTTCCTTTTACGCCTTAGTTATATGACGCCAGCTTTCACGCCTTTTTAGCTAATCTTTATTTCGATTGGTTATTTCCTTGGCTTACTATGAAAAACAAATCGTTCCCTTTTAGAAGTCAAGCTTCTGTCTGACTCCTTTCGTAAAACCATCTATTTCTGCTTCACTAACAATTCTTGATTTTCTTCTTCTTTCATCTGACACTTTTTCCAACTCCCTTGGTTTTCCAGGACTTTGTACACCTATCTCCGTCCTTGTTTCTCCTCGGACCTCTCTCTCAACTCGACGGTATTTTGCCCAATCCTATGTCCATTAGTGTGTGTGTATGTGTGTGTGTGTTGGTGAACTTTTAACCCTGCTGGTAGCTCGCTTCCTAGATAACTACAACGTTTCTTATATCTGTCTACATTTTATGATACAAGTTATCTTACAGTGTCATATTATTACATATTCCTATTATTAATTTCTCGTTATTTACATTAGTTTCCCTGTTGGGTATATGTTTGCCTACACAGTGTTTTATTTAGTTGTATATTTAGATTGGACAGATGATTCCAATCATGTCTACTAAATGTGTCCTCTTTGAGAGCAAACGGTATAGTGTATATCAGTTTTACACTATGTTGCCATTAAACATATTTTTGTGGAGATATTGTGCAAAACATGGTTTTATTTAATTATATGTTATTTTAACATGTTCTTGTAAGTGCATGGGAGTCAAGTTATTGTTCAATGTTATATATTCGTATGTGAACAATCTAGAACTGTGCACGTAAAACAGGCCGCCACTGCATGAGCGAAAAGGTAAACAGGTACACGCACCTCCTCCTTGCTTTACATTCTTACTTTTGAAGGCCATGCCTCCCAAGCTGCGGGGAGGTTATAGATGGAAGCGAGTGTACGTACAGGCAATGCAGCATTTCCGGAACTTGGATAACTGTCGGAAAAGGTTAAGGAAAAGCCAGACGTTCCGCCTACGTTTCACATCTTTGTATATATAGCTTCACATCTTCATATACATAATGACACAGCGGCTATAGCCTAAGGTTATCGGGAGGTCGGCGCCGGGTTGTTCGAGTACACAAGATAACTCCTGCTCGCCAGCGTAAACACCTGGCTCGCTATCTGCACATAACTAGAATCTTCTGGAAGCTCCACATTCCATTACAGTCTGGGGGCTCGTGGTGAGCCTAAGTAATGCTGCTGTGTGCCTGCGCTGGGTGGGGCTTAACCACAGAGATGGTAAGATGGCTGTAGGATGATGATTTTTGGTTTTTAAGATGGTGATTTGATAGAAGGTAGCTTCTGTATTTTTATAGGCTCCTCAACGCTTGCCGTTTCAAGAGCAGCATCCTTCTGCTGCTCCTTTGGTGTATGTGGTTCCAAATGGATTGAAAGTTTTAAATTTTTAATGACCACTATCAAGGGGAGGGTAGAGTCCTTATAGTCGCATTACGCTGTTGGCTAGTTTTGGGCCTTCATTATCGGGGGTGCCCACACGCCCTGCGGGGAACCCGGTAGTGCCTGTATTGACGTTCTGTGGGTGAATAGTCCCCCAGGGATCTGACAAGGACGTTCTCATGATAAGTCAATCTGACGTAGGAATTTTGAGCCCGGCGCCCAATCACATCCTCCATATAGGGCCGCGGTTTCATGTAGTAACCTCACTGGAAAACGACGGCAAACAGAATAGATGGGCCGAAGTCGCTATTTTGTATCCGCTGCAACCAGAGAAGCCAGGAGTCTGCTGCCCTACCCCACATCTCACAGGCATAGAGCATCAGAGGTAGCATAAGCGCTTTGTAAAGACGTAACTTTAGGTGAACTGACATGGTGGAAGTCAGAACCGGGTATAAGGCAGCTACCGCCCCTAGTGTCCTGTTGTCCCCCGTACGTGTTCACGAAAAGTTAGGCCCTTGTCTAGAGTGACGCCAAAGTAGCGGATGGATGTTCCCCACTCTATCCTCTGGCCCTGATAGGAGAATGTTGGTAAATCTGCTGCGGGGACTCGTTGCCTGGTGAACAGGACAGCATGGCTTTTGCCCGGATTTACGGACTTTCAGCTACTGCCTGCACAAGAATTGGACAAGGCTGAGATGTCGTTGGATAGGGTTGAAGGCTCTGAGTGTGTGTCGGTTTGTTATGTATAGCAGGACATCATCAACAAACTGGGTCATGTTGACGCCCTGCACCACTGGAAAGTCAGCCATGAACAGACTAAACAGCGTGGGAGATAATAAAGAGCCTTCAGGGACTCCGTCTCGTATGTTTCAGTGTTGATTTTTTCCCCGCAATAACTACTGTGAAGGAGCGTTGGTGTAGGAAGCTGTGTATAATGTGAATTAACTGTCTTCTGTAGGCCCATCCGGATAAGTTTGTACAGGAGCCCCTCATGCCAGGTTGTGGAGAAGGCCTTCTCCACGTCCAGAATCTCCGCTGGGGTGAAAGCCCTGTCCTGGAAGCCCAGAGCAGAAGCTTCCACCATCCTCAGCAGCTGCTAGGTGGTCGAATCCCTAGGACGAAAACCAAACTGATGGGTTGGAATGACTTGAATGTCGGGCAATAACGTTGACAAGCGGTATAGTACTATCCTCTCGAAAACTTTCGAGAGGGTGGGTAGGAGGCTAATGGAGCAGTAGCTGGAAGGAAGAGCCGGGCCTTTACCAGGTTTCAAGAAGCACACAATCGAGCCACCTTCCACTCACGCGGGAATTGTCCCAGTGACGCACATATTAAACACTTTGGTTAGGAAGAGCACAACTTGGAAGGGAAGGTTGCGGAGCATGGAGGGTATCAGCCCATCCTGCCGCTAGCCTTTTTAGTGTTGAGACGCCGGAGTACGCCTTGGACTTAACTGGGGCGGATGATTGGAAGGAGGTTCACCGCACCATCAGGGGGTAGCCGCAAGTAGCGATCGATCTCCTGGTGGACACGGACAGTAAAAGCTACGTCCTGAGGTTCTTCTCTCGACGTGCAGGTGTCTTCAAGACAGTTGGCAAGCACATTTGCTTTAACTTGGGGTTCATACACTAGGACAAGGTTACCTTAAAGCGGGAGGAGTGTTGGTTTTTAGCTATCCCTCAGACGTTACCACCCTCGAAGCCATGTCGGGCCATTGTAGCCTCTCACACTTGCACCCTGTGCACACGCAGGCGGTCACGGACCGCTGTCGGGGTGACTTGGAAGTCCTCGATTGTGTGGCGTCC
Source organism: Deroplatys truncata (assembly GCA_030765065.1). Lineage (NCBI taxonomy): Eukaryota > Metazoa > Arthropoda > Insecta > Mantodea > Mantidae > Deroplatys > Deroplatys truncata. The sequence goes on from CM060980.1 coordinate 88,390,096, forward strand.
GGTGGTGCTGGTATAGCCTTCGGGCTGCCCAGGAACGGCGGAAAAGGAGTTCAAGGTCCAGTGGTAGGATCTTGGGATGAGGAAGTTAAGGCGTTTAGATGATAAGATTGTGAACTGTTTGTACCAAGGTGATGGTGAAGGATTCGATGTATGTCTCCAGGAAGGATGTCTGTCATCCCGGGGTTTGGTGGGATTGATGCGTTGTGGCAAACCTTGACGCATTCCCAATCGATTTCTCTGGAGTGACCAGAAAGGTCATTGCTAGCAACCTGACTGTTGATCTCTGCCAACACGGGGTTGTGATCGGAATGAAGTCCCGTGAGTGACGTGAGCGTGATGTGGTGGGGGTAGCTTTGATGATCTCAAAGTCGATGACAGATAGTAGTCCTCAACCTTGCGGATGGTGTGTGGGTTGCCAGGGATCCAGTAGTCTTATCTGGGGATCTCTATCTGTCATGTGATTTATTGCATTGCCTCTTGGATTTTCACGGGGACCCGAATGCCAACGCTGGTGTTTAGCATTAGGGCCACCCGCCAAAATCACGCAAGGATGAAGAGTTAAAATGGATGGTAGTCAGCAGGTACAAGCAGCCTACCAGGTGGGTGGTAAATAGAGACTATGACAACCTCCTAGTTCCACACACACTGCCGTCGCCTCAAGGGTTTGAATGGGGAAATAGGGATAGGTTGATAAACTGTTTTGCCTAACAAGTATCGCAGTGCCGCCCCCTGGGCTAGGCACTCGATCACTGCGATGACAAGCGTATCCAGGTATACGGACTGGGATACCAGGATCGCAAATGTGTCTCCGACACCAAAATGAGGTCCAGTGCATAATGGATTACAAAGTGATGACGCTCATCCTTCTGGTCCCTTACCCCATTTGCATTCCTTCCTCCAGAAAGTTTGTCGAAATACTTCTAGAACGTTCGAGAACCTTGTGGAAAGATTCCACTGACTATATAATCGAGCATTCTAGCGAGAGCATTTAGAGTTGTTGAGTCATTGAACGAGCGAGCTAGTGGGTGCGTTTCGGGCGCGACATCAAGAGCGATTCTCCGAGCGAATTGGTGACGGCTATTGTAACGTGCAGCGAGTGCTACTGCAGATCGACGGATCGTGGAGGTTCTATGTTCCACTTTCGAGTGAAGTAAACCGTCCGGCGTGAAGAAGCTACCTCACGAAGGAAGTAAAGGGGCGGAAAATTGAACTAGTTCACCTTAGTTAAGTGATAGTGTGAACGAAGTGAACTAAGTGAACTTTAACTAAATAAGAGCTTAGGACAGTGACAGTGAGAACTGAGGGAAGTGACAATTGAAAGAAAAACTGGACAAAGTCACTACATATAGAGGATGGACCATATAAGTTGGGACTGAACTGTATCTCCAAAACTAACTAATGTCTTGTATAAACGTTGCTTGATATTATGGGGAAAAGTAAATGCCATAAGTCCTGTTTTATTTGGAAGAGGTTGTGAGGGTCATTTTAGAGTCAATTTAATTTTTTTAAATGGGAACCTACCGTTTTTATGTTCTTTTCTCACTCCTCATAAAAAACTAGACAACATTTGTATAAAGCACTCTGCAATTGTTCATACCACGACGTAAATAACAACGAAAATTGTAAATGACTGTGAACGAAGAGCGCAATGAATGGTCAGACCATCCATGGATGGTCATTTGAGGGCCAAGTTACGTTTCGTAATCGGGAACCAACATTGTTTATTTTGTTTCCTTATTCCTCTTCACAAAATAAACAGCTTTTTATAAACCATTTTCTAATGAGAAAACAACATACAAAATATGGTTCCCATTTAAAAAATTAATTGAGCCTAAAATGACCATTATGTCCTCCAAACAAGACACGACAAATGGCATTTACTTTCCCCCATAATATCAAGCAACTTCTATTAAAGACATTTCTTTCTAAACGCTTAATTTTGTAGATTGAATGGTCTCAACTTAAATGGTACACCCTGTATATATAAGAGTTTATACCTCAAAATTATAATCATTTATGGAAGACTGTAGCAGGGAACACTTCAGCACAAATGGCGAAATCATAAGATGTAACATAGAGCTCAAAAGAGATTTAAAACATTGTGATAAAAAGGGGTTCAATGAAACACAAGGCACAGGTGAATTATTATGAGGGAAGCATGAGGAAAGTGGATCTCCGGGCTTTTCATTCTCAAACTACGAATCAGAATTTTTTGGAGGATCTGTTTCATACACTAAGAGCGTATATTACTTTAAGAAATGTACGGTTTTCAAAATGCTTGTTTAGTACCTTTTCTAAATAAATTGCACAATGTCAATAGGTAAACATGCATTGTTTTCTTCCTTATGATACTCCTTAATGCTGGCTACCTTCGAAGTAGGGTGTACTGCCTTCAATTGTACATCATATTTGTTTACAAAGAGCACTGCAAGGACACAAGCGCTTCTAACTTACCTCGCCACCATCCCTCAGGGTGTTTCTAACTTAATTGTTTATTTATTAAAACACCTCTGCCCGCTTATTATAGTAGAGCACCGATTATCCGTGTACCGTTCAACCGAAGCTTCGGTTAACCAAAAGCGTTGCAGTCGGAAAATTCAAATTTGCGTGCGCGTCATGTACTTCTGATCGGGTTTAAGCATTTCAGCACCTGCACAAAGAAATTCACTTGAAGGACGATCTGTACATGCCAACAGAAGCTTGGGCTGCTGTCAAGGGCACTGCACTAGCTAAAGTTGGAATAAGATCCTTCCATCAGATGAGTCTATTCTGCACCTGAAGAGGCATCAAACAGGCAGTGTATCGCAACTGGCTCGACTGATTAAATAATCTTCAGGATTTGAAGAATACGACCAGAAAAATATTCAGAACTGGTTTAAATGTTATATTGGTGACCCTGGCTATCAAGTATTGACGGACGAATGAAATCATTGCCAGTGCCATCGATGACCAAGACCCTTGCGGCGAGGAAGAACCTAGCGACTACGACCGTGAGGAAGCCTTTCACCGCCTTGAGACGGCTATGAAGTGGTTAACACAAGAATAAGAATATGCTGTTCAACTGCTGTCTTCAAAACGTTTGCGATATTTAGCGACAAATAAAATCTCAGCCTTGAAGAAAACAGTGCTTCCTTTTCTAAACTATAGGTCTACTTTAATAAGCATTTTGAGCTTGTCAAACTAGGCTTGTCAGTTCTGTATTATTTGTAAGACATGATCCAGAATATGTATGTACAGTTTTGTGTTTAATATCAGTGTTTCTTTATTTGATATTGTTCCTATGACACCTGGTGCATTAGATTTCGTAAACGATCGGTTATCCAAAAAACCAGTTATCCGAACAGCCCCGTCAGTAGGTTATTATAGAGAGAGCGAGGCCACTTTTTTGGGCATATATGGGAAAGGATAGGGAAAACGAGGGTAGATGCCAGGTTGAAAGAGCCTTCAAGGAGGAAAATGGGTTTATATGGGAGAGATAGGGAATACGACGACCGATACTAGGCTAGACAGGGTTGAACGAGGGAAGTGCGTTTATATGGAAGAGATAGTGGAGAGTAGACATGGGGCGATTCATGAACGAATCGTTCTATGAACGACTACAAGGAAAGAATCGCATGAATCGTGGCAGTCTTAGCATGAATCGTCGTTCAAAATGAATCGTAAGAATCCTGCATGAATCGTCGTTCAAAATGAATCGTAAGAATCGTGTATGAATCGTCGTTCAAAATGAATCGTAAGAATCGTGTATGAATCGTCGTTCAAAAAGAATCGTAAGAATCGTGCATGATCGTCATTCAGAAAGAATCGCAAGAATCGTACATGAATCGTCGTTCAAAAAGAATCGTGATCAGGACATTCTCGATTCATTCTCGCTTGCGCTTTGGCTGCCAAGCCGAGCCCGGACGAATGTTGCCGAGTGAGTACGATGATGAGCATGGAAATTACCAAGCGGCAAGCATTGTGATGCTGTAACATTGTATACGAAAACAGCATAAAAACACCACCGCATAAAAAAAGAATATTGCCAGGTTCTGTCGATTCGTAGTACACCGGAATGATCAAAGTATTTAGTGAATTGCACAGGTCTAAAAAATCGCTAGAATTCAGCATGAATCGTTGAGATGCTGATGTCATAACCTAGGAGTACCGAGTTCAGCCGAGAAAGATTAATTCTTAAAAACAAATTGTGTAAATAGCTGTAAAGCGCAGTAAAATGAATCGTAAGCATTGCCAATGGATGAATGTAGGCTGCAGCACGTGGTATAAACAATTGAAGTAATTTTCAGTACTTTACTGGGAGATTTGATACACAGTATTGCATGATTACAGTGTAGTAGATATTATAATATACAATACCAAAATATATGCAAAATGTAGGAAAAATAGAAAATTTTAGAATTCTTGGTTTTATTAACATTGTGATTATAAAATATTAAAGTGTTTAAAATTACATAATTGAAAAGCATTAATTTATATACTATAATGTACATTAAAATTATAGGAACATGCATCTAAGCCAATTCTAATGCATTAATAGTACCTCGAATATGCCGATGTAAAATTTATATAAAAATTATTACTCTCTGCACGCACGGTCACGTATTTATAAAAGTTACTATAGAGCTTACTGGCCCGCGCAACTGCGGTAGTGGTGACGAATGATGATATGATGATGATTATGATAATAATAACAATAACAACTTTGCTTATTCACATTGTAGGCACAGTGAATATCGTCATGCAATCGAAACTTACGTGGTAATTATAGATTTAAACACATTTCATATTAATTCTTTTGTACGAAAAATGGAGAAATGGAGGAAATTGCGACAAATGTATTAAGCAACACATGGAAAAGAGTTTGTTCTTTTTCTGCTAAAAGATAGTAGTGGATTTCTTTTGCTTCTAAGTACTAAGCCGAGCTTCGGCGAAAACTGCTGAGTGCGATGATGCGTTAAAGTAGAAATTAAGGACTATAACCGACTTTATTTTCTTGTGAGAACACAAAACAGTAGAGGCTAAAAAACGAACATTGCCGATCTGTGCTGACGTCACTAGAATCGTCTTTGTATTATTGAGGAATAACTTATTGCACAGGTCATTGCAACCGTTAGAATTTAAAATATAAATTGGGGTACTGACATGAGGTCGCGCCAGGGAAAAACTTAACCGTACCTATTGAGTTCAGCTGAGAGGAATGAACTGGGCGCATATTTTAAATACTATCATTCATTCATTATCTGTTTACCCTCCTCTTATGTAGGACTTACAACCCCCAGGACTTACAAGCGGGTGCCTGGGGTCAGAGGCCCGTCGAGGAGCAGACACTCATGGATCAGACAGAATATCCAGGATGGGTGATCAGCCCTATGCCTGGTATGGGATGAAGGAAGTAGATGAAACGAAATGTGGGTGAAATGGATGAAAGGAAAGGTGATGATGGAGCAGTTGGTGTAATGAATGGCGGGGGAAACCGGAGAACCCGGAGAAAACCCGCCCAGACGCCGCTTCGTCCACCACAAATCCCACATGCAGGTCCCTGGGATTGAACCCGGTCCGCCTCGGTGGGAGGCGAGCGGTCTAACCACTCGGCCACGGCGCCGCATTTTTAAATACTATCATATATTTTAAATCTTATAATTGCCCGCAAGCTTGCGTGAGCCACCTTGTAACATATTTCAAAGTTTCGTGTGACTATTACCTATGCCTTGCTGCTTTCTATCTCATTACGACTTCCAGCTGCAGCCCTTAAATATTCGTAATATTATGTTCCCTTAATGTTCTGCATAATCTGAAGTAAACCTCTAGGATTGTTTGTAAGCTTAAGTTGTCAGTAAGTACGGCTTAATGAATCAACGCCATGAAACTTGAAGCGCTGAAAAGTAGCCTTAGCGGAATATTTCTAATACTCTAATATAATTTATATTATATTCTCCCCCCCAAAAAGAACACTCGTCTACAGCCTAAAACATTTTATAAAATTGTTTATAAAACGTCTTTCCTCCTAAATGACTTGGCCTGTGCAACGCGTCGCATTTTTTCTACACAGGTGAATGATCAATGTTGAGGGTCAGAGTTGCCTAATTACCATGAACAGCTGAGTGTTAGTTAGGGAGAGGATGTCAGTTGCCAAATATGAAAAAGACGACATCCTTCTATTAGCCATAAAACTACTTCAGGCAATTAGCTAACTGACTCAAAAGTCATTTGAAGGGAAGCAATAATTTAGCAGCTGTTTTTAAATTTAGTTCTATAAAATATGCTTCACGTGATTTGTACATCCGTCGATCGAAATAAGTTTTGACACATCGGTTTAATGGTTTTAAGATGAACCACTTAGAATAATTGCCATACAAAAAACAGTGGTCTGCTTAAATCTAGCACGGGTTTCAAATGCATCAACGCTGTGATCGATAAATTGTAAGCAAAACAGAGTTGGGATATGAAAGCATTTTTGCAAGCATTGGTGACATGCAAGAGCATTCTGTGACAGTTTTCCTAAGGTTCAGTAATTCAGTATTCATATAAATTCTCTCATAACACATGTTCAAACAAACCCATTTTATACAATGTGACACGTGCGTGATGCTGACAAAGTGCTAATAATGTGATTAAGATAATACGCAATTCAGTAGGATGCATATATAAAAGGCAGAACTTAAAATATATCAACATTTATCTAGTTATTGCATAAATCAATATTCTATAAAAGTGCAAATTCTTATCAAATAAACTGCAATAAAACGAAAAAAATGTCTACGTACCTTACAATTGCAAACTTAACCATCGAGGTGAAGCAAACTTGAATTTCCTCACTGTCAGTTTCAAACTATCATTAGGAGACACTAAATGCACACTTTTCTGGAATGTACTTTTATTGGAACACATTACTGGTTTTCAAGAGAATGTCAAAGTCACTTTAAGAAATAAAATAACGGTATTAAATGCACATGCGTTTTATGATGTGTTATAGTTCAGGAAAGGGCAACACACTGTACACGCACTTGGGTAGCTAGGTTAATTATCACTAAAAATAAAACAAATAAACGTTGAATGGCCTATGAATTTAGGTTATAGTTTAGAAACACCATCTTACTCAATTTCTTTGAAGTTAGGCGTCGTCTTGAGTCTGTCAAAGTATTTCCTGCCCTTGAAAACATACGTTCACAAGGAACAGAGCTCCCGACGAACACAAACTTCTTTTAGCCAATTAGTACAACCTCGGATAAAATAGCCGTTTTTCCTGCCACCACTTGCAGGGATCTGCTTTTCTATTTAGCAGCGGCTCATTTATATATTTATCGTATTCAATGATTGCAGCTGCCAATGGTGTCACAGGAGTGACGAACTGCTTCACGTTGGAGTCGAGGTCACCCCATACTAGGTATTCTTCTTCGGTTTTAGCGTTCATTTCCGGGATTTCAGAAGTCCGGGGTTCAACCTCATTGTCAATTCCGATGGACGCTGCTCTCTGGCATACCGATTGTTTAATCTTGTCACATGCAGTGACTGACACAAATCCCTTGTTTTTGAATCTGGGATCTAGCAAAGTAGCCTCCGCAAGAACACTCCTTTCTTCAATATCTCTGAACCTCTTTATGATTTCAGTTTGTATTCTTCTAACAGAGACGATTCCTGCATGAGAGCAGCTGCAGTCGTAGGTTTGAAAATATTTCGTTAGGCTCCTTGCGAACAAAATAATTTTCGAAATCGTGACTTGCTTTTCGGAACTCACTTCATCTGATATTGCCGAAAATGGTTTCAGCAGCTTGCACATTTCCTCCAAAATCATAAAATCCTCTCTTGAGAGAATTGCACTGGGATTCATTAATGCCAGTGTTGACACAACAGCCTCGCCACACCACACTGTCAAACATGATTAGTGTGGAATTCCAGTGAGTCACAACATCTTGTTTTAAGGTAGTTTCTGGAAGTCCCATCTGCTTCTGCATTCCCTTAAGTTTGTGAAGAGCTTGTGCGCTGCGTTTGAAGTACTCCACCACGGCCTTCACTCTCGTATGCAGATCCTTTATTTCCTGCATAGCACTCTGCACTATTAAATTTAAGGTGTGCGCAAAGCATGGAATGTGCTTCCACCCTAGATTTTTCGCAGTGGCAAGCATATTTGAGGCGTTGTCGGAAACTAAGGCGACAACTTTGTTTGATATGTCCCACTCTTGGCACACCCGTTTTATTTCTGCTGCAATATTGTCCGCGGTGTACCTTTCTCCGTAAGAAAAGCACTCCAGCAAAGCACTGCTTAGCACATCATCTTCGTCCAAATAATGGACAGTTACTGCGATGTAGCTCACATTTGAGACAGAAGTCCAACCGTCTGTTGTCAGAGAGCAGGCCACAATCCCTGCTAAGGCCGCCTTTACATTTCTTTTCACTGTGTTGACTGTAGCATCCAAAAGAGCGTTAGAAAGTGTCTTTCTTGCTGGAATTACATAATTAGGATTTAAGTTGTGCACCAGTTCTCGGAACTCCGGTTGCTCAACCAGCCGGAAGAGTGAAATTGCTTTACGATCTATTTCAACAAGAGACAATCCAAAATTTTGCTTCTGGATGCTGACAGTGGTTTAGAAATGAAATCGCTGATTCTGGTCTGACCAATGTTCTGCTTTTTTGGCGGTGGCTCTGATGCTGTAGAAAATGACGGTCCTGAGGAAGTAGATGGCATGGAAAATACTGCAGATTCAGGCGCAGAAGATGTTGGAGTAGATACGAAATGTCCCTATTATCTTGTCCATATGGTGGTTCCTCCGGTCTTATTGCAGCTGTTGGATGCTTTAGTTTTAAATGTCGTGAGTAGTATTAGTCCCGGATGAGCCAATTGGATTAACGATAATCCTGCCGCTAGGGGCGCTAGTGTCGCTAGTGTCGCTGCGAGCGACGGCGGCGGCGGCAAGTTTGAAAAGCGCCCTGAGCGGGAGGATTATCGTTATTGCAATTGGTTCATCCGGGACGAGTTAAAAGAATTGAGGATTAGGGTAAGATGGAGGAAAAAGAGGAAGTGACGTGGAGTGTTTTGATTGGTTCGTTAATTCGGGTGGAAGATGAAGGAAGGAAGATGAAAGAGTATGGAGGTCACGTGATGGAGAGGAGCGGGGTGGCGAGGTGTTGTCTGTGCGGAGGTCGGGACTGAAAGAGGGAAAAGATGGGGAGCGAGGGATAAAAAGTATAACAGAAAGTGACGTGTGAAGTTGTGATTGGTGGGAATAAGAAGTGATGTTATTGGTGGAAAGGAACAAATGAAAGTTGTTGATTGGTAAGAATAAGAGAGATTATGATTGGTGGAAAGAAAAAGGTGTGGGAGTGGGGTATGTTGGAGGTGATGGGAAAGGTAAGTTTTGCTAGCAACAAGATTTGCAAAAGCCTGTCGAGAACTGATCAGCAATTTTTGAACGTTGGATGGTAGTTTTCTTGAGTGGATAGAGAGATGGGGCGATATGAGATGCGGTGGCGAAAATGGGAACTAAACAAGATGGTTGAGACAAGAGGTTTAAGGACGAGGAAATTTGGAGGTTAGTGGTGAACATGGCGGTCGCAAGAGGTGGGGGCAAGGAGACGCGGTGGTGAGAATGGGAACTAAAAGAAGATGGCGGTAGCAAGAGCTTAGAAGAACAGATTTTGAGGTTAAAATAGTGGGAACTAAAAATGGCGGAGGGTCTGCGACAAGGAGATGCGGTGAGAACTAAACAAGATGGCGGACGCAAGAGGAGGGTAAGGAGATTTGAGGTTACAGTACCAAAACACGAAAGGATATATTCCTACGCCAAGCAGGCCCGAAAAATAATTCTGCGTGTGGTACTTACCTGTTACTGGTGTGGATGCGTCACCAAAAGCGCAGCAGCTTCACGCGACGCGAAAAAATAAAAGCAAACTGTTTTTGAAAATGCTTAACCAGCTTTAAGATCAACCAACATCACTACGCACTGATATACCTAGGTTTTTTAAAGCGGTACAGACGCCCTTTGCACGGACGTAATTTAACTATACCAAAAACCTGGTACTGGACCATCGTGATGGTTGCTAGCGTACGTAGGAGCAGGGTTCTCATAGCCGGTCGAAAGCGGTCAAAAAGTGTACGACGTAGGTGTTCACAGTAGCTGCTGTCGAGTCAACCGACGAGGTGTGAATGAACGAGATCTGTTCTTGCCGGCAATCTGGTTGGGAGATGAGAGGCGCGGTGGTAAAAATGGGAACTAAATAAGATGGCGGAGGCATGAAGTTGAGGTTAAGGAGCGGTGAGGTGTTGTCTGTGCGGAGGTTGGGACTGAAAGAGGGGAAAGATGGCGAACGAGGGATAAAAAGTATAACAGAAAGTGACGTGTGAAGTTGTGATTGGTGGGAATAAGAAGTGATGTTATTGGTGGAAAGGAACAAATGAAAGTTGTTGATTGGTAAGAATAAGAGAGATTATGATTGGTGGAAAGAAAAAAGGTGTGGGAGTGGGGTATGTTGGAGGTGATGGAAAAGGTAAGTTTTGCTACCAACAACATTAGCAAAAGCCTATCCAGAACTCATCAGCAATTTTAAATAACTAGTGTTTCGGGGTTTTCTCTGGTTGGTAAACGAATGCAAGCTCTTTCTGCTTTTTCATAGGTTTTCCCTGGTTGGTAGGCGTTTGCTGTAGTGGTTGACGAAGCCGTTTCTAATTTTCGAGGTTTTTCAGGTTTTTAGTGGTTGTCCCTGCCCGGTAGGCAAATGATGAAGTTTTACCTGTCGGCGCACGGATACTAGGCACATACTCGCGCACACACACACATTTAATAGTAGCGTGTAGCAAACTGTTTTTGAAAAATGCTTAACCAGCTTTAAGATCAACCAACATCACTACGCACTGATATACCTAGGTTTTTTAAAGCGATACAGACGCCCTTTACACAGACGTAATTTAACTATACCACAAACCTGGTACTAGGCCATCGTAATGGTCGCTAGCGTACGTAGAAGCAGGGTTCTCATTGCCGGTCGAAAGCGGTCAAAAAAGTGTACTATCTTGTTTTCATGGGTTTTCCAGATCGGTAGGCGTTAGAATACTCTTAGAGCTTTTTTCAGGTTTATCGTGGTTGTCCCTGTCCGGTAGGCAAATGATGAAGTTTTTCTATAATGTCGTCGTTTTGGCTTGTGGCGCACGGATACTAGGCACATACTCGCACACACACACACACTATAATTGTAGCGTATAAAAAATTTAAGAAACAAAATCTACACAATGACAAAATTGAAAATGTATATATATTTTAACACAAAAGTGTGCAGTGCAAACGCTTTTCTAGCCCCTAGTGAGTGTAAAATTGCGTTTACTTCACTTCTTTCAAACAGCTTAAAAATCATATAAATGGTTGTTTCACGTCATAATAAGCCTCTATATACCAAGAATACTGAGTTTTTAAAATGTCAAGAAATTGGATTTTCTAGCTCCTAGTGAGTGTAAAATCGCGTTTACTTCACTTCTTTCAAACTGCTTAAAATTCATATAAATGGATGTATCACCTCATAATAAGCCTCTATATACCAAGAATATTGAATTTTTAACAAGTAAAGAAAATCGATTTTCTAGCCCCTAGTGAGTGTTAAATCGCGTTTACTTCACTTCTTTCAAACTTCGAAAAAATCATATAAATGGTTGTTTCACGTCATAATAAGCCTATATATACCAAGAACACTGAGTTTTTAAAAAGTCAAGAAATTGGATTTTCTAGCTCCTAGTGAGTGTAAAATCGCGTTTACTTCACTTCTTTCAAACTGCTTAAAAATCATATAAATGGTTGTTTCACGTCATAATAAGCCTATATACCAAGAATACTCAGTTTTTAAAAAGTCAAGAAATTGGATTTTCTAGCTCCTAGTGAGTGTAAAATCGCGTTTACTTCACTTCTTTCAAACTGCTTAAAATTCATATAAATGGATTATCACCTCATAATAAGCCTCTATATACCAAGAAAATCGATTTTCTAGCCCCCAGCGAGTGTAAAATCGCGTTTACTTCACCTCTTTCAAACTGCTTAAAAATCATATAAATGAATGTATCACCTCATAATAAGCCTCTATATACCAAACATACTGAGTATTAAAAAGTCAAGAAAATCGATTTTCTAGCCCCTAGTGAGTGTAAAATCGCATTTACTTCACTTCTTTCAAACTTCGAAAAAATCATATAAATGGTTGTTTCACGTTATAATAAGCCTATATATACCAAGAATACTGAGTTTTTAAAAAGTCAAGAAATTCGATTTTCTAGCTGCTAGTGAGTGTAAAATCGCGTTTACTTCACTTCTTTCAAACTGCTTAAAATTCATATAAATGGATGTATCACCTCATAATAAGCCTCTATATACCAAGAATATTGAGTTTTTAAAAAATCAAGAAAATTGATTTTCTAGCCCCTAGCGAGTGTAAAATCGCGTTTACTTCACTTCTTTCAAACTGCTTAAAAATCATATAAATGAATGTATCACCTCATAATAAGCGTCTATATACCAAAAATACTGAGTATTCAAAAAGTCAAGAAAATCGATTTGCTAGCCCCTAGCGAGTGTAAATTCGTGTTTACTTCACTTCTTTCAAACTGCTTAAAAATCATATAAATGGTTGTTTCACGTTATAATAAGCCTATATATACCAAGAATACTGAGTTCTTAAAAACTCAAGAAATTCGATTTTCTAGCTGCTAGTGAGTGTAAAATCGCGTTTACTTCACTTCTTTCAAACTGCTTAAAATTCATATAAATGGATGTATCACCTCATAATAAGCCTCTATATACCAAGAATAATGAGTTCTTAAAAAGTCAAGAAAATCGATTTTCTAGCCCCTAGCGAGTGTAAAATCGCGTTTATTTCACTTCTTTCAAACTGCTTAAAAATCAAATAAATGAATGTATCACCTCATAATAAGCCTCTATATACCAAAAATACTGAGTATTCAAAAAGTCAAGAAAATCGATTTTCTAGCCCCTAGTGAGTGTAAAATCGCGTTTACTTCACTTCTTTCAAACTGCTTAAAAATCATATAAATGAATGTATCACCTCATAATAAGCCTCTATATACCAAAAATACTGAGTATTCAAAAAGTCAAGAAAATCGATTTTCTACCCCTAGTGAGTGTAAAATCGCGTTTACTTCACTTCTTTCAAACTTCGAAAAAATCATATAAATGGTTGTTTCACGTTATAATAAGCATATATATACCAAGAATACTGAGTTTTTAAAAAGTCAAGAAATTCGATTTTCTAGCTGCTAGTGAGTGTAATATCGCGTTTACTTCACTTCTTTCAAACTTCGAAAAAATCATATAAATGGTTGTTTCACGTCATAATAAGCCTTCATATACCAAAAATACTGAGTTTTTTTTCGTACTCACCTATAAGAGATGGAGGGTAGAGGTCATACGAACGTAACACTTGAGAATTTTTAATCTGCAGTTGGTGTTACTCCTTAGAAAGGAAGTATCTGCTGATTCTATTTAATTCTTACATTTTACATAACACGTATGCACGGCACAACACAAAAACACTACACACGACACTCATAGTTTTAAATATTGCACTAGTGGGGGTACAAGCTGAACCACTATTAACAACAGGTAGCAAGCGTTACAGTTCTGCTCACTTTAGTATCGGAGAAAACAGTAAAAAAGAATCATTCTCATGTGCAGCACTACGTGCAAAGACCGTGTGCTGATGTGTGTGTAAAATGAGCGTGAGAAACGGATGTTCGTCAGCGATAAAATCTTTTAAATGCAGTTTTATTGTCGATGGTAGGGATCGTGCAGTGGTGGATCGTGACAGGAAATGCACTGCAAGACTTTAGTGCTAGGCAACTGTACCTCTGTTTCTATACGTGAACGGCAGATTGCAGCTTCGATACGTATCCACGGAGACCTTAGTGCTAGGCAACTGCACCTCTGTTTCTATACGTGAACGGCAGATTGCAGCTTCGATACGTATCCACGGAGACCTTAGTGCTAGGCAACTGCACCTCTGTTTCTATACGTGAACGGCAGATTGCAGCTTCAATACGTGTCCACGGAGACCTTAGTGCTAGGCAACTGTACCTCTGTTTCTATACGTGAACGGCAGATTGCAGCTTCGATACGTGTCCACGGAGACCTTAGTGCTAGGCAACTGTACCTGTGTTTCTATACGTGAACGTCAGATGGCAGCTTCGATACGTGTCCACGGAAACCTTAGTGCTAAGCAACTGTACCTCTGTTTCTATACGTGAACGGCAGATTGCAGCTTCGATACGTGTTCACGGAGACCTTAGTGGTAGGCAACTGCACCTCTGTTTCTATACGTGAACGGCAGATTGCAGCTTCGATACGTGTTCACGGAGACCTTAGTGCTAGGCAACTGTACCTCTGTTTGTATACGTGAACGGCAGATTACAGCTTCGATACGTGTGCACGGAGACCTTAGTGCTAGGCAACTATACCTCTGTTTCTATACGTGAACGGCAGATTGCAGGTTCGATACGCGTCCACGGAGATCTTAGTGCTAGGCAACTATACCTGTTTCTATACGTGAAAGGCAGATTGCAGCTTCGATACGTGTCCACGGAGACCTTAGTGCTAGGCAACTGTATCTGTGTTTCTATACGTGAACGTCAGATGGCAGCTTCGATACGTGTCCACGGAGACCTTAGTGCTAGGCAACTGTACCTCTGTTTCTATACGTGAACGGCAGATTGCAGCTTCGATACGTGTCCAAGGAGACCTTTCGCTTCAGGTGACAAAATAACACTAGGCACTTGTGTGCCGGGGTGTAAGCCGCAATCACGGCATTGGTAGCGTGGATCTCCTTGGGGCTCTCCTCGGAGTTACCTCAACACCACGTACATGACCTGGTTCGTCACGGGTACGCAGGTCTGCACTACCACATCCTCGGCGTTGAGCAGGCCCAGGAGGCGATCGTACCGGTACACCAGCTAGCACGTGGACATGTTATCGCGCTGTGGTGTTGCGTGTGCGAGGTATGGAAACTCAAGGACGCAAAACATGCACGACCGAGGGTTAAAAAGCAGAACAAGTAGTGACGTGGAGCGTTGTGATTGGTGAAAATAAGACGATCTCTGATAGGTGGACAAATTGAAATAACGTGATGTGATAGGCGAAAATAAAATCAAAGGTGATTGGATGAAAAATGACGAGAAGGAATTAGCGGTGTATTTGTGAACTAAGATGGCGAAGATTTTTTTTAAAAAAAAAAGGATAATATAAGTATGGCAACTGTAACGGTTTACGGCAAACGCGCGCCGCGCAATGCGTCACGCCGGGCAATAAAACAAAGACCATATTGAGCAAGATGCCCGGCGTGACGCATTGCGCGGCGTTTGCCGTAAACCGTTACAGTTGCCATACTTATATTATCCTTTTTTGTTTTTAAAAAAAATCTTCGCCATCTTAGTTCACAAATTCACCGCTAATTCCTTCTCGTCATTTTTCATCCAATCACCTTTGATTTTATTTTCGCCTATCACATCACGTTATTTCAATTTGTCCACCTATCAGAGATCGTCTTATTTTCACCAATCACAACGTTCCACGTCACTACTTGTTCTGCTTTTTAACCCTCGGTCGTGCATGTTTTGCGTCCTTGAGTTTCCATACCTCGCACACGCAACACCACAGCGCGATAACATGTCCACGTGCTAGCTGGTGTACCGGTACGATCGCCTCCTGGGCCTGCTCAACGCCGAGGAAGTGGTAGTGCAGACCTGCGTACCCGTGACGAACCAGGTCATGTACGTGGTGTTGAGGTAACTCCGAGGACAGCCCCAAGGAGATCCACGCTTCCAATGCCGTGATTGCGGCTTACACCACGGCACACAAGTGCCTAGTGTTATTTTGTCACCTGAAGCGAAAGGTCTCCGTGGACACGTATCGAAGCTGCAATCGGCCGTTCACGTATAGAAACAGAGGTACAGTTGCCTAGCACTAAGGTCTCCGTGGACACGTATCGAAGCTGCCATCTGACGTTCACGTATAGAAACACAGGTACAGTTGCCTAGCACTAAGGTCTCCGTGGACACGTATCGAAGCTGCAATCTGCCGTTCACGTATAGAAACAGGTATAGTTGCCTAGCACTAAGATCTCCGTGGACACGTATCGAACCTGCAATCTGCCGTTCACGTATAGAAACAGAGGTATAGTTGCCTAGCACTAAGGTCTCCGTGCACACGTATCGAAGCTGTAATCTGCCGTTCAGGTAAACAAACAGAGGTACAGTTGCCTAGCACTAAGGTCTCCGTGGACACGTATCGAAGCTGCAATCTGCCGTTCACGTATAGAAACAGAGGTGCAGTTGCCTACCACTAAGGTTTCCGTGAACACGTATCGAAGCTGCAATCTGCCGTTCACGTATAGAAACAGAGGTACAGTTGCCTAGCACTAAGGTTTCCGTGGACACGTATCGAAGCTGCCATCTGACGTTCACGTATAGAAACACAGGTACAGTTGCCTAGCACTAAGGTCTCCGTGGACACGTATCGAAGCTGCAATCTGCCGTTCACGTATAGAAACAGAGGTACAGTTGCCTAGCACTAAGGTCTCCGTGGACACGTATTGAAGCTGCAATCTGCCGTTCACGTATAGAAACAGAGGTGCAGTTGCCTAGCACTAAGGTCTCCGTGGATACGTATCGAAGCTGTAATCTGCCGTTCACGTATAGAAACTGAGGTGCGGTTGCCTAGCACTAAGGTCTCCGTGGACACGTATCGAAGCTGCAATCTGCCGTTCACGTATAGAAACAGAGGTACAGTTGCCTAGCACTAAGGTCTTGCAGTGCATTTCCTGTCACGATCCACCACTGCACGATCCCTACCATCGACAATAAAACTGCATTTAAAAGATTTTATCGCTGACGAACATCCGTTTCTCACGCTCATTTTACACACACATCAGCACACGGTCTTTGCACGTAGTGCTGCACATGAGAATGATTCTTTTTTACTGTTTTCTCCGATACTAAAGTGAGCAGAACTGTAACGCTTGCTACCTGTTGTTAATAGTGGTTCAGCTTGCACCCCCACTAGTGCAATATTTAAAACTATGAGTGTCGTGTGTAGTGTTTTTGTGTTGTGCCGTGCATACGTCTTATGTAAAATGTAAGAATTAAATAGAATCAGCAGATACTTCCTTTCTAAGGAGTAACACCAACTGCAGATTAAAAATTCTCAAGTGTTACGTTCGTATGGCCTCTACCCTCTATCTCTTATAGGTGAGTACGAAAAAAAACTCAGTATTTTTGGTATATGAAGCCTTATTATGACGTGAAACAACCATTTATATGATTTTTTCGAAGTTTGAAAGAAGTGAAGTAAACGCGATTTTACACTCACTAGCAGCCAGAAAATCGAATTTCTTGACTTTTTAAAAACTCAGTATTCTTGGTGTATATATGCTTATTATAACGTGAAACAACCATTTATATGATTTTTTCGAAGTTTGAAAGAAGTGAAGTAAACGCGATTTTACACTCACTAGGGGCTAGAAAATCGATTTTCTTTACTTTTTGAATACTCAGTATTTTTGGTATATAGAGGCTTATTATGAGGTGATACATTCATTTATATGATTTTTAAGCAGTTTGAAAGAAGTGAAGTAAACGCGATTTTACACTCACTAGGGGCTAGAAAATCGATTTTCTTGACTTTTTGAATACTCAGTATTTTTGGTATATAGAGGCTTATTATGAGGTGATACATTCATTTATATGATTTTTAAGCAGTTTGAAAGAAGTGAAGTAAACGCGATTTTACACTCGCTAGGGGCTAGAAAATCGATTTCCTTGACTTTTTAAGAACTCAGTATTCTTGGTATATAGAGGCTTATTATGAGGTGATACATCCATTTATATGAATTTTAAGCAGTTTGAAAGAAGTGAAGTAAACGCGATTTTACACTCACTAGCAGCTAGAAAATCGAATTTCTTGACTTTTTAAGAACTCAGTATTCTTGGTATATATAGGCTTATTATAACGTGAAACAACCATTTATATGATTTTTAAGCAGTTTGAAAGAAGTGAAGTAAACGCGATTTTACACTCGCTAGGGGCTAGAAAATCGATTTTCTTGACTTTTTGAATACTCAGTATTTTTGGTATATAGAGTTTTATTATGAGGTGATACATTCATTTATATGATTTTTAAGCAGTTTGAAAGAAGTGAAGTAAACGCGATTTTACACTCGCTAGGGGCTAGAAAATCGATTTTCTTGGTATATAGAGGCTTATTATGAGGTGATACATCCATTTATATGAATTTTAAGCAGTTTGAAAGAAGTGAAGTAAACGCGATTTTACACTCACTAGGAGCTAGAAAATCCAATTTCTTGACTTTTTAAAAACTCAGTATTCTTGGTATATATAGGCTTATTATGACGTGAAACAGCCATTTATATGATTTTTAAGCAGTTTGAAAGAAGTGAAGTAAACGCGATTTTACACTCACTAGGTGCTAGAAAATCCATTATCTTGACTTTTTAAAAACTCAGTATTTTTGGTATATATAGGCTTATTATGACGTGAAACAACCATTTATATGATTTTTTCGAAGTTTGAAAGAAGTGAAGTAAACGCGATTTAACACTCACTAGGGGCTAGAAAATCGATTTTCTTTACTTGTTAAAAATTCAATATTCTTGGTATATAGAGGCTTATTATGAGGTGATACATCCATTTATATGAATTTTAAGCAGTTTGAAAGAAGTGAAGTAAACGCGATTTTACACTCACTAGGAGCTAGAAAATCCAATTTCTTGACTTTTTAAAAACTCAGTATTCTTGGTATATATAGGCTTATTATGACGTGAAACAACCATTTATATGATTTTTAAGCAGTTTGAAAGAAGTGAAGTAAACGCAATTTTACACTCACTAGGGGCTAGAAAAGCGTTTGCACTGCACACTTTTGTGTTAAAATATATATACATTTTCAATTTTGTCATTGTGTAGATTTTGTTTGTTAAATTTTTTATACGCTACTATTATAGTGTGTGTGTGTGTGTGCGAGTATGTGCCTAGTATCCGTGCGCCACAAGCCAAAACGACGACATTATAGAAAAACTTCATCATTTGCCTACCGGACAGGGACAACCACGATAAACCTGAAAAAAGCTCTAAGAGTATTCTAACGCCTACCGATCTGGAAAACCCATGAAAACTAGATAGTACACTGTTTTGACCGCTTTCGACCGGCAATGAGAACCCTGCTCCTACGTACGCTAGCGACCATTACGATGGCCCAGTACCAGGTTTTTGGTATAGTTAAATTACGTCTGTGCAAAGGGCGTCTGTAGCGCTTTAAAAAACCTAGGTATATCAGTGCGTAGTGATGTTGGTTGATCTTAAAGCTGGTTAAGCATTTTTCAAAAACAGTTTGCTACACGCTACTATTAAATGTGTGTGTGTGCGCGAGTATGTGCCTAGTATCCGTGCGCCGACAAGGTAAAACTTCATCATTTGCCTACCGGGCAGGGACAACCACTAAAAACCTGAAAAACCCCGAAAATTAGAAACGGCTTCGTCAACCACTACAGCAAACGCCTACCAACCAGGGAAAACCTATGAAAAAGCAGAAAGAGCTTGCATTCGTTTACCAACCGCAGAAAACCCCCAAAAACTAGTTATTTTTTTAAAAAAAAGAAAGAAAAAAAAGAAAAAAAGGTAAAGACTAATAATATAAGTATGGCAACTGCAACGGGTGTGTGTGTGTGTGTGCCTATTTAATTTTTATTTTCTTTTGCACTGCACACATTTGTGTTACAATATATATGCATTTTCAATTTTGGGAAAACCTATGAAAAAGCAGAAACAGCTTGCATTCGTCTACCAACCAGAGAAAACCCCGAAACACTAGTTATTTAAAATTGCTGATGAGTTCTGGATAGGCTTTTGCAAATGATGTTGGTAGCAAAACTTACCTTTTCCATCACCTCCAACATACCCCACTCCCACACCTTTTTTCTTTCCACCAATCATAATCTCTCTTATTCTTACCAATCAACAACTTTCATTTGTTCCTTTCCACCAATAACATCACTTCTTATTCCCACCAATCACAACTTCACACGTCACTTTCTGTTATACTTTTTATCCCTCGTTCGCCATCTTTCCCCTCTTTCAGTCCCAACCTCCGCACAGACAACACCTCACCGCTCCTTAACCTCAACTTCATGCCTCCGCCATCTTATTTAGTTCCCATTTTTACCACCGCGCCTCTCATCTCCCAACCAGATTGCCGGCAAGAACAGGTCTCGTTCATTCACACCTCGACGGTTGACTCGACAGCAGCTACTGTGAACACCTACGTCGTACACTTTTTTGACCGCTTTCGACCGGCTATGAGAACCCTGCTCCTACGTACGCTAGCGACCATCACGATGGTCCAGTACCAGGTTTTTGGTATAGTTAAGTTACGTCTGTGCAAAGGGCGTCTGTACCGCTTTAAAAAACCTAGGTATATCAGTGCGTAGTGATGTTGGTTGATCTTAAAGCTGGTTAAGCGTTTTCAAAAACAGTTTGCTTTTATTTTTTCGCGTCGCGTGAAGCTGCTGCGCTTTTGGTGACGCATCCACACCAGTAACAGGTAAGTACCACACGCATAATTATTTTTCGGGCCTGCTTGGCGTAGGAATATATCCTTTCGTGTTTTGGTACTGTAACCTCAAATCTCCTTACCCTCCTCTTGCGTCCGCCATCTTGTTTAGTTCTCACCGCATCTCCTTGTCGCAGACCCTCCGCCATTTTTAGTTCCCACTATTTTAACCTCAAAATCTGTTCTTCTAAGCTCTTGCTACCGCCATCTTCTTTTAGTTCCCATTCTCACCACCGCGTCTCCTTGCCCCCACCTCTTGCGACCGCCATGTTCACCACTAACCTCCAAATTTCCTCGTCCTTAAACCTCTTGTCTCAACCATCTTGTTTAGTTCCCATTTTCGCCACCGCATCTCATATCGCCCCATCTCTCTATCCACTCAAGAAAACTACCATCCAACGTTCAAAAATTGCTGATCAGTTCTCGACAGGCTTTTGCAAATCTTGTTGCTAGCAAAACTTACCTTTCCCATCACCTCCAACATACCCCACTCCCACACCTTTTTCTTTCCACCAATCATAATCTCTCTTATTCTTACCAATCAACAACTTTCATTTGTTCCTTTCCACCAATAACATCACTTCTTATTCCCACCAATCACAACTTCACACGTCACTTTGTGTTATACTTTTTATCCCTCGCTCCCCATCTTTTCCCTCTTTCAGTCCCGACCTCCGCACAGATAACACCTCGCCACCCCGCTCCTCTCCATCACGTGACCTCCATACTCTTTCATCTTCCTTCCTTCATCTTCCACCCGAATTAACGAACCAATCAAAACACTCCACGTCACTTCCTCTTTTTCCTCCATCTTACCCTAATCCTCAATTCTTTTAACTCGTCCCGGATGAACCAATTGCAATAACGATAATCCTCCCGCTCAGGGCGCTTTTCAAACTTGCCGCCGCCGTCGCACGCAGCGACACTAGCGACACTAGCGCCCCTAACGGCAGGTTTATCGTTAATCCAATTGGCTCATCTGGGACTAATACTACTGTCGTGCCAAATTTGAGGTTGTCCCGGCCTTAAAAGAGTAAACATTCGAACGAAGTTCACACTTCGCAAAACTAGGACTTACTTCTTGGAAGTATTTCCAAATAAAACTCTTCTTTTTAAACTCCATTGCAGTTTAAAACAAGCTGAAATAAACACAGAAATCTGTTGGTCACAGTCGCAAGAAGTAAGAACTGGGTTATAATTGGCGCTACAGTTCTAGACATGTGAACATTTTAATGACAGCTATGAAGCGAGTTCCTTACCAGATCAGGTGGTGACCGGTCATCTGCATGCTGCAGGAGTGCGTGAGACAGTCATTGTCAAATATTCGCACACCGGTTATGCACTGACTGCGCTACACTGCGCTGCACTGATAAACTTATAGTTATATACAGTATATTTAAATCCACCGCTGTAAAAAGCGCTTCTTATAAAACCACTGTCAGTTATCTCCCTCCAATTCTTCCACACCTGACAACCCTTCCTCTTCTGCGGAATCATCACTTCATTGCCGTTATCACTGCTGTCGCTACTTTCTGCACCATTATTCTGGATGAGAAGTGTTTGATTTTCTGCAATTCCACTTTTTTTTTAAATAATGATTCTTAATTTATTCAACATGTCGATATACATTTTCTCATTCTGGCTTTCCAATTTCTGCAAATCGCTGGCGACATAACTGCTCCACATCTTTTAATTTAAAAGTGATATTTCTGCAGACCACCCATTTTTTGACATCAGCCCAGATTAATTCGAATGGGTTTAGATCTGGGTGATACGGTGGCAGTCTTAAGTACATTATGGCCATGTTGTATTAATATGTGGCCAAGTATGTATGACTTCTGAAGGGGTTTGTTGGCTTTAATTAAGTTATATAGCTTTATTTTACTCATACTTTCATCTAAAGCTATATTACGCCTAAATAACCAAGCTCTCGTTTCTTCTTTCAAGGAATTTGAGGTAGGATGGTTTGTTAATTTGAGTGTTGACGCATTGTGAAGCATTGTCGATAACCAGAACAGACCCAGCAGGTAGAATAATTAGATATAAACATGGTGTTGATTCAGTTCATGTAGTTTTCTGTATTCATTTCTTGATGAAAATCTCCTTGTTTTTTTGTTGCGACCTGTAAAAGAAGGGCATTTGAAACGAAGTCGATCTTTCCAACAGCATGAAGAATAACAGGTGGCAACAGGTGCCTGCAAACCTAATTCGCTGTCGTCACTCCAACTTTTAGATGTTGTATGACTGCTGTGAATGTATGACTCATCTTCATACACTATAGTTTGACCCTCTGATTTGTACCTCTGAGTAAGGTACTCTTCCAGCTGAGATCGTATGTCGTACTTTTTTATTGGAACTCTTCTATTTGATTTCGTTTTCTTCCACTTGCACCACCCTTTTATAATTTTTCTGAGATTTGTAGCACCACCTTGAAAATTTATGCTGTCTTTCAGCTTGATGAGCAATCTACTTATTGTTGGCACAGTTTTTTTGTTCCACATAGAAATTGTGAATCGTGCGCCGAATGACGTATTTTTCGAAATCGTCTATTTCTGTAATACGTTTAGGGACCTTATGTTTCTTCCCAGGTGTATCCAATTATACTCTTTCATTCATATGTTTCTTTCTTATCTTTGAGAACTCTGGAAACCGGAACTCGGTGAAACACCAGTTGCTTTGGCTACTCTTTCTTTCACTCTCTTAAGGCTTTTGTGGAACTCGGGTGAACATATTCACATTTCTTTCCTTCATCTCTGCTTCTTGCTTCATGAAGTACCTCTACATTTGCAATTATTTTCCTGCTTTGACTATGTAATACCTTACTCTTAACTTTGAAAACGCAGGAGTCATGATTATAAGTATAAAAAATCTGATGTGTTACACTCACATGACTTTCTCTACTCTTGTACAAACTATTTCTACAAACGCGTATTCTCCATCTACTTCAAGTTAATCGAGATAAACATTTGCAGACTCTATCTTATTGCTAATTTTCTTGTAGATGTAAGCGGAATATATATTTACAAGGGCAATATAGAAATACAGTAGCCTTTAAGCATAGACATTACTCTTAATAGCTGGTTGCTATGTGCAGCACCATTCTCTTTGCCACAGATTAATACTCTTTGCATATCCAAGACAAAAAATGAATAACGAATTCCCATTTGAGAAAATAATATTGAAAAATCTGATGTGTTACACTCACATGACTTTCTCTACTCTTGTACAAACTATTTTTACAAACTCTTATTCTCTATCTATTTCATATTAATCGAGATAAACATTTCCAGAAACGATCTTTTGACATGCAAAGAGAATTACATTTTACACATAACGACCAGTTCTAAAAATATTTGACTATCGCTTAAGGCGTATTATGTTCCCCTTGTTTTGTATTTGCAGTGGCCTTTAAGCATATACATATCTCTTAATAGCTGGTTGCTATGTGCAGCACCATTCTCCTTGGCACAGATTAATACTCTTTGCATATCCAAGACAAAGAAAGTGAATAACGAATTCCCATTTGAGAAAATAACATTGAAAAATCTGATGTGTTACACTCACATGACTTTCTCTACTCTTGTACAAACTATTCTTACAAACTCTTATTCTCCATCTATTTCATGTTAATCGAGATAAACATTTGCAGAAACGATCTTTTGACATGCAAAGAGAATTACATTTTACACATAACAACCCGTTCTAAAAATATTTGACTATCGCTTAAGGCGTACTGTGTTCCCCTTGTTTTGTATTTGCAGTGGCCTTTAAGCATATACACATCTCTTAATAGCTGGTTGCTATGTGCAGCACCATTCTCTTTGCCTCAGATTAATACTCTTTGCATATACAAGACAAAAAAATGAATAACGAATTCCCATTTGAGGAAATAAGTATTGAAAAAATTAAGGGAATAACAAGCAATATCTCGAAAATGGTTCACTCAACAACAAAAAAATGAATATGACATAAATTGTGTATTTTAACTTGATCTACATTTTTTGTGTAGTAAAACTCTGTCTATCTCTTATGGTTTACCAGTTATGCAAAAGTCGTTCACAATGAAGAATACTTTTGGAGACATTCCCAGAAAATTCAAGATATACATTTTGTCATGCAAATATCTTAAACATATGATATTTTAATCAAAATTGTTAGAGCCATTTTTGAGAAAATTAAAATTTTCGAAAAATGTTCCATGTAAAGGGTAATCTGGGGTGGGGGAATTTCCTTGAAAATCTTCGTGTTGTGAACCTAAATACCAAGTTTGGTGTTTATCCGACTGTTCGTTTCTGAGTTATGCTGTTCACAGACACAGACAGACACACACACACACACACACACACACACACACACACACGGACATGTTTCCAAAAATGCTTTTTTTTTTTTGGATTCAGGGGGTCTCAAAACATATATTTCCGGTGAAATCTCGGTATCGAATTTTTGGGTGGAATACAATACTTCCCCTACTTTCTATACGTAGTAGAGAAAGTAAAAATATAAAATAAGCACTATTTAGGTACTACTCTCTTTGAAATTACAACCAGATGTTGACACTTTCTACGCAGACTGTATGTGTTACGTACTGTGAATAAACAAAGGTATTATATCGCTTTCGTTGATTAAGCTAAACAAACCATTCCTAGGCTCAGCTGGGGTGGCAACTGGGGTCATGTTTCCAGAAGTGTTGCGCCAACTTCTACAATAACCGATATAATCCTTGCGCCGCACTTTTATGTTTAAGGACAGGGGTGGTGGTAGTGACAGATAGGGATTGGTTAATTGCAAAAATTGTGTTTCAGTGATCAGAAGTTTAATTCATGGGCGGAGTTTAAATGGTAACATTTATTTTGTTGCTTTCTCTTACAACAGAAAAATCTGGTCGTAGGTAATAAGCTCACAAATATTTTCTTTGAAAGATCGTCAAAAGCAGTTCTACAAGTTTTCTTTATACCCTATCCGTTACCTGAAATTCGCAAATGCTTAAACACAATTGCTGTAGGCAGGAAGTCTAGCGAATATCCGTTTCGAAAGAAGAATAGATTCAGGTTTGGTTGCCTTTAATGTTACCTGCGCTCAACAAGTTAAATGTTGGTGTAAGAAAAGAACGAAACGAAGAAATTGTCACACAAGCTTAATGCCGTGTACTTATTCATTTAGTTTCATCACTTTCACGTATCAACTAGTATTGGGGAAATATTTTTTAAAAAATCTGATGTGTTACACTCACATGACTTTCTCTACTCTTGTACAAACTATTTTTACAAACGCTTATTCTCCACATGCTTAATGTTAATCGAGATATGGAGATGCTAATCTTATTGCTAATTTTCTTGTAGGTGCAAGGAGAATATGGTAGGCTTTAAGCGATAGTCAAATATTTTAAGAGCTGGTTGCTATGTAAGGTATTCCATTCTCTTTGCATTACCAGGACAAAAAAAAAAAAAAAAGAATAACGAATTTGAGAAAAAGTATAAGTATTGGAAAATTTAAGGGAATAACAAGCAATATTTCGAAAATGGTACACTCAACAAATAAAATGTATATGACATAAATTGTGTATTTTAACGTGATCTACATTTTTGTGCAGTAAAATTTTGTCTATCTCTTATGGTTTACCAGTTATGCAAAAGTCGTTCACAATGAAGAATACTTTTGGAGACATTCCCAGAAAATTCGAGATATACATTTCATTTGTCATGAAAATATCTTGAACATATGATATTTTAATCAAAATCGTTAGAGCCGTTTTTGAGAAAATTAAAATTTTCGAAAAATGTTCCATATAAAGCGTAATCTGGGATGGGGGGATTTTCTTGAAAATCTTCGTGTCGCATTTTTGAAAGATACTGAGCTTAAATGGCAAGTTTGGAATTTACCCGACTTTTCGTTTTTGAGCTATGCTGCTCATATTTACGCACATACGCGCGCGCGCAGACCTTTTCCTAAAAATTGTTATTTTTTATTTGTAGAGCCTCAAAACCTGCATTTCCGGTGAAACTTCGATGTTAAATTTTTGGGTAGAAAGCAATTCCTTTTGTACCTACTATGTACGTGGAACAGAAAAGTAAAGAGGCCAAAATGACAATATAATTAAATACGGTTAATTTGTATAACATAATCTATATAAAATTATTAGAAAATGCAGTGATACAACTAAGCGTATTCGCAGGCATTGGCATGAATCCGAATCCTCGAATTTGATGAAATGAAATCGATACAATATTTCTGCACTAGCACGATCTTATATCAGCTGATATGTAGTACAACAACAACAACAATAATAATAATAATAATAATAATAATAATAATAAAAAGTTGACAAAAGTAAACTTCAGAGGGCGGAAACGATTTTTTACGAAGAACTTAAGGATGCACTAGATTAGATCTAATAATAAATGAAACATAAAATTATAGAACTGAATATTTATAAATTATATGATAAAATCGAAGAAAATTAATTTAATTGAAAAGATCGTATGAACTACACTACACGATTGAAGAAAGAATACCATTATTAATTAATAAGTACAAATCGTCAGGAAAAAGAGACATCGGACACCCCAGGAAAAGATGGGAGTAAAGAATGCGAAGGCAGGTGGAATGCCTAATCATCGAAATGAAGAAGAATATAATAATAATGTCTTCATAATTACTTTGTATAATACCTTATGTAATCGCAACTTAAGTGGAATCTCACAGAATGGTTTCATTGACAAATTAAGGAAACTCCAAGTGTATTACCCAAAATAGCGCGGAAAGCATTTTTACAAAAATGGTCTTTTTTACGTGAAAGAAAAAAGATAATAACCCTCATCGTAACAACAAACTCCTGATTGCGCATTTTGTCTGCAAACTGCAAAGTACAAACGGGGGACGGTTCATATAAGAATTGTGAGTGAGAATAGGCGGCAGTCAAGGGGACGATTCATGATTGAATCGTGCAGTAGGTTAGACCAGCAGCAAGCGGACGATTCATGAACGAATCGTGCAGTAAGGCAGGCGAGCAGACAAGGGTACGATTCATGATTGAATCGTGCAGTGGGTTAGACCAGCAGGCAAGCGGACGATTCATGAACGAATCGTGCACTAAGGCAGGCGAGTAGACAAGGGTACGATTCATGAACGAATCGTGGTGGACACGATTCAATCTGAATCGTGCAGTAGGGTAGACCAACAGACAAGGGGACGATTCATGAATCGTGAACGAATCGTTTCTTGACTCGTGAACGAATCGTATGAATCCTTTACTGCAAAAGAATCGCTCGACCCAACCCTAATTGGACATATATATATATATATATATATATATATATATATATATTAAAATGTTTGAATATCATGCGGCTGTGGCTACGGTAGCCTTGCAAGTATGGTACTCATTTCACATTGTTGATAATTAACGGATCCCTGGTTTCAAACCATCGATCCCGTTCCAAAAATTCCTCAAAGGTAAACGTACGCGGTACCTATATGGTTTATTGGCATATAACTCCATCTTCTTGTTTGTATAAAGGAGCCATTTAGTCAAAATGACGCAAATAACATATCCATTTGTTTGCAGCATTTAGGAAATAATAATGTCACTTCTATCCAGCATTATCATATATATGTATACGTACATTTATGTTTAAAATTCGTTTTATTTTATAACATTTAAATACAAAAAATCTCAAAAATCTAAATAAAGTAATACAAACTCACACTGCTGCCATCTCTTACGGACGGAGCTAGCCATCTAGACCGCCTCTAGTGGTAAGGAATTAAACTGCTACAGTATAGGAGGTGGGGAGTGCATTGCATGGATGTAAATACACGCGCGCGCGCGCGCACTCACACACAAACACACACACACACACACACACACACACACACACAAGTGTTGTTAAGTGTTTGGATTGTTCATTTCTTGGTCATTCTCTTAAAGTTCTTTCAACATTCACCCTTTTCTCGCAATTGAATGGAAACAGTATGGAATTTTAAGGCCAGCACATGGCGCCTAGTTCTTAAACATTTGACTGTCGTTTTTCCCTTTGTATTTATATGAAATGTGTATTGTAGCTATTTCTGAAAGGTTTATTTGCATTAAAATGTAGTAAATATAAAAATTAGCCTGAGTAAGAATAATTTGTATACCCACTAATAAATGATAGAGGGTAGAGAAGGTCATATGAATGTATCACATTAAAATTTTTATTCAGGGAGCCTCAAAACATGTATTTGCGGTGAAATCTCAGTATCGAATTTTTGGGTGGAATGCAATATTTTCTCTACCAATGTGTAGGAGGTGGAGAAAGTAAAACGCTTAGGGCATTGTATCAGAATGGGCAGTAAATATGATTAGACAAAATAAATAAAGCCTTGCCTTACATAAAACAAATAAATAACACAACTGAAGAGCTTGATGCAATAACATGTCACATCACTAGCTTAACAGGAGGAGACATTTCATGTTGTTATTCCCTGTCTTATACTTTCTTTAAATCTCAATATATCAGCAAATTATTACTTTTTCTAATTTTCCATTCCTGTTTAAATACATAGGCAATGTGAAACTCTAGTTTATGATATTGTTGCACCAAGTGCTTCAGTTATATTAAAGGAAAAGGGTGTTTATGTATAATTTTCCTTCTGTCTTTCTTGTTTACCTTCCATTCATTTATGTAGTAACTACATGTTGTAGTATCATTTATGCCCCATCGATGAACCACTTTTATTAATTTGTAATTTTTTTAAGTTTCAGTTTTCCTTTCTAAATCTGCATCCATAAACTTTTATCTGTATCCAAAAAAATTTATTAAGCAATGCAGAGGGAAATCTTACATGTCGGCTGAACGGCACATTCTCCATTAAATTAATCAGTTTATTTCCAACATTATTTGTTGTCATTAATCTGAAAAAGTTGTGAGTGAAAATGTTCTCTAGATGTTCCACGTAGCTTATAAGGGTAGAACTTGAATATTTTAGGTTTCCAAATGTATCTATACTCTTATTCTCATGTGCTTTAAAATGAGAATACAAATTGGTATAATTATAATTATTTGCTTATGGTGAATATGCCAAGCATGTACCACATTCATGAATGGTTAAGCATCTTTTAATTAAGTACCCATACATACACTGTGTTCTTGAAGTTAAACGCTTCGAACGAATACGTTTTGTTTATTTTATTATTTGCGCATTTTAACTGCTGGGCTTGATCTTCAACTCAACAGTTCTTTTATGCAGTGTAAAAGTTAGAATATTTGTTAATGCTTAAAGGTTTGCTGCTTTTATGGCGAGAGGTAGTAAGAGAAAAGGCGGCCGATGGTGCACAGCACCTGTTTACTCGGTTTCAATATGGCAGACTTCGCGCATGCGCACTATATTTTGGCGCATGGATTACAGCCGAGCTTTCTTTCTGTGTACCTACTCTCTATTCTGTGATGCAATCATAACTATGAAGGAATTAGGAAATAATATATTATATTCACTTAAATTGCAGGAGGGAGAAAATTAAGAATAGGAAATTGCTCAACTCATCTTAAAGCTGCCTCGACTTCGGTGCGAATTACAGTAATACAAATTTGTTCATAAAATTTCGCTCTTTCCCCCTGTTAACTGCATTTGAAAATAAATCTAAATAAAATCAATGTATAAGGTTAGATTACCATAAGTTAGGTAACAAAAGGAAAATAAATAAGTTAAGGAAAATAAAAATCGTTAATTAATTAGGTTATAATAGTACACAGCGAATTTTGGAGGCTAAATTGCACAGAGTTGTATTTGTGCCAGAAACAATGAATTCAATTACATAATTTTAACTCAAAGTAAGATTATACAAGTGTTTAGAATAAATGCCACACATAATGTGGTGTGTGGTCCAATACTGAATACTGTAAATACAGAAATGCTGCTTTCATAATTTTGTGTCTATTGGCAATGTTCAAGTTCTAATACTCTACAAAACAAACGAATGATACCTGAACTTAATTTAAAATGTTCACTTCACTGCTCTAGGGATCCGCTAAAAATTTAAAATAAAAAGCATTCCTCTAGCATTGCACCATTAACAATGCATTTTTCTTATTGGCACCGCACTGTGAGCTTTGCAAATAATTGGCATTAAATCTTGTAAACCATTTATTATAATTTTAGTTAAAGCGCAACCAGAGAAAAATGCTGACAAATCTGAGTAAAAAAGGGGGTTACAAAAACTGAATAACATGTCTGGATTTTATATGAATTTATTTATTCATAGTCAACTAAAAGAAATTTAAAGCAAATCTTATTATGCTTCGGCACGACAGTCCAATTTCGAGAATTGTAATTACATTTCAGCGAACATAACCTAACGCAGCACAACATGATACACATTATAAATAAACCGAGCTATTTATAACTGTGTAATGCACATGCTTAACTTCATTGATTACTTAACAATCACAACTTTACGGCCAAAATTCAGTTTTTCGGACCACATTAACAGCGTGTTTAAGTCTGTGCTGCGAATATCATTTAAACGCAACGCAGAACCAAATACTACGGTAGAATCTGCTGTGCAACTATCGAATGAAAGCCATTACAGGAAACTATCTTTAGCAATCGATTGTGTAAAACAAGGGTGGCGAAAACGCCTTCCTTCCGCGAGTCACCAAGTATGCAACACGCACTGCATCACTCAGCAGCATGTGAAAAACAAAAGGACAGTTTCAAAGAGGGAACGGCGCCTGCGAGTCCCATTTTCGCCACCTCTGGTGTAAAACATTCAGTTGGCCCATCACTAACTGGATCTATGTAGGTCTAAGCGTGCAGGTGTACCCTTGGTTGTAGACATGGGGCGATTCATAAACGAATCGTTCATATGAACGATTACAAGAAAGAATCGTATGAATTGTATCAGTCCTAGCATGAATCGTCGTTCAAAATGAATAGTAAGAGTCGTGTATGAATCGTGGTTCAAAATAAATCGTAAGAATCTGGTATGAATCGTCGTTCAAAATGAATCGCAAGAACCGTACATGAATTCTCGTTCAAAAAGAATCGCGAGAATCGTGCATGAATCGTCGTTCAAAAAGAATCGTGATCAGGGCATTCTCGATTCATTCTCTCTTGCGCTTTGTTTACTACTCACTCTTAGCTTTGGCTTCCAAGCCGAGCCCGGACGAATGCT
Source organism: Deroplatys truncata (assembly GCA_030765065.1). Classification (NCBI taxonomy): domain Eukaryota; kingdom Metazoa; phylum Arthropoda; class Insecta; order Mantodea; family Mantidae; genus Deroplatys; species Deroplatys truncata. The sequence goes on from CM060980.1 coordinate 88,421,855, forward strand.
GCCGAGTGAGTACGATGATGAGCAGGAAAGTTACCAAGCATTGTGATGCTATATCATAGTATACGAAAACAGAACAGCACCGCAATATTATATATTGCCGAGTTCTGTCGATTCGTAGTAGTGAATTGTACAGGTTGATAGATTCGTTAGAATTTATGATGTGAATTGGTAGATCAACACGATTCTTTGAGATGCTGATGGCATAACCTAGGACTATCGAGTTCAGCCGAGAAAGATTAATTCTTAAAAACGAATTGCGTAAATAGCTGTAAAGCGCAGTAAAATGAATCGTAAGCATTGCCAATGGAGGAACGGAGGCTGGAGTATAAACAATAGCAGTAATTTTCAGTACTTTACTGAGAGATCTGATACACAGTATTATAATATACAATACCAGAATATATGCAAAATGGAGGAAAAATAGGAAAATTTTGAATTCTTGGTTTGAATAACTTTTAAAATTATATAATTTAAAAGAATTAATTTGTATACTATAATCCACATTAGAAGTATAAGAACATGCATCGATATAACTAAGCCAATTCTAATACATTAAAAGCACCTGGAATATGCTGATGTAAAATTTATGTAAAAAATTATTATTCTCTTCATACCTTTTTACGTATTTATAAAAATTATATAGCTTATTTTCGCGTGCAACTTCGGTAGTAGTGACGAATAATAATAATAATAATAATAATAATAATAATAATAATAATAATAATAATAATAATAATAATAATAATAATAATAATAATAATAATAATAACAACAACAACAATAATAAAATTGCACAAAAGTAAAATTCAGACAGCGGAAATAAGATTTTTACGAAGAACTTGAGAATGCACTGGAATAGATCTAATAAGAAATGAATCGATAAAATTAGAGAACTGAATATTTATAAATTATATCATAAAATTGAAGAAAACTAACTTAGTTGGAAAGCGATATGAACTACATGACTGAAGAAAGAATACCACTATTAATTAACAAATACAAACCGTCGGGAAAAAGAGACATCGGATACCCAAGAAAAAGATCTTCATAATTACTTTGCATAATACCGTACGTAATCGTAACTTAAGTGGAATCACACAGGTTGATTTTTATGACAAATTCAGGAAACTCCAAGTGTATTATCCAAAATAACGCGGAAAGCGCTTTTACATACATAGCCCCTATCGTAACAGAAAAAAAGGCCTGCTTGCGTATTTTGGCTGCAAACTGCAAAGTACAAAGGGGGACGATTCATATAAGAATCGTGAATGAGAATAGACAGCAGGCAAAGCGACGATTCATGAACGAATCGTGCACTAGGGCAGGCCAGCAGACAAGGGTACGATTTATGATTGAATCGTGCAGTACGGTAGACCAGTAGACAAAGTGACGATTCATGAACAAATCGTGCGCTAGGAGAGACTAACAGACAGGTAGCAAGAGGACGATTCATGAATCGTGAACGAATCGTATGAATCGATTCATGAACCGTGAACGAATCGCATGAATCGATTACTGCAAAAGAATCGCTCGGCCCCATCCTTAGTGGAGAGGTGTTAGGCTAGACAGAGGTTGAGTAGAGCATGGTTTATATGAGAAGTATAGGAAAACGAGGAGAGGTGTTAGGCTAGACAGGTGTTAAAGGTAGAAGGTGTTTTATATGAGAGGTATACGAAACCAATGAGAGATCCTCAGCTAGACAGGGGGCAGGAGGGGAAGGCGCTTTATGAGAGGTAGGGGATACGGGGAGAGATGCTAGACTAGACAGAGGTTTAGAGTAGAGTATGCGTTTATATGTATGAGAGGTATAGGAACAGGAGAAGCGTTAGGCTAGACAGATACTGAAGGAGTAGAAATATGAGCTTATATACAGGAGAGATAGGGAATACGAGGAGAGGAGCTAGACTAGTCAGGACTTGAAGGGTAGAATATGACTTTTTATATGGGAGGGATAGCAAACCGAGGGGAGGTATTAGGCTAGGAGGGTTTGAGTAGGCGTTTATAAGGAGAGACGAGAAAATGGAGAGAGATCCTATGCTAGGAGAGAGTTGAAGGAGTGGCAAATGTGCTTTATATGGAAAAGATAGGGATTACGGGGAGAGATGCTAGACTAGACAGAGGTTGAGAGTAGAGTATGCGTTTATATGTATGAGAGGTATAGCAACGGGAGGAGAAGTGTTAGGCTAAACAGACACTGGAGGCGTACAAATATGAGCTTATATACAGGAAAGATAGGGAATACGAAGGGAGGAGCTAGACTAGTCAGGACCTGAAGGGTAGAATATGGCTTTTATATGGGAGAGATAGCAAACCGAGGAGAGGTATTAGGCTAAGGAGGGTTTGAGTATGCGTTTATAAGGAGAGACGAAAAAACGGAGAGATCCTATGCTAGGATAGACAGGTGTTAAAGGTAGAATGTGTTTTATATAGGTTAGATAGGAAACCAAGGAGAGATACTCAGCTAGAAAGGGGACAGGAGGGAATGCCCTTTATGAGAGGTAGGGATACGAGAAGTGCTAGGCCAGACAGATGTTGAGTAGTAGAGTATGCGTTTATATGGATAAGATAGGGATTACGGGCAGAGCTGATAGGCTAGACAGATACTGAAGGAGTAGCAATATCGGATTATATACAGAAGAGATAGGGAATAGGAGGGAAGGTGCTAGACTTTGAAAGCGACTTTAGACGAGAACTTCATGGAAAGCTGCTGTCAATGCTAGAAAACTAATTCTAGACAGCTCCAGCACGTAACCCATTCATGCTAAAAAGCTAACCCACTCACGCAAAAAGGTAACCCACTCACGCTAAAAAGGTCACACACTCACGTAAAAAGGTGACCCACTCACGCAAAAAGTTGACCCACTTACGTAAAAAGGTGACCCACTCATGCAAAAAGGTGACCCACTCACGCAAAAAGGGTAACCCACACACGCTAAAAGGTGACCCACTCACGCAAAAGGTGACCCACTCATGCAAAGGTGACCCACTCACGTAAAAAGGTGACCCACTCACGCAAAAAGGTGACCCACTCACGTAAAAAGGTGACCGACTCATGCAAAAAGGTAACCCACTCACGCTAAAAGGTAAGTAAGTCAGGTAGTATCACCGGGTAGGCCAGATTCCGGGAAGTGGATCTAGCATAGTTCCGTTTGATTTCACTGGTAATTCAGATAGTATCGTAGGTATTTTAGGATAATTCAGGTAGTATCATAACAGTTTAGGTTAATTCAGGTAGTATCACAGGATAGGACAGATTTCATGGCATGTATGTGTATAGTCCATATGATTTCACAGGTAATTCAGAGAGTATCATAGGTATTTAGAATAATTCCAAGTATCATAGCTATTTAGGATAATTCAAGTATCATAACCATTTAGGTTAATTCAGGTACTATCACAGGGTAGGACAGATTTCGGGAAGCGGATATAGCATAGTTCCGTATGATTTCACAGGTAATTCAGATAATATCGTAGGTATTTAGGATAATTCAAGTATCATAGGTGTTTAGAGTCACTCAGCTAGTATCACAGGAGGCTAGATTCCAAGGGCAGGGCGTATCATAGCTGTATATGATTTCATAGGCAATTCAGCTAATATAGTGGGCATTTAAGCTAATTCAGCTAGTATCACAGGGGGCTAGATTCCAGAGGCTGACTGCATCATAGCTGTGTATGATTTCACAGGTAATTCAGCTAGTATCGTAGGTATTTAGGCTAATTCAGCTAGTATCACAGGAGGAGAGATTCCAGGGGTTGGGTATAGCATAGTTTCGTATTTCACGGTAAATTAAGAGAGTATCGTAGGTATTTAGGATAATTCAAGTATCGTAGGTGTTTAGAGTAATTCAGCTAGCATTACAGGGGCGTACGTTTCAGGGGTCGGTTATAACATAGTTTCGTATTTCACAGATAGTTCAAGTAATATCGTAAGCATGGGGTAATCAGAATAGTTTCACAGATATTCGTGATAATTTCGATCAGCGATTTGTATCACAGCTATTTAAGGTAATTGCAGATGATTCAGATTGTATCAAAAGTATTTGAGTCATTTTAACAGATAATTCAACTAGTATCATTGATATTTACGGTAAACCAGATAGTATCACAGGTGGTCGTGTTAATTTCGAGCAGGGATTCGTATCAGAGTTATTTGACGTAATTTCACATTATTCGGGTAGTATCACAGGTATTTAGGTCATTTTAACAGGTAATTCAGATAGTATCACAGGTATTCATGGTAATATAGAGAGTAATTAGATTATAAACATTTCTCATCCAATGTTACAAAACTTTATGTACTTCTTTCTAAATCTTACACACCTTTTATACGTTAAACAGTTAGTGTGCGAGGCAGAGAGGGATAAACTGCATATTGGTTTACAAATTGAATAGCTTTGCGTCAACATATCTTTATTTTAGTTCATCGTAGGCGCCTCTCCCCTTTATCTAGGCTCGAGACAAGAACTAGAATTGCTCCGAATGACAGGGTTAACACCTTCCCTTCCATCTTCTTCTTTCTCCATCAGGCGTCTGCTAGTTTCACACGGATAAAATTCATTTTTTAAGATTCTAGACTCACGAGAAAAGCTTCATTTTCGACTTACATTCTCTTAAGCACTGTTTGTAATACGGTAATGTCCATAAGTATAGGTAGTTATTCCATCTTCGGCAGTAACTATTTTATCATCAAAGGGATTCAATGCAATTTTATTCATTTGGAATGTGATAACAGCGTGCTTTTGTGATAGGATTAGATTTATAGGCATTCTGATGATTTCACAGGTTTCAACACAGTCTGTATAGCTGCCAAACGTAATGTAATGTACTGCTTAATAGCACTACGTTTTATACCTTTAATTTTTCTATCATTGAGCCGTGGATATCTAGTCTATACATCTTTGGTCGTAGTCCGACAAAGCGCTGGATGATTTTAATATTAGCCTCATTTTTAAATTTCCCAAACACCTTCTTGTTTAGAGCTGAATAGCATATAAGGCTTGTAGGAAAATCAGCAGTATCCAGATGCTCAAGAAAACGTAGCTTGTCATGGTACACATCTTCAGTTGTTACACGATGAATGAATGAAGCAGTATCCATGTACATAAGCTTCAGGTTTTCAGCTCCGTAATATGGTAACAACACATCATAATGATAGTGATACATTAATGTCTTGGAGATGTCCAACACCCTCATACCAATGTATATAGGCTTGTTGAATACAATCTGACGAGAGGCTATATGTACAGCAGCTAGATTAGCAGCATATATTGTCCTATCGATAAACGTAGGCTTGGCGATCAGCTTCTCTAGAGTCTTCTCATTTGTCACCAGTCGTATATCCATACGGTTACGTAGATTCTCCATAGTTTTTCCAAACATGTTAAAGAGCTTGTGGAAGTCCTTCTCGAAATCATTTGCAGCTTGTTGTCGTAGCCTGTTGTTAAATTCCACATAAGGTTTTAACCACTATGACTGTTGGAATTGTAGCACACGAGGGATTTTACTCAAACGTAACCCATGATTAAGAGCTTGCTTCAAAGCCATGTAATGTACTACATACTACTTTAGAGGTCCAAGATGAGGTATAAGTTTCTTTGTAGATGATTCTAATGGTTTCACACACTCAGGCAGGAAAGGTAGATCGTTGTGTAGATCGTGAAGTTCTACAGGATACTCGATGTCTATGACGTCACGTCCAGAGACAGGATGTCCGGAAGTATCAAACATGTTAAAACTCGTTCCATAGCTATCTGTATATGATATCACACAAACAAGAGAAGTATTCTCACACTCTCATTCAGTCAGATGTTTCCATTCAAAGCCTACCACCACCACCACCACCACCACCACCGCCACCACCACCGCTACCACCACCTATTACACCAAAGCTAGCACAACCTCTATTATCACAATACTTAAAAGTAAAAGCTTAAAAGGTAACGTAGAAGGTTTTCCCCCTTATTTAGTTAAATGTATGTATACACTGCATTATCTCATGTTTTCATTCCCTTTTCAATTCTTCCTTTCCATCTTCTCCCAGAAAGACCATTACATTGCACTACAATCATGAGCAAAGCAATTTTTCCAGAGTTATGCAGATTTTAAGCTTATAGAATAGAACCTAGTAATGCTTTAATAAATGTATTTTAGTAATTTAGCTCCCCCGCATCAGCATTTACCATTTAATCTTTACTCGAACCTGATATGATCCATAGGCTTGAAGATATATGAAATCACCCCTTCGGAATTCGATCTGAGTAATTTTAAGTAATTTTTGTCATGATGACGATATTTAGGGACTAGATACTTGTTTACTTTTTATTTGACGTGTATATCTAAATTAGATTACGAGTTATTAAATTTGTAAATAAATTTCATTGAATCGGTATTCGAACCCAGAACACCAGGAACAAAAGTATTTATATTAGTTTGGTATGTTAAACAGAGCTGCATTCAGTTATGCTATCAACCTAAGTGACATATCCTAGAGTATAGAGGAAAATTAAGGAAACCATTAAAAGATGGGGATTCGAACTAAAGACAACTGATTGATAATTATATACAGTGTTAGTTACCCATCACAGGAGCTATCAATCATGCTTTGGTCCACTCCTCTATCTCTCTTAGTTTCCGAGATAATGGAGATTTAAAAATTAAGAATGGAACCCAGGACGCAGGTACCCCAATATACATTCACAAGAAACTACCTAATGCTATAAATGTAATGAAGTTTACTTTGCGTCTTTATCTTAATTAGTTCAGTAGTTATTAAATTTATAATTAAATTTCATTTTATCAGTATTCGAACACAGAACGCCAGGAACAAAATTATTTATAATATTAGTTTGGTATGTTAAATACAGCTGTACGCAGTTACGGCATCAATCTGAGTGATATATTCTAGAGTATAGAGGAAAAATAAGGAAGTCATTGGAAGATCGGGGTTCGAACTAAGGACAACTGATCAATAATTATATATAGCATTAATTACCCATTATAGCAGCTATCAATCATGCTTTTGTCCACCCCTCTATCTCTATTAGTTTCCGAGATAATGGAGATTTAAAACTTAAGGATCAAACACAGGACACCAGGTACCCAAGTATACATTCACAAGAAACTACCTAACGACATTAATGTAATAACGTTTCTTTGTTGTCTTTATCTTAATGAGTTCTGGAGTTATTAGAAGATGGATTTGTAATAACCCCTAGGATTCGAACCCGCGCAACCCGATCAACTTTAAACAATACCGCAATGACGCGCCGCATTCCAAGGATTTAACTAGTTTTTATTCCATTGCTCTATCTGTTTTCATTCAGGAGATATAAGCGATTAATCAGTAGTATAGAAATGACTGGGGAGGGGGCTAATTAGCATATTAATTGCACATTCCTGCAAATTAAGTGCACCAGAACTCTTATTTCTATACTTATGTATACAAGGTTTATACATGCATAAAACTTGAACATTTGAAGAAAACAGAACACCACTAGGCGCGCAGTTCTTGCAACGCACAAATGATTCCAGCTAATTCTCGCACCGGTAAAGCTCACGTAACTTATAAAATAAGTAGACCTTTCGAAGTGAGTGCGTTGAAATATATGCTGCGGACTTATGATCATTTGACGTGTTTAGCAGGCCATATTTAACTTCTGTAATTCAAAAGTTGCTCATTTTTGAGCCTGAATATGGATATTCTGATGCTACTAAGCCATCTTGTGTTGCATAGAGATCCGAGCTGCAGTAGTATGGCAGGAAATGCTGGAAATATTATAATTGACATAAAAAAGAATTCGTTTCAGCTACTCCTGATTTGTGGACAGAAAATTACCACACGATTTTCGATAAAACATTTTGAAAGAAACTTAAGGACTCTCCTACTGATAACCAGAGAGAATTCTTTCATTTTAGTCACGTTAGCTAATTTAGAGTTAACGCAACGCTTAAGAAAACCATGACTTTGGTAATGTTTGCAGTATTGTACCAGGAAAAGATGCCTGAACATTTCTAACCGCATGCAGATATACTTTCCTGCATTATTATGCATGAGAGCATCACATATGTATGTTACAATATACATATTACGTTATATTTACCATTTCAGTTTTATTAATGATGACACCTGCAAATTTTATTGCTTTTGAAGCCCACTGCTATAAGAACGTACTACGATCAATGCGTCTTCTATGCGAAACGAAGCCGAAAAAAGTATTAAATAATAATAATAATAATAATAATAATAATAGTTACAGGAACAAAAGTCTGTAAGACTGCGTTTATATCAAAATAATATAAAACATCTGAAAAGCATTGGCGGCTGGGAAAACTATGTGGTGATATACGTATATGTATGCACATACATACATACGAAACGAAGCCGAAAAATGTATTAAATAATAATAAATAATAATAGTTACAGAAATAAAAAATTTTAGGAATGCATTTATATCAAACTAATATAAAACATCTGAAAAACATTGGCGGCTGGGAAAACTATGAGGCGATACATACATACATACATACATACATACATACATACATACATACATACATACATACATACATACATACATACATACATACATACATACATACATACATACATGCATGCATTCATACATACATACATACATACATACATACATACATACATACATACATACATACATACATACATACATACATGTTGGCTGTGATTATACTCAGCCTCGTAATCCAAGTTGCTGCTAAACATTATCCGAATCAGTTAATTTTGGAAAAGCTGTCTATATAGTGCTAACTTAGAGCCATCAATCTGTAAGTTATCTTAAAATTGTGTTCGGCATTGTGTAAATTTATTACATGCGCGTAAAGGTATATTTCTTAATAAATAAATTTGTTATACGCCATGAAATTACTAAAGGAAATAAAGAAACAAACACATTCTTCACCGCGGGATGCCAAACCCCGGTTTCGTGTATGACAATCAGAAATGTTAATCACTGCTGTACACTGCAGTACTACGAAACACTATAATTATATGTTATTGTTGATGTAGTCTACTTACGCCACGAATGCCAAGCTGTGTAAATACCAGTCACTGTATTTTGTTCTCGTGGTTAAAACAGAACACGAGCACTCGGCCTGGCCCGAGAGTGATCCTCCGGCGATGAAGAGCGAGCGGAAAGAAAACAGGAGTAAGAGTGATCATACATGGAGAGAAATCGCAAAAGCCGAGCGCCGAAACCGGTTGAGATCGGTCGTTTGCAGTCCTCTAGTCACAAGCAGCGCCAGATAGAGATTCAATAATTTCACTGACTCAGAAGGACTCAATACGCAAGAGATGACCTTCAGAAGACACCCAGTGGCACTTATTTGAAGGTTTAGAACGTATTGCTGAGACTGAGGAGTGTGAAAGATTTACAGAGGATATAACGTAAGCAGAAGATAAAATAAGCAGATGTTTTGATAAGTGAATAGCGATGGAGGTGGCGCGCGGTAACGTGTGTGACTCATATTCTGGAGGTTCCCGTAGACCGCCCACTCTGACGCATGGGTTTTTCGCGGTTTCCCCGGGTCAGCAGGCGAGTGCTGAGGCGGTTTATCTTCTATCACGACTCTTCTAGCCCTCATTTCCTGTACCCATCATCTTCCTTGTCATCTGACGCAGGTTTGTAGTAGCAGGCGATGGTGCTCGGTGAGTTGGGGCAGGGCGGTGGCTGTGCGATCTGTGGAGGTTTGTTCCTGACGTCCTTCCAGGGACAACTTGTTTAGGACCCGCCTCTGGGTGCTTTCGGGCAAGCGTTCCTTCGGGGACCCCCGCCTCAGGGCATATGGGTGAGCGCGGACGGTGTTGGAGGCGTTTCATCTGGAAACATTAGAGACTCCGTCCATGATTGCACGCCATTATCATCCGGATCTGGTCGCTCTTTGGGTCTTTTTCCTCATTCCTCCCTACCAGGGGTCACTTTAGAACTAAAAGGGGACGAAAGCCTGCGTGCGGTGCTCTGCTCCGGTTTCGGAGTCCCTCCGTTCGTCAGTAACTTTATCGTTTTGGATAAGTGGATGAAATATGAGTAATTAGCTGTGTTACTCAGGATTGCTTGGATACACTCTGTAAATAAGGCGTTGAAAATAAGGATAGGGAAATATTTTGAATGTCCTGGGTATTTACAATTTTCACTCGCCACTAGTGTACAAAGATTTATCCATATTGATTAAATGGTACAAATCTGTAGGTGCATAAGGTGTTAAAATATGATAAGGAATAGTTTTTTGAGATTGTAAAGTTTCCGCAAGTACACAAGTCTGTGTTCTGAATAGTCAAAACAGGTACTGTCAATGAGGGGTTGAAAATTAAAGGTAAGGGTAGTTTTAAACATTTCAAGTTACCATATAATATAAAATAAGGATTGGATATCTTTCGGAAGCTGTAAGGTAACCTATGGTTATTACCGGGGCCTAAAGTGTAGGTAATTCTACAATATTTCCACCAGATGGGCTAAACAGTGTGGATTTCTATAGTGAGGTTGAAGATATGGTAGGGTGGTTTTTTAGAGTCGTAATATAGACTATACCTTTCTTTGGTCCTATAGTAGATATAAGTGTAGAATGTTTTGTTAGGATAGGCCAAAGAATGTTGATTTATAAGTTAGATGTTAAAAATAGGGTTTGAAAATAAGGGGGTGGAAATGTTTGAAAATTTTAAAGTAGCTTATCGGTTATGCCAGATTCTGTAAAAATTATTCCAAGAATACTTCTTGGCAACAAAATCCAGTGATGTCAGGGGGATTAGTGATATGAATACGACACACAACCCCCCTCCTCCAACAACTCAATTTTAAAAATTTCTAAGACTCTCGCATTTGAGCCTTTGAGTTGGAAGTCATTAAAATCGCCAAGTTCACAATAAAGTGCCAAAATATCCTTTGATCTCCTTGTTCAACAAAACGGGAGTCGTCCTCCGTGATCTAGGGTTACCAACCTAACCTCTAGTTCGCCAGGTTCGCGAGTTGAACCTAACGGGGGGGATGGATTTTTCTTGACGTAAAATCCTTAGCATAACTTCCTTCGAAAGGGAAGCAAAGCCAGTGCTCCCGTGTGGTAGTTTTATGGCACGTTAAAGAACCTCAAGCATGATAAAGAGCAAAAGCAAAATTTCTGGTCTTTCACGGCCAATATACAGGTAGAGCCAAAAAAAACTACGAACCGGCTGCGCAGTGTTTTTCCTGTCCGCGTCCCCCGGCGCTTGTTGCCGTATGCCGCTATCATAGAAAGGCGCGGATGAAACCATACAACATTTATAAAACAACTTTTCAAGGCTTTACTTACCAACTTTAAGGAAGGAGATGCTGAAACTGGCCACCGTCGTTGTCCATAATTTTGGCACCACTTTAGGAAACTATCCATCACTCGCCGTAGTTCACGTTGAGAAGTGCTGGCAATTTCCTGGCGGATATTTTGTTTTAATTCCTCCAGGGTGTGTGGGTTTATGTTTTATACTTTATGTTTTAAGTTACCTCAGAGATAGAAATCGCAGGGGGTTAGGTCGGGGGTTCGAGAGGGCCACAAATCTGTAATAATAATTCTGTCCTCAAACACACTTTCAGTTGTTGTCATCGAAATATTGGCCGTATTAGCTTTTGCAGAGTCTTGTTGAAAAAAGGCAAAAAACACTGCCTGTCTATTAACTCTCTAAAAACAGGGGCAAAATTGTATTCACGTATGCACTGGTTTCAACTATTGACTCGGAATAAAATTGACCCTATAACTCTTTCGTCGTCTTTTAGATTTCTTAGCCTGAACACTTCGTGACCTGAGATTTATTGTAAAGTTCATGAATTGCTGTGCGGCCTGGAATTTTGCACCTGGAAATCTTTCTGCAAATCGTACCTTCACCTGGCAAACTGATTGAGTTAACACATACGAATCATAAATAAATACATGCTGTGCAGTAGAAAACATATACTGATCCATAATATAATTTGTGACTAAGTACAATACAAAATAATAAATAACTCGTAATAACTGAACTACATCACATCATCGTCAACTCAATACAGCACTTCAACTGCAGAGCAAAACCACGTCAACAACGTCAACCTAGTTTATAGCAGCAGTGCGTTATGTTTCCACACGCCCAGTGGAAAAACACCGCGCAGCCGGTAATACTGTTCATGAAGTACCCCTTCATGACGAAAAAATTGGTGTATGGTGCGCCATGAATGTAGAAAGAGTTATAGGGCCAATTTTATTTCGAGTCAACAGTTAATGCCCGTACATATGTGAATACAATTTTGCCCCTCACTTTTTATTAGGGAATTAATAGCCAGGGAGCGTGATTTTGCCTTTTTTCAACAAGACTCTGCAACAGCTTATACGGCCAATATTTCGTTGAAAACAATTTAAAGTGTGGTTGAGGACAGAATATTTGTAGAGATTTGTGGCCACCTCGGTCCCCCGAACTAACTTCCTGCAATTTCTATCTCTGGGGTAACTTAAAAGAAGTGTACAAGATAAACCCACACACCCTGAAGAATTAGAACAAAATATCCTCCAGGAAATTGCCAGCATTTCTCAACATGAACTACGGCGAGTGAAGGACAGTTTCCTAAAGTGATGCCAAAAATGTATGGACAACGACGGTGACCAGTTTCAGCATCTCCATTCATAAAGGTGGTAAGTAAAGCCTTTAAAAATAGTTTTAAAATTGTTGTATGGTTTCATCCGCGCCGTTCTATGATAGCGGCAAACGGCAACGAGCGCCGAGGACGCGGACAGGAAAAGCACCGCTAAGCCGGTTCGTAGTTTTTTGGCTCTCTCTGTAGAATGGGACGCTAAGAACCATACTAGTTAAAGAGCGTCCACAAAATTAAAAAAGGGAAAGATAAAAGGAAGAAAAAAACGGATTGAAATTCCTCAATATATGTAATGAAACCCCAACCAAATCTCTCAATTTTAAAATTTCTGGAAATATTTCATAGCCTAAGTAAATCCGGAAGAACTGTGATTTGCAGTGGTGAAAGGATTATGAAAATCAGTTGAGGGTTATCCAAACTTTCCCGCTCCAAAGAAGCACACACATTTTCATCTAATATAACCTTTATTTCGCCACAAAATACGTTAAATTACATTATATATAAGTAGGTTATATAAGACAGAACTAGGCGACAAAAATGGTGATATATGGGAGAGAGGGAAAACGAGGAGAGATGCTAGGCTGGGCCGGGGTTTGAAGGTCAGAAAATGGTGATAAATGGGAGAGATAGAGTATACTAGGGGAGATGTTTGGGAAGGTGAAAGGGGATATATCATACATATTATACATTGTACATTTGAAAGGGGATATATCATACATATTATGCATTGTACATTTGAAAGGGGATATATCATACATATTATACATTGTACATATGAAAGGGGAACCATACACATAAGAATTGTATAGCAATAATTTAATTCACTGAATGTTAAAACATTCAACATGTAACTTTGTACAGAGCTATTTATAAGCAACGGGCGCGCTAGCTACTGGAATTGGAATTCCTGGAACTCCTAACGACCGTGCCTGGCACAGAGTGGTACGACGCTACATGATGGCGCTGAAGCGCAAGGTTCTGAAACCTCATATTTTCATACATGCTTGGGTAACGCGGCCTGAGGGCCAATGGGCAGCATCGTTACATTTTCAAACGTAGAGGACGGCGTGGGTAAGCCGCCCTATATAAGACCAGATTTTGCCGAGGGGGCACTCTTACTTATTACCAGTTCAGCGCAACAAGAAGTCACGCCAACGCAAGGTGCTACAGATGCACGTGGGTGCATATAAGGGTGGGGATGCGTGTGAAGATAGATAGGCTCCTGATAAATATTCAACTGGTGGGATAAAGTAAATGGGAAAAGCTAGCCGCCCATATTTATTTGAATAATGAAATAAACATCAGTTATAAAGGGAAAACTTGCAGTGTATTTTTAACTTGCCTCACCCACTAGAACCTGAGATTAAAGAGACTTAGCAATTAGGTAGAAATGGAGTCCTCAACTACCGACGAGCATCACTAGCCGAGGAAGAAAAATACTAAAACAGCACGCTGCAAGAGTCGACCAACCATTTCCCGCTACAAAGGCTGGGGTTGAATATATTGGGGGCTGTTTTTCAGGACAGTGGAGTAATTTTAGGGGGTATTTAGAGCACTAGAACAGCTATAGGTTTGCCTAGAAGCACTTATAGATCTTTTGGGGAACTTTTAGGTTATTGATTTAGGATACAGAAATCTCAAGCTACTTTGGAGCAGAGGGATAGGTATTTAGCATGCTTTTACAGGCTTTTAGAAACTTTTTGTACAATAGCTCGGGGTATTTTAGGTATTTCATAACATTTTGGAAGGAATTTTAGAAACTGAAGGTATTTTCATTGCATTGTGTGATAGTATTTATTGTTATTTTTATTTAACATTATTGTTTACGTAATATGTTTTTTTTACGTAAGTTATTAGAACTTGAAGATCTTATGTTGTGTTGCTTTTGTTTTGTTTGGTTACATAATTTTAACTGCCCCACGTATGGGAGCCAATTTGCGACGGTATTACTTACAAATTTTATTACTTGTGATTATTTCTTACAAATGTTTGTGTATGTTAGTGTTGAAGCCATCTTGTGACGTCATTCATTTGTTCGGTTTGTAGCTCCATCTAGTGTTAGCAATTTGTGGTAGTATTAGTGTTTGAAAGAATTTTAAGTTTTGTTTACTGTCCTCCGGCTAGCTATTATCTTATCTTGGGTCGAACATGTGTCTTGATCAGGGTTGTGTAAACGGAAAGTAATCTTTTATCCAAATATAACACTGATGAAGAAATTTGTTTTACACATTTATTGTCGAACACGTTAACTATCACATTTATACATTGATCTTAACACTCGCCAAACTGAAACTGTTTTAATAACTTCATTACTAATCACTCTTAATTCGCATACTTCAACTTTGTGTATAATTAACTTTATAATACTTTAGATTTTCGTAACTTGTGAATCTATAGCCGACGTATCTCATACAAATATTTTGACGAACTGACGAACTGAAGACGACGTGTAGTGCACAAAGAATTTTGATGAACTGAGCAACTGAAGGCGACGTGTAATGTATTGAGATTTTCGATGAACTGCCCGCGATCTACCTCTGACTTGGCTTTTTATACACCCACTCCCTGATATGCCTAAAGATTATACCTGAGTTACTATTGGCTAATAAAACGCGCCAACATTAGCGTCTATTTTAATATCCAATGAAAATTATGAATACATACGCTTTAGGGAGAAAATATTCCAGAAGGTTCTCAACGGAAAAAACGCGCTAACATTACGTAACTTCCTCGTTTCCAATAATGATAAACAGCTCACCCCCCTCTCTGCATTATTGCGCGCTATTATTGACAGTTTCAGTAAGGCCATATAAACTTATTTCCCAATAATAATTGCAATTAATAAACATCTGAAATCAATGTCACATAAAAATGCATATTCATATTACAATCATTATTTACATTTAAGTAACTTGTGATACAAATTACTGCATCATATGCCCCACTAGAAACATAATTATAAATATTTACAACTTGTTTGGAAATTTTATAATTGGGTTTTTAGTCTCCTAAATCTTGGAACACACGCTATCACTTTCACTTAACACTTCACACGTATTTAACACACGACATATGTTTTTTTTTATCCCGCCACTACTTACTGGCTCTTGTTTAATGTGTTTAGACATTAATCTGACATTAGAATTTTTATAGCAAATACTGTACCCTGAATTATTTAATTACTGTTTCCAAAATTATTTACTTTCTTATATTGTTGACAACAATTTATACATTTAAGAATTTTTGTAATTATTAAACATATTTACCAAAAATATTCACCCTCTACATATATTTAAATCTCTTAAATCTAAGTACTGTTTCACATGTTCTGTTTGCTACACAAGTATTTGTTTTAATTATTTTTTTAACCCATTTTTGTTGTTTTGTAATGTATATTCACAATACCCTTGGAATTGTATTTACGTACTTTTAATATAATATCATATTAAGTTTCAATCTTTGCATTCTTAATTTTCAAATGTTGTTACAGTTACTAAAAATTTAATTTTTTTTTAAACATTTCTCTTTTTTCTCAAATGACATATATATATTTAGTTAACCCTCTTACGTTCCAATACATTTCTCTGCAAGTCATCTTTACCTATCCAGCATTTACTTTACATCTCATTGCTATTTACCCTCCTGGATCAAATTGTGTGTGGCTAAACATTACTCGTAGCTGTACCCTAACCTTCAAATTTTTGTTCATAAATAACCTCTTGTATTCATATGAAATTTCGTCCCATGATAACATTTGAAAACAATCTAAAGTTTCCTGAACAATACATCTTTTAACAACTTTCATTTTCAATTCATCTGCTATCTTTTTAACTTGAGAATACTCTGACAAATCTGTACTAAACTGTACTGGACTGGAGTTTTCATTAAATTTTGGAAGTGGAAAATCACTTAAGATATGATTGTAATTTTGCAAATTCCCTACTCCCATATTTAAATTCTCTAGTGTTACTTGTGCACTCTGAGTTTCAGCATTAGCTATAGATGAAGCTGCCGCATCACTCACATTATTTGTCATACCTGAGGAACTACCTCTATCATTATTTTGTACTTCTGATACATTCACATCACATATATTTGCCCTTGAATTCAATTCTAACCTATTTACAGTACCTTGCAGATTTTCTATTGTCTGTTCCAATTTTTTATTATTCTCATTTTGAACAGCTTGGTGTTTGTTAATTTCAGAAGTTAGCTTTTGATTCAAATCTTCAGACAATTTATTTCTCTGTGTTTCTGACTCCTTCTGAATTTCAGATATTTCCCCTCTGAAATAAACTTGCACCTGAATTAAATCTGCATTTGTAGCCTCCATCATCTCTCTTAACTCATTTGAAATGCTACTCATTCGGCTACCTAATTCTGTACATTTTACATCAACATGTTCTATGTTATTATTAACCTCACTTTTTTGGTTTGATATTTCCCTGCTCATTTCTGACATTTTCTTTGAAACTTCACCTATTTCATTTGCTACCATTTCCTTATTTTCATTTCTCATTCTCATCATATTACTATCTAGCTCCATGAATTTCTATTGAATTTCTTCCCTGTTTTGTTCTAAGCTTTTACCAATATCTTCCCTTAATTCCCTATGACTCTTTTGCATATCTTCCCTGTTTTGATCTATTTTCTTTTCTAATTTCTCATTATTCTTACAAATTTCTTCCCTTAATTGATCTATAATACTCTTACCAATATCTTCCCTCAATTCTTTCTTATTCTGATCTAAACTCCTATCAATATCTTCTCTTAATTCCCTCTTAATCTTTTGCATATCTTCCCTGTTTTGATCTATTTTCTTTTCTATATTCTCATTCAAATTTTTCAGCATTTCCATAATCATACTAGTATCAAGATTAACATTTCCTGCTATTCTATTCTGACTTTCTGCACTAACATTTCCACCCTCAAATCCTAAAAAGTTTGAGCTATTTTCTGTAACCTGTATTGAATTACAGCTAACTGTTACATTCTCTCCCTCCATAATTATTTCTTCTGTATTATTAGTAGCCATTGTTTTCTTTATCCTACCACTCCTTAAGTACATTTGAAGGTTACAATTTTGTTTTCTAAAAAAAAATTACGATACTCTGACCTTTGTGATACTGTCTGTTGCTGTTACATTGATGTCCAGCTTCCTGCCCCTCTCTCCTAGATTTGTATGTCGCTTCGATGAATCTGCGTAGTTTTGTTGTCCTGTAGTTTGAATTTCCCTGTTGCCTTGTAATCTCAGAATTACGATGTCCAATCATCCGCGTAGTCTGTCGTTCCTTTTGTTGTTTCTGGAATCTGCGTCTTGTAGTTCAGTTCACTTCTCCATTCGCCCCTTCCTGGTCATCTCACTTCTTCCTGGTTAATTCTGCCCCTTCCTGGTTATTCTGATCCTTTCCTGGTCATCGTGTTCCTTTCCTGGTTACTCTGCCCCACGTTGGGCGCCAATTTGTGATAGTATTTATTGTAGCCCCACGTTGGGCGCCAATTTGTGATAGTATTTATTGTTATTTTTATTTAACATTATTGTTTACGTAATATGTTTTTTTTACGAAAGTTATTAGAACTTGAAGATCTTATGTTGTGTTGCTTTTGTTTTGTTTGGTTACATAATTTTAACTGCCCCACGTATGGGAGCCAATTTGCGACGGTATTACTTACATATTTTATTACTTGTGATTATTTCTTACAAATGTTTGTGTATGTTAGTGTTGAAGCCATCTTGTGACGTCATTCATTTGTTCGGTTTGTAGCTCCATCTAGTGTTAGCAATTTGTGGTAGTATTAGTGTTTGAAAGAATTTTAAGTTTTGTTTACTGTCCTCCGGCTAGCTATTATCTTATCTTGGGTCAAACATGGGTCTTGATCAGGGTTGTGTAAACGGAAAGTAATCTTTTATCCAAATATAACACTGATGAAGAAATTTGTTTTACACATTTATTGTCGAACACGTTAACTATCACATTTATACATTGATCTTAACACTCGCCAAGCTGAAACTGTTTTAATAACTTCATTACTAATCACTCTTAATTCGCATACTTCAACTTTGTGTATAATTAACTTTATAATACTTTAGATTTTCGTAACTTGTGAATCTATAGCCGACGTATCTCATACAAATATTTTGACGAACTGACGAACTGAAGACGACGTGTAGTGCACAAAGAATTTTGATGAACTGAGCAACTGAAGGCGACGTGTAATGTATTGAGATTTTCGATGAACTGCCCGCGATCTACCTCTGACTTGGCTTTTTATACACCCACTCCCTGATATGCCTAAAGATTATACCTGAGTTACTATTGGCTAATAAAACGCGCCAACATTAGCGTCTATTTTAATATCCAATGAAAATTATGAATACATATGCTTTAGGGAGAAAATATTCCAGAAGGTTCTCAACGGAAAAAACGCGCTAACATTACGTAACTTCCTCGTTTCCAATAATGATAAACAGCTCACCCCCCTCTCTGCATTATTGCGCGCTATTATTGACAGTTTCAGTAAGGCCATATAAACTTATTTCCCAATAATAATTACAATTAATAAACATCTGAAATCAATGTCACATAAAAATGCATATTCATATTAAAATCATTATTTACATTTAAGTAACTTGTGATACAAATTACTGCATCAATTGGTACGGGTTTAGGGAATTTCGAGGTATTTTGAAGGTATTTTAGAAATGGAGCAGGTATTTTTGGTATAGGTACAGGTTTTTAGGATATTTGGAAACATTTTAAAGGTATTTTATGTTGTTTTAATGTATTTGACACCTCTACAGACATTTTATTGAGTTCTGGCAGGAGCACTTAGGGCTCTTTTAAGATATCTTAAGCTATGGATCAGGTTTTGGTACAGCTTTTGGGGTCGTACTGCGTGGTCTAGAAGTACCACGCTAGCCTCTAGTTCCCGAGGTCGCGGGATCAAACTCGGCGGAGGGCGATGGATTTTTTCGGGCATAATAATCCTTAATGCAGCTTACTTCGGAAGGGAAGTAAAGCCGGTGATCCCGTGTCCTAAGTTTACCGTACGTAAAAGAACCTGAAGCCTGATGAAGAGGCCTCTGAACAAAATTTCTAGTTTTTCACACCCAATATAGAATGGGACGCTAACAACCATAGTAGATAAAGAGCATCCATAAATAAAAGCAACACAACAGGTCTTTAGGACATTGTGAAGCATTGGCAGGGAAATTTCAGGTATTTCAAGGGTGTTTTGGAAGGAGCAAGTATTCTATGATATTGGTAAGGCTTAGGTAATCATTTGAAGGTATTTTGGTCAATTTTATAGATATTCGGATATTAACGCAAGTATTTAGGGTAATTCATTAGTTATTTTTTGTATTAAGACAGATATTTTGGGGTAATTTCATGGGTAATTCTGGTATTAACACAGGTATTTAGCGCTAATATCATGGGTAAGTCAGGATTCAACACGGGTATTGTGAGCTAGTTTCATGGGTAATTCAGGTATTAAACACCAGTATTTTGGTGTAATTTCATGTGTAATTCAGATATTATCACAGATATGTCGGGGGTAATTTCATAGGCAACTCAGTAGTTACCAGAGGTGTTTCATACAATTTATTGGCAATTCAGGTATTAACACAGGTACTTCGGAATAATTTTACGGTTAATTCACGTATTAACACAGATATTTTGGACAATTTCATGGGTTACTCAGATAGTTACACAGGCATTTTTGGGTAATTTCATAGGTAATTCAAGTATTAACACAGGTATTTTGGGGTCATTTTATGGGTAATTCAGGTAGTAACACAAATATTTTGGAGTAATTTCGAGAATAATTCATGTATTATCGCAAATAATTTGGGATAATTTCGTGGGTAATTCATGGATTAACACAGATACTTTAGGCAATTTCATGGGTAATTCAGGTATTAACATAGTATTTTTGGGTAATTTTATGGATATTCAGGTATTAACATAGGTATTTTAAGGGTAATTTCGTGGGTAATGCAGGTACTTACACCGGTATTTTAGACGGTTTCATGGGTAACTGGTATTAACATGGAAACTTTAGGTAACTTTATTGTTCATTTCAGGGATTAGCACAAGTATTTTGGACAATTTTATGGGCGTTTCGGACATCGGTATAAGTATTTTGGGCACTTTTATGGGTATTTCAGAGTACTTTGACGTTATTTTTGGTTACTTTTTAGGCATTTCGGGGACTGGAACAGGAATTTAGGGTACTTTGAAGATATTCTGTCATATCTTATAGACATATTCTCTCGTTTTTTAAGAGTTTGAAATGTTTTGCAACAATCCTATCGAATTAGTCATATTAGATCCTTTTGTGTGATTTTGCAAGCCCTAATGCTAACTTGTGAAAAACTATGTATGTGTTGCAATCTTTTAGGGTATAACCTACTATCTAAGCTAACATATCCTTCTATTTTAAGCGATATTATTACATTTTATTTATCCTTGTTGTTTTATGCGGCTACACTTGTTGGCTACTCGTGGAAAACGTATCAATTTTATTTAGGTCTTTATATAAGGTTAATCGGTGCTGCATTTAATAACGATTGTATGGGTGGATGTTTCTCCTCTTTACCTGGGTTTGAGACAAGCACTAGAATCTGCTCCTAGCGGCAGAGTTAACGCCTTCCTTTCTCGTCTATATATTCTTATTCGTCTTTCGTCATCAACGTCTGCTAGGTGTAGCGCAGCACTTGTGTAAACTTTCATTTTATAATTGTAGACTCATGGAGAAAATCATTATATTGAGATCCAAGCTACATTTTCTTAAGTACTGCTTGTAACGCTGTAATGGCATATGCATGTGTTTATACTCCATCCTCTTCAATGATCCTTTTATCATCGCAAAGCGTCAACATAACTTTATTCACTTGTACTGCCGCGAAAATATGTTGTCATAACAGGATCTAAAAAATCGGCGTTCTTATTATTTCATCGGTTTCAAGGCAGTCAGCATAGCTATTTAAAGTGATGTATTGCTTAATTGCATTACGTTTTATACCTTTAATCTTTTTACCACAGAGCCATGGATGTCTAGCAACTGCATTTTAGGTGGTGGTCCGACAAAGCGATGGATGAATATACCGTTATTCTAATGTTTAAATATTCGTAACACTTTTTATTTTGTGTAGAGTGACATATGTGATTTGTAGGGCAATCGGTTCTATTTAGATGCTCAAGAAAACATAGTTTGTTCTGTTATACATCTGTAGTTGCACTCGATGGGTGGATGAATGAATCAGTGTCCATATACATAAGTTTCAAATTTTCAGCTCCACAATACGGCAACACATCATAATGGTAGCGGTACAATGATGTCTTAAAAATGTCCAACACGCTCATTCTGATGTATATGGGCTTGTTGAACACAATACGTCGCGAAATCATAAGACGGAAGAGAGATTAGGTCCATATATAGTTCTGACGATGAATTTAAGTTTAGCAATCAACTTTTGCAGGCTCTTCTCAATTGTAACCAGTAATATATCCGTCCGATTACGCAGAGTCTCCATGATGTTTGCAAACATTGCATTGTTTCAAAGTTTGTGCAGATCCGTCTAGAAATCATTTGCAACCTGTTGTTAAAATCAACGTAAGGTTTTAACCATTGTAACTGTTGGAATTGCAGCACATGATGGATTTTTCTCAGACGTAATTCATGATTAGGAGCTTGTTTCAATGTCATTTGATATACCACATTCGGTTACCAGGGTCCAAGATGAAGAATAAGCTTCTATGTAGACGATTCCTTAGGCTTGATGCATTCTGGTAGGAAAGGTATATCGTAGTGTGGGTCGTGGAGCTATGTAGGATACTCTATATCGACTTGTAATATATACCCATGAGGATCATCTACTTTTAGCTATTCTAAGTCGATATCTTCAGGAGAAACCCACTCAAATCATCCATAAGGAACGGCGTGGGACATTGTCCAGCCATATTGATTACTTACATCTTCAAATGTGATAAAATGAGACGGTTTCAGTGGATCAAACATCTGCATGTAAAAGTTGTTTGTTTCGGCGTAACGATGACATACTTCGTATAAACCTCCCCTTATGCCGGATTTCAACATGAGAAGCTGATTATAACCCAGAAGCAATTTGAGTGCAATTCCGGTGTACAGTAGCATAGCACCCCATATAAGTCCTAGAGAGGTGAAACAGTGTGCAGGATCAACTTTATGCGTTTTCAAAGTCTGGTCTCTGAAATTTCTCAAAGTTATCAGAACCAAACACAGACAAGCCATCTCAAGTTCCATTTCGACAGAAGCATCAATTAAAACACCACAAACAGCACCACCACCACCAACACCACCACCACCACCACCACCACCACCACCACCACCTCTACAACCACCACTTTCCAATAACACAAAAATACAGATAAAAATAAAAACAGGTAGTAAAAGCTACAAAATAAAAAATAAACAAAACAGGGCAACCATAACCTGCAAACCACCACCAAAACTATTATCATCATCATACCACCCGCACCAGCTCCATAAACATACAAGACATAAAAGCAGATACAAATAAGTAAATAAAAAAGCAAAACAGAATAACCTTTCCCACAAAAACTCCGTAAAACTTCGATCAGATTCCTTTAAATGATTATTATAATTATAGCAATATCTCAAGACTAGTACGTCCGTTTGCTTTTAATTTCACCGCTCTAGCCCTTTTTGTTCAAAAGAGATTAAAACTAGAGATAAATACACGCGAATCAATAATCAAACCGAGAACGCAAGAAAGAAAATTAATTTTGCTCTTAATTTTCTGCGTTAAATGTATTTATATACATTTACGACAGTTAATATAGTTAAAATGCGGAATACAAATTAAAAAGAAGTACTTTGAAACAACATGGATTCGAACCATGGTTTCTAGACTTGTGTTATTTTAGACTCCGGTTCAGTTAAGAAGGCGGGTGGAAGTTAGCGTTTCACGCATAGAAAGAGACAGATATACTGGAGTCGGCGTTGCCAAATCATTCCGCTTGCTGAGACGCGATCACTCATTATACTGACATATTACTAAAGTAAATTCGAGAACAATTACTGTAAAAATAAAGCGTTCTATCAATACACAGATTAAATAGCGGTTCCGTAGTGTAGTGGTTACCATGCTAGAGTCTAGTTCCCGAGGCCGCGGGTTCATCTCCGGCGGAGGACGATGGATTTTTGTGGCGTAAAAATCCTTAGCATGGCTTCCTTCGGAAGAGAAGTAAAGCCGGTGGTCCCGTGTCGTAAATTTACGGCACATAAAAGAACCTCAAGCTTGATAAAGGTGCCTCTGAGCAAAATTACCGGTCCTTCACGCCTAATATAGAATGGGACGCTAAGGACCACGGCAGTTAAAGAGCGTCCATAAACAAAACTCAACTTTTAGCGGCGAGATAAAAGAAATAAAGACAAAATAAAGGGAAAATGTCCCAGCATTGGTAAGAGATAGATAAATAAATTTACAGATAACTTACAGTTTTCAGTTTAATTCTTCACAGTCACTGACGTCGCTGCGATCGGACTCGGATGATCATTCACACGGATTAATTATGAAGATCTCCAGCACGTCCTCTCTTCCCAATTCCTTTTGAAAGTCCTGCTACTTTAGGTCTTCTGCATTTCGCACGCAATTTACCCAGGTGGAAACTTGATGCAGTCGATCGCCTTATGTGTGAGCTTTTCCATGTCAGCGATTTTAAATGTGGAATGTTTTCTTCCCTTCACCTGTAATTATACCAGTTCTATGGGAATATAGTGGAAATTGTGTGGAGGTAACCGCACTAAGCGATGTTCTTGCTGCTTAGCAATCTCGTCTATTTCATACACACGTTGTATAGGTTTGTGTGCCTAAACCAAAAGTAAATTTTCCGCGCTGGTTTGTATATCTGTGTGAGTTATACCTTTGGAGGTGATTCATGACATTATGTCCGATTTCGTTTTGTTTGTGCACGGTGCTTTATCTAATTGCAGCGAATGAATATTGGCATTATCCATTACTATAAGCGAATTCGGGAAAATTACGACAAGAGCTGGTTCACGAACCACCGCTTAAATAGTTTGTTACTTTTGAGTGATAACCTTCGCTGCGTTTGGATTCAGACTTACATAGGAGTTTGCTTTCAGGAACAAAGCCCATATTTGCTGAATCAGCATGCAACATAATTAGCCGACTGCCTTTACCAATGGGAACCTTTAAGCCGCCAGAACCATTGGACACCTTCCAGAAGCTTGATTTGGTATGGTTCTGGTTGACCTAAGTGTCGTCTATATAATATGTAGCAGATAATTATTTCCTTATCTCGTGTATAGGGCATAGCAATATCATTCTTACTGCAACAATGTCACTCCGTTCTATAAAGAGCTTCTTGCATCATTAGTGTGTTTGTACTTAAATCTCGTGCCTTTTAAAATACACAGCATTGAGGCATTTGCACCCTGTATATTTTCAGCTTCTCTCATATTTACAGCCAAATTGTCTGCTTTAGGGTATTCTCCTCCTTCGTACACATCTAGTGTTTATGGCTTCAGTCATATAAGTTCATATTCGACATTCATTTATCCTCTATACCTTTTAGTTATATAGATTAGCAAGTTAAACATTATGTTTCGCATCCAAGAATCCAGTAAAAAGTATATATACCCCATGTCCAGTATTTTCGTTATTAATAGTTCAGATTGTTCAAAACTTGTATTCTTTGAAGTCAGGTCTGCATTCACGCTTAAAATAATTCTGGTTAAAGAAAAACTCTCCAACGCCCTAACCAGGGATAGAACCAAGTATGCTTTCACATAGACATCATGCAGTATAACACTGAAGTTAGATTCTGAGATAAAACAAGTTAAACATTAATACACGAATCTAGGCTACCGAATTATTATATAATTTAGAATTAAATTCAGTGGAATTAATAATCCAACCTAGGACGCTAGAAAGAACATTATTTTCGCTCTTAATTCTATATTTGATTATATAGGCTTACAACAGTTAATTGAGTTACAATAGGAAGACAAATTAAATGGAAGTACTTTGAAAGAACAGGGATTTGAACTAGGGTTCCTAGACTCATATCATTTAAGAGTTTATGGTTTCGGTCATATAAGTTCATATTTAATTTTCATTTCATTTCTATACCCTTAAGTTATGGGGATTAGCAAGTTAAACATTAAGTGTCGAAACCCAAGTCTCCAGATAAATAAGTCAACATACCGCATTTTAGAGATATCTGTTATTAATACTTTATACTTCTTATAAAGTCCGTTCAATTTTAAGCTGTATATATAGCGAGCTCAGACTTTAAACATCTGACTGTCGGTTTGGTTTCCTCTAATCCCTTGCATATTCAATAGAATGTGTAATGTAGCTATTTCTGCAAAGGTTTGTCTCGATTATAATTAATTAAATGGAAAATAAGCTTTCATAATATTAGTTTTATAAGAAATATAAGTAACAGTCTATAAGGAAATTCATGTATACGAAGACATTTCAGTTAATCACGTAATGAGTTACACCCTGCTCCGAAGAAGAGAGACCTACGACCTCACCGCATTTATGTTCCCTTATGTCTCCTTCCTATCCAGGCCTCCTCTTCCCATCCCCCTCCGAACTCCAACCCAGCCCCCTTCTCCTACGCCCAAGCCGTAGCCTCTCGACACCAGGCTCCTATCTACACATCAAAACGCATGTCACCCTGTTCTAAATACTACCAGACTCCGACAGCCTAAACCCAAATTAGAGCTACGTGATATCCAGGGCCTCGCTGTCGTGGGATTTCCTAGTGCACATTAGGTCGGCGGGATACTACGCACCTTTGACTAGCTTTCTGAGAGAGCGCAGGGTCCACTGCCAGCTCACAAGGACCGACAACCAAACGTTCCGTGCCGTGGTAAGCAGTGTATTATGACGGCGCGGAAGAGGCCATTAATCCTGAGCTGCAGACCGCGCAGTTTTCTGTGCTGAGTGTCGCGCAGGTTAGGTGTTATGACCAAGCCCGAAGACCTCTTCCGTTCTACTTGGTGGATCTGGCAACGGCCGATGGTTTGGATCGGCTACTGCGCATTGAGTACATGCTACACTTTCGGGTGAAGGTGGAGCTGCTCCGAAACACCGAGGCTGGGTCCACTGCGAGCACGGTTATGTGCTCTAAGTGCACTGCCCCATGACTCGCAAACCTGCAACGTTCCCCCATCCCAGAAGAAGTGAGCGCCGTGTCGTTGTTCCAGCTACGGGGCCAGGTGCCGAGTTTGTCCAGAGTACCAAAGGCATGTTGTTGTGGCGCGCAACCAGCAGGGAACGGGGGCGGGTAAGGGCAAGGGAGCGCGGGGAAGTCGTGTGCGAGAAGACGCACCGGCACGCGTGTCGCCCGCGTCTGATGTGTCTGAAAAGCGACTGACGAAGAGAGTAGGTCCAGGACTCAGGAGTAGCTAACCTCCAGGCAAGCCACGTCATACAACGAGGGACAGACCGACGAGAGAAGAGACTCTCGCAGATCCACGTCTGGAATACCAGCGCCAGGCGTACCGGAAACTACAAGCTACAGGATGGGAGTACCAGGACCTGAGGGTCCCTTGCCGGCAAATTTTCGAGATGCTGGCGTTATCGGTGGCATCGGAGATCCGTTCCATCCTAGCTAGCTACCGAGGCTTCATCCAATCCTTCACCTCTCCAGGCTTCCTATTAACACTATACCACCTATCCTTAACCTGAGAACCTGGAATGCTCATGGAGTGCGAAGACGTAGACCTGAACTAAAGGACCTTCTCGCACAAAATAAGACACACATAGTACTAATCACTGAAACCCATCTTAGCGATAAAGACTGATTCAACATACCCGGATAACCACCATCGTAATGACAGAAGTAGGCGCGGTGGAGCAATTGCCATAATAATTAAACAAAACTTAGTTCATGACCTAGCACCGCAACCTCATTTCAGAACACCAGGGGCAACTAGCATTTAAATCACTCTAGATAAAAATCTAGTATTCATAACGCTGGCATATGCTCCGCCTGGTGTATTACACGCAGTCGACATAAACGTTCTCATGCAATTAAACATCTCAGTAATTATAGCTGGTGACCTATACGCAAACACCAAATTTGGGACTGCAACAAGACCAATCCCTAAGCCACAACAATTTTGAACTTTAAAACGCCACTGATTATATAATTCACACCCCAACTGAACACACGTACATCCCCTATAGCAGAAACCAACGCCCAAATATCCTGGTCTTAGCAATCACTCGTAAACTAACACGCAGAATCAATCTACAAGTGAAAAACGAACAATTACCGTTATTAATGATCTTAGAGGGCTCAGCAGCCCAAGAACCTCCAGCCCAGCGACGCAACTGAAAGAAAGATGACTGGGAAATGTTCGCAACGACCATAAACCAAAACTTACCCACAATACCGTTAAGCACGATTGAAAACATGAATGCGGCAGTAACACAAGTCGAGCAAGCTATCAAAACCGCAACCCCCAGTAAATCGAGACAAACCCAGTCTCAACTGCCATAAGACATACACATGTTAGCTGAAGAAAGAAATCGAGCTAGACGAAAATGGTAGAAATCGCGGCACACAGCAGACCTAGTATATTTCAGATATCTAAACGCCATAGTAAGAGGAAGAACAACGCACTATATATCCCCGAAATAGCAGCACATACTAGAGAACCTCAACTACGAGCGAGACTCTGTGTGGAGAATTGCTCGCTGCCGAACTCGCGATAAAATCCAAATTCTACCCCTTCACTAGAATTACGCTATCGCTTCTATAGATCGGAAAAACACGAATACACTAGCAGATGCGCTACAGTAAACACATGCGTCGAATCCCATTCCGTCGTGTCCACGTTATACGGACGGAAAATGAGAACTATAAGGATCAGGTAACTGACAACTTTGTGCGAAAAACCTGTCCTAGCGAAATTAAATGACTAATTATGCATCTACCAAAAAGAAAGGCCCCAGGGTCGGACAGCATCCCTACAGCAGCCCTCATGCACCTACCGGAGTAGGGTATAAATCTACTTTCTAAAATATTCAACTAGGTGCTATAAAGCGGACACTATCCGGGCAGGTGAAAGCTGGCCAGCGTTGTTCACTTCCCCAAAAAGGGGAAGCTCTATCGAACCCGCACAGCTACAGACCAATTAGTCTTCTTAACACACTAGGTAAACTCTCGAAAAGTAATACTTAAACGCCTCAACATCCAATTAATTAAGTAAAATATCCTAATTCCGGAACAGTTAGGTTTCCCAGCCAAACATTTAACAACCATAAATTAATCAAAGCAACCGAAAGCATTACCTACGTCTTTAACATTGAGGCAGTATTTTTAACACTTAAATAATTTCAGTCTAATTATATAATATGTAAATTCAATAACAGCCCGCCTTTAAGCAATATGTGTATGTAATAATTTGTAAAATGTATATAACAGTCATTGCATATGCTTATATTATTGTAAACATGTTCAATAATGTTATGTGAATGTATTACGTAATTTAGTAATGTAGGAGCTGTGAGAAACAGGTCAAAAGTTGCTAACAAAGAGGTAACAATGAGGTAACGTTGATTCAATAATGAGTAAGAAAGTTTAACAGTGCTACTTGTGATTCTTGGAGCAACAATAATGTAATTTTAGTGACAGTTTAAAAATAGCCAATCAACAACCATATAAAGCTTTAGTTAAACGCAGGTATTCTATTAGAGTAGGATTAGCCAATCAGAGACTTGAAATACAGAAATTTACAAGGTTAGACATTTGAAATCAATTCAGTTGCCTGCAGACAGTGCTCATAACTGGATGCGTTGGTTGTGTGTCCTCGAGAGAGTTAATATGTATTCGTGTGAGACGAAAAATAAGTTTACGTGTTAAAAAGTGTAATTAATTAATTAAAGAATCTCACAGCTCTCTATATCAGAAGTGTTATTTATATCGTATCAAGTATTAATAAAAGGAGTGAAGTAAAAAGTATAATCTATGTAAGCCTACATTCCTAGTCGCATCACAACCCTACCCAAGATATCCATGTCTCTAAAATAATACTGACGTAGCCGAGCCAAACATAAATATTAAATATTTAAAGAAATAGTTTAATTACAAAGTTAATATTTTTTTAAACTTGGCGCAAAGGCTACCTGAAAGTACATTTGGGGCGAAGGCTACTGGAAACTGTTTACCATACGTGCGGTTGCAACTACAAGTTTGGCTCCCCAACAGTTGAAATATGATACAATTCCATCTAAAAACCATCCTTTTTCAACATAAAGAAATCAACAGGTGCATTCTTCCTCGAGGTTGAACAAGCTTTCGACAGAGTATGGCACTCTGGCCTACTAAAGAAACTCAAAACAATAAACATACACGACTCCTTAATAAAACTTATAGCGAAATACCTTAAACAACATAAAATTCTAAACCAGGGTGAACAATCACGTTTCAACCCAGCGCCTAATCAAAGCAGTAGTGCCACAAGGCAGTTTGCTTGGGCCACTCCATTTAACATATACATAAACGACACCCCAAAAACCGTAAACACAAGCTTATACATATACGTTGACGATACAGCAATAATGACACAATCAGGCAAAAAGGAATTCATACATCGAAGATTACAAAGCGCCCTCAATAATCTAGAGGATTGGCTCACAAAATGGCGCATTAATTAAAGCACCAAAAACACAGGCGATAATATTTACAAAACGCATCAATTATCGATTTCCTAAACATCAGTTACCACCACTCACCACATTTGGTGAAAACATAGGGTGCAAAGACACCATCAAAATGGACCAAGCTGTCACATGGAAAAAGCACATTCTACAAATACGGGGTAAAGCCAACGCCGAATTAGGTAGGCTCTACTCAATCATCAACATGGGCTCCCAATTAAGCGTTAAAATGGAACTCACGCTATACAAAACGCTGATACGCCCAGTATTCACCTAGGCTGCTCCAGTATGGGGATATGCCACCAAAACATACATAAGAAATTACAATCTTTTCAAAACAAAATACTACAAATGATAACTAAAGTACCTTACATAGCTTCATCGGACATATTACATGAAGAAGTTATAATGCACACATTAGAGGAATTCATTCAGAAATTAACCACGATACATACAAAACACTGCGCTCTCATCACAACCCATTAATAAAAGCATTAGGGAACTACGAAACGGGGAATAACAAGCGCAAAAGACCCCTGTCACTATTCGATAGAATACGAGATCACTCAAAGAAATACAACACTTTCTCAACAATCTACTACAATTATAACAAAGACACTGACACTGCATTAATACCACCTATATCCCATAATTAACCTCTTTTACTTCTTTTTACCTTTGTTTCAGACCTAGCGCGTCGCTGAGCACTCCGGTCCTCAGTCAGGTTAGGCGAACCGGGAGAAAGGGCCTCCCAATGTGATCGAAGTGGGCAGCGAAAGGCGGGCCGCGGCATTTTGGAGTCGATCACAAAGATGACATCAGCAACCACATGGACAACCAACCTGACGAAGGAGGAAGAACCGGATTTAAACGACGAGCGCCTTTGCACAACTGACGAGCAGGGATCACCTGCAAGGACCGGCTCAGGGAGCAACAACAATATCACATATAAGCGTATTTACATGATCACTACATTTATAACTGAATAAGTAGCTTAAGTTAAGACTATAAATATCATGACTAGCAGGTACTCCCTGCGCACATCCACAACATTAGAAATAAGCTATTAATACTCACAAAATTAACGCATGTTCTCCACTGGTATTGTCCAGGTCTCATGGACAATCCCAGTAATTAATCATTGACACGCTCGCATGCAATGCATGCCCGCAATCTGATATCCGCATACTAACCAGGGTGCTATGCGGGACCCGACTAATGCATGTACGTACGTAGAACACAGCAATTTACAATTGAAACGTGGATGGGTTTTTAGTGGGTATTTCCGCATTAAGCGGCGAGCCCCACGTATCCCCCAGTCACTGCACACCGGTTGTGGATTGGATGCAGTAATGCGTTCCCCCCACCCACGGAAAATAAAAGTCCACGACTAGGCCACTCAAGGACATTGTCTCTATTTGAGAGAACCATATGTCTCGGGGAAGCGGCAATTGATATGCAGAAATACCTAGACGATCTAGTTATTTACCCCCATGTTATACATAACTGAGCTCTGAACAGCACACACACTCACAACACTAACACACTCCACCACCTACAGCAGCCCTCAAGTCCTTGCGCTTACTCACAAGCCAAGACGGTTCCGTGAGACCAGCGCCCCCCCGTGAGTGGCACCGGCTCGCACTGACACCTTCAGGCAGGCAGTCCGCCGGGTAATCATTCTATGCGTCCCAGCTCTCTAAAAAGACATGACCAATGGAAATAACAATGACAACCCCAACAGGAAGAAACACAAAACTACTTTTATACTAATTCATAAAAAGACCATTCAATACAACAAAGTAAGCACAAGACGAGGCCACATGGCGGAGCATAATATTAAAACACTACATTACACAACGACTCCGCCACAGGGCATAAACAAACTTATACGTGTACATTAGATTCATATACTTCTATGCGTATACCATCACTAACCAACGCTCGCCTCATATACTACCATCACAGAATCATATAACGTATATATGTTGTATGTATATATGTACAGATTTCTCAGTTTGTGAGAGACGCAGCCGCCGCCTCAGCTAGGCACTGACTCGCATACAAACTCAACACTTGTGACGCACGACGCAAATACTACTACAAGACGCAGCGCTCCGGCGTGGACAAGTCATTCATCTAACTTACAAATAAGAATATTACTCCTGGAATTCCCGACACGACACTTGAAATTCCATTATTCCTTTCCTAGACTCCTTTGGGGGGCAGGCTGGGCCATGGTAAAACTTTTTCGCCCAGCTACTAATAGTTATCCCACTGGTTACCGTACTGCGAGCCAACTATTATTCTCTCCCTGGAATGCGCGGGTGCTTCAGGCGGTACCGCAGCAAATTTACTCTTCCCTACTCCGGTGGGGGTGTTTTAGTGGGTATGCCAACTATCCGTGTGTCTCACACTCTCAGTCCCGAATCCAATCGAGGCTGGGGTTAGAGATTAAATCATTTTCTCCTCCTCTCGAAAAAAATCCACGGCCTACCGGAGCTAAAGAACGCCGTCTATCTACACCACCAGATCATCGCCACCGACCTTCCAGCTCAGGTGGAAACAGAACAACCGTCTCTACGCCGTAGAGAATTTGACAGCAACTTTCCACAAGAGGCAGCCGACAAGAAAAACCTACAACCACTAATCCCTACCAATACCAGCAGGAATTCCTTCTTATCCTAAGCTAAACTCCGCTCGGTTGAGGCTGAGCCTTGGTCAAGGCTGTCTCCCAGCACTCAATCCTTACTTCCCTGGTGACCGCAATGTGGCCCAGTAACACCATCACCTGGGAATGCGCGGGTGCTTAAGGCGGCACCGCTGCAAACCTTCACCTTTCCTAATACCGGTGGAAGAGTTTCTATTGGGAATGACGAATATTGGTGAGTCCCACACTGTCAGTCCCGACTCCCATTGGAGCCGGGTTACTTATTAAATCATGTTCTTCTCCACTCGAAAAAAGCAGCCGGTTGCTTCGCAATTTACCGCTTGATACCTATTACCCGTCTATTTGGCCAGGCAGAGTAGCAACACGAAGGCCAACTTTCTTCGGAAAGGTTAACGGCGCGCGTATGTATCCTGTCCTCTGCTGCTCTCGTTCTTCGGCGCCTGCCAGAGACTCTTTCTCTCTTACAACTCCTTTCCTTTCCTCTTTGCACTCTCTGATTTAACGCTCCCACACACTTGAGACCCTTACCACCCACTCATTGCATACTGACTGCTGACATGGGTAAGGGCGGACCTAGAACAAAACGGGCGACGAGGTAGCCTCCGACGGCCTTACTGTTGACGTGACATACTGTGATGAAGACTACTCTGGACCGCTCCAGTTCCCAACAACCCACACCTAAACCTTGTTCTCCTAAACCCAACTCCGGTTCTACCATCTCCACCCCATTCTTCCTACACCTAACCGTTGAAGTAGTTCTATCCCCAAGTACGATACAAACTTTCCGGTGGCCTTCGCCCCACGTTCAATTTCCAGTGGCCTTCGCACCACGTTTAATTTCCGGTGACTTTCGCCCCAAAGTTTAAAAATCAACTTTTTATTTTAATGTTTATTTAAACATTATATATGCATGCCTCGGTTGCGTCAGTAGTAATTTGCAGAAACACGTATCTCTTAGCAGGGGGTGGTGCGGCTAAATAATGAAGGCTTAAACAAATTATAATTTTTTACTTCACTCCTTTTATTAATCTTGCACACGATTAAATAACACTTTACTGATGTATCCTATTGTAAAGTTATGAGATTATTTATTAATTGCCTTTTTAACATGTAAACTTTATATTATTCTCGCCGTAATAAATTTTTATATCTCACACTGAATACGTATCGAAATGCTCGGGAACGCTGTCTAGTAGCGTCCGGTTGGGTACGCTATCTTCTGGCGTCTCGCTTCTACCGACTAAATTTATACTTTTACTATATTTCAAGTCTCTGATTGGCTAATTCTACTCCAATAGAATACTTTTATTTAACTTAGAGCTTTTCTAGTTTTTGATTGGATATTTGTAAACCGTTTTAAATATAACATTATTGTTCCAAGAATTATTAGTAGTATTATTAAACTTTCCAATTCATTATTGCCTCAAGGTTACTTCATTGTTACCTCATTGTTAGCAACTTTCGGCTTCTGCGTTATAATTCTGTTTGTTACGAAAGGTAGTTTGCTTCTATTCTCACAGCTCCTACATTGTTAAATTACGTAATGCATTCACATAACATTATTATACCCTTACATAATATAAACATAATGCAGTAACTGTTACATACATTTTATATATTATGTTAGTATACACTTAGTGTTTCTAAGGCGGGCTGTTATTATATTTTACATTATATAATTAGACTGATATTATTTAAGTGTTAAAAATACTGCCTCACCCTAACCATCCTACACCTATCTTCGAACTCCAGAACATCCCTCTACCACATTCCCGCTCCACTTTCAGCTCCTCTTCATCCTCTCGCTTTTCCCTTTCCAACATCCATTATCCTTCCCCTGTTCCTTGTATGTGAGATCACCTGCATAGGACCAACATGGCTTTTCACGTTGTGGCACCAACTCATTCAAAGAGATATAGGATGGTAATCAAGCGCCTGTACATGATGTGTGTCATACCTGAGCTCAAGGAGGATTTTGCGGCCTCGCGAATCTCAGTGGTGCGTGTTGCCCAGTTACATAGGATCAACAAAGACCGAAAATCCCTTCCTCACTACCTTTTTGAACTAAATACCCAAGACGACCTACTTCGGCTAATGACAAAAACTACTGTACTGTAATCACGGGTGACGATCGAGGATTGCTGCCCGCCCCGTTTTCCGAAGCAATGCGGCAACTGTCAGCGGTTGGGCCATTTGGCTGTCATTTGCAGGGCAAAGGGAAGCCTGCTCCAAGTGCGAGGGCGGACACGGATCCCAGACGTGCGACGTGCCTCTGCCGCAGCGAAGGTGCTTCCGTGGTAGCTCGCAGGAACACGGGGCACGCTTCCGTGATTGTCGTGTTTACCAGCGACACCTAGCTACGCCTGGACCCCCGACTCACGGAACAAGCCCCTTGCTGGGAGGAAACCAGAACTACCAGTTCCAAAAGACGGTCCCACTGCCAACCCGGTAAGTACCGTAGCCAGTGCACCTCCTCTCAACACGACGGAAAGTGCTGCTGCCAGTTCCCAGCGCGACGCTCCCCCAGACGTGATCGAAAGGTCCACGTCATCCACCGGCACAGGCAAGCAAGACTAAACGTTGAAAGCCGAGAATGGCAATACAATCTACGCATGTGTCTGCTTGAGATTGAAGAACTGACCTACGGACCGGCGGAGAAACTGGAGACTCTTCAATACTACGGACAATACTTCTAACTACTTCTAGACTCTTACAGCTTCGATAGACGTTAAGTCAATAGTCAAACTAATAACCTTGAATGCACACAGTTTAAGACAACAAATTCATTAATTAGACTACTTGGCCAAACACAACGTACAAATACCACTACTAACGGAAATACGCCTTAGCCAGCGGGACAGACTAGATCTTCAAGTTTATCTCTTATACTGCAACGACCGGGAAAGGTACGCGGCGGTACCGCTATTGCCGTTCGCAGGGATGTCGCCCATCATCAAATTCAACTTCTGCCGCTCCAAAGACTCGAAGCAAGCGCGATAACCATCTCCATAACCCAAACGCCCCTGGTAATCATTCGGTATACATTCCTCGGGTGCTATAATCACAGCCGACATAGAGTTCTGTTACATCTAAACCATCGCGTACTAATTTCAAGTGGTCTCAACGCGAAACACCCACTTTGGAATTCCACGCGCGCGAACACTGCCGGACAAACACTACTACATAATGAAGACGCGTTCGATTACATAACTCACGCTCCCACTGACCAAACTTTCAACCCCTACCAAGCAAATCAGGACATGGAATTTCTTGATATTCTCAGAGAAAGATACATCGGCGCTCTAACCTCACTAAAAGTGCATAACAACCTATCATCGGACCATCTACCGGTATTGCTTTAGCTAGAAGTGTCTCTTCAAACAGCACCAGCCAAATCTAGCCACAACAAGAACAATGCTAATTGGGACCTTTTTACGGAAACGGTGAACGCACAAATTTGAAATATACGGACAGACTCTATCGAGGACATTGACAATGCCACAGAGAAGATCGAAACGCAAAACAATATGCATCAATAGTGGCAGTCCCCTACAGCGCAAAGAAACACGCATCTTCCTGCGGACATACAACACATAAGTAAACAACGTAACAAACCAAGAAGGCAATGGCAATTGAATCGAACTGCAGCTACACAAAATCACCTCCGAACTCTAAACCAAAAACTTTGTGAGCGCACTATTCTGTTATTTCAAAACGGTGGAACAACACACTGCAGACTCTGGACCCACAAAATAACACAGTATGGCGAATAGCTAAGTGTCTTACCAGGGACAGGATCACCGTTCCCCTTCTCCACGTGGGACAACATATTACCACAACTGACGAAGAAAACTCAGCAGCACTAGCAGATGTATTGCAGGTTCCTAACCTAACACCGGCTCTGCTCCCACTTGTGAACGAAACCGAAAGAATCACCGAAAACATACGCGAAAGGCAAAAAACACACGATCAAAATCGTAAAACGCACCCTTCCGAAATTAAATGGCTCATAAAACACCTTCCGAAATAAAGATTCCCAGTCCAGTACAAATCGCTAATATTGCTATAAAAACCATACCCCTCAGAAACATGAAACCACTAGCTAACTTTTTTAATCTATGCCTATCTTATGGTTGCTTCCCCAAGACATGGAAAATAGAGCAATTAGCCTGCTTAATACAATGAGAAAACAACTAAAAGAAAATCATACTCAAGCGTGCTAACGCATTCGTAACAAAGCACAACATTCTTATGCCTGCACAGTTCGGATTCAGGCTAAGCACTCAACTACACTACAACTCCTTCGCGCCATTGAACACATTACGAAAGGCTTCAACATCCGGAAGTCAGCTCAACCTGCATGCATCTCCTGTACTCTGATGACACGGCTATCGTGACACAATCCGCTAAATTTTCAATTATACACAGAAACCTTTAAACATCTAGGGCCCTATTTAGAGGGAGTTTTTAGGGTTCACCCCCCGAAACGTTTGACATCTTTACTTCAATTCATCAAACCAATATGGGAAAAAATTCGTTAGATAACAGTAGTTCTACTGCTGGGAAGAGGGAAGATTAATAATATTGTCGCCTTACATAGCCGAATATGAGGTTCAGTGCGGACACAATACTGTATACGAGAGCAAGCTTCGATTGTTTATGACGACGTGTTGCAATGCTTGCGCGGCAGAAATTATCACATTGCAATGTTATTGTTCCTACACGTGGTGACACCCCAGGGGCTCACTTTATGTGAGTACGGGTTTGGCGTACCCGGGGTGCCCGAGCCTCTCATCGCCATCATCATCCCTCCACCCTCGTCCGGTCGAGGTGGGTTCGACCTCTTGACCGGGGGACTCAAGGCAGTCTCTCGTGCGTTCTGTGCATTTCATTCCATGACGCCCCTCGCCATTGTTTCTTTATTCTCTCTTCTATTTACGCACATTTCGCCCCACGTCCATTTATTCACACATCTATTTTCCTTCTTCGCCAGCCTACCATGCTAGCGAAACGCCCACACACTTTTGTTTTATTTTACCTTTTTCTTTTAATCCTCCATGGACACAGCCTGACGGATATCCGCGCAATGGATGCGCAGCTGGGTGAGTGGGTAATGGCGTCATCCCCACCACTCGGGGTCGTCATGTAGGGTTTGTGTTCGTATCCGCTGTTCAACTGCAGTCCCGCGGGGGGAGGTAGCATTGCATGAGCTGCTGACTTCCGACGGCCATTGGGTCCCTCTGTCTACGTTCTGGGAGGTATGACCCTGGGGGGAGACGTGTATGGATAGGCCACTCACCCAAGCCGGGGTAACGCCCGGGAAGTCAGAACCCGAGGTCGGAGATGGTTGCAATGGTGGAGGGTTTCCTTCGCTATGGAGCCTCCTTTCTCCATTATTTTGAACAAGCGCCGAAAAGTTTTTGTAATAGAAGTAGCACCATCGACATCTGGTTGTTACTGAATCATTACGCGAACAGAGGAAGGTCAAACTTTCGAGAAGGTGAACCCTTTTATCATCCAGAAGAGCATGGACTCAATTGCTGGTCCGGTTCATTCCTGCACTCGCCTTCGTATTAGTTCCTTGTTAGTACAAAGCAAGTCCGATGCACAAAGTAAGTCCTTGTTGAGCGCCACGCTTATCCACGGTTATCCCATCCGAGTTGAGAATCACCGCACCTTGAATTCCTGTCGAGGCGTCGTCAACACCCATAGCCTCGATGGTATGTCGGATGAAGAACTAGTCGAATATCTTTCCGACCAAAAGGTAACGGCAGTTCATCGAGTGCAGGCTAAACGCGACGGAGTGTTTGTACCTACTCGTACCCTGTTTATCACTTTCGTTGGCGTCGATCTGCCTACAAATATCTCAGCAGGGTACGAACGGATTGCGGTGAGGCCCTATATTCCTAGACCTCTGCGTTGTTTTATATGCCAACGTTTTGGGCATACGCAAGTCTCTTGTAAGAGTGCCGTATCCATCTGTGCCTCATGTAGCCGGCCGTCACACGATGGTACCATTACCTTAGACCCCGTCTGCGTTAATTGCAAAGGGTCTCATTCTTCGTCATTTGCCGACTGTCCGGGTACTTGAACGAGAAGGCGATCCAGGAGATCCGGGTAAAGGAAAAACTCTCCTTTGCCGAAGCCCGTAAGCGTTACCATGCGCGCTAACCTTCGCTGCTGCGATTGGGAACATTCAGTTCTGTTGTGGTCTCGCCAGTAACAGGAAGCATGCAGAGACTCAAACCTAGACCATGACAGCATTGATCGCCGCTACCATCCGGCCATCCATTTCTGCCACAGTTGTCAAGCCATCCAAAGCTGGTCCAAAGGTTATGAATTCACAAGGAACTGAGAAGAAATCGAAGCAGAAATTTCGTAGGGAAGATTTTTGGAAAGACCCTCCGCGTGCGCGCGGCAAGAAAAGTTCACCTCCTTCTCCTCCTCCTCCTCCTTCTCGAAGGTTGCAGTCCCAGGATGCTCCTGGGACAAACCGCGCTCAGTGGCTCCCTTCACCTATTGCCACCCAGAACCGGTTCTCGGTGCTTAAATCGGTTTCTGGCACTGAGCGCGTGGGCCCTCCCTTCGAGGAACCTGACCAACTCCATACAAAAAGCCCGAGCCCCAAGGCTAAACATAATGTTATTTTAAGCCGCCCTTCTAAGTAGACAGTTTATCCCTTTTATTCATGGCTATCCTGACCTGGAATTTACATGGTGTACGATCGCATAAGGCGGAACTGCAACTTTTATTGCGTTCCCATTCACCTATGGTCGTGTGTTTGCAGGAGACTAAGCTTCGCTCTCACGATCCTTTTGATCTCCGCGGGTATACTCCGGTTCGCTACGATCTTGAACCGGAGGAGGGTACTCCTGCTTATGGAGATATCATGTTATTAGTGCGTAACGACGTTCATTTTCAAACTCTCACTCTTACGTCCGACTTGCAAGCTGTTGCCGTTACCCTTCAATTATTTGGCTTTTTCTTTTCTGTTTGCTCTGTGTATTCACCTCCATTGTTTCCCCTCGCTCACGCTGACATTCAAGATCTCCTGTCCGCTCTCCCAACACCATTTCTTCTGTTGGGAGATTTTAATGCCCATCACCCCCTGTGGGGTTCGCCAAGTGTTTGTGCGAGGGGAACTCTTCTTTCCGACATTTTTGATCAGTTTAACCTCTCCATCCTCAATACAGGTGAACCTACATTTATTTCTGATTCTTCTGGTACATTCTCTCACTTGGACCTTGCGGTTTGCTCACTGCAGCTTGCTAGTCGTCTGCGGTGGAACATCGTCGCTGACACCTACTCCAGCGACCTTTACCCCTGCATCGTTTCTCTTCTGTCTCACCACGTCCAGCATTCCAGAGCACCTACCTGGATATTCAGAAAAGCCGACTGAAGATTGTATTCCAGCCCCGTGTGCTTTCAGGACCAGCCCTTCTCTGACGTCAACCAAATGGTGCAGCACTTTTCGTCTACGATTCTATCTGCCACCGAACGCACGATTCCCCGTTCATCCTCTCACCCTCGGCATATTCCTGTTCTGTGGTGGAACGAGGATTGTCGGGACGCCGTTCGTGCTCGTAGAACTGTGCGACACCCTACACTTGATAATTTGGTTACCTTTAAATAATCGCGCGCCAGGGCTTGTCGCATTATTCAGGATAGCAAGAAGGCGTCGTGGACTCGTTTTGTCGAGTCTTTTAATCGCTTCACGCCTTCCTGTGTTGTTTGGGATGAACTTAGTCGCTTATCCGGTAAAGTGTCGCATTGTGCTGTGTCTGGCCTTCAGGTTTCCAATGCCACCATAGTGGTTCCGGCTGCCATTGCTAACACTCTGGGTGCTGCCTTTGAGGCGGTTTTCAGTTCTGCCCATTATTCCGCCGGATTTCGCTCTCTCAAAGAACAGCAGGATTTCGAGACCTATAATTTTCGGTCTGCTAATGTAGAGTGTTATAATGAACCTTTCACAATGAGGGAGATGGAGTACGCTATTCATTGCTCTAGGCACTCCGCTCCTGAGCCGGACGACATTCATTTCCTGATGTTATAGAACCTTTCAGCCGATAGTAAGCTCATTCTCTTACAGGTCTATAACCGTATTTGGCAAGACGGCTTTTTTCCTTCCGCTTGGCGCGAAGCCACCACTGTCCCTATCCTTAAGCCTGGGAAGGATCGTCAACTACCTTCCAGCTACCGCCCAATCTCCCTTACCAGTTGCATTTGTACGGTGATGGTGCGCATGATCAACGGGCGGTTGACATGGTGGCTTGAGTTTCAGAAACCTCTAGCGAACGCTCAGTGCGGATTTCGGCACCATCGCTCTACCGTCGACCACCTGAGGTCTCTGTCGACGCATATTATGCATGGATTTCTGAGAAAGTGTCAAACAGTGGCTATGTTTTTTGACCTGGAGAAAGCTTATGACACTTGTTGGAGGGACGGCATTTTACGTACACTTCACGCATGGAAATTCCGCGGTCGTCTTCCCAGATTTCTTTGGGAGTTTATGACGGACCGGGTCTTCCGTGTACGTGTGGGCTCGGTTTTATCTAGTGGTTTTACTCAAGAGAACGGTGTGCCGCAGGACTCTGTACTCACTGTCACACCTTATGCGATAGCCATCAACCCCATTGTTTGTTATATTCCAGCTGGTATTTCTTCGTCCCTTATCATCGACGATTTTGCCATTTATTGCAGTTCACGGCGGACCTGTCTGCTTGAACGCCATCTCCAGAGCTGTATCGATCGTCTTTACGCCTGGAGTAATGCCAAAGCATTAATTTCTCCAACAAGAAATCTGTCTGCATCAATTTCTGGAGCCGGAAGATATTCCCTCCCCCCTCACTCCATCTTGGGTCGGAGGTCCTTCCATTTGCAGACGTGGTGAGATTTTTGGGGTTGATCTTCGATCGAAAGCTCAGCTGGACTTCTCACATTTCCTTTTTAAAAGCAAAGTGTGGCCGTTGTATTAACATTTTACGTGTTTTAAGTGGCACATCCTGGGAAGCTGATCGGACCGTTCTTCTGCGTCTTTGTCGCTCTATGGTGCGATCAAAAATTGATTACGGGTGCATTGTCTATTCATCGGCACTTCCATCTTTGTTACGTCGATTGAATGCCATTCATCGTCGTGGTATGAGTCGCAACCGGGGCCTTTCCAACTAGTCCTGTACCCAGTCTGTACGCTGAACCTGCAGAGCCTCCGCTATCCTTCCGGCGTGAGATGCTTTTGTGCAGCTATGCCTGTCGACTCTCAAGCTAGCCTGACCAACCGCCCTTTGAGGTATTTTACGAGGATTCGCTTGATCGGCAATATTTTATTAGCTCCTCTGCATTGCTCCCTCCAGGGGTTCAATTTCGACAGCTTCTTCGGCATCTGGACGTTACGCCAGCGCCGGCCCTTCCGAGAGGCGAAACGCGATTTCCTCCATGGTGCACGCTGAGGCCCACTGTCACCTTGGGTTAACGTCGATGCCGAAGTATGAGACCCCTTCTTCAGTCCTTAGATCCGCATTTTTAGAACTTCAGGCGCATTTCAGGGACTTGCATTTTATATATACTGATGGTCTAAGACTGATGTTGGAGTAGGGTGTGCCATTGTTTTGGTCAACGTAGTTTTACCTTTCGTTTATCCAGACAATTTTCGATTTTTACCGACGAACTTTTTAGTATTTATCAAGCCATTTTATACAATCAGCGGCACGACTTGCGGCTCTGTGTTGTTTGTACGGCTCTCTGAGTGCCCTTCAGAGTATTAACGCGCTGTACAATTACTACCTCCTCGTACAGCGCATACATGACCTGCTCCACTCGCTTGATGGCTCTGGCTTCAGCGTCTCCTTCGTGTGGATTCCAGGTCATGTGGGCATCTCAGGGAACGAGTCTGCCGATGCCGCTGCCAAGTCGGCGATTTTATCCCCCAGATTTACCTCTGTTGTTCCCTCATCAGATTGGTGTTTTATTTTCCGTCACCGCATCCTCTCGCTTTGGCGCGATGAGTGGACCGCCCTCCGCAGAACCATTTACGTGAGGTTAAACCTCTCCCGTTAATCTGGAGTACATCTCGTTCTTTTCGTCGGGAAGAGTTGATTTTAGCTCGTTTACGGATCGAACATTACCTTTTTAGTCATAGACGCTTGCTTATTGGTGACCCCGCACCACTCTTGAGCGATGTGCAGCATCCTTATCGTGCGTCACGTTTTAACAGAGTGTCAGGTTTTAGTTCAATTGCGTGTACGCGTGTCTCTGCCTGTTGGTTTAGCCAACGTTTTGACAGACGACGCGCATGCTGTAGAATGTCTTTTACCTTTTATCAGTGACAGCGCTTTTAGTAAGCGCATTTGATGCGCTGAGCGTCTTTTAGTTTTGTGCTTTTTAATTGACAGTTTTAATTGGGGGCTCTTCTTCCCTGGGGACTTATGGCGCTCTAGTACATTGACGTCTACAGTTCCTGACACGTAATTTCAGCTTTTATTGTTTTACATACCATGTTTTTAGCCTGCATGTTTTTATACTCTGATATGTTGGTTTTTATTGTTTTAGACTATGCGGGTTTCTGTCCCGTGTTTTAGTTTTTGGATTTTATCTTTTTTACTTTGTAAGGACGCTGATGACCTTAGCTGTTTAGCGCCCTTAAACCAAATTCATCATCATCACTACACGTGGTGATGCTATCGCTTCTGAGCATTCTCATTCTGTTGCGTAAACGCAGTCGTAATCATTCTGACCACAAGGAGCTTACCTTAGTGCAGTCTGTTTCAAACAAAGGTTGGTTTAAAACATTTCAGTAGTTCACGTTGTACCACCTTGCAAAATTCGTTAAAAATGAAACATAGTGCTGTAGAGGGAGTAAATAGTTGTCAATTGGGACGTTCTTTTGCAAGAAATCTAAACATGGAAATGAACACTATTTGAGTAGCAACATCAACAACAGTGTATCTACAAGTGGCATAAACATCGGATAAGCCTCTTTGCCTGGTGATTGTGCTATCAATAATAGTGCCTCTACGAGTGATACGACCATCGAATCGACGTTTTTGTTTAGTGATTGTGAGTCCCACAGAAGTGATTTGCCACACATTCTTCACCTGATATATTTTTAGGGACCAAGGATAGTTCTTTCAGTAAAAATGTTATTGGGGGAAAAGGTAGGCTACAACATTTGGGAGCGCTTGTTACCATAGTATATAGTCATTGGAAAAATGTATTAGAAGGTTTTTCCAATAATGCAAATGCAGCATATCATAAACGGTGCTTAGAAATGGCCAAAAAATTCAAAAAGTGGTTGAAGGGAAAGCACAAAGGACAGTAAACCAATTGAGTAGCGAGCGAGCTAAGAAAGGAGCTGAAAATCGTG
Source organism: Deroplatys truncata (assembly GCA_030765065.1). Classification (NCBI taxonomy): domain Eukaryota; kingdom Metazoa; phylum Arthropoda; class Insecta; order Mantodea; family Mantidae; genus Deroplatys; species Deroplatys truncata. The sequence continues at coordinate 88,466,218 of CM060980.1, forward strand.
AGAAACTACGATCAATTATAGAAATAATTATTCTTTTTGACCGTCAAGAAATTGCCCTTCGTGGAACAAGTGACTTTGGAAATGCCATGAAATCAGAAGAATCAGAAACATATTATGCCAATTTTCGTGCCATACTATGTTTCCTCGCAAGTTCGGGTGATTCAAGGCTTCAACAACATTTGGAATCAGGTGCAATAAATTCACAGTATACAAGCCCCAAAATTCAGAACGTATAAATTGGAACTTGTGGAGATATAATCAAACGACATATAGTAGCAAACGTAAATGCCGCCGAGTGTTTTTCTCTGATGACAGATAAACTATAGACATCGGCCGAATAGAACAAGTATCTGTTTGTGTGCGTTATGTTGACAGGAAAGCAGGTAGAATTAGGGAAGGTTCTCTTGAATTTGTTCCAACAACCGATCTCACAGGTAATGGTTTGGCAAAACTCATTTCTGCTACCTTAAGGAGGAATAACATCAACTATGATGTTATGATTGGACAAGGATATGATGAAGCACCTGCTATGAGCGGTTACCTACATGATGTAAATGAATATATTAGGAAAGAATACCCTATGTCCCTTTACTTACATTGTAGTGCTTATTCACTGAACCTTGTTCTAGCAAATTCGAGTTCCCTACCATTGATATGCAATAGTTTAGGAACTATGCAGACTGTTACATACTTTTTCCGCTCATTTGCTCAAAGGAATATTTTTCTAAAGAATGCAATAAAACAGAATATGCCAGAGTGTGAACATAGTACTCTGTTAGGGCTTTGTGAAACAAGATGTGTCCATAAGCATGAAAGTGTTATAAGATTTAAAGAGCTAATTCGGTTTTAGTGAATGCATTAGAGTTACTAGAGTCATCTGTAAACAAAGAGGCTGCTCAAAACGCTTGTCAGCTGCTAAGTGCCATTAAAGGAGCTATATTTGTTGTTTCCCTTTTGATTTTAGAGACCATATTTTGTTTCCCCGTGACTTTGTGCAGACATCTCAAGGCGGTTACTGCAGATTTAGCAGAAGCTTGCGATCATGTTGATTATCTGACTGGCACTTTAAATACAATTAGAAAAGACTGAAAAAGAATTCAAAGATGTTTTCACCTCTGCCATATCGTTGGTTTCTGAAAATGGTGGGCATATGAACTTTCTAAGGACTGTAAGCAGACAAACTCTTCGAGACAATATCTCATCAGTGACCTGTGAGGAGTATTATAAATTGAACTCATTACTTCAATTTCTAGATTATGTTCAAACATAACTTAGTTACAGATTTAAACTCCGCAAGACTTTAATATGTTCCTTACAAAACGTCATTCCGAGTAAATGTGTTAAAGCCACCAGCGAAGATCTAAAGGAATGTGTAACATTTTATAGAAATTGTCTACCTGAACCTAGTACTGCCCAAGCTGAAGTTGTAGTGCGGAAATCAAAATGGGAGAAGCAGACCTCACAACCACAGTCTGCAATAGAAGGTTTTATGCAGTGTAACCGTTCATTGTTTCCCAACATCGGTAAATTGCTTCAGATCCTGACTACATTACCGGTTTCAACATCAACAGAGAGAACATTTTCATCACTCAGGCGACTGAAGACATGCCTTCGAATTTCCACTGATGAAAATCAGTTCAACGGTCTTGCGTTGATGTCTGTTCATCGCAATATACAGATAAATCCTGAAGATATGCTGGATACGTTTTCGAAGCAGTCTCGGCTATTTGTGCTGTAAGGTGTATCATACTGCTTCTGGTGAGTTTTTTGTCTATTTAATGTCTCCAAGCATTTACTTGTCCACATAACGTCTATCTATTACAGATTAATTACATGGTAAGTGTGTAGGGTAGTGTGAAGTTTAGATATACTTATGCAAATCACTCCGAAATTTTTATGGGTACGGGCATGTAAACAACCCTCACCCAACTAGAACCTTGGCTCACTAAATGCTGAATCAAGGTAAATGCGGCCAAAACCATAGCGATAATCTTTACTAAATGCAAAAGCACTACTACCCGAGACACAACTTACTGTCACTAAAACTCTTTAATGTCAGCACTAACTGGACCAATAAAGTTACATACCTAGGGCTAGTTATGGATCATGGTCTCACCTGACGTCTACACCTTAAAGAAGTACGCAGAAAAGCCTACGCGCGATTACGCAAGTTATACCCAATTATGAACTTCAACAACACACTCAAATTAAAAATGAGCCTAACAGTCTACAATCTCTCATTCGACCTATATTAACATACGTAGCGCCGCTCTGGGGCTACGCGGCAAAACACATATTCACTGCATCCAAACCCTTCAAAACAAGATACTCAGAATAGTAGCAAATATCCCGTTACTAGCACCATCAAAAGAACTGCACGATTACTTGCACATGAATATGATAGAACAATTCATTAAGAAATTGGCCTTCGATATGTATAGTACACCCTCTGCGCACCATAACACACAAATATCTGCACTTGGCCAATATGAAACGATGATAACAAGAACCAACGATCTCTGTCACTATTTGACAGAAATGTATCCAACCCAGACTATGACGATGAAATAACAGAATTTACCGACAACGTAATACAATAATCAGCATTCTTTCTTTTTCCTATACTTGTTCACAGACACAGCACTAGACAGCATTCCACTCCACGGTGCCCTCGAAGTCTGTTTGCTACCCAGCCACGGCGGCCCCGGGAGATGAAGACCTCCCCGCGAGTGGTCCGCGCTTGCACCATCAGGCAGACAGCCAGCCAGCCAGCCGAGTGCGCACTTCAGACGACACTGCACGACACTGGATTTGAGAGGGGAAAAACATCGACGACGAAGACTTTCGGACGTACACGCAAGTACTGACGGCTCCCATTAAGGAGACAACACACCAACATTCACAATCGTTTCCAACGTTTTGCTACGCAAATGAATGCTAACTGCATGTAGTTACTAGCCATGCGCGTATAAATTAGCACTAATCAAATCACCACAGATCACTAGAAGGCCTGAAAATGCTCCTTCATCTATAGCATCAACCCCTCAAGCTCTACTCAGGACTCGTTCATGGCTACAGCCTGGGAACACATCCTTTGACGCGCTCGCATGCATTGCATGCCAGCAACACACAGTACGTGACTAACCGGGGTGCTTATGCGGGACACGACTAACGTATGCACTAACTCCTAATACACTCCCTGCATGTTAGACACACTAACAGCACGAGGGAGGCGATGTAGTTTGCACCGCAACGTATGCCGGACCATCGCCATCGGGATGCGCGGGTGTGGGGTCCGTTCTTTCCCCTTTAGAGGGGCAATTAAAAAAACAAAAATACTGTTTTTGCAACAATCTGCACGTTGACTGTGAGTGGTGAAGGTCGCAGGTTCAAATACTGCCACTTGAAGGTACTTTTTGAGACTCGCGGAAGGATGCGAGAGGGAGAGGCCACTACAGCAGCGAGAGAAGGAGCGGCAGAAACAGCGAGCGGCCCCAACCGTTTAATCCAGATCGGAGCGTTTCCTTTTTAAAAATGTAGAATAAGACAGATAGCAGATCCGATCGATGGTAGTGATGCAGCAACTAAAAGGTTTATTAAACACATTATTACAAAAGAAAGGAAATGAAGCACAGCAAGATCTAAACAGGAGACTAGTCTCTATTGGAAATTACATCATTGACACAGTGGTGAAACCTACGGAAACTATGGCGACAGAGTTCCATGGATAAACCCTTGACAACTATGGATAGTGTCAATACTGTTAAATCTTAAAGGTGAAAGTCATAAGTGCAACATTACAGCAAATGAAAGCAGCAAACCTTTCAGAGGGAATTCACTAAGATAATGTTAACGTCGGGTCTCGAACACTACAAATCACTTGTAAACGGCGAGGTCATTGCCTGCTATATAACATCATCAACACCACCTTTTATAAGAGCAGATATTATTTTCTATAAACAATGACATTATCGGAACCTTCCCTACTCCTATTGCAAATGGTGATACACCAAACTTCACTGTTCATGCCAATCATATTATAAGTTTTGAATTGAAAGTCACATATAAATAAACGCCAAAAAATAAAAGGGCTATATATTGAGATGAAAAATAAAATTAAAGGTAATGCCAATATGGACCGCGAGAGTATAACTTAAACAATCTGTAGCCAGGCATACGAAAACTATAAGAGAAAAGCTACGTGCACTAAAGGCTCAAACATTTGAGATCGAGAGAGTAATGAGTGAAGCTCCTCAGACAGTAAAAGAACCCCTACATGATATACTGAAGTACAGGAAAAGAATACTGGTACTTCAGGTACCTCTTGAGTAGCTCTTCTCCCTTGTATACCAAGCAATGAGAGAATTCAGAAGAAAATAATGATCCACCTAAAGAGGAGAAAGATCAGAAAATCCTAAGCTTCCTGCAGAAAGTTCGAAAGAAGGCTAGGAATTAAACAGACACTGCATACTCAGTGCGATACGAGAACGGAAGCTACATGCTGGGGAACAAGATAGTTGAATTCATCAAAAATAAAGTACGAGTAGGTGATGAAAGTATGAGCTTACACCTGGATTGGGCGAACCAATTTTCAAGAGGATATCTAAAATGCACGCCTATACAGAAGAGCATTTGGATTCATACAGGAAAATACTCAAAACAACGCATGTTCGTCGGCGAAACTGCAGCAGACTCGGCCAACTGTGATTGGGCAATTCCTACAAGTATAAATGCATTATACGTCCTTCAGTGAAGAAATGTAAGGACTTATGCTCGCAGTGGAAGGAACATCCGCCTGACACGAGGCAAGCCTATATCTACTCGAGTGATCCCAACGACCTAGTGAATCGACTGCTACTTCCCCTTGCATCCAGAGACGCTGTAAATAACAATCACACGCAAGAAATTGAAGAGAATATTTAAGAACTAAAATCGGCTAGGATTATAGCATGACGATATTGAAGCAAAAGATAGCAGGACAGCTTCATGGACCTTCCCGAGGAAACTTCTTCCACCGAACGATCTTTAGCCAAGGACTCCATGATCTAGTGCAAATCGACTTGGTTGATATAATCCCCCGTGCAGGATCAACAAGAATTTCGAATACCTGCTGATTGCAGTCAACTTCTAATCTAAAATGGCATATGCAAAACCATTAAAGGACAAGTCAGGGCTACAATTGCAAAAGCCATGGAAGATTTACTAAAAGAAATGGAAACACCACCCAAGAATATACAGTATTAATGGAAAATAATTTTATAACCAACATTTTAAAGTTTTAATGACAGTCTGTCAATCACTACGGTACCTATAGCAATGTAAAGGATGCACCTGTTGAGCGCCTAATCAGAACTTTAAAGAATGTGATGTATCGCGAATTTCTAGCTTAAGGATCATACAAGTAGCTAGATCATCTACCTAGAATCATTGCATAGTACAATGATATCTTACTTACCACTCAACCATTAAAATGAAGCAGAGTGAGGTGAAGAACAATTACCTGTTTCTGCATGATAACAAGTATAACCAGTACCAAAGAGAGAAGGGGAGTGCAAGGAAGTTTAATGTTGATGATGTGAAGATATCTAAGAATAAATGACATTTGGAAAAAGGGTTCGAAACCAAATCGAGTGTGGAAATCTTCCAAGTGGCTCATGTGAAACGAACCAATCCTGCTACTTACATCCTAAAGGATAAGAGTTGTGAGGAGGTAAATGAAGCACTCTATGGGCATAAACTGTGTTCTGCAATATTTCCTAACACCTATTTCGTGGAGAAGATTTTATGTTTGCAGGGAGAGAGGATTCCTTTTAAATGGTATGGATTCCCTATTAGTCTATAAGTTGACGGGAAGGATTTATTGTAGGAAATGAATGATGAAATAAAGAGTCTTTAAAAATCTTATACTATATGCGTTTTTATTCACAGTCCTTTTAACAAAATTTAGAAAGGTTTTTTCCTTTAATTAATATTTACATACAATATTTAAGGCAAGCAGTTGCTAAAAATAAATAAAATATGTACATTATATAGAAGTAATAAATTATTAAATAAATGATGAACATTATATACATGAGATAGGGATGGAGTAACCAGGGAATGCTGGAATGGATGACAAGCCCCTAAGAGAATACGTGCCCTATGCGAAGGTTGCATGAGAGTCATTAAGGATCTTAAGCTTGGTGTCTCCTACATGCAATGAAATTTTATTAATTTCTATAGTCGAGACTGTGCTTTGTGCTTCTGATGCAATTTAGTTTAGCCAAAAACTTCTTATTCAAATATTTCAGACACTCGAAATATTTATCAAATGTAATTGTTTGCATTCCACCCTTCGTAATCCTCTTTGCCTCCATGATGGTACTGTTGTTATATCTATAACTTGAAAGGGGATATACCACACATACATAATTATACACATAGACATATAAATCAATATTAAACAAGAATTGTACATAATAATATAATTCACCAAGAAATATGTTAGAATACTTAACAACCAAGAATTGTACAAAAGCAGATTGTAACGTAGATAAGTAAGGGACGGGCGAGCTACCTAATTCCAGGTAAAAGATAATTCTAGGTAGAGCCCACCTTTCACCAATCTAATGAGCAAGGAACTGTAAGCAATAGGTAGAAATAGAAAGAGACATATATAGAAAGGCGACAGAGATAAGAAATCTGCTTCCGGACGCGTATGCGAAATCCATTGGAGCAGAATATTCTCATACATAATAAGTTAACGCGGTCTGAGGACCAATTATAAATGCCGTTACATTTTGAGGCGCGGGGGCGAGCGTCACTAGGCTTAGGTATAAAAAGGGGAAGAAAGCCCAACGTTTTCCTGCAACAAATGCTGCAAAACGCTTTCCCGCTACAAACTATAGATTTTTGCTCTACGTCCAATATGCTGAGTCATCGCCGAGACGGCCAGCTCATCTTTAAATAACCCAATCACTTTTTTGTTGGCCTGTTTTATACCATATACATTATTATGGTGGAAATTTGAAGTGTCGAAATGTTGGCGATTGTTTTCATGAATTTATAAGAAGTTTCGAAAATGAATGAATCTGTGTCCATATAATTCAGGACTAGATTATTCAGAGCGGCGTTTTCATTACATTATAAAAATCATACATAATAAATTTCGAGCGATTAAGAACTACATGACCGATATTGATTAATTTGTTCATGAGGATATCCTCTCAAGTCAACTCTATGCCAACAAAGTTTTCAACGAACATGTGGCTGCGTTCATATGTTGGACGAACCATCAATTTCCGTGCTTGTTCTCAGTTGGGCACAATGCAGAAATCTATGTACTAGCGCAATTTTTCAACGAACTTGCCACACGCAGCGTTATTCATTTCATTCCAGAGGTTTGGACCAAACTTAGAAGTTTCCCTAGCTCGTTTCTCGGCGTTAAGATCAATATAGGCCATAAGCTACTCAGCTTGGTCATACTATATCACTCGATGAATACGTCTCAGCCCCAAATCCAAGCGTTGCTGCAGGATTTTATAATGCAAGACATATTTGTTTTTGTTCTCAAGAGCTGTAACCCTTTCTTGAGTTCACTGCCGGGTGGTATCTTGCTCCGGCTATAGAGAGAAAGATCGTATTGGGTGCCATGAAGATGGTTAGAATACTCTAGATCCACTTCTAGAGCACACCCCTACATTGAGTCTTCAGGGAATAACAGCGAGGTCGATGCCGTTTATCTCATCCCTCTCAAACCATCTGAGGTTTCCATGTAGCATCGAGAACGCCATTATCTTGCCGTACTAGTTTTTGATGTCTCAGTATGATAGAAAGTTTCGAGCTTATTCAGAATTATACTCTGAGAGATATTCGTGGTTGGCTTTGGAGTACCGCTTTGATATTGTGCAAAGCTCGCCACGAATACCTTCCTCAAGAATTCTAAAATACTGGTATCTTCCGTGGTATAGTGGTTACCATGCTAGTCTCTAGTTCCCGATGTCGCGGGTTCAAACCCTGCGGAGGGCAATGACTTTTTTCGGGCGTATAAATCCTTAACATGGCTTCCTTCAGAAGGGAAGTAAAGCCGGTGGTCCCGTGACGTAGATTTACGGCACGTAAAGGAACCTCAAGCCTGATAAAGAAGCCTCTGAGCAAAATTACCTGTCTTTCACGCCCGATATAGAATGGGACGCTAAGAACCATGGTAGTTAAAGAGCGCCCATAAATAAAACTCAATTTTTATCGTTTATTCGCTGGATCTTCACCTGTGTTATCTTAAGGATGGCGACGAAGGCTAGCCATGTCAGAGTGTAGTACCAGGCAGAGTCCATTGAGCACATCTCCAGCGACAAGTCTCTGAAATTCTCAAATATATCTTGAAAATCAGAGTACCGGTTTTACATAAAGGTCCATATATTATAAACAGCAGAATATGCCCTTGTAATTCATCAGCTCCAGATGTTCTGGATTAGAATACTCGGCATTAGTGACCTTGAAGTCATCAGTGCTCCGCATATCTGCCAGCTAGATAACTTATCATCCAGAACTTGTCTGTCGAGGAAACTAGTGCTAATACCCTTGTATCATTTTGTAAATGCCAGATAGCATTCAGATGACTCTGCTATACATGAGGTGGACCATTATCATAATGTATGTGACTGATCAAGAAGTGGTTATCATAATTGCTTAGACAATGGAAGGAAATTGGTATACATTTCGGCAATTTTCTATTCAAATTGCAAGCATTATGAGCCGCTCCAAGATATGCTCCAGAGATAGTGTAATGGTCCCTCGCCCTAATGTTATCTATAGGATGTTTGCACTTTGCCGTGAATGTCCACGGCGTTTAGGTATTTATTGCACCCAAAGCAACACGTGGACATGAAAGTGACGCCAGACTTCCTATTCAAACAAAGAAAACCTCCCCACGACACAAACTGACCTTGAATCTGGCAATGAATGCCAACGGCGTTTAGGTATTTCTTGCAGCCAATCCCAACACGTGGGCATGGAGGTGACGCTAAGAGCTCCATTCCACTAAAAGAAATATTTCCTTCCCTAAAAGGATGCAGTGACCTTGAATCTGGCACCGAATACCAATGGCTTTTGGGTATTTCTAGCACTCAAAGCCAACACTGGGCCGAAAATGTCACTTTAACTACCTTTTTCACCAAAAGCATCCCTTTCCACGGAAAAAGATCTTGAAATCGCCTTTCTGAGGTAAATTACGGACCAGTTGTGAGTGCTAATGTGGACCGGAAGCAAGCACTTGGCTTGAACGCTCATTTATATCCTACTGTGAAAGAATTATCAAAATCGTTTGAGCGGCCTTTAAGATTAACCCCTACCTGCCCTCCCGTCCGCCTGCCTGCCTGTCAATTTCCTGCGTTTATAAGATTATTATAGCAGAGATTTTGGCTTAGCAGAAGGAGAATAAGGAATGAGAAATACATCAGCAGTAGTCACCAACACAGAGGTAAGATTATGTCAGCTCTGACGGGAGTTTCTGCCAACCCCTTCAGGTTACCGCAGACCTTTTATTCTCGTGTATTCTTTTATGTTTCTACAGTGTCCGCAGTTCCCATGAGTGAAGTTTTGAGCTCTTTTTCGTTTTGAGCTCTTTTTCGCTTTGTCGCTTCTATTTCATTCAAAACGTTGGAAAATGAAACCATGTGCTAAACACCAACTTTCATTTTGTATGTTGCCTGCCTTGCAAAGCGATTCTCCATTGCTTTCTAGTTTATGAATTCTCCAATGGTGGCGGTTACGTGGATTGCAGAATGGCAAACCTAACACCTGAAAGGTTATCCTATAGGATTACTATCCAGAGGAGACCGTGTGATTGTAGAACGAAAGCGTAGCATATCATCCAGAAAAGTTTATTTGGAGAGTAACTATTGGAAAGCTTATCGGGACATTGCAGAACTGGCCGTTATAAATTCTTCGGCTTTTAATTTTCGAAGTAATTCTGCGACACACAATATATAGCGTATAGGATTTACAACGGAGGGGGCACCTCGCGCACTGCTACCTACGTGAGATATTGCGGTGCTACCCACCCCCAGGAGGAAGGGATGAAGTGAAGGAACCACGCAGGTGGCTACAGGCCGCAGGCAATCAGACCGCAGATATGCGTGGATGTCCCTAACAATTCCTTGCTGGAAGAACCGACACAGTGTTAGAGTTGCCTAGAGTGGGCAATAAACACCCGTTCTACCAGGCAACCGTCTAGTGTTCACAGGGAATACGCTTTCCTTGGAGCAAGCATCCGCCGTAACTGTCGGGCACCGCCTAATACCACGGAGCCTAGAAGAAGATCTAAAACACGGTCTGGTGAGAGTTGTCTGCAAACACCGACAGACTGCTTGAGATATGGGGATTGGTTTGTTACCTTTGACGTCCCTATCCTTAGCCCACTAACAATTCAACTTTATGCGAATCAGCTGGAGAATTTAATGGCGTGCCAGCATATTGCCATGGTAGCTCAGTGGTTAGAGCAGCCGGACGGAGACCGGGAGATCCGTGGTTCAAATCGCGGCTATGGCATTGGATTTTTCAGTCATCTGATTCTACCTTTCCAACCCTGTCCAGCACACGGCTTGTGTGAAAAAACAATTAATTCCAATTCAACTTTATTTCCTTTCGTCCTGACTTTAATGCTTAGACATTCCGATGCCTGGTTATAATTCTCAATACATTTTTCTGTGTTTTAAATATGTTTTTACAATGAGTGGTGTTTCCCAATTTTGTTATATTATAGCCAATTAATAACTGAAATTAGCTATAATAAACAACTTGTTTTACCACCAAAGTAATTGTTTGAGTTACTATCTATGATGTGCTAAAACAGGCACTATGTAGTCTCTGAACTAAGTATATATTTAATATGGCCCTTCCCTCTGATTTAATTATCTACAAATAATTTTAGTAATTTAACTAGGTATACCATTTTTCTACAATAGTCTGTATAGTTTGAGTATTAATGTATTTTCTAATTTTTAAAAGATTAGTGTTATCTTTATTTAACATCAATTCCTTTCTTTGATACCATTCATTAATTTAGTTTAACTTGTATTTGTTCTTATTATCATATCTTCTTAACTTTTTACGTTTTATAATATCAGTGTTAATATAACAAGGCATATTATACAACTCTATTGTCAACATGTTCTGGTACGTCATTTGTGTATACTGTAAAAAGTAAAGTCCCCTAGGCCGAACCATGTGGAACTCCTGCATAGATATTTTGCAAATTGGAGTGCATATTCTGTTTATATGTATTTAGTACAGGTTTTGTCTCGTTCCATTCGAATAAGGTTCAAACCATTTCAAACCTTTATTTGTAACCCCATAATATTCTAGTTTATTTAATGATATTCTATGAATTACGCAATCAAATGCCTTTGACATATCACACATTAGTGCTGCTGTTTGACTGCTATCATTTAAGGATTTTGAAACGTTATTTATTAGTTGTACTAATACTGTGGGGGTTGAATAATTTTTACCAAAACCCATATTGTGATTTTGTTGGTTTGTTATGACTTTCAAAGTAAGACACCAGTCTAGAATAAATTAGTTTTCAATAAGAATAATTGACACTGTATTTACGGAGATGAAATGTTATACATATGAGTTGAAACCAAAGTTATATATATTTCAATTTTTTTAAAGTAGAACATTAGGGTTAATTTAGATGTTAAGGTAACCACACATTTTAATTTACTAGGCGAACTACTCCACGTACGGAGATGAAACTTTATACTAAGAGTTTGAACACACTTTCTTCGACAGATTTAAAATTTTCTTGGAATCGGTGCTAAACTAAAGATAGTTAAGAAGCAGCTGAATATTTCTTAACAGAGGCAAAAGCGTTGAAACTCTTCTAGCTAAAGGTAACCCTGAAATGAAATATATGCGTAATTGAATGTAAACAGGCAGGAAGAAACAAATACACTGTTTTTTATTTGATTTGATTTAGATTACGATTAGAGGTACAATACACTCACAATGCAATTAGGGGCAGTGGCCGAAACGTTGTTAACGTGTCTATACAATCCTGCTTCAAATCTGCTGTGTGGTGTAATGGTTTATGCTCTCGTTTGTCACGCAAGAGACCGAGGTTCGATTTTTACAAGGGTTATCAAAATTTAATCCGACTTATTAAGCATTAAACGAGCTAAACATATTCTTAATTATCTGCAAATCGTCTGAAGGTTATAACTACGTTTTCTTTTAATTTTATTTTAAATGTATTGCGATGAATTGGTACTACTTAAACATCTCAGATCTATTATTATGCGTCCGAAAATGTTAAATTTGCCTGGATACTCATATCTTCACAAATTAAAATAATACAAAAACTACCATCAAAATTAATAAAAGCAGGGAAATCTCACAGATTTATTAACCACTCTATTACACAACGTAACGGTAAAACCCCACTTATGTAGACAGGCATGCAAAATGCAAACTGCACACTGATGCATATAATGAAACGACATAACGGTTATGTTGGAATTATTTAAATGACGAGAAAATAAGTGCAGGTGCGAAAGAAAGAAGGTTAACAAGTGCAAATATTCATGGATGTAAATTTTTTATGAACGTGATAGAAATGAAAGAGTGGTTTACATGAGTAGATTACTAAATCTGTATGATTTTTGTAAATGTTTCCTGAAATGTCCATTAAATACAAGCGCGATAAACTAGAATTTTGCGATCACAAGTGAACTGTAGCGCTATGTGTGCACCTATAATCTTACTTCATTCTGCTTTCTTAATTCAAATTTGAATGCTATTCTGCTTCCAAGAAAATGCATATAACCATTCTCGAGATTGAGTGGAGGTTTCCCTGTGTATTCTGTTGGAGACACGAAAAAATGTTGGATGATGGTTGTGAACTAAATTTAAAAAATCGATAAAGGAAAAGGGCAGTGTTCTTGTGAAGAGGGCTAAACGCTGATTATGGATTTCATATAGACAGAAGTGGTGAAATATACTTTGCATTATTATGCACAAGCAACTTCAAGCAATACGAATAATAGTACGAGAGTAAATCCGAAAGTAATGTCTCCCATTTCTTTTTTGTGTTGCCTTTGAGTGTCCGCGCGTAATTATGTTGGTGTAGTATTGATTGTTGAACTTTCCCGCTAGTGTCCTCTTAGTTTCGTTATCCTACGACAGATAGCAGCAGCAGGGGAGCGTTCCAAAATGACTACTGACATCGAGGTGCGTACAAAATAGAGATGTGTGATTGAGTTTCTTAGCGCTGAACAAATTGCGCCAATTGAAATCCATGGACGCTTGCTAAAGGTGTTTGGAAACGATACAGTAGATGCGAGTAATAAATGTGATGTAATAAAAGTGATTTATGTCCCATAGTGTAAAAGGTTCTGAGTCATCCAATGCAAAATCAACTCAATTAAGTACGATTTTCGAGTGTCTACAAAGTATTTAACTCCTTTTGTATTACACAGATACCTACTATTTTTTCGATGATAATGAATAATAGAAATATTTACAAGAAAATCAAATAATTACTATCAGCTGTTCAGAAGTTGTATCAGAGTCGATCGCGTTAACCTCTGCGAACTGGTGATCGATTAGTCACGGCTGGTATTGTTGATCAAGCCAGTGAAGAACTGAAGGTTAGACGGCTGCTTGCCCGAAAGAGTTATATTTAAATGCTACATGAATTAAATCGTAAGTAAACGTTACCAAATAAAGGAAAGAAAAGACGACATGGTTTAAATGGTAAAATAAAACAAAACGATTATATTCTATGTGTGCAACAATAAATATACATTTCAATATAATTAGGGGATTAAATACATTTTATTAACGTCTGGGGTAAAAATGCAAAATGTACAGCGTGCAGGAATTTCAACTTCCGACGCATAATAGTATGAGCGGGAAGTGACTATCGTCTAAAAAAATTATTGATGTCTTTCCAGTACTTATAAAAAGCCGCTAGACGCTCTTTGAAGTTGAAAAATATGAGTAGGTATGATTGAAAAAACTGCACATAATATCTTTTGTTTTGTTAGTGAAAGTTGATATATAGGTACGTTATATTTATATCATCGTTTTTAACGTTTAATATTGCACTTCATATTCACTGCAGAATATAAAATATTCTACTGCAGCACACAATACAGGTTGCGCCTGCATTTCTGAAATAAAGGAGCCGGTTGCTTAATGATTAATTGCGTTATTTAAACATAGCAGAAATAGAATTATCATCAATTATAAAGCTATGTGCAGGTATATACACAGATCATTTTATGCAGCAAATTTAATTATTATAAGAAGCTTCATTTTATTAGTTTCAAGATGTTATCTTCATTTCTGAAAAAATGCATAATTTATGACTACCAATTATTTCTTTTACATACAAAATATAGTAAGCATCGACATGATATTATTGTTGACAGGTATGCTTGCAGCTGTCTTTACACGAGCGCTCGAATTCGTTTTGTTTTTTTGGTGTCATTTTACACTCGGCGTCATTATGTTTGCAAAACAGACTTGAAAACTATGAATCGGTCAAGGTTTATTTTACGCGTGACATTATAACTTAGCATGCTCCCTAAAACAAAACGCTTATTATCGCCGCGCAGCATGTCTTGTTACCGGGCCAGTCTTCATTTGTAGCTCGGGTCGTAGATAGCTTCCCTCCAAAAAATTATTCCCTTAGTCTATAACTGCACGCATTTACAGTTAACAGCTAGGAGCAGTCAGACGGATGGGGGGGGGCTCTAGTAATCGCACGTAGGCCACACTGGGCCTTTTGTGCTTCCAACGTGATCCCTGGGAGGAAGGGATGAAGAGAGGACCCGAAGGCGACCAGATCAGGACGACGATGTGCGCTAGCAAGGAGGACGGAGGTCCATAACTATTCCAACATGACAACAATCTTGACGCCGGCTAACCCTGCATTAGCCACCCGCAACCGGTGTCCCGGGAATAGATGAGACAACTCTTAGAAAGGAAGGGGGCTCAGCAGTGCCTCCAAGCACCAAGAAGAAATCTTTCCAGAGAGGAAATTCCACCGTCTTGCCATAACACACAAACTGCCGTCGCCTGGCCCTACAATCCCGAAACAGATGAGAGGAAATGTTGGGAACAGGAAATGATGGACAGGAAATTTGTGGTAAAAGGGGAGCCACCACACATTCGCCTACCGACCCGGAGAATCCACGAAAAAAAATCCAAGGTCAAACTAGGCAGCCCGACGGGAATCGAACCCGGGAGCTTCCGACTGCGAGCCTCACACGTTACCAAGGAGCCATCTCGCTCAGTCAGTTAATAGTTACATATTAACTTTACGTAAAGCAGGAGTACAACGTTGCCACAGTTTTTCTCTTACTTCTTAATATACCACTCTATTTGCTTATTCTAGGGACGAAGAAAATGTGACAACAGTTCACTCGACAAACATGTTTGGGTATGAAGACGCAGGCAACGTTTGAAACACCGACGTTAACGCAACGTGACGGGCGATACACTAAGAGTGCATTATTTCAGCCTTTTATCGATTAGTGCAGGACTCTAAAGGGGCACGTTTTATTCATTTTCCATCTTCGGTACGTTACAGAAAATTCCTTCCTATACCGCTCTTCCCGTTTAAAATGGTGCAGGTTAATTCCTTCCTTTGCAGTGTAAGTATTTTGATCTGGTCTGCAGTCTCGCCCTCTCCTCATAACCTCTCTCTTAGCTACTGATCACCTCTCGACCCTCCCACGACCTTTGGTGGAGAGACTGCCAGATTTAAATAGAGGTCAGCGGATAAAGGTGAACATTTTCAAAGTACAGTGAAGCGAAAGTCGCAGCGAATTAATAATGCAGGCACCGGAAATTGATTGACATGCGCTATCTTTGAAGTTACAAAGCGCTTCTCTTGGAAATCTGCCAGCATTGCCAACAGCTTGACCGCTAAAAGTGCGCATAAACGAGAGTATATGAATTGCATAGAAGGAGAAATAGAGGACAACAGTACGTCCAGAGGCGTATTCCATGGTCTAAGCGTAAATTACACATTGAACCGGAAACTACACACCAAGTTTTGATTGAATTACACACCATCGTAAGTTGCGCACTATTTCATAAGGCTAGAGCTACAAGAAGTTCGGAAAATCCCGGACATGCCCTACACTTTTGCCTTCTGTCCGGAGGGAATTTTTGAAAAATCTGTAATGTCCTACTTTTGAGGTATGTAAACATATTGTAGATTCAAACTGATTAGCAAATTGAGAAGGATTAGAAAATATTTGTTGAAAATAGTAGGATTGCTTTGCTACTCCTGCACACAACGCCAGTGTTGAGAGGGTTATTCATTTATATCAGTACAGTAGACGAAAGAAACAGGCCATTGAGTTTTACTTTGTCTACCACTTTGGGTAGAGAAGGTATTGCATTTCACCCAAAAATTCGATACCGAGGTTTCACCAGAAATACGTGTTTTGCGGCCCCCTGAATCCAAAAAGGATTTTTAGAAAAAGGTTCGCGCGCGCGCGTGTCTGTGAACACCTTAACTCAAAACGTAAAGTCGGATAAATACCAAACTTGATATTTTAGTTCAGTATCTTTCAAAGATGTGACACGATGAATTTCAAGAAGATCCCCCACCCCAAACTACCCTTTACATGGAACATTTTTCGACATTTTTTATTTTCTTAAAAACGACTTTAAGGTTTTTTTATTAAAATACCATATATTAAAAATATTTACATGACAAATAAAATGTATATCATGAATTATCTGGGAAATAGCCTGCGAAATTCTCTTCATTCGGAAATTGCTTGTATGACTGGTAAACATTAAGCGATAGAAGAAACCCCACTACACAAAAAAATACAAATCTTCTTAAAACACTCAATTTATTGCAAATAACTTTTTTGTGGATAAGCCATTACCAGATATCCGTTATTCTTCAACAGTCATCCTTTTCAAGTTCTGTTGATTTTCAGTTGTTTCTCACGATTGCATAGAAAGCGTATGGAATTTTAAGGCCAGTATATAGCGCCCAGTTCTTAAACATTTGACTCTCGCTGTTCTCTTTGTGTCTATAATGAAATTGTAATTTAGCTAATTCTGCAGAGGTTTATCTTCATTAAAATGAAGCAGATAGAGAAATAGACTTCGCAAGAAAAATTGGTGTAGCCACTAATAAACGATAGAGAGTAGAGAAAGTCATGTGAATGTTAACACATCAGGCTTTTTGTAGTGTTTAATGCCCGTTCTTACTACCTATGGCACCACAGGCGGTCGACACTGATGATACAATACTTACAATGATATGATATTTTGGGAACGTAATTGTGGGAAGGAAAGGTGCCAGGTCTGAGAGGCCATTGATTGACCCAGTAAAAGGTCGTTCTTGTAAAATAAGTATAACTTTAAACATTTAAACTTTGTAGAATGTCATGATTATACATGAAAGCCAGATATTTCGTATAAAATATGTTTTCCACGCAAGTATAATTGTTAAAGTTCTTTAACAGCCGTTGTTCCTCTTTTTATTATACGAATAGTTGAGAAAATATGAACCTATGTATACACGTTTAAGTATTAATTTAGGTTTGGGGTTTAATTTTCCTACATTTAACATTCTTCTATAACGTCCTACATTTTTGTGTAATACCCTACATTTTGGAACACTAGTGTTCTACATTTCACTAAAAGAATCTGGTCACCCTACACAAGGGGCATACTTTTCAAACCCATATATTGCACATCCAAAATATGTACAGCTCATTGCAATATAAATATAAAATTTAAGTAAAGTATACAAATATTTCAAATTTTAGAGCGTGGCATATATGGTGCCGTCTTTGAAGACAAGTGCATGTAGCGATGGAATTCGACGCAGTACTTGTAATAGATTTTGATTAATTATGGAGATAGAGGCAACTATACCCAGGAGTCAAATAGGGAAAGTAGTGGCTTTGTCCATAGCATGTAGCAATTGAAACTGAATTGAAATTAAACAACAAGGTGATGTATGCGGCATGTATTTGTCTCTGAAGAGGTGCTCGGCTTTAGCCATTCAATAACATACGTCAATTAGGGTGGTGATGCTGCAGGTAATGTTCCATGTAAATCCCAGCTGTGACAGCGCAACAATTTTCACTGCATATGGCAGTATTCGGTTGTACTGTAAGTCATAGCTACTCTGTAGGATGTAGAATGTGTGTATCGGAGGGGGGACACCTCGCGTACTGCTATCAGCTTGGTCTGTTGTGGCTACATCCCCCCCGGGAGGCAGGGATGAGATCAAGAAGCAGTAAGAGGTCTCAGGTCCGCGGGCAGACAGGCCCACAGAGACGCGCAGAAGTTCGTAATATTTCCAGTTTGAACACCAGCGCACCAGTAGAGGCGAAGAAGCTCGAGAGAAGGCGACGAAGCGACCCTAACGGGCGGGACAACGTACTCTGGCGGTCAGGAAGAAATCTTTCCAATGCGCAAGCATCCATGCCATCTGCCCGACAATGCTATCACCTCAGGACCTGAAAACACACCTGAAACGTGAAAAGGAAAGATAAAATGGGAGGAAATGGGGAAATGGAGAAATCGTGGTAGAATGCACCACCCTGTCATTCGCCTAGGCGACCAGAAGAAAACCAGGGAAAACCCCATGGTCAGAGTGGGCGGCCACAGGGAATCGAACCCGGGAACTCCCGAATGCGGGCCACAGACGTTGCCTGAGCCATCTCGATTAGCTACTACATATTACCGAAGATTACTTAAACACATCTATGACATTTGTCCACCATTATGGGATAAGTCTCAAGAATCTGTTGATATCGAGTTGTTAGGTTCCATTCATAACCGACAGCTCTTCCTTAAGTACGCACCTGTAATATGTATTGCGAAGGTTAGCTATATTGTATCTGTTATGTGGCGCCCCTTTTATAGAGTCGCTGGAGTTCAAACTTTACACGCCAACCGTTAAGTCACAAAAACTTTGCTGTCTCATATCTTAATCCCCTCTAGAACTACCTTAATGTATCTCAATTTTGTATTCAATTAATTATAGATAGAGGAGTTTACACCAATGAACGTTGCGCTAGAATTTAAAAGTGTTATACGTACTTATTTGCATGCCCGTACTCAGAAAAAAATTTCGGGGAGGGTTTTCCACAAGTAGATCTAAACTTAACAGTACCCCACACAGTTACCAAGTACCCACTCCGTAGTATATAGAGTTACATGGATAAGAAACTTGCTTGGAGACATTATATAGACAAGAAAAACTCGCCAGAATGAAGATATTCCACCTTACAGCACAAAACATGGAGACTGCTTCGAAAATCGGAATGTATGGTCACCTTACCCATGTAAGGCGACGGTATTAAGTTTCCCTTTTTCTTGTAAATGTGCTACTAGCAATAGACCTACTGTTATCTAACGACATTTTCACATATTGGTTTGATATGAATTTAAATAAATGAAACTGTCAGATGTTTCGGGGGGGTTGAACCCTAAAACCCCCTCTAAATACGGCCCTGCTTATTTGCAATTGTATACTTAATGGAGATAAGTAAATTCGTAAAATCAAAGAACTGATGGTGCATGATAGAGCAATTCGTCGATGCCCCTTGCCCGTTGATTCAGAAGGGTAGCATCCATATCTCGCATTCGGGAGGTCTCGGATTCAAATCCCGCGCACCAGTCAATTTATTTAGGATATTTTACCACTTCTCTCAAATAAATATGGAACTGGATACTTCAGTGCCACAACCCATAGTTCCACCATTTCTATGAAAGCATTGGCAACAAAATATATTGCACACATAGCGACTATCCAGCTTTTGCCACTTTTCAGCAGGTTATTCAAGCAGATGGTACAGAAAGGAGGCTACAGAACAAAGCTCATTAGCAGGGTTAGGATTTTTAGGTGCGCACCTTTTTTCTTAGGGTAAGTTAAAGCTGTGCGGAAAGATATCACAGTATGAAATTTTGTTTATAGTTCTGAAAAGAGGCATTTTTTCTCGCAACTTTTTCCCTTTTTTGGGACTTTTACCCCTTTTTGGCACCTTTATCCCATTTCCCCCAACCATGCCCATAATCCCCCTTTTCCCCCTTTCAATTTATTCTTTAACTTTCAATTAACGTCTCCTCAGCTTGCTATGTACGTGCGAATAGTAAGCCTACCTCTTTCAGTAAACGCCGCGCGGGAATTGAAAGCACATTCGCAACAAAATAATTGTGTGTTCGACGAAAACCTCTTTCTCTCGCTTTACCCCAATAAAGTAGCCCGCAATAATGCAATTGACAATGAGTGATTCTATCCCACCAGAATCAGTAGCCTGCTGTTCGTGAATGTGAGTTTGTTACTGTGAGAGACGTCATCTGTTTGCATGGAGGCGAAGGCTGGGCAAGCAGAGACGGCAGTAACCTCACCCGCGCAGTTCCGAGAATTATTAAGACTGGGTTCTGAACGAAACTACTATAAATCGCTGAGACTGAAGTTCCAGAATGAATGAGAACATTCTGGTAATTGTCGCGGTGTTATAAGAAAATGTGGACAGCGAATGGGCGCAAGAGTGAGTTGTGTGACAGTCGCATTGTGTTAGCAAGTGAACTAGTGTTAGCTCTCCAAACGAGTGTACTAGTACTAGATTTTACCATGCCAAAGGTGTCCAGCGCTCGATTTATTGTTCTGGCTGAGGAATTCAAACAAGATTTCATAGACACATATGGAACTGTTATGCGATGTACTTTTTGTGATCCAGGAATTTTGTTAGATGAAAAACACCAGCGAGATCGCATCAAATAACACATTTCCAGCTCTAAGCATCAAATGAACAAGACTCTTCAAGCAAACAAATCACGGCAACCTCTATTACGAAATGCGTTTCAACAGAGTTCTTCAAAAAGCCAAAATTTGAAGGAATTAAACATTGATTTGTGTGCAGCTCTTACACAAGCAGGAATTCCACTCAATAAGTTGAAGCATCCAGCCTTCAAGGGATTTCTTGAAAAATACACAAAGATGTCAATGCCCGATGAGAGTACTTTAAGAAAGAACTACTTGGAGCCTATTTACCAAGAAACCACAGAAAGAATCAAGGAGAAAGTGTCTGATTGCGATGTGGAAATCATTGTGGATGAAACCATAGACTCAGTGGAACGATATGTTTTGAACATTTTAGTTTTTCCCTTAGCAGGGGAGAAAGTTAAACCCATGTTGTTAAAAACGTACGATCTGCAGAAAGCCAATGCCAGTACAATAATGCAATCCATTATGGACTTCTGCCAAAAATTCTGGCCTACTGGTATCGAGTTTGAAAAACTTCTTCTTGCGGTTACTGACCAGGCTCCATACATGGTTTCAGCTGTTAACCAATTGAAATCTTTATTTCATAACTTGAAGCATGTGACATGCTTGGCTCATGCCCTTCACAGGGTTTGTGAATCCATAAGGGACGAATACGACATCGCAAATCAATTCATTTCTGCCCTGAAGAAGATTCTACTGAAAGCCCGGAGCCGTGTTGTTTACTACAGGGAAATCACTGGCCTGCCCCTTCCAAATATCCCGGTCATTACTTGCTGGGGATCTTGGATTGAGTGTGCTGCTATGTTGTGTGAGAATTTTGACAAAATTAATGCTTTCTTTGGATCCATCCGACGCAGGTGGAATTTCCAAAGCACAGCAACTTCTGTTACCGGAGAAAATACATAATTTGCAGACACAACTATATTGTGTCCATAGTTACAAGTACCTCCCTGTAGTTATTAAATGATTGGAAGAACAAGGTCTGGAAAAGGAAAAACAATGGGATATTTTTACTTCCGTGAGGAAGCAGTTAGATGACTTTGCCAAAGACAGACTTGAATCTAGTCTTCAGAAGAATCCAGACATTGAGGAATTCGCCACATCTGTAGAGTTGCCATTCCGAGTGAATACAAGGTTTGCCCCACTGGTTTCTGTGGATGTTGAAAGAAGCTTTAGCATCTACAAAGACATTCTATCTCCTAATAGAAACAGACTTACTTTTAAAAATGTGGAGATGCTTAATGTCTTGAAGTACAACAGCTTCATGTTTTTTCCTTCTTTTGATGAGTGATACTTTGATGTATTTGTTTGTAGTTCAATAAATTAGAATAGAGGAAAGAGAAGTCGCTGAATTAGTTAAGGGAATGCACAACTGGAATTAACCCAAAATCTCAAAAAATCTAAACAAAGCAAAAAAAAAAAGTTCCCAAAAATTATTCATTGCTTGTAGTTTTAGAATCCACTTCTTTTTTGACCTAGCGAACGCTTCAGGATCGTTACGAGACTTTTTAAATACCCTTGCGCATTTGGTTGCTAGCTGATTATATTTTTAAAACTTCATTTTAAGGCGTTTCTTATTTTCAGCACTTCTGCATATTCAAAATGTTCCACACGATGTAGTTTTCATCCATTCATATTGACATTTTTATGCTTATTTCAAAAACCCAAATAAATAAAACTGTCATATAATTTTTCTGTGTAATGAATAGTTTTTGCGCTACTAATTTTTGAAGATAACAATGCATAAAAAAACGAAAACAAATGCAAATACAAAACTGCAAACTTTTTTTTCTCTTAAACTAAGAATGGTAGGAAAAAGTTATATGACAGATTTGTAGTTCCTTGACATAGAAACAACATAAGATTTTTGTTTAAAAAATGGATCGTGTGTTGCTTTTGCATATATCCATAATTTTATACTTTGAAAATTAATAACTTGAAAACTAATTAAGCTTTTGGATTGAAATTCACAAAACAATTATATCTAAAGAAGACTGACATGTGGTTAAAATTTCAGCCCAATTGAATTGATAGTTTAGAAAATAGCAATTTCAGTTGTGCATCCCCTTAAATAAACCAGTACCTTATTGTCCCTTTTTTCACCTTATTTGAGCACCTTTTCCCTTCCTTTTTTCATCTGAAATTTGCACCTAAAAATCCGAACCCTGGTCATTAGTCTGTTATAAACCGACATGTGTGCAGCCGTAAAGTTTAAAAATGCGCCTAAAGCCATTCTATAAAAAAACAGAAAATCGCTGCGCCGGGCGAATTTTTTATTTATATAGTTATATAAAAAAGCTATTAAAATTATATATTTACGATTTTAACATAATAATGACATGAAACATATGATAATACCTCATAATACTAACAGAAAACAGAAATAGTACGCCTTTTGTAAATAGGTTGTGTGGTTATATTATATTTAGTGCCTCAAGTTAAAATGTCAGTTACCCTGATATAGGGTATCGGCCAGTTTTGTTTTTTGGTTACTTGAATAACACTGTGTTCCCTATAGAGTAACCATAGGAATGTTTAAGAGAGTAGGTGGTGGGACTAACAGCGCATAGCAGTATTCCAGATGCTGCTTGCCAAGTAGGACCGCAGTGTTTGATTTCTGCACTAGCGAGCCATGAGGTTTCTTTGCCGCGATGCAAGTAAACTCATACTATGAATAGGGCTGTAGTACCTATTCTCTTCTACTATAACAGTAATATCATTCGGGAATAAAGTATTCTGCTGTGAAAAGTTGAGTAAGATGGCTAATTAGTTTATATGTTCAAAAACGCAACAGCTACTAGTGTGCTTCCAGATTGCCCTAAAACACAAGATGCACTGGAAGGTTTATACCTATTAGCTATTAACAACTCAAGTATATTTTTATTTTCATTTATGTAAACTTTGCTTTTTATATACTACGAATGCAGTGTTGTCTATTTGGTAGGCATTCTTGGAGGGAAACGTTGCTATTTTAGAAACAGTGAAAACTGATGGTTATGGGGAATGCAGCGTAATTCAGGTTACTAAAAAAACAAAGATGGCAAATGCTGCATGTCAGGGTGGCCAATGTTCTAACTTGAGTCACTAGATATATAACCCGAGAAATCATCACTCAACCTACTTTCAAAAGAAGCACTATTTCGGTCTTGTGCTAGTATTACGAGCCATTGTCATATCATAAATTTCATGCCATTATTGTGTCCAAGTTGAAAATATAATAAAAATAACTGCAATGGGTTCTTCGCGAGAGGCAGGCAAAGTGGCCAAGCTAAGGTTTGATGATATTTTAAGCGTATTTAAATCGAGATAAAGCCATCAAAATTGGTGGTTATATACTTCAAGTATTCTAATACATTTTAGAATTTTTCGATCTTCTTGCGATTAAGCTACGTGATATAATCAATCTTTTAAAAAGTGACCATTTAGTTTTAAAATGAAAAATGGATGATTAAAACGGTTTAGACTTAGAAAATAATGTAGGCATATTTTACTTACAGCAAAGCTACAGAACCTGAAACAAATTACAAAAGGTGAAAACAAATGGTTCGACTTGAAAGACATGTAGGCCTACATCCTGGCTACTAATAAAAGGTTCACAACACTTCAAAAAATAACGTACAAAAATGAAGTCTTAGTTAGGCCTGGTAGAAGCTAAAGAAAAACTGCAAAGTTCAAAAACAATAAATAACAATTTGAGAAGTTTTAAAGCATATCCGTCAAGTAAAAATTAAGTGCAACTTTTGCAAAGGAAAGAAGAGCTGTTTTCATTAACTCCTGCACACAGTTCGTGAGTCCAAAGATGACACATTTGGCACTGGATCCATTATTCACGAGATCTTGAGACTGAAAGCATTTCGTTATCATTAAACACTAACACTCTTCTTGGGTAAATTTCCCTGCGCTTGTTTGTTTTCTATCGTCAGTTCCTTTCTTCTATTCCGCTGTTTTTCGTTTTTCAACCTTCTTTTTCTCCTTTGCTTCTTTTTCAGATTTTGCGGCTTCAAGTTCATTTTTATACGGACTTATCAACACCTTCACAGAGCCTTTCTTTCGTCCTTTGCTTTTACGTTTTCCTGCTTTTAAGCGGGGCACAGAAACAATGTCCTATGGGCTCACTGAAAAGCTAGTTCCAGGTCGATGGTCTCTGGAGGGGGAAGCGCTGACTTTCATTTGACTGCATAGGATGAGCTGGCTGCTCATGTTGAGCAGGTTGCACAGGATTAGCTGGCTACACAGGTGTAGGTAATGATGATCCGACATCTAGAGGGAGGGGAATTTCTGTCTCCTCAGCAGCAACAAAGTCTTCATCTTAGAAGATGTTTGCGTTAAGCGGCTCAATTCCGCATTTTTAAAAGCCATTTATGGCATTTTCTGCTGCTGAAGCTTTCAAATAGGCTACTCCAAAAGTTCACCAATTTGAAATTGAGTAACCACTCTCCCAGAAGTGTTCCTAAACCACTTTTCAATTGCTTTAACATGCGTTAAGCGACTCAATGCCGCATTTTTTGAAGCAATTCATGGCATTCTCTGGTGCTGAAGCCTTCAAATAGGCTTTTCCAGAAAGTTTACCAATTTGAAATTGAGTAACCACTCTCCCAGGATTATTCCTCAACAACTTTTTAATTGCTTTAACATAAAAAGTATTCACTGGCCCCATGAACGTTGCGTATAGGGGCTGCATTTTGTGGCTACAGTGTGGAGGTAGACAGACCGCTGTTGTGTAATTTGCTCTAGGAGGTTAATAAACTCAATATATTTTTCGTGTGGGTAGAGTGACTGCCTAAAACTAGCAACACAGGATCTTCTTTTGATGGTTTAGAGTATTTCAGGAAGTTATGAGACCACTCAACAAATAGTTCAATTTGCACCCATCCAGATAGGTGGCAGACAAACGCTGTCCCAGTTGGAGCCCCGTCCATCAACTCTGGTTTCATTCTCTGACGTGAAAATATTAGGAAAGGAGGGATGTAGCCTTCTCCTGCTGACATGCACAAAGCCGCAGTCGCCAGCACACCTCTCTCAGCTGAAGAAAGTGAGCCAACTTGCCGTCTGCCCTTAAGAGCTATCACTTTGGAGCTTTTGGTCTGTACGGTAACAATCCCAGTTTCATCTACATTGTAAATTCGGTGAGCAGGATAGTTACGGCAATCTCTTTCTGTTGTAAGAAGTCAAAGAATTTTTTGACATTAACTCTTTTAAATGCGTAAGCTCTTGCAGCTGAGGTTGGTTCAGATGATTTCAAAGCTAAGTTTGGATGACGCTTCTGGAATTCTGCAATCCAATCCTTCCCGATTTTCCTACTATCTCGAATGAAACTATGTTTGATTTTATTCTTTTCAGCCAATTCATAAGTGACGCTTCTTAAATCTGCTATAGACATACCAAAGAAACGTATCTCCAAACACTACAGATGATCCACAATCTCCTTCTCTTGTTCTGGGCTGAAAACCGCTCGATATTTTCCCAATATCTTATTTTCTGTGGTATTCTTATTTTTTTATCAATCAATCAGTTTATTTGTCCAAGATCATAGTTATATAAGAAAAGGACATTGTTAAGGACTCGTCTCTTCAAGGTACTCCTGGGCACTCCAGAAGTGGTTGAAGCTGTTGCAAGCTTCATTCCACCTTCTCTCACTGCTTGGATGGCTCTCACCATTGCATCTGGATCCAAAGCTCCTGATACCCTTTCTTGTTATGTTTATGCACCATGGTTACAAGCAGCAGGCAGTTCCTGAAATACAAAACATAGCAATGAAAATTAATGCTGAACAACAGGGTACCGGACTATTTAGGTTTTTGCCTTAAAATAAATTAAACAATGCAAAATTAGCATAACTTCATAATAAAAATCTAATATATAAGTGTTTTAATTTCTTTTTTACTTTTGTGAACATTTTCACTTAATCGTCAAGCAATACCTAAGTATTTGTTCAAAGTTTTTCTGTATCGGACATGGGAATAACCCAAAACGAGGGGAAAAAAGAATTGGCGCTCGGCGAGCAAAGTGGCCAGGCTGTTTTATTTAAAATTAATTTGTATTGCTTTTTTATATATTTGAGTTCGAGGAACCTTTGGTGGCCACCTTACCCACATTGACGCCATTACACAACAGCCGTTCTACCTCATTAACTCGATCACCAAAGCGGGATATTTGTAGACAAGAAAACTCCCTTTAAAATCAATTGCATTCAAAAATGGTAAGTCACTTGGTTTCATAGTAATAAATATACAAACTGAGCACTTATCTTACATGAGGATGATCAAAAACCAGAAAAGTTATAATAACTTCAAGAGACGACACGTTAAACGGACCGAGCTTCTTGCGGTGACTGGTGGCATTGAGTAGAAAGGGTACAGCAGCACCCGAAAGCTCCTAATATCCTTGTGGCCACTTTGTCTGCCATGGTCACTTTACCCGCCTCTTCTCTATATCTGTGTAATTCAGTTTAACCTGATGTCGTGAGTCGCAGACGAATACGCAGCATTTCAGAGCATTCTGCTTAAAATATTGGTAGAGGTAAACAAACAGCGAATACTTTGGATATGGTTAATGCCATAAAATGTTTGTATTTGGCATAACCTGTACTGCATTTTCCCTGCAGCAAGCTTTTCTCTATCCTTTTATGGTTACCCATCTACAGAATGTAGAGCGTTTTGAAAGTAGCCTAATGAAGTTATCCCGTAGAACAAGTAGAGAAATCAGACTACCGCAAATAATTCTGTTTTTTCACTTTCTGTACTACTTACACTAAGTAGGGAAAGTATTGTATTCCACCCAAAAATTCGATGTCGAGATTTGTCGGAAATATATTCTTTGAGGTCCACTGAACCCAAAAAAGGCATTTTTAGAAAAATACCATGTGTGTGTCTGTGAACCACATAACTCAGAAACGAAAAGTCGGAAGATATCTAACTTGGAATTTAAGTTCAATGTCTCCAAAAGATGCGACACGAAGATTTTCAATAAAATCCTCCACCCCAATCTACCCTTTACCTGGAACTCTTGTCGAAGTTTTTAATTTTATAATAAATTGCTCTGACGATTTTGATTAAAAAAACATATATTAAAAATATTTACATCAGAAATAAAACCTATAACTTGAATTTTATGGAAGTAGCCTGTAAAGTCCACTTCATTCGGAAGGAAATTTGTATAATCTTGTATAACTGGTAAACGTTAAGTGATAGACGAAAACGTAGGTACTACAAAAAAGTAGATTTCTTTGAAACACGCAATTTATTTGAAGTAGCTTTTCTTATGGCGTCAGCCATTTCCCAGATATTTGTTATTAATGGTTCGAATTGTTCAATAGGTAGCAATTCTTTTAAAGTCCTGTCAACATTCAGTTGTTTCTCGCGATTGCATGGGAACAGTGTGTAATTTTAAGGCCATCTTATAACGTCCAGTTCTTAAGCATTTCACTATCGCCGTTCCCTTTATATCTATAACGAAATGTGTAATGTAGCTACTTCTCCAAAGGTTTATTTGGATTAAAATGAAGTAGATGAAAAATAAGGTTTGGTAAGAATAGTTTGTATACCCACTGATAAACGACAGAAGGTAGGTATGTGAATATATCACATCAATTTTTTTTCTAAAGCATGGCTTTATGAACATTTTTAAACTTTATGGCTGCATGCATGTCAGTTTATGCCGGACAAATGACCTTTGTTCTGTAGTCTCCTTCCTGTACCATCTGCTAGAATAATCTGCTGAAGGTATGTTGGTTGGCGAAAGCTATGTAGTCGATTATGTGTGCCATATATTTTGTTGTCATTGACTTCAAAGGAGTGGTGAAGCTTTGAGTTGTGGCGCTGAAGTACCCAGTTCCATATTTACTTGAGGGAAACCACAATAAATATATATATATATATATATATATACCACGCAGATTGGCCGGTGTAAGAGATTTGAACCCGAGACCTCCCGAATGCGAGTTACAGGCACTACCCGCCCATCATGCACAGAAAATTCGCCTTACTCCGGCCAGTTCTTCCTTTTATTTGGCAGAATTTTGATTGCTGCTATATTGTTATAAGTTATCCCTCCATATTTTGTATTATAGAATGAGAAATGTCATCTGGTTTCTGTAAAGATGTCGTATGAGTGAGATGGAATTTGTTAAATTATTTTTGATCCTTTTGAAAAACAATACTCCTGAACGCATCCATGCAAAACCTATTCTTTCAAACTGATCATAGAGGTCTATGTAATAATAATAATAATAATAATAATAATAATAATAATAATAATAATAATAATGGATGGGATCTCGATACCGTAGGTATCTCGATACTCTCGATACTCGGTGGTATCGAAGTATGTCTAATATTTGGAGATAAACCTACGATACCTTTTCAATACTTTTGAATTTTTAAGTTTTACATTACTCAAAGTTGCTGCGTTTAACTTTATGCTAGATATAAGGAATGAAAGGAATCCAGACTTCACATTATTGCCTTGCGCGTGTCTCCAAACAGTTGCTGGACTATAGATCTTGAAAAACCTTGACTACATTTCCTGTGGGTGAATCAATGCAACATTCTATACAC
The DNA here is from genome assembly GCA_030765065.1 of Deroplatys truncata. Taxonomy (NCBI): domain Eukaryota; kingdom Metazoa; phylum Arthropoda; class Insecta; order Mantodea; family Mantidae; genus Deroplatys; species Deroplatys truncata. Next base: position 88,495,540 of record CM060980.1, read on the forward strand.
TCGTGTGTCTAAATGAAAACACGAAACCCGTGTCGTAGATTTACGGCACGTAAAAGAACCTCAAGCCTGATAAAGAGACCTCTAAGCAAAATTTCTGATCTTTCACGCCCAACATAGAATGGGACGCTAAGGACCACAGCAGTTAAAGAGCGTCCATAAATAAAATTCAGTTTAATTTTTCTTTTGAAAACATGCAAAACAGTGATGGGAGGGGTAGAAATACTCTTGTAACATGCAGCGTAAACTGAGTTGTGGATGTTCTGTTTGTGTTTACGCTAAGCAAACCTTTGAATTAAATATGTAAATGCTAATATATGAGGGTGGGTAGTAGGGAGGCTTAGTCTATAAACTTACTGTGTTTCCGATAGTTATATGGCTAATTACTTATATCAGGATAAAAAAATACCTATGTTATACAGTAGTTGTGAATATTTTTAGAATGGTGTAACACACACACACACACACACACACCATTTTTAGCTGTTTGACTCACGCATATACCAGATATGTCGGTAGATACATTATAAAAAGATGTATAACTCTATGATAAGGTCGACTTTATTATACGGAAGTGAAATTTGCGGACGGGAAAGAGCATAGCAAGTAGATAAAATGCAGGTAGCATTTTGGAAAAGACTCCTTGGGATTTCACAAGGCACATAAAATTCTGGGGTAATGAGGGAGGTAGAATGTTATGAAAACACAATGCACTGTAAAACAGAGCAGTGAAGTCCTGGCTGAGGCTGATACAGGCAGATAATTCTACACTACGGCCCAAATGTTATAAATACCAGCGAGAAAACTTGTCTCCTAGGTTTTGGTAAGCTGATTTGAAAAGAGGTTTGAGGAGAACGGGCATGGGGTCAGTATGGCAAAGAGGTGAAATAAATGACAGAAACATAGGTGTCACAAGAAGACTAACAGACATCAACTGACAGGAAATAGAATCGGATTGTAAAATTAAACCTTCTCTAAGTCTTTGCAAACGAAATAAAATTGTATTGGGGTAAAGAGGCATATATATTTAACTTAGGAAGAAAGGAAAGATCAGGAATGGCATGGTTTAGACTGGGAGGCTGAAAGGCACAAAAATGACTGACGATTCTGGCAGAAGAATCTGCCAATTCTGTGGTTTGGATGAAGACTAGTACATATTTTGGTGGAATGCTTACAGTGGGAGAATCAGTGAACAACTAAACTCAAAGAAAAATTCTTAAGGCCTACTAGAAGGAGATTGGCATGTTGGGATTTACTGGCTGACCAGAGGAACTGGCAGAACATAGGCAATTTCCTGGCTAAAGTGCGCGAAGCCAGCTAAAATTTGTTCAGTTAGTCAGAGGCAATTTACCTCAATTTTTTCTTTTTTCTTGTTTATTTTATTTTGTTTCTTTATTACCTTTAATTTATTTTGTATCTTAAATATGGATGTACGGTCAATAATCCATGCACTACGTATTTGTGTAATAACTTTAATAATTTGAAACCAACAAAGATAGCCTACCTACCTACCTACCTACCTACCTACCTACCTACCTACCTACCTACCTACCGAGATGTTTGAGTTTTATATAAAATATATATTAGTTTATATTTTAAAGAATGCAGAATAAAGAAGAATTGCCAGTATTTGTATGCACACTTTCTCTCTTTATAGTATTAGTAGACATAATATTCAGCTAATAAACAGTGACTCCAGAGAGTATCCGTTTTCCGTTTAAGAAAAATCTAGCAGGCAAATTTTAAGGGCCAGAAAATTCTCATTTTCAGTTTGCAGAAAGAACAAATTATATTACTGCTTACGTATTATGACGTTTTTACAGATTTCCAAATTGATTAGTTTTGTAATTTTTAAAAATTGCACGAATTTTCCAACTATTAAATGTGTGGTATTATTTTATATGCGCTTATTAGAGCAGTTTATACTTGTGACTTTATCCAGTTCTCACTGTCACTTCACTAATGTGATTTAGTCTATTTTCACTGTCACTTGACCAACGTGATTTAGTTCAGTGTTCAGTCACTTCACCTTTCCTCGCGCGTAGTGGCGCAATGAAACATGCGAGAAGCAGCTTCTACTTCCTTCCGCTTCACTTGCTGGGGCGTCGAACACATGACTTCCCCAAATGCCCGCAGTAGCAACACTCAGCATACGTCACAACCTCACTCGTGGAACAGTGCTTTATATCGCACCAAGAACAACTCACTATTCTCATTCACTGACTCACTCGCGAGCACGAGCGCTTATATACAGCCGTTGGGGTTTCGAGAGAGTTCTAGAATTTTCGCAGGAGGTGGGGAGAAAGAAGAATCCAGAAGAATCCGTTATATCCCGATGGCACTTTTGGAGTTTACGCTGGGCAAGAGCGCTACTCCGTCCACTTATCTATCGATCCTTCGGTCAGTCGTCTTCCATGCGATAAGATTGGGCCATAGCTGCGTTACAATCCAATACCTGACAATTTCACCGAAATATTTAAACTAACGGATGTCGTTCTGCGTGGTATAGTCGGAATAAGCTGTGAACTCCTCCTTACCTTTAGTAAGTATTACAAAACTGCATTGACTGGGAAACCATACGAGATAGGCTAAAATATACTTTAGGAAAAACTTAGAGGTCATTAAAATACACACATTCCCCAAAATAACGTTTTTCCTAGTGTCAGCCGTTTTTCAAATATTTCATACCATAATATATTATATTTTGCCAAGTTAAGTACATTTGATAGAAATAGTTTGATAATTCTGTTTACTTTTTACCTGTGTGATCTCAATATAAATAAAAACGAGTTGTAACAGCTCTCTGCTTTGCGTATAAGCATCTATAAATTATTAATTCCACTAAAGTTGAAATCATTTCTAGCCAAACATTCTATCATCGTGACGAACCTAAAGAAGTGGAAGAATCGCATTTCATATGAATAGTACCTGTGAAATTCTGATGAAAGAGAAACTCATGTGTGTACAACAACATATGTTTTTGTTTTTGATGAGAACATGCGGAAGTAAGAAGAAGATTGAATACTTTTAGAGGATCCCATTCAGATATATTTATACATGGAACATGTAAACATACGACGCGAAATATTTATAAAACGCTAGGGGAAAACATAATACATTATGTTGAACCTTTTTTTATAACTACATTTCCACATAGCAAAATTTTGCCTATCCCTTATGGTGTTCAAGTTACATGAAATTCACTAACAATAAATATGTCTTTGTAGGCTGTTCCTAGAAAATTAAAGATATACATTTTATTTGCCGTTCTAATATCTGGAGCATTTCATGGGCCGTTTTTTGAGAAAATCAGTAAGTAGGCTGTAGAGAAAGCAAAAGTGTCTCACTAATAAGCATCGTAAAGAGCATTTTAAGTGCCAAAAAGTGTTTAAAATATAATTTTTGAGAACTTTTTTAAATTACGTACCTATTTCCATAAACAGTACAACATGCAAACAGGAAACCTTGCAACAATTCTCAAGAAATGTGAAACAGAGGAGGAGTAGAGATTTCGAGAAACGTGCAAATTCCCTTTTAGTAAGCTTGTTCAGATTCATTGGGCTACCAAATTGTTTTACACAAAACTGTCCCTTAAGAATAGGTAAGTATTGATATTAGCAATTGAATCTACTTTCTCCAATTTCCCCTTGTATGAAATTTTATATGCTGGTATGTATGTGCATATGTATATAACGTATACAATTATCACTTAGCAGAAACAAATATATAGTTATACTAATGTTTTGTGAAGATTTATTTAATCCTTTCCTTCCTTGTACCTAGAGCCTTACTTGTCTAACCCCAATTGTTGACAGCTACTTCCTAATGATTCTCATTAGCCGGGTCCCTAATGTAAACTGACCATCGGCGCAATACGAATACACCTAACTTTAGTATATTAATTCTAAACACTCGGTGCATCGTGTGGAGCAATTTTTCAAAACAGTAAAAAATTAATATAAAATATTATTAATATATCAGGGACTAATTTAAAAATATGCATAAAATTTGGTCTGTATATATGTTATACATCAAACTCTGATTTCTGCACTGTTAAAATTTCAAATGAATCGACTTGAAATTGTGGATTTTTTAAATTTCATCGGTGGGTATCATTAAGGGACTAGTTTAAGAAGAACTTGATACTTATTAAATTAGCTCAAAGAGTAAATATATTTAGCTTAGTTGAGAGAGTTTGAGACTTTCAGTACGGTCTTCAGTTTACAAGAAAGAATTTCATTTATTTTCATTTATAGTCAATTAATGTGTAAGTTAGACTGTTACACCATACAACGATAGAAGTGCTGGAGCGTTATTTAGTTCAGAGATTTAGGAAAACGGAATATATTCCTGAAACGGGAAGGTATGCATTTCGAATGTTCAGCTCTCTATATTTGAAGCCTAGGATATTTGGTGTTAATACAGCAAACTCTCTTCTTCATGTATCCTCTTGTCATTGCAACAATTAGTTCAGAAAATGAATCTGTCTAAGATACTCTCTTTCAATGTATTATAAGTAATACTTTTTCAAGTTTGTTAAATATTTTATGAAAATAAGGACTATTAAAATGATCCAAAACAAAGATTGTTTTTGTGTAAGGAACGAGAATCTGGTCAGAAAAATCTGGTGTAGGTATAACACCTACACGACTTTCTCCACCAGATACAAATTCGCGTGCATTCCCCTATATATTATGTTCTTTGTATAAGGAGTATTTCTTCTGTTACGTCAGTCACAGTTCATGTCTGCTAATTTCAAACACAGACTTAGTCAAATGCAACATGCCGAAACAACACAACTGCTTATATCACAATTCGATTTTTGTTGTAATGAGCTCATACGAAGGGGAGAGATACATTCTCCATTTTTGAACACGATGCAGTGCGCCAAATTTCAAACCGTTGAAACTTGAACATAGGGTATAGGGTTTACAACGGAGGGAGACATCTCACCCATTGAGACCTACATAGATATACAAACTTTGTCCAGTATCGGGATTGATATTTTTCGGCCAATGCGAAGAGGCGTAGGGAGATCTTCTTGGGCCAGATCGATGGTGGGGATGCTACGTAAGCTAGGCTAGGCTCAGGTTGTCTCCGAGCCTTTGGAGTGTGTAGATCGCGCAAGAAATGAAAGTGTGTTTAGCGCGTGCGTCGAGATGCAGCGAACCATCGAGCAGGGCTGTGCCTTCAAATTTTGCGTTAAACTAACAAATCTGCTGTAGACACTTTTGATATGATTCATGAGGGGTACAAGAGCGAGGCCATGTTCAGAACGCATATTTTTGAGTGGCATAAAAATTTCAAAAAATGACGGGAAGACGTTGAAGATGAAGACGAACCACAAGGTAAAGGTCCAACATTGGCGCGAACCAATGAAAACGTGGCTTAGAGTCCGTTGCTTTCGAAGGGGAATGGCCGATTCCTGGATCCTTCATCACGACAATGAGCCGGTCACACATCGCTAATTGCAAGGGAGCCACTGGCCAAAAAGAAGGTGGCAACGCCGCCCCCAACCACCCTACAGTCCAGATATGCCTCCCCCAGACTTCTTTTTGTTTTCTCGAATCAAAAGGAACCTGAAAGGACATCATTTCAAGACGTTTGAGGCGATCCAACGGGCGTCGACGGAGTACCTGAATAGCCTTGCTGTTGCCGACATCAAGGGAGGCGTATGAAGAGTGGAAAAAGGCTTGCAGTGGTGTATTCATGCAGGAAGGTCATATTTTGAAGAATATTAATTCACTGTGCATAATATTTCCAATGAGCTTATTTTTATGACTTCAGTACCGATACTTATTGGACAAACCCGTATCGTCACTACCGCCTCCAGGATAAAGTGAAGGAACCACAGGAGGCTACAGGCCGCAGGTAGACAGGTCACGGAGACGTGTGGAAGTCCATAACACTTCCTGGCTCGAAGACCCAACCCACTATTGGAGATGCCCAGAGAGGTCGATGAACGACTCGTGCAACAAGGCAGCCATCTAGTGTCCACAGGGAATACTCTTTCAGTGGATCAAGCACCTGCGCTATCTTGCGGCACCGCCTGATGCCACAAAACCTAGAATTACACTTGAAAAAAGAAAGAAACGGAATGAAAGGGAAATTAGGGAAGGAAATCGTGGTACATGAGCAATCACGTCAGCATTCACCTACCGACCAAGGAAAATCAAGGTCAGAGTGGACGGTTGGAAGGAATCGAACCCAAGACCTCCCGAATGCAAGCCTCATACGTTACCGCGGAGCCAACTCGCTCGATAAAGCGTAAACATAGAACAATAAATGTTTCGGATACAGCTTATGCTATGAAAATAATTATTTGACAGAAACTGCACATTTTGATTAGATCTATATATTCTATGGTAGGTAAGTTTTGTCTGTCTCTTGTCATTCCCAGTTATATAACATTAAATAAGAATGAAGAGTAGGGAGAGGGGGCAGGTTGGCTACAGGGGCAGGTTAGCACATGGCTCTTATTCCAGCCCTTAGTCAACAGATTGTAGCCAAATGCAGGCATGCTGTTCCTTGTCTCCAAATACACGTCCCGCGGAAGCGACAATCCTTTGTGAGAAGTTGCAGTGGAAAGAAGCTATGAAGTTGTTTTTCCTGCGAGGTTAGTAAATATTCATTTCATGGGGAATTATTTTTCCTGGGTACATAACCAGTACTAAATGGCTTCTAAACATTTTATTTCAAAGCGCTTTCAAATGGTTTTATTCCTTGGTATTTTAAGTATTTTAATTCCTTATTCTTGATCGCTATATCGAGCTTCCATTAAAACAAGTGGACCAAGTGCAAGTTGGCACAACAAAAAGGGAGAGGATTGGCACAATGATAGCAACAGGCAGTTTGTGTGTTTAAATTGTTTTTCGGACATTTACGATTAATTTGTGTACACTGTTTAGTTTTATTATTTTCATTTCAGTGTTTAATTAACCCTTGATATTATATCTTACTTTAAGGACCTGTTGATGTGTTTTACAAAAGTTACCCTGTGTTAGGTGTATTTACTACGATAAATCTGTATAATTATATATCTGAAGTGTTCTTAATAACCTGATCATGATATTTGTTTTTAATAAATTATTTGAAACGCACATTTCCCATTTAAATAACATGTAAGTAGCTTATAGAGAGAGCGAGGCCACGTTTTGCATTTATAAGGGAAAGGATAGGGAAAACGAGGCTAGATGCGGCGGTTTAAAAAGGAAAATGCGTTTATATGGGAGAGATAGGGAATACGAGGGCTGATGCTAGGCTAGACAATGGCAGAAGGAGGGTATGCGCGTTGTGCGAGAGAGTAGAGAATACGCGGAGAGGTGATAGGCTAGACAGATGCTGAAGGAGGGGGGAGGAATATAGGCTTATACGGGAGAGATAGGGAATACGAGGGAGGTGCTAAGATAGATGTTAAAGCTGACATGCGTTTATGTGAGAGAGATAAAAAACCGAGGAAAGGTATTAAGCTAGCAACGGTTGAATGACAGAGTAAGCCTTTATATGGAAGAGACAAGCAAAACGGAGAGAGAGAGATCCTATACTAGGACATGATTGAAGGAGGGGAAATGCGTTTATATGGGAGAGGTAGCGAAACGATTATAGTTGTTAGGAATTGTGGTTAAAAAAAACTGTAACTCAAAGGACCGCTTTATTCAAGAACTTTAACAACAAAAAGGACTAAGTACAGACCATTTGTATGATATTTGAAGAGGGGTCTTTAGTGGAAAAACCCCTAAGTCAGTAGGAGGTAAATGACGGTTCTAGCGCACTTAATATGCAGGAATGTGCAATTAATATGCTAATTAAGCCTCCCTCTCAACCTGCCATACCCCCTTGTCCCTTTTCGTAGCAGCTGAGGTCATAAAGTTTGTGGAGTAGAATGGAAAGGTTGACAGGCATGTAATTAAGGTTGTCCATCACCCGTCAAAATGAACAATAGTGTAATAAATTATGCTTTGTAACAAAGGGGCAGATGCCATTCTCCCCATTCCATTTCCGCACACGTGCACTTTAGGAAGACCACACCTGTAGCAACCCCCACACCCCAGCTGCATTCAATTCCCTCCAAACACGTGCAATATAAGAATATACCAGACTTATGCCGCGGTAACATAAAGAACAAGCGCTATTATCTCTATTGAATTTACCCTCGCAAGTGGTCGTTAGGAAGGTCACATATGTAGCAAACCCTCTCCCACTTCATTCGATTCTCTCCAAACACGCGCACCTGTACAATATGTAACAAAAGACCAGACTGGCGCCCATGTCGCACTTTAATTACAGTCCTCGCCGTCCTGGCAGAGACTTTGCCCTCGGGCAACATTCATTATATCGGAGGTAGTTCTCTCCGAGAGCACCCGAACCTGCACGACGGCCTACGACAATCACCGAGCATAGTTGTACATGTTCAACACTCTGTTTTTGCGCCTATTGTCTCTTTCAAACAGTGATATAAAAATGTGTTTAACATATATCATTACCTATATTAAAGCCCTGTGTATACTTAGGTAAATTCATCTTCCAATAACTCCGGAACTAATTAAGATAAAGGCGTCAAATAAACTTTATTGCATTTATATAATTAGCTTCTTGTGAATGTATATAAGGGTACCTGACGTCCTGGGTTCGATCATTAATTTTAAATCTCCATTGTCTCAGAAACTAACAGAGATAGAGGTGCGGACCAAAGCATGATTGATAGCTCCTATGGTGGGCAATTAATACTGTATAGAATTGACAGTTAGTAGTCCTTAGTCCGAATTCCGATCTTTCAATCACTTTCTTACTTTTCCTCTATACTCTAGATATATCACTTAGGTTGATGTCGTAACTGCATACACCTGTTTTTAACATGTCAAACTACTATTATAAATAATTTTGGTCCTGATGTTCAGGGTTTGAATACAGATTAAATTACATTTACTTGCAAATGTAATAGCTTATGACATAATTTAGATAGAGACGTCAAATAGAAAGTAAACAGAGTACCTGGTCCCGAAATAACGTTATCATGACAAAAATTACTTTAAAGTACTCAGGTTGAATCCCGAAGGGGTGATTTCATATATCTTCAAGCCTATGAAACATACCAGCTTCGAGTAAAATTATATGGTGGATGATGCGGGGGAACTAAATTACTAACAAATACATGTATTAAAAACATTACCAGGTTCAATTCTGGAAACTTAAAATCTGTGTAACTCTGGGAAAAATTACTTTGCTCGTGTTTGTAGTGAAATGTAATGGTTTTTCTGCGATAACTGAGTATTAAGCGTATAGGAATGTCATATTGTATGCTGATTCTTTGGAGAATGAAGGGAAGTTGGAAAGGAAGAACTGAAATGGGAATGAAAACATGAAATAATGCAGTATATACATGCATTTAACCAAATAAGGGAGAAAATCTTCTACGCTACCTTTTAATCGTATAATTCTAAAGTATTGTGATAATAGAGATGGAGTTACTTTAGTGCAATGGGTGGTGGTGGTGGTGACAGCGGTTGTGGTTGGCTTTGAATTTTAACATCTGACGGAATGAGCGGGTGAGAATACTTCTCTTGTTGGTGTGACATCATATACAGGTAGCTATGACACGAGTTTAAACGTTGTTGATAGACTCCGACATCATCTCCCAGTGTGTGAGGTTAATACGCGCAGACCATTAAAATGAGTGGTATACAACAAACCATTTTTCATGCTATGGTTTAGAGTTGAATTAAATGTTTGATCAACGTTCATGTTATATCATTAAAAGACATTGATGTCAGTGAAATATCAGTGTTTTAACCTCTTAATCACTATTTAATTGCTTAAGTCATCTCACGATTGACTTGAAAGTATATAAAAACGAGAAAACATACAGAGAATAAGGAATAAATTATGTTTAATATCTAAATTACCTTTCTAAACCCTATAAATGCAAAACATATAGGCGTTTGCGTCGAACAGGAAAGTAATAAAAGCATTACAGCGCCGGATCTGAAATGCAATGCTATTTGAGAGGTTTGCTCCTTCTCCATATATCAGGGTTCCTTCACACGCATGCATACACAGACACACACAGCCTTACGTATACAAACATACACGAACACAGCGGAAAAAGCAGCTACACACCCTCGTACAGAAACAGACACATACGCACATAAGCGATCGCTCTCACTCCTACACACAGAAGATACGTGCACACACATACGCCTACAAGCCTACACGCATACACTAATGCACGCACACACATACGTCTACAAACATACACTAATACACCAGTGCACGCACACACATATACACATACAAATTTACACGCATACACCAGTGCACACACCCTCACATACGCCTACAAACATGCACACATACACCAGTGGACACACGCACACACATACGCATACAAACTTACACGCATACACCAATGCACGCACACACACGCACAACATATTCTAACCCTTCCTCCAAGCACACGAACCTGCAAGAAGTGCTACGGACACCCCCGAATATTGATATAAATACTCAACACATTCCAAAACTTGCTCTGAGCACCCGAAACTTCACGAAAACGTGCGAGCATACCCGAATCCATGTTTAAACACGTATTTCAAAATAGGAGATATCGCCATTAATCATCGTTTTATTATTAAAAATTCACTATATGCTTGTTCTAAAAAGGTCCGTGTTACCTCTATAATTAGGATACCTTCAGCCAATAGTCATTATTGTGCTAATGAATCTAGATGGGTTAACATCGTGTTCTCTCTAAGAATAATCCGCTTTCTAAGGTGTTATAAAGTGAAGAGGTCTACATTTCCTTGAAGTAGGATTAATATGTTATTACCTCAAGAATAAGGATGAATAATTCTGCATATAAGGATATAATTCCTAGTGCATCAGGATAATCTTGTAGTAAATGCGTGAAGAAATTCCTCCGAGGTTATAACAAGAGAAGGCATCAGATGAGCTGCAAGAAGCTCTTCAAATGCAAGAATTTTAATGCAACCTTTACTGATGGTTATAAGGGACAGCGGCACGAAGATGTATGTGAAATAAGCAGATTGGAGCCTACTAAACATCAGTTATTATCAACAATGGAGGACTGTGATATGAAAGAATACGAGTTATCGTTCGAAGGACGATTAAAATCGTATTTTATACGATGAGATTCATCTAACAATCTGAATATGTATCTACATAAGACAAAACAACGGATAATCCGTGCTGTACATAAAGGGCTTGGCATACACAAGACGGTAACAATTAATCTACTAGCAGAGTGCCGATTTGTAAACAGTATCGGAGAAACCTGTGACAAAACGTTTAAAACAACGAATCAGCCTGTGTTTCTAGAAACGGATCTGCACTCAACGTTGGAAGCGAAATACAAGAAATTGGTTACTGAAATGGAGCAGTCGCAGCTTAAGGGAAGCAACTGGGCTCTGGTTGCTGTGGAAGGGGTTCGACTTCGTATCAACAAGTACAACCCGTTACGATGAAGTAGCTAAATACCACTACCGCCATTTGTCGGAGCTAAAGAAGCGTGTATAAACATCCAGAACTTTAGCGATGAGAAATGTTTCATGTATTCTGTACTAGCCAAATTCGTCAGCATCAAGCCTCAATGCGTCAGCAAATACAAGCACCTTCAAGATAAGTACGAATTCAGCTGTGTTTTCTACCCTACTCCGCTTTCTCAAATATTTAAGTTTGAGATGCTTAACAGTATATCTATCAACGTTTTCGATTGGATGAGAAGCATGAAGTGTATCCGATAAACGTTGTTGAGACTGAAGTATCTGAACACCGTGACCTGCTACTATTGCGTGACGGTTGTGGAAAACATCACTATACATCACTCATATATAAAGAATTTTGAGAAGCTCGTTCGACGCCATAAAACTAAACGCAATTGACGTGTTTATACCTGTAAGCGCTGCTTTACACATTTTGATGATCAGAGCGGGCGAGGTGGCCTGGAAAAACTACAAGAACATGCAGCCATCTGTATTCAACATGATGTTGCAAGGGTAGTTATGCCTACCAAGGAGAAATCAATTGTAAGAGTTTAAAAATGCTGAGAGGATGTTGAATCTACCTTATGTCATCTATGCAGATTTTGAGAGTATTCTCACTCCATGTCATACGTGTATACTCAAATATGAAACTTCCTTTATTACCCCTTATCAAGAGCATATACCTATGAGCTTCTGTGTTTACGTGAAGTCGTCATGAAGTGTTGAACAGATTGAAACTGTTCTTCCTAAGCAACCCTATGTATATCGTGGTTATGACGCTGCTCAGAAGTTTATGCTGTTACTGACATCTTTTGCAAAAAAGACTGATAATATATACAAATCTGCCAAGCCTCTGAAACTTACAAATCAACAGTAGAAGGATTTCGACTCTTCTACAGTGTGTTACTTGTGTGGAAAGGCCTTTACTGAAAAGAACTACAAAGATCGCGACCATGATCACATCAGTGGTGAATATCGTGGAAGTCTTTATAATGAATGTAATTCAGCCTGCAAAACACCTAAATATATTCCAGTCTTCATATGCAACCTCAGCGGACATGACTCACATTTCGTTGTCAAGGAGCTGGGTTGTACAAGTGAGCGGGTGGAGATAATTCCTAGCTCTGAAGAAAGCTGCATCGCATTCACCAAATATGTAGGAGATATAAAGCTTAGATTTGTGGATAGCTTTCGGTACCTCAGTACAAGCTTGGATAAGCTGGGGAAAAATCTAACATCATATCCTAAAACATTGTAGCACTTCGGAGAAAACAAGTTGAAGTTGATGACTGTAAGGGCGTATTTCCCTATGATTTTGTCACTTCATGGGATGTTTTGAACGAGACCAACATGCCTCCTACGGACTCCTGCTACAATAGATGAAATGAAGAAGAAATTACTGATACTGGCTACGATCTTGCTAGAAATGTATGGGAGCTGTTTAATATTGGAAACCTGGTCGAGTACAGCGAGCTCCACTTAACTTCGTATGTACTTTTTCTAGCTGATGTCTTTGAGACATTCAGAGAGCAAACCCTCAAAACACACAAAGTTGATCCAGCGCATATTTTACCTCTCCAGGTCTTACATGGGATGCTATGTTACGGTATACAGGAATTAAGCTGGAACTGCTACAAGATTATGATCAGCTACTCATGGTGGAATCAGGTAAAGGAGTAGGTTTATGTGAAGTTACCCATCGGTATGCAGAGGCTAATAAAACTTATATGGGTAAGTATGGTCCGCCGAGACCAACCCAATTTATTACATATAAGGACGCCAATAACCAATATAATTGGGCAATGTGCCACGCCCTCCTTTCAGTGGATTTCACCTGAAGAAATCAACATAAGAAAATGACCCTCATGGGTACATATTAGAAGTTGACATCGAGTATCCTGCAGAACTTCATGATCTACACAATGATCTATCTTTCCTGCCTGAGTGTATGAAGCCCAAGGACTCGAGTACAAAGAAACTGATACCTCATGTCGGATCCCGAAAGAAGTATGTACTACATTACATGACTTTGAGGCAAGCTCTTAATCACGGGTTACGTTTGAGTACAATCCATCATGTGATACAATTCTGACAGTCTCGAATTTCACAACAGACTACAGCAACAAGCTTCAAATGATTTTGAGGAGGATCTCTACAAGCTCTTTAACAACGCCATGTTTGGATAAACTATGGAGACCCACCGTAACCGTATGGATATACGACTGGTGACAAATGAGAATACTCTGGAGAAGTTGATCGCCAAGCCTACGTTTATCGATAGGACTATATATGCTGCTAAGTTAGCTGCTGTACATATGGTCTCTCGACAGATTATATTCACCAAGCCTATATACATTTGTATGAGTGTGTTGGACATCTCCAAGACATTAATGTATCACTATCATTATGTTGTGTTGTTGCCATATTACGGAGCTGAAAACCTGAAGCTTATGTATATCGATACTGATTCATTGATTCATCGTGCAACAACTGAGTATGTGTACCAGGACAAGCTACGTTTTTTTGAGCATTGGGATATACATGATTACCCAGTCAACCATATATGCCACTCTACTCAGAATAAAAAGGTGCTGAGAAAATTTAAAAATGAAGCTAATAGCAAAACCATCCTGCGCTTTGTTGGACTACGACCTAAGATGTATGCATTAGATGTTCAAGGATAGATTATAAAAAAGATTAAAGGTATAAAACGTAGTGCTATTAAGCAGTATATCCCATTTGATAATTATACCGACTGTCTTAAAACCTGCGAAATCATCAGAACGCTCATGAATCTGATTCTATCACGAAAGCACGCTGTCACCACTGTGCAAGTGAATAAAATTACATTGAATCCGTTTCATGATAAAAGAGTTATTGCCAAAGATGGAATAGCTACCTATGCGTATGGGCATTATAGAATTATAAACAGTGCTTAAGAAAATGTAACCAGAAGATGAAGATTTTCCCCGCAAGTCTACAATCTTAAAAAATTGAAGTTTAATCCTGTGCTATGTATACGCGTAGCAGACAACTGGTGAAGAAAGGAGAAGATCGAAGGGGAGCCGGTAACCCTGCCATTAGAAGAAATCCTAGTGTTAGTCTCAAGCCTAGATAAAGGGGGGAGACATCTACCCTTACAATTCTTGTCTAATGAAGCAATTATTTAACTGATAAAGCTGCTACGCTTGGGCAAAAATGTAAGCATATAAACCAATAAAGCTGATTAAATACGTTAAGTCTGAAGCCTAGATAAAGGGGAGAGACGACTACCCTTACAATCCTTTTCTAATCATGCAAAGATTTAACTGATAAAGCTGCTACACTTGGAATCAAAAACATCTAAGCATATGAAACAATAAAGCTGACTAAGAAGTTTATAATATCACCACAACCATACGGATGCACTGGTTTATGCTACTTATATATATGCTCACTGTTTCACCCCCCCCCACCGTCTCACACATTAGCTGTTTAACGTAGAAAAGTTTGTAAAGTTTAGAAAAAGTATATAAAGGCGTTGTAACCTGTGATACTATTTGGATTATCTGTTAAAATGAAGTTTCATTTCGATAAATTTTCAGTAATAATCGTTCGTGATTGGTTCAAGCACGAGTTGTGACAACAAATCTAACAGCTGCAGCAACATCCGCTGCAACAATAGCTACAGCAGCAATAACAGGCTACAAAGGAGCTGTAGCAACAGTATCAGCTAATCTAACAGCTGTAGATTCACCCATCCCAGCAACACGACAACAGCAACAGCAAATACGACAGCTGCAGTAACGTCAGCCACAGCCAGCACAATACAATAGCTGTAGCAGAAGCAAATACAACAGCTACCGTAGCAGGTACAGCAGCTATACAATAATACCTGTAACAGATTATGCAGCTCTAGCAACATCTGCTACAATAATAGCAGCAACAACAATCGGTTACATAGCGGCTGTAGCAACAGCAGCAGCTAATGCACAAGCTGTAAATTCAGCAGCCTCAGAAACAGCAACTGTCACAGCAATAACAGCAGCAATTACGACAGCTGCAGTAGGAGATACAGCTACAACAATAGCTGTAACAGATCCTGCAGCTGTAGCAACATCCACTAAAGCAATAGCAGCAACAACGATCGGCTACACAGCAGCTGTAGATTCAGCAGTCCTAGCAACAGAAAACATCGCAGTAATAACAGCAGCAAACACGACAGCTGCAGTAGCAGATACAGCAGTTGCAGCAACAGAAGCTACAACAATATCTGTAACAGATCCTGCAGCTGTAGCAACATCCACTACACCAATAGCAGTAACAAAAACCTGCTACACAGCATCTGTAACAACAGCAGCAGCTAATCCAGCAGCTGTAGATTCAGCAGCCTTAGCAACAGCAAGCATCACTACAACAGCAGCAGCAAATACAACAGCTGTAGTAGCAAATACAGGAACTGTAGCAACAGCAGCTACAACAATAGCTTTAGCATCATCAACAGTCTACGCTACAACAGCAACAGATAATCCAGCAGTTGCAAATTCGGTAGCCACATCTATGAAACTCAATGGATTACTTTTTTAAAATGATTCGAATACATTTGATACTACCTGAATCAGCTGAAGTTACATTAAATAACCGTAATACAAATAACTGATTGAAATTATACCGAGCACCTGTCATACTACTCTATTTGCTTTTAAAACCTCCTCACATATAATTAGTGCTCTAACATTTTCAGAAAAAACAGCTCTCCGTGACGATTGCGTCTAAAGCCGCTTTCAAAGTCTAGCACCTGAATAGGTAGCGAACAATCTTGCTTCAACATCTCCATCGTATCAGCTAAAATAAAATAAAATTGTGCTTAATGTATATATGCTAATGCCCGTAAGCAATGACAGAGTATAAAGGAACTATGCAAAAATAATATCAATTAGTATACCATGAGAGCTAACGATGTTAAGATCGCAGGAGGTTCCAGTTTAATCAATTCTCTCATTAACCGGCTACCATTTGAAGTACATTTACCTGGTTACAGATGCTGTGGACCTGGGACAAAGCTAGAAAAAAGATTAAAGAGAGGAGACCCCGGCATCAACCACTCAGACGAAGCGTGCAAAATTCACGACATGTGCCTACGCCCAGCATAAGGACTCTGGTTCGAGAAACATTGCAGACAAGGACTTGGCTGTAAAGGCGTGGAAAAGAGTGCAATCATCTGATGCTATATTAGGTGAAAAGTTGACATCGCGACTAGTAACGGCAATTATGAATGGAAAGGTAGCTATTGGTGCTGGATTCAAGAAGAAAAAACGAGGAGGATTTCTACCTCTCATACCAATTATTGCAGACATAGGTGCCGCCGCTGGAGGTGCAGGACAAATTGCTACGCTTTAAATAATAAAAAGGCTGCAGATAAACAACTGCCGAAATGATGAGACATAACAGAGAAATTGGAGGAAAGATGACTGTTAGTGCTGGATCCAAAAAGAAGAAACGGGGAGTATTTCTACCTCTCTTGCCAATTATTGCAGCTCTAGGTGCTATCGCTGGAGGTACATCACAAATTGCTGCAGCCGAAAATAAGAAAAAAGCTGCAGATAAAGATCTGGTCGAAATGATGAGACATAACAGAGAAATTGAAGCAAGAGTGAGAGGCCAAGAAGAATAAGGCGAGGAACACCAAAACGAAGAGGAGGCAGAGCAAAAAAGAGAATTCAAAAAACTATGGCAGAGGGCTATACTTGTCCCGGAAAAGAGCCTTGAGTAACATAGACCTCGACTTGTATGCCCAACGTTTAAAGATTCCTCATTTGAGAGGCGTATACATGATCGATCAGCTACTTACAAGACTTCGTTACAGAGAGAGAATTATCGTCAATCTCGATACTTCAGAGAATGAAGGAACTCATTGGGTTGCTATAAAGAAGGAGGGCAACGTGTCATTTTATTTCGATAGCTTTGGAAACTTGAAGCCTCCAGAAAAGATAGAAAGGTACCTCAGAGGCGTTAAGGTACTGTATAACATTAAGAGGTTTCAGAATTTCAGCTCAGTCATCTGCGGGCACTTGTGCTTGCAATTTCTATTGAAATGAGTTACACTGTTTCTGTCAGTGGCAACGAATCTGTTCTTACTACATACCTGAATCCCCCTCTTCAGATAGATCCGAAGGGACATTGTGAGATTACTTTATTGAATTTTGAAACCTTCTATTCCATTCCCAATGTTGATCAGAGTAATAATCAATTTCTTTACGTTCACAATGATGAAATTAAGCTCGTTGATATACCCGATGGAACTTACGAGATTGCTGATATTAATGAATACAGCAGAGATAAGCTAGGTGTGGATGAGAATGTTTTCTTTATTAGACCTAATAATAGCGCAATGAAGGCTGAAATTAAATGCCCTTTCACCATTGATTTTTCCAATGTTCGTTCTATAGGATCGCTCTTGGTTTTGAGTGTCAAAGTTATTCCAGCTAATCAGCTGACTGAATCTGATTTCCTGGTGAATATATTTAAGGTGAGCATCATACGAATAGAGTGCCTTATTGCGACAGGCTCTTTCATAGACGGTAAAATTGGACACTCGATCTATGTGTTTTTCCCATCTGTTCCGCCTGGATATCATATTTCTCAAAAGCCGTCAAATCCAATTTACCCTCCAATCATAAAAACCAATGTCATGGAGCAAATTAGTCTTCGTGTAGTGAACCAGAACGGTAATATCATTGACTTTAGAAATGAAGATATAAGCATAAGGCTTCACAGCGGTTGCAATGACAATAGATTTTAGAAGAAGACAACGACGTTGAGGATATAATAATGGAGTGATTCGACGTCCGCGTCATACTCTGCCTTTGACACCCAGCGGGGTAACATCACACAATCGTCAGTTCCTCCATGCATTGGGCTTCAGAATCCTATAATCATAAACATATTCAATATTATCGAGACACTGAGAATCGATGACAAGATCACTAAAGAAGAGGGACATGTGTTTTTGCCGTATAATACATCAGTTCTGGACTCTAATGACGAGATTATAATCCCTTGTCAAGTTGAGAACTTATATACATTACCCAATCGAAGGTCTCTATACATGGAAGGGAGTATTACTAAACCTAATGGAGTAACTACTACTGTAAAGCTTACCAATAACGCTATTGCATTCATGTTTGAGAAGATTCGACTGGATATGAACGGCTCAACTATTAATCGAACCAGAAACCCCGGGATCGCATCAACTTTACACAACTATGCTGCTCTCAACCAAATGGAATCTGATCGCCTGCTGAATGCTGGATGGTGCTATCCTGGAGAATACATGGAAATTGTACATGCAACAAATGGAGCCTTCAATGTTATAGTACCGCTTTCGATGATTCTGGAATTTTGCTGACGACCACAAGGAACTCATACTCAATAGCAAGTTTGATCTGGTGCTGATTCGATCCAAGGACTTTAAAAACTGTATTATAGTGCCTCAGGGTGAAGAGAATGTCAGTGTTAAAATTGTACGAATTGAGTGGAGAATGCCTGTGATTCAACTTTCTGCTGCTGAAAAGGTTGAAATCCTCAAGATTGTCAAGTCGGACAAGGTGCTGTATCTCCCATTTAGGACCATGGATCTGCATACTCAGCTTGCTGTGCCGCAAATTAAATCTTCACCTGGAATGAGGCCACCATATCAAAAATGGATAAGCCGAGATTTGTCATTTTGGGTGCTCAGACTTTAAGATCGAGTAATGCATCTGAAGACTATTCCCTTTTTGATCATTGTAACATAACTAATTTGAGACTTTATCTTAATAGTGAATGTTATCCCTACCATGACATGCATTTGGACTTTGGAAACCTGAGATTTGCATCATTGTATGATATGTACTCAAAGTTTCAAAACTCTTATTATGAAAAAGAGAATTTAGCTTTATTGAAGAGAAAAGATTTTGTTAAATTGCTACTATATTTGTTATAGATTGCTCGCATCAACCAGAGGAAGTTGTAAATGGTGCAGTCAGCATCAGAATATAAATTCAAGCTAGTGCAAATATCCCTGCACAGAGCTCCTTGTATTGTTTAATAATTCATGATAAAGTATTTACATACAAGCGTCTGACTCATGTGATGCAGCTTATATTTTAAACTAATCATTGTAAATTAAGGACTTCTTATTTTTTCATTAGGAATGTAAGGATTTTTAATGAATAAAGGATAATCTAAAAGCATACCTTCATTCCTTTATTGTTTTTTATCATACAATTCAAACACTTTCCTCATCCAATTCCTCGTTCCAGCATATTGCGTTACACTTGCAACAGATAGGTTACCTAAATGGTAATCTATAAGCGATTCAAGTCCTTTTAGGGTGCAAATTTTCTTTATTATTTAAATGAAAGTCTCTTTGTTTCCATAATTTTTATCCCCACACAGCAAATAGTCTTGATATTGCTAATGTAAACAGGATTCAAGTCTTTCTAGGGTGCAAACGTGATCACAATTTAAAAGTATTTCACAGTCATTTAAATTAGTGTTCAAGAATGTTATTTTGTCCTCTTCGAAACACGTCTAGACTCATTAGCACAATAAAGACCAGTGAATGAGGGTATCCTAATTATAGAGGTGACATGGACCTTTTTAGAACAAGCATATACTGAATTTTTAATAATAAAACGATGATTAATGGCGATATCTCCTATATTGAAATACGTGTTTAAACAGGCGCTCGGGTATGCTCGCACGTTTTCGTTTAGGTTCGGGTGCTCAGAGCAAGTTTTAGAATGTGCTGAGCTTCTATATCAATGTTCGGGTGTATCTGTAGCTCTTCCTGCAGGTTCGTGTGCTTGGAGGAAGTGTTAGAATATGGTGTGCGTGTGTGCGTGTGTGTGCGTGCACTGGTGTATGCGTGTAAGTTTGTATGCGTATGCGTATGTGTGTGAGTGCACTGGTGTATATGTGTATGTTTGTAGGCGTATGTATTTGTGTGCATGTGTGAGCGTGCAGTGGTGTATGCGTGTAAGTTTGTAGGCGTATGTGTATGTGTGTGCAATTATCTGTTGTGAGAAGGAGTGAGAGCAATTGTTTATGCGCGTATGTGTCTGTTTCTGTGCGAGGGTGTGTAGCTGCTTGTTCCGCTGTGTTCGTGTATGTTTGTATACGTATGAGTGCGTGTGTAAGTGTGCGTGTGTGTCCGTGTATGCATGCGTGTGAAGGAACCCTGATTATGGAGGAGCGAACCTCTCAAATACATTGCATTTCAATTCCGACGCTGTAATGCTTTTATTACTTTCCTGTTCAACGTAAACACATATATGTTACGTGTTTAGAGGTTTTAAAGAGGTAATTAAATAATAAACATCATTTATTCCTGATTCTCTATAGGTTTTCTCGTTTTATATACTTTGAAACATATCCTGAAATGACTTAAGCAATTAAATAGTGATTAAGGGGTTAAAACTCTGATATTTCACTCACATCAATGTCTTTTAATGATATAACATGAACGTTGATCAAACATTTAATTCAACTCTAAACCATAGCATGAAAACTGGTTTGTTGTATACCAGTCATTTTAATTCTCTGCGCGTATTAACCTCAGTCAACCTGAGACATGATGTCTGACTATCAAACACGTTTAAACTCGTACCATAACTACCTGTATATGGTGTTACACCACTAAGAGAAGTGTTCTCACGCGCTCATTCCGTCAGATGTTAACATTCAAAGCGTACCAAAACCGCCACCAAAACCACCCTTTGCACCAAAGTTAACTCCGTCTCTATTATCACAATGCTTTGGAATTATACGCTTTAAAGGGTAGCGTAGAAGATTTTCTCCCTTATTTAGATAAATGCATATATATACTGCATTATTTCATGTTTTCATTCCCATTTCAGTTCTTCCTTTCCAACTTCCCTTTATTCTCCAAAGAAGCAGTATACAATATGACATTCCCATACGTTTAATACTCAGTTATCGCAGAAAAACCATTACATTTCACTACAAACACGAGCAAAGTAATTTTTCCCAGGGTTACACAGATTTTAAGCTTCTAGAATTGAACCTGGTAATGTTTTTAATAAATGTATTTTTTAGTAATTTAGTTCCCCCGCATCATCCACCATATAGTTTTTACTCGAAGCTGGCATGCTTCATAGGCTTGAAGATATATGAAATCACCCCGTCGGGATTTGACCTGAGTACTTTAAAATTAATTTTTGTCATGAAATCGATATTTCGGGACCAGGTACTCTGTTTACTTTTTATTTGACGTCTCTATCTAAATTATGTCATAAGCTATTACATTTGCAAGTAAATGTAATTTAATCTGTATTCAAACCCTGAACTCCAGAACCAAAATTATTTATTCTATTAATTTGGCATGTTAAAAAATAGGTACATGCAGTTACGACATCAACCTAAGTGATATATCTAGAGTATAGAGGAAAAGTAAGGAAGTCATTGAAAGATCGGGATTCGGACTAAGGACTACTAACTGTCAATTATATCAGTACTAATTGTCCACAATAGCAGCTATCAATCATGCTTTGCTCTGCACCTCTATCTCTGTTAGTTCCTGAGACAATGGAGATTTAAAATTAATGATCGAACCCAGGACGTCAGGCACCCTTATATACATTCACAAGAAGCTAATTATATAAACGCAATAAAGTTTATTTGACGCCTTTATCTTAATTAGTTCTGGAGTTATTGAAAGGTGAATTTACCTAAGTATACACAGGGGTTTAATATAGGTAATGATAATGTTAAACACATTTTTGATATCACTGTTTGAAAGAGACAATATGCACTAAAACAGAGTGTTGAAAATGTACAACTATGCTCGGCGATTGTCGTAGGCCGTCGTGCAGGTTCGGGTGCTCTCGGAGAGAACTACCTCCGATATAATGAATGTTGCGCGAGGGCAAAGTCTCTACCAGGACGGCGAGGATTGTAATTAATGGCGACATGGGCGCCAGTCTGGTCTTTTGTTACATATTGTACAGGTGCGCGTGTTTGGAGAGAATCGAATGAAGTGGGAGAGGGTTTGCTACATATGTGACCTTCCTAACGACCACTTGCGAGGGTGAATGTAATGGAGACAATAGCGCTTGTGCTTTTGTTAGCTCCTTTGTTACCGTGGCACAAGTCTGGTCTATGGTTATATTGCACGTGTTTGGAGAGAATTGAATGCAGCTGGGGGAGGGGGTTGTTACAGGTGTGGTCTTCCTAAAGTGCACGTGTGCGGAAATGGAGTGGGGTGAATAGCATCTGCTCCTTTGTTACAAAGCATAATTTATTACACCATTGTTCATTTTGACGGGTGATAGACAACCTTAATTTCATGCCTGTCAACCTTTCCATTATACTCCACAAACTTTATAACCTCAGCTGCTACGAAAAGGGACAAGGGGGGCGTGGAAGGTGATGGGGGAACCTTAATTAGCATATTAATTGCACATTCCTGCATATTATGTGCGCTAGAACTGTCATTTACCTCCTACTGACTTAGAGGGTTTTCCCACTAAAGACCCCTCCTCGAATACCATACGAATGATCTATACTTAGTCCTTTTTATTGTTAAAGTTCTTGAATAATGCGGTCCTTTGAATTACAGTTTTTTATCCACAATTCCTAACACCTATAATCGTTTTCCCTACCTCTCCCATATAAATGCATTTCCCCCTCCTTCAATTATCTCCTAGCATAGGATCTCTCTCTCTCTCTCTCTCTCTCTCTCTGTGTCTCTCCGTTTTGGTCGTCTCTTCCACATAAATGCTTACTCTATCATTCAACCCTTGCTAGCCTAATACCTCTCCTCGGTTTCCTATCTCTCTCATATAAACGCATGTCAGCTTTAACATCTATCTTAGCATCTCCCTCGTATTCCCCATCTCTCCTGTATAAGCCTATATTCCCCCCTCCTTCAGCATCTGTCTAGCCTATCACCTCTCCGCGTATTCTCTAGCTCTCTCGTACTACGCGCATTCCCTCCTTCTGCCACTGTCTAGCCTAGCATCAGCCCTCGTATTCCCTATCTCTCCCATATAAACGCATTTTCCTTTTTGAACCACCGCATCTAGCCTCGTTTTCCGTATCCTTTCCCATATAAACGTAAAAAAGTGGCCTCGCTCCCGTTATTATAAGCTACTCATATAGTCAGCCTATCCCACATTCTGTACCAACCTGCCTCCTTGGTGGGGTAAGTTGATCACTATGCAATGGTATGAAAACTTAAAAAAAATTAAGTTTAAGTGGCTGTAAAATAATGTCGCAATTATTAGTAGGTTTTGTTAATTTATAGAACAGTACCATGTCTAGATTAACTGAAATGTTGCTGTAATAAAAATAAAAAAGTAAAACATAAAATTTGTGCCAATTTGCCGCCTCTCTTCCTTCTTCACAGGCTATTACAGAATATTAAGATATAAACTATCTGTCATGCCAAAATTTCAATCATTAGAGGTTTTGATCAAAGTTCTTGAGTAATTATTGGGAGAATGAAAATAATAACTTTTTTATGCAAAGCGTTCTTTAGAGTAGAGAGAATTTCCGAAAATATCTGGTTTGCCTCTTTGCTAGATGTCAGACTTAATTAAGAAATTTGATATATTTATTTTACTTTTCGTTTTTGAGTTATGCTCTTCATGTATTTCTAACAATATCATTTTGTGAAGTTCAGGGGCCTCAAAGTGTGTATTTCCGGAAAAATTTCCACATCAGATCTCTGGGTAAGATACAAATACTTCAGTAAGCGGCAAAGAAAGTAAAATGTGGTTCCCCTTTAAAGACAAATTAAGTTGACCTTACAATGCCCTTGATCACCTCCACTAAATCTAGATAATGCCATTGGTTTTACTTTCAAATAAAACTTTCATTATTTTTTCATCTAAACCCTTTGATCACGATAAGCAGCTGGAAATGGTTTAGAAAACATGCTGTATACGTGATTGGTAGGTATATTTAAATTTTTCAAAATGGCGAAAAGCTTGTCTAATATATCGTAAGGAAAGCATTGTGTGATTCATACTTTTTGTGTAAAAGTGTAATTATGTTTTCTTATTTATGTATATAGTTAACTTAACCGGCATTGCATGGGTGCATTTTGTGAGGGGTTGAAAATATGATTAGGAGTGGTTTTTGAAAGTTGTGAATAGCCTACAGTTTTCACTCGTACCTAAACCGTAAGATCCAAAGGTTTCTCCAGATACGTCGAATGGTGCTAATTTGCACACAAGGGATTGAAGATATAAGTAGGGGTAGGTTTTTGAGCTTATAAGCTATCCTGTAATTTTCTGCAATTCCTACAGCTCAAGTACACAAATTTGTTTCCTGATTGGGCAAATAATATGGCTATGTCTATAACGGATTGAAAATAAAGGTAAGGGTAGTCACTTAACATTTCGAGGTACTATATGATTGAAAATTAGGGTTTATTTTCGAACTTTCAGGGTAACCTATGATTTTTGCCAAGTCCTATAGCATTGTTGTATAATATTTTGATCAGATGGGCTAAACAGTGCAGATATTGATAATATGATAGATGTACTTTTTGAGAGTTGTAAGGCAGCCTAGAATTTTGTTTGGATTCTGTTGTGTAAATGTACAAAATTTTGTCTAGATAGGCCAAAGAGCCTTAATTTGTATGCTAGGAATTGAAAATAAGGGCAGTGGAAAATTTTGGAATTTGTGTGGTTGCTAAGTCAGCGCCGTGGCCGAGTAGTTAGACCGCTCGTCATTCACCAAGGTGGTCCGGGTACATCCCAGGGAACTGCATGTGAGATTTGTGGTGGTCAAAGCGGCGTCTCGGCGGGTTTTCTCTGGGTTCTTCGGTTTCCCCCGCCATTCATTCCACCAAATGCTCCATCATCACCTTTCCTAAGATCCATTTTGCCTTTGTCATATCATCTAATTCCTGCTCTCATTCCAGGCACCAGGCTGATCACCCATCCTGGATATTCTATCTGATCCAAAGTGTCTGCTCCTCGACAGGCCTCTGATCCCAGGCAGCCCTTGTAAGTCCCGGGGGTAAAGAAGAAGAAGTGGAGTATCTTATCATTTTTACCAGATTCTAAAGCCCTAGAGTGTCAAGTTTTGTCACAATCATACAAAAATACACCTTGTTTGCAATGTTCAGTTAAACCAGAGGGAACTATGGTTATTCGAACATGATATGCAAATCCCTCCTCCAATTAAAAGTTTAAGTCACCCTATTTACCCCTTTGAGTTGAAATAACGATTATCCTCTGATATTCATAATGAACAAAACGTGAGCGAAATTGGGTAACATGAGTATAACAATTTCCTCAAAACTCCAATCTTTAAAAATAATCTGTAGCTTATGTCCCTCCAGAAGAACAGTGCTTTTCAGTGTTGATAAAAATATCAAAGTCGGTTTAGTGGTCCCCATAAAATACAAACATACAGCTTTACTCTCTTTATTGTATGAATGTAGTTATTTGTTTTCATGTAATAAACAGTACTAGTAGCGGCCCAATATATGTACCGTGCCAACGTCAATACTTGAGGCCTCACAACAGAGCAACATGGAGAGAAAGCGGAACTCATTGGCAGGGATTCCGGAGATTCAACTCTCGCTCGACCCGAAAACCAAGAGAGTAGAATGGGCGAGAAAAAGAGATTTGTTTGGCTGCACAGCTTTCAATTCTATGAACACTTTAAATCTTTATAACTCCCCCCAAATAGCATTTAAAACAGAACATACTTAAGAAGATTACAATAAGGACATGCTCGAAAGATACGGTGAAACATTTCTGTTTAGAAATTCTGGCGATTATTAGGACCATGGACCCTTTGAATAGCATATTAGAGGAAAACCATGGTGAATAAACATCATTTAAGTTGCGAATTATTTCTATAAAAACGCACAATCTAGCTTTCTCACGAAACGCCATTAAGTAATCTATATCCTAGTTAACATAGGTTCATTTAGTGTTGAATATTAGTGGAACACTTTACAAGCCACGAGTATTAAGCAATGCCAGCCATTAGTTGTAGACCGGAAACAATTTCACAGAGGAAGATCTGGAGCGCATCCTTAGCTCACAGCGTCGTGCACTAATGACCGTTATTTCTGATTAGGAACCTTTGTAAGATAAGGAAATGGGGAGAAACCAAATTGACAAATACGTCATAATCACAAGAAGAGTAGGAATGATGACATCTAACGACCACCCAATTGTACAACCTAAATAATTTGAATAACGAGCAGAACAAAACACCATGTACATCTCAGATATGAATGCATTTTAAATGTTATTCATGGAGACTTCTGCTGTGTGACTCTCAATTGCTTGAAACACGTGGAGTCGAATCTCTGCTAACAAGGGAAGTGCAAGGAATTGATGTAAACAACGAACACCGAAGAGGCAATAATAAGGTCGCTCTTCATTAAAATAAGAAAATAAAGCCTCTGTGGTGTGGGGGTAACATGTCAAGAGGTCCCGAGTTTGAAACTCGATTAGGGTGAGTTACCCGGATGAGGCTTTACCGGGATTTTCCCTTATCCTGAAAATACGAATATCGCATATCTCTAACCCTATGGACCCCGGGTTCATTTCAGCATTATTTCACAGTTTCATTCATCGTCCGATATGACCTAACCGGTTAAAGGACGCTAAACTAAAAAAAGAAAGAAAGAAAGAAACTTCAACGCGGTTTTCTGACTTTGCACTCCACTGCCATATTAGCGTTGAGACAGTAACTATGGTTATATATATATGCCATATATAGAATAATGTGAATTGTAATGTGAAATGGTATTAATAAGAAAAATGCTTGTATAAATAGGAGTCAAGGCATAAGTTTTATGTATGTGCAAGTGTAGCTGGAGCTGTGGAACCCATTTTAAAAACCGACAAACATATCTTTGTGTTAGAATTAGGGCCCAGGCAAAAAGGACTTGTACGGGAAGGTCATAAAAGCCAGACCTTGAGTCTTTGTGAAATAGGAAAGGCGACAAGCGAAAACAACATATGTTTATAGAGAGGCCACATGCTTGCAAAAGTAGAACAATAGCCGGGTAAGTCTTCTGGAAGGTTCCAAGCTGAACGAAGACAGACAATGAAATTTTAAGGAAGAATATGTTTAAAATCTTTAAGGGAAGAAATGTGAGTTCGAGCGTCTCCATCAGCCAGGGCGGTTGAGTATAAAGTGCTGCGATGTGAATAATACACATGTAAGCTCTCAGAAGCAGGCGATATTATCTACTTCTTATAATGCCTATAGGAACGTGGCGCTAAAGTAGCAAGTTTGGCGCCGGAACGTGGGGCTAAAGTAGCAAGTTTGACGCCGGAACGTGGAGCCCGAATGTTGAAGACTAATGTAGCAAGTTTGGAGGCCAACATCGTGTGACTTGTAAAAAAATAAAAGCTACGCGAACGCAGGGAAGGAACAACGACGATCCATCGAAGAACCCAGCAGAGAAACACATTGAAGAACCCAGCAGAGAAACCCAGTGAAGAGCCCAGAAGAGAAATCCAGCGAAGAGCCCAGCAGAGAAACACATCGCAGAGCCCAGCAGAGAAACCCAGCGAAGAGCCCAGCAGAGAAATTATCGAGGCGCAAAGTAAAAAAAAAAAACTATGGGTACAAGAAGATCTTCAGACTGCCAACAGAACATCAAACAACGCAGAACGTCAAGAAACAACGAACACATCCACAGCATCTTAGGTCTACATGAACTTTATTCGTGAGAGAGGGGCACGAACTGCGGACAGCAAGAATACACCTCAGCTCTACGTTTGGTCACCGTAAGATCACAGCAAAAAGGTTAGGCAAAACTTTATACGGTAACGGTGATAAAGTTTCTTTGTAAATTTGTATTGTGCATGTTATAATTTAATGGAAGTGTAAATGATACTTAGAAGTGGTAAGATTAGTAGGAGAAACTCAAGTAGTAATATCCAATTAAATAGACACTCTACAGAAATGGAAGGGGAAAATTCAAATGAGAGCATTTTAATTTCGTTGGATAGAGATAAATACGATGTAACTAATTTTAATGATAACATTCAAAATATAGTAGCAGAAACAGATAATATGGAAGCTCAACAGTGTGTAAGGGCAGAAATACCGTTAGGTACAGAACAGGGTCAGGCAACAGAAACGAGAATGAACAAGGAAAATACAGGATTACATGATAATGCAGTCCCTCAGAATGACAACACAACTCAAAGGGAAATATCCGAGTTAGGTAATAACGATCAGCTTAATCTGATGACAATTCTTAGGGCAATATCAGACCTTAAAACTGACATGGACAATAAATTAGAACAATATAACAAAGAATTGGATAAAAAGCTAGGTAGTAATAACAAGGAAATTGAGAGAAAATTTGAGATACTGGGGCAAAGTAATATAGCACTAGATAAAAAGCTAGATCAGCAAAGCCAAGAAATAGGTAGACAGATTGCAAATAACTTAAAGGAAAACAGGTCTGAAATTAAGAGAATAGAAAGGAAACTAAACGATACTAGTAGAGTAACGCATGCTAAAATGGAAGAACAGATTAATAACCAGTGTAAAAGGCTTGAAGGTAAAATTGCTAGTCAGATTAGCATAAATAGTCAAGAAATGAGTACTAAGTTGGATAGTCAGACAACTGAACTAAGAGAAATTATTGACCATACAAATGCAGACTTAGTGCAAAATCAAATAGACATAAGGGGGGAAATTACAGAAATTCAAAAGGAAGGTAAAATAATGTAGGAAAAGCTTGAATCTGTAATGCAGGATAGCAATAAGAAATTTGGGAAACTAGAATATAG
The DNA here is from genome assembly GCA_030765065.1 of Deroplatys truncata. Taxonomy (NCBI): domain Eukaryota; kingdom Metazoa; phylum Arthropoda; class Insecta; order Mantodea; family Mantidae; genus Deroplatys; species Deroplatys truncata. The sequence continues at coordinate 88,524,809 of CM060980.1, forward strand.
CTTGAATTCAATCATGAATAATATAACTAGGGTAGACAATAGTACAATTACTGATACTGTGAACCATGTAAATATGCATGAAAATAATGTAACTGAAAGGGGTACAATATCCTCTGATTTCACTAGTTCACGAGGTGCTTCAGCTTCTCCTATAGCAGCTGCACTATCTAGTAGCAAACATGCAAATGTAGAATCTAATACTAATGTAGCTAATAACCTAGCAGGATATCACATGGTACTTAACGAATTACCTTTACCTAAATTCAGTGCTACCACCAGTCCGGTCCAATTCATGAATGAAATAACTGAATACTTTCAATTGAAAAGCGTTCCGGAATCACTTAAGATGATCGTGGTCAGAAAATGCCTTTAGAACAAAACTTTGCAATGGCTAAATATGATGGCCGACGGCGAGTTAAATTTCGAAACTTTCAGAGTACTGCGCGAGAAAACTAGAAAAAGAAAAAGAAAACATGATAATAAGAAAAGAAGGCTTATAATAAGAATATTGGGAAATAAAGTTAAAAAAAAAAGGTACGGATCATGAGAGTGGATAGCCTTGTAAATAATTGTAAATGTAAGGAATAAGAGTATGAAATAAGTATGTTTGAGACCTGTAAAAATAGGTAAACTATATATGTTATGTATATAAAATCATATAGTTGATTAGCCTCAAGGTACTTGAATTATATATAAGTGTAATAATCAACAGAAAACTAAATTGATAATATCTCATAAAGCTTTAGTTACTGTAACCTATGTGTAAATATGCTAATGTAAATAGATAGAAGTAAGAACTAACTCATAAAATAATTAGTCCATAGTTCAAACACTGGAACAACCTAAATACATAGCAAGCAAATGTCAATTGTTTTTCAGTTGTATGTATGTATAACCATTTTCTATGTGTTTTTATATATATCAGATTACAACCTGATATACATAAATGATTGTGTCTGGATTGTATATTATTCAACAGGTTTTGTTCAATTAAGTTAATACGTGTCAATGTCCATTGTAATTGTTTACACTAAAAGGATAGTGAAAGAACGTGTTTTGCACGCAGCAGCGGAGTTGGTAAACTTAACCCGGGTCAAACAACTATAATGACTTAGCTGAAAACACAATACAAAGTGCAGTGAAGTGTGTGTTGTTATTGTATAGTATGGTCAGGTAGGCGACCCATACTAAATGTCTGTAACAGAGTGAGCAAATACTCACAGAGGTGTATGGGGTGTGTCAAGAACACTAGACACCTATGGCATGACCAATATATTCATGAGACATTAAACAATATTAAAAATTTACACGTACACATATAAATTTTGAATATGTTTAAAGGGGGCATATTTGAGACAGTAACTATGGTTATATATATGCCATATATACAATAATGTGAATTGTAATGTGAAATGGTATTAATAAGAAAAATACTCGTATAAATAGGAGTTAAGGCATAAGTTTTATGTATGTGCAAGTGTAGCTGGAGCTGTGGAACCCTTTTTAAAAGCCGACAAACATATCTTTGTGTTAGAATTATTCTCTGTGAGGTTTAACTTGGCAGGTTTTCTACTGTCTTTGTCTCACACAGAGTGCTGTCCTTGTCTAGAACAGGGGGTGGAACAGCAACCACTTCTTTCTTGCGATTTGTGGAAATTCCAGACCCGCAGAAGCTCGTATCCCTCCCGCTTCTATTGTATGCTGACTGAAAGTTACAGTGGCGTATGAGCTGCGAAACTGTGAGTTTGGTGTTTTGTGTTTTACACGATACGCAAGATGTTTTCAGTGTTACAGCATATGGATATAATGTTGAATTATTTTCTAGTAGTTTTGGCTGTATTTGTAGTGTTTCAAATTGGGTCTCGAGGGAAAGTTCTAAAATCAGATGGTAGGGAAATGGTAGTCAAAGTTTACAGTTTCTTCAGTGATGAATGTGACGCGTTGAAATGTGGAAAGCCGACTATTTCAGTGACTAGTATAGTTGAGAGAACTGCTGCTGCTACAGGTATTTCTGCTCGTTCCGTCCAGCGAATTTTAAAAGAACACAAATATACTGAAGCTAGTGGCGGTAGATTGCAAACTCCAGGCAAGAAGCGCTCGAATAGGAGATCGCAAAAAACAGAAATAGACTCATTCACGACAGCTGCTATTAAGCGAACAATCTATTCGCTATATCGTACGGACTTTCTGCCTAGTTTGCAGGACATTTATGAGGCTTTAAAAGTTCAAGACTTACTGAAAGGAAGCGTGTGGTCGGTAAGAAAAATTCTTAGAAAGCTTAATTTCAGTTATAGCAAAAATTCGCAAGGAAGACGTTTTTTAATGGAACGAATGGATATTGTTTCTAAACGATTTCAGTTTTTAAGACGAATGAAGGAACTGAGGGCTACTGGTAGGTCTATAGTGTACCTTGACGAAACGTGGGTAAATATAAACCATACGAGAAATAAGGTGTGGAAGTGTGACGGTGATGAAAATGATTTCCCTCTTAAAACACCAATAGGCAAAGGACAGCGATTTATAGTTGTACATGCTGGATGTTCAACAGGGTTCATTCCTAATGCCTTGCTAACTTTTAAGTCAAAATCCAGTAAAGACTACCATGAAGAAATGGATAACAATATTTTCAAGGATTGGTTTGTTAATAAATTGCTACTTAACATTCCTTCTAATAGTGTCATCGTTATGGACAATGCCCCTTATCATTCCATAGAAATTAATAAAGCACCCACTTCATCTTCACTCAAATCCCATATGCAGGAATGGCTCCGTAATAGAAATATTGAGTTTGATCCCCGAGCGACAAAACCAGTACTATATGAGCTAATTAAATTGAAAAAAGACAATTTCAAAGTTTATGAAATAGATACACTAGCAGAAATGCATGGACATACTATAGTACGGTTGCCACCTTATCACTGTGATTTTAACGCTATAGAACTTATATGGGCGCAAGTCAAGAACGATGTTGCCAAACATAATATTTCATTTAAAAGTGGTGATGTAAAAGCGTTGTATGATAATGCGATTACAAAAGTGACTCCAGACAACTGGAAAAGGGCGGTGAGCATGTACAAAGCACTGAACAGTTTTACTGGGAGAAAGACGGTCTGGTAGATGAAATTACGGACAGATTAGTCATAAATTTAGAAGAATCGGAATCGGAAGATGAGTACGAATATTCGTTTGAAGTCTCTGATGGTGAATCGGAGAATGAACAACAACCGGTCGGAGAGGAGGAGGGGCATCCCGCCACTGATGCTTGTTTGTCTGGTGTATCTGCTTTGCCTGCGTCACCATAGAGCGAGAGCGAGATGGTGAGTATTGCTTTCTCTGTCTAAAAGGGACACGACAACTTAAACCTCACGGACTTTAGGGCCCAGGCAAAAAGGACTTGTACGGGAAGGTCATAAAAGCCAGACCTTGAGTCTTTGTGAAATAGGAAAGGCGACAAGCGAAAACAACATATGTTTATAGAGAGGCCACATGCTTGCAAAAGTAGAACAATAGCCGGGTAAGTCTTCTGGAAGGTTCCAAGCTGAACGAAGACAGACAATGAAATTTTAAGGAAGAATATGTTTAAAATCTTTAAGGGAAGAAATGTGAGTTCGAGCGTCTCCATCAGCCAGGGCGGTTGAGTATAAAGTGCTGCGATGTGAATAATACACATGTAAGCTCTCAGAAGCAGGCGATATTATCTACTTCTTATAATGTCTATAGGAACGTGGCGCTAAAGTAGCAAGTTTGGCGCCGGAACGTGGGGCTAAAGTAGCAAGTTTGACGCCGGAACGTGGAGCCCGAATGTTGAAGACTAATGTAGCAAGTTTGGAGGCCAACATCGTGTGACTTGTAAAAAAATAAAAGCTACGCGAACGCAGGGAAGGAACAACGACGATCCATCGAAGAACCCAGCAGAGAAACACATTGAAGAACCCAGCAGAGAAACCCAGTGAAGAGCCCAGAAGAGAAATCCAGCGAAGAGCCCAGCAGAGAAACACATCGCAGAGCCCAGCAGAGAAACCCAGCGAAGAGCCCAGCAGAGAAATTATCGAGGCGCAAAGTAAAAAAAAAAACTATGGGTACAAGAAGATCTTCAGACTGCCAACAGAACATCAAACAACGCAGAACGTCAAGAAACAACGAACACATCCACAGCATCTTAGGTCTACATGAACTTTATTCGTGAGAGAGGGGCACGAACTGCGGACAGCAAGAATACACCTCAGCTCTACGTTTGGTCACCGTAAGATCACAGCAAAAAGGTTAGGCAAAACTTTATACGGTAATGGTGATAAAGTTTCTTTGTAAATTTGTATTGTGCTGTTATAATTTAATGGAAGTGTAAATGATACTTAGAAGTGGTAAGATTAGTAGGAGAAACTCAAGTAGTAATATCCAATTAAATAGACACTCTACAGAAATGGAAGGGGAAAATTCAAATGAGAGCATTTTAATTTCGTTGGATAGAGATAAATACGATGTAACTAATTTTAATGATAACATTCAAAATATAGTAGCAGAAACAGATAATATGGAAGCTCAACAGTGTGTAAGGGCAGAAATACCGTTAGGTACAGAACAGGGTCAGGCAACAGAAACGAGAATGAACAAGGAAAATACAGGATTACATGATAATGCAGTCCCTCAGAATGACAACACAACTCAAAGGGAAATATCCGAGTTAGGTAATAACGATCAGCTTAATCTGATGACAATTCTTAGGGCAATATCAGACCTTAAAACTGACATGGACAATAAATTAGAACAATATAACAAAGAATTGGATAAAAAGCTAGGTAGTAATAACAAGGAAATTGAGAGAAAATTTGAGATACTGGGGCAAAGTAATATAGCACTAGATAAAAAGCTAGATCAGCAAAGCCAAGAAATAGGTAGACAGATTGCAAATAACTTAAAGGAAAACAGGTCTGAAATTAAGAGAATAGAAAGGAAACTAAACGATACTAGTAGAGTAACGCATGCTAAAATGGAAGAACAGATTAATAACCAGTGTAAAAGGCTTGAAGGTAAAATTGCTAGTCAGATTAGCATAAATAGTCAAGAAATGAGTACTAAGTTGGATAGTCAGACAACTGAACTAAGAGAAATTATTGACCATACAAATGCAGACTTAGTGCAAAATCAAATAGACATAAGGGGGGAAATTACAGAAATTCAAAAGGAAGGTAAAATAATGCAGGAAAAGCTTGAATCTGTAATGCAGGATAGCAATAAGAAATTTGGGAAACTAGAATATAGCTTGAATTCAATCATGAATAATATAACTAGGGTAGACAATAGTACAATTACTGATGCTGTGAACCATGTAAATATGCATGAAAATAATGTAACTGAAAGGGGTACAATATCCTCTGATTTCACTAGTTCACGAGGTGCTTCAGCTTCTCCTATAGCAGCTGCACTATCTAGTAGCAAACATGCAAATGTAGAATCTAATACTAATGTAGCTAATAACCTAGCAGGATATCACATGGTACTTAACGAATTACCTTTACCTAAATTCAGTGCTACCACCAGTCCGGTCCAATTCATGAATGAAATAACTGAATACTTTCAATTGAAAAGCGTTCCGGAATCACTTAAGATGATCGTGGTCAGAAAATGCCTTTAGAACAAAACTTTGCAATGGCTAAATATGATGGCCGACGGCGAGTTAAATTTCGAAACTTTCAGAGTACTACGCGAGAAAACTAGAAAAAGAAAAAGAAAACATGATAATAAGAAAAGAAGGCTTATAATAAGAATATTGAGAAATAAAGTTAAAAAAAAAGGTACGGATCATGAGAGTGGATAGCCTTGTAAATAATTGTAAATGTAAGGAATAAGAGTATGAAATAAGTATGTTTGAGACCTGTAAAAATAGGTAAACTATATATGTTATGTATATAAAATCATATAGTTGATTAGCCTCAAGGTACTTGAATTATATATAAGTGTAATAATCAACAGAAAACTAAATTGATAATATCTCATAAAGCTTTAGTTACTGTAACCTATGTGTAAATATGCTAATGTAAATAGATAGAAGTAAGAACTAACTCATAAAATAATTAGTCCATAGTTCAAACACTGGAACAACCTAAATACATAGCAAGCAAATGTCAATTGTTTTTCAGTTGTATGTATGTATAACCATTTTCTATGTGTTTTTATATATATCAGATTACAACCTGATATACATAAATGATTGTGTCTGGATTGTATATTATTCAACAGGTTTTGTTCAATTAAGTTAATACGTGTCAATGTCCATTGTAATTGTTTACACTAAAAGGATAGTGAAAGAACGTGTTTTGCACGCAGCAGCGGAGTTGGTAAACTTAACCCGGGTCAAACAACTATAATGACTTCGCTGAAAACACAATACAAAGTGCAGTGAAGTGTGTGTTGTTATTGTATAGTATGGTCAGGTAGGCGACCCATACTAAATGTCTGTAACAGAGTGAGCAAATACTCACAGAGGTGTATGGGGTGTGTCAAGAACACTAGACACCTATGGCATGACCAATATATTCATGACACATTAAACAATATTAAAAATTTACACGTACACATATAAATTTTGAATATGTTTAAAGGGGGCATATTTGAGACAGTAACTATGGTTATATATATGCCATATATACAATAATGTGAATTGTAATGTGAAATGGTATTAATAAGAAAAATACTCGTATAAATAGGAGTTAAGGCATAAGTTTTATGTATGTGCAAGTGTAGCTGGAGCTGTGGAACCCTTTTTAAAAGCCGACAAACATATCTTTGTGTTAGAATTAGGGCCCAGGCAAAAAGGACTTGTACGGGAAGGTCATAAAAGCCAGACCTTGAGTCTTTGTGAAATAGGAAAGGCGACAAGCGAAAACAACATATGTTTATAGAGAGGCCACATGCTTGCAAAAGTAGAACAATAGCCGGGTAAGTCTTCTGGAAGGTTCCAAGCTGAACGAAGACAGACAATGAAATTTTAAGGAAGAATATGTTTAAAATCTTTAAGGGAAGAAATGTGAGTTCGAGCGTCTCCATCAGCCAGGGCGGTTGAGTATAAAGTGCTGCGATGTGAATAATACACATGTAAGCTCTCAGAAGCAGGCGATATTATCTACTTCTTATAATGTCTATAGGAACGTGGCGCTAAAGTAGCAAGTTTGGCGCCGGAACGTGGGGCTAAAGTAGCAGCGTGCAAAATAGTGTCCTTTGTTGTTGCAGAATGTGGCAAGACGTTCCCAGTTTCAGAAAACCGAGCGAAATGGCTCCGCGGTAAGGTATGACACTCACATTTGGGAGCTCCCGAGTTCGATTTCCGTTGGGCTGATCACTCTGACCATGGGTATTTTCGCGGTTTACCCTGGTTGGCAGGCTAATACTGGGGTGGTCCTCTTCTACCACGAATTTACAGTAACCATCATTCCCTTTCAGGGTTGTAGGACCAGGCGACTGAGGTTGGTGTGTTGAGGCAGGACGGTGGAATCTGCGCTATGAAAACATTTCTCCCTGGCGCTTGGCAGGACTGCTGGGGACCCCTTCTTCCTGGGAATGTCTCATCTATTCCCGAGACCCCCAGGTTGCGGGTGCTAAGGCAGGGCTAGCCGGCGTCAGGATTGGTGTCATGTTGGAATCGTTAAGGACCCCGTCCTTGCTAATGCACATCGTCGTCCGGATCTGGTCGCCCTTCGGATCTCCTCTTCACACTTTCCTCCCAGGGTTCACGTTGTAAGCACAAGGGCCCACTATGACCTATGTGCGGTGCTGTGCTTCATGTACTTGAGGGCCTCATTCTGACTACTCATAACTCCTGTTTCAGAAAACTAATGGTTTGCTGTTATTTATTCTTTACTATAAAATTTGTATTTTTTTTCACATACATTTTGTGCATCGTACTATTTAAACATAGACTAGAGGCCTGGGAAAACTTTTACCCAAACAACTTTGTTGCCGCCCACCTTTCAGTAGATGGCATTTTTTGAGTGGTAGTGATTTACTACAAACATTATTTTAAAAACAAAACTAGCAATGGCTTCATTGGAATGCTATTGAACTCTGGACTTATTCGTGTATCTGCTTCTCGCTATTCTGTAGAGAAATAATACCATAGATCCAAGATATTTATTCCTGGTAGCAATAAGGAGCAGGGGTGTAGTTGGAATGTTATTGAACTCTGGGCTTATTTGTGTATCTACTTCTCGCTATGCTGTAGGATGTATGATTAATTATCGGAGGGGGACAGTTCGCCACTGCGACCAACTAGATCTATTGTGGCTACACCCCCGGGAGGCAGGGATAAAGTGAAGAACCGCAGGAGGTCGCAGGTTCGTAGGCAGACAGGATCCCAGAGACGCACGGAAGTTCCTTTCATTTCCAGTACGAAACACCCGCTCTCGCCAGTAGACGCGGAGTTCCGCGAGAGGGCGACGAAGCGGCCCTTGCACGCAGGCCAACGTACTGTCGTTGGCGGATAGAAATCTTTCCAAAGCGCAGCAACCATGCCATCTGGCCATTACTAGACGCACCACAGTACCCGGAGACACTGCCTGAAAGATGCAAAAAGAAATGACAGGAAATGAGAAATCGTGGTATAATACACCACCCCAGCATTAGCCTAGGCGACCAGAGGAAAACCACGAAAAACCTCATGGTCAGAGTGGGCGGCCACCGGAAATGGAACCCGGGACCTGCCGAATGCGGGCCACAGACGTTACCGCCTGAGCCATCCCGCTCGGTTCACTGTGCGATAGGGAAATAATACCATAAATCCAAGATGTGCATTCTTGGTAGCAATAAAGAGCACGGGTGTAGTTGGAATGTTATTGAACTCTGGGCTTATTTGTGTATCTACTTCTCGCTATGCTGTAGACATATCATACCACAAATCCAAGATATGTATTCCTGGTAGCAATAAAGAGCACGGGTGTAGTTGGAATGTTATTGAACTCTGGGCTTATTTGTGTATCTACTTCTCGCTATGCTGTAGACATATCATACCACAAATCCAAGATATGTATTCCTGGTAGCAATAAAGAGCACGGGTGTAGTTGGAATGTTATTGAACTCTGGGCTTATTTGTGTATCTACTTCTCGCTATGCTGTAGACATATCATACCACAAATCCAAGATATGTATTCCTGGTAGCAATAAAGAGCACGGGTGTAGTTGGAATGTTATTGAACTCTGGGCTTATTTGTGTATCTACTTCTCGCTATGCTGTAGACATATCATACCACAAATCCAAGATATGTATTCCTGGTAGCAATAAAGAGCACGGGTGTAGTTTGTTCACCACAGTTTCTACTTTCTGCCATATACTTAACAATAACTAGAGGAAGTTTTGTATTACAGCCAAAATTTCGAATTCGCCAGAAATACGCGGTTTAAGACCCCGCCTTAGAAGGAATTTTGTGTGTGTGTGTGTGTGTGTGTGTGTGTGTGTGTGTGTCTGTGAAGAGCATAATCCAAAAAGGAAAAGTCGGGTAAATACCGAACGTTGTATTTTAGTTCAGCTTCTTTTAAAGATGCAACACGAAAAGGTTCAAGAAAAATCCCTCTATCCCAAACTATCCTTTAGATGTAAAATTGTTCTTTATTTTCTATTTTCCTATGGCTCTGGTGGTTTTCATTAAAATATGTTTAAGGTATTGTATACATATATCCTGAATATTTTGCGGACAGCCTGTGATGTCTTTTTCATTCTGAATAAATTTTATATAATTTTATATAAAAGATAAACCGAAAGAGATGCACAAATCTTACGCACAAACAATGCAGATCACGTTAAAAAGCAAAATTTATGTCAAATAACCCTTTTGGTATATACCGTTTTCGAGTACTCGTTACCATTAGTTTGAATTTTCTACTACTTTTATAATACATTATTTGAACCTCTAAGCCACCATTAGTTTGTTTCTCGCTATGTCATGTGAAGAATACGGAATCAATTCAAATCGACGCAGGTTTTAAAAGATATGATTATTCCCTCAGCCTCTTGTATCCCTCTTCCACATACCTACAACGAAATGTGTTATGAAACCATTTCTGCAAACGTTTATCTGAATAACATCTTGTAGATAGAAAAATAACCGTTTTTTAAGAATTAGTTTTCTGAAGAGATACAAGAATAAATGTTGGTGGTTAGAGAAGGCCATGTGAATGTCACAAATCCGATTTTCAAATTGTATGTACGCTAAGTGAACAGAGCATTGGGACCACTCAGGCAGCTGCTTTCAGAGAGAGAGAGAGAGAGAGAGAGAGAGAGAGAGAGAGAGAGAGAGAGTTAACATTCCTATATTTCGACTCGGAATAGCGTGTGGAGATAAGTATGCGAGTTAGTGCAAATCTTAAACCTTTCCGTAACTAAGAGATTAATGCGTTAGATTGTCATTCGTAAGGCACCTAATTCATAGCCCCGTCTGCAAGCGCCTCCCCTTGACTTACACTACGATTCATGTTTTACCGTACTAGGACTGATAATTAGTCTTAAAATCAGAGCAGCAGCAACTACCATTACTGCTGTTGCTGCTGCTTGCTGCTGCTGCTACTACTCAACTCTTGAGAGCTTTTATTAAGGTTCACCTAGCATTAAAGTGTATGTATTTTGACTGGAAGACAGTTTACCTTCCTCAAAATAAACAGAACCAAGCATAAGGAAAATAATATGAGGACTTAGTATCCTTTTAAAATCTGGCTGCATCTCAACTGATATTACTCCTTTATTTACTAATATACATTTATTGTCAGAGAACAGGTGCATTCATTTTCAAAAACCTATAATATTTGTAAAGCTGTAATTACTTTTAGTGAGAGCGTTTGCTTTGTTTTAACCTGAAAAAATACGTAAAATAAAATAACACACAATATGACCAACATCCAAGCTCCAGACGATAGGAATATATTAAACATATTTAGGATGGATAAAAATTATACCTTGAACCGATTCCTTCTTCCCCGCACACTAGACATCCAAATGATTTCAAAGAAGTTCTATAGGGTTGCTGTCAGGACTTTGAGGCTCCATACCACATGCTTCAGTTCATTTCCCGCTTCTAATCCTTCAACATACTTTCTACATTGCAAAGACGTATGACTAAGACCACCGTTGTATTGCGAGCGGTAGTACATCGCACTGAAAAATAAGAAATTGCACCGGGACAATTTGCACTGGAAACAAGGAAGGTTTTAAATTGCACCGAAGCCCTCTAATCCACAATGCAAACTGCACTGTATAACTAAAAACATAAGATGTAAACAGCACTGTTCCCTTAGTGAAAGGTAAAGTCAAGACTGACCGCGTTCCTCAACGCATACTTGTTTGAAAAATATGTTGACGAAAATACCAATTTTCCTCTCAGTAAATATGTGGGCAGCTAAATCAGCTGACACTGGACGAAGTCTGTATACGTTTTCATGGAAGATTTGACTTATCAGACTTATCTTCTCATCCTGCGGATTGATAACTAGGCAACCCTGCATTTTACTGACGATGCGAATGCAGGTGTTGACACCGCATTCACCAGTCCGTTGATTAGGTATTAGGGTTCGAGAACGTTGTAAAAAGTCATGATTTCTTTCCAAATGCACTAGAAAGTGGATTTGCATATTCTAACGAGCAACAATTTGTGTTTTAATGAAGTTCACATAATTAAACTAATTAAGTGAAACGACACTTCCGTGCCAAACAATCAGTTCCCGTTAAATTTACTAAACATAAAAGTACTTTCAAGTGGCAGTATTTGAACCTGGAAACTTCACCACTGAAGGCCAACGCGCACACTGTTGCGCTACGAGTACAAGCACTGTACGCATAGCGGTCATTTCAGCCGAAATTGATACGACGAGATGCAGTAGGCAGTATTTACGGCATAGCTTTTACAACGCCGGCATTGCATCACTTCTCAATCCGCAGGCTGAGAAGACTCACCGGTATATATATATATATATATATATATATATATATATATATATATATATATATATATATATATATAATCGGTGATGACTAAAGGTCCAATGTGATAAGGAATAATAGTAAGTTTAAATACAGGAAAATGCGTATAGATTTTCTGCCTCCCTAAAGATCGCCGTAAAACAGCATATATTTATCACGAACCAGAATCTAAATATATTCCAATTCGGGCGACAATGAGATATACTTCGCATTAAATTTAGAGAATTACTCATCCAAATAGTGTTGTGTTAAATTTGGAAAATGTCCGAAAATGTGCTGTGAATACAGCTTATGTCACCTGTCCTTTTGCCTCCAAAGCAGCCCCATATCATAACTGAACCACCTACATGCTTTACTAAAAACTGAGTTTTATTTATGGACGCTCTTTAACTGCTATGGTCCTTAGCGTTCGATTCTATATTGGGCGTGTTAAAGGCCAGAAAGTTTGCTCAGAGGCCTCTATCAGGCTTGAGATTATTTTAAGTGCCGTAAATCATACATATTAAGGATTTTTACGTCCGAAAAAAATCCGTCGCCCTCCGCCGGGTTTGAACCCACGACCTCGGGAACTAGAGGCTAGCATGGTACCCCTGGACCACGAAGGATGGCTACGTATGATAGTATACACGTCGGACAAAGCCTCGTATTTTGTGCCAAATAGCTCAAACTTAGATTCATGAGTGAATAATATTTCCTTCCCTGTTTAACAGGAATGTTCGTGTTGGTTGATCCAATGCAGGCGTTTCTTCTAGTTACCACCATGCAAAGGTCATCTCTTTACTGTAGAAATGGCCATAGGTCGTCCCTCAAGTGTTTAATTCCTGCTGCCAGAAGGAGGCAGATGAAACGCAACTCATCTGTTGTGTGACTGCGAGCCATTTGCAGGTCAAAGGATTAAACATTTTAACCAAGGGTTAATGTAATTGCACGAATTTCACAAGTAAGTAAGAAAGCTAGCCTACTTATAAAGGATGCAGGCATTCTGAGAGATTAGAAAACAAATGTGTGCATAATTGACCAATAATGGTAGAGGTGCTTGGCCCTTTGATAACCAACCCCTTCTAAACCTATTTAAACCTGACCTAAACCTAGTGGATGCTGTTTTGAAGCGATGACTACTGAACATAGAAGCTTACTGAGCAAGATGGGCCAGGGAGTAGCATATGAGACTCGCATTCAGGAGGTCCTGGTTCCAAACCCCAAGGTGTAGGAGTAATCTGAATTTTCGTGATTTTTCCCGTTATCGCCAACCAAGAATTTCCCTGTCCTCATTTTCTCTCATTTCAATTCGTTCTTCATCTTTCAGGGTACTAGGGTCGGCTAGGGTAGATGATCGTGTGCGGCTTATGGCGGTGGACATGCTCTGAGAAGTGTCACATACGTTCGGCATTGAACCCTTGCCCAAACTTGTCCTTGAAGACAGGAGTGGTATTAAAAGGGAGCGGCTTTGGGATGTTATATCTAAAAGCATCAGGGACCTTGTCAGCACTAGATTCGGCCGTCCTCTGTAAACTTTTACTTCATCTCTCTCTGCTTTCCAGAGGTAAAAAAGGAGTACTAAACCAAATACTGGCTGCAGTGCTGAAACCCTCTCAACTAGACCTGTTCTTATAAATATATATCTTCAATCTTCAAAGTCACCTTACGTTTACCCTTGCGATAAGAATCGTTGTTACAATGAGCAGCTGCATAACTCTGCTCATTGTCAGTATAATAGATACTTCCCAAGGGCACGTGTTCTTTCTTTTCTGTGACCTGCCGTATGTGTGCTAACAATTGCAGCTATTGAAATTCCCTTTCCTTTACCAACGTTAACCGTCCTGCTTTAAATGATAACCTTATGCTTGCTTATGTAACAAGCTTACTTCTGAAAGTCTATACGAACTTATAACACACGTGTCACATGGGGCACATCACATGAACGCGTTAACTTAACACCATTTTCATTTACTTTATTACTTTCTCTACCACGTACCTAATAGGCAAAGAAGATAGTGCATTTAACCCAAAAATTCGATATCGGAATTTCACTGGATGTACGTGTTTTGAGGCCTCCTGAAACTAAAAAAGAAAGCATTTTTAGAAAAATATCCGTCCATGTGTGTGAACAGTATAACACAACAACGAAATGTTCGATAAATACTATACTTGGTATATAAGTTCAGTATCTTCCAAAGGTGCGACACGAAGATCTACACGAAAATACTACCTCAAACTACGCTGTACATGGAAATTTTTTAGTTTATCAAAAATGATTCTAAGGAGTTTGATTAAAACACCACATGTTTAAGATATTCACAGGCAAATAAATGCATATCTTGATTTTTTTGGGAATAACCTCTAAAGTCCTCTTCATCCGGAAGGAATGTGTACAATTTTGTACAACTGGTAAACGTTAAGAGATACACAAAAATGTAGTTATGCTAAAAACTCAGAATTTATTTCAATTAATTTTCTGTGGCATCAGTCATTTCCGAGATATCCATCATTATTGGTTTCAGTTAGTCATTTCCGAGATATCCGTCATTATTGGTTTCAGTTTGTCATTTCCGAGATATCCATCATTATTGGTTTCAGTTTGTCATTTCCGAGATATCCATCATTATTGGTTTCAGTTTGTCATTTCCGAGATATCCGTCATTATTGGTTTCAGTTTGTCATTTCCGAGATATCCATCATTATTGGTTTCAGTTAGTCATTTCCGAGATATCCGTCATTATTGGTTTCAGTTTGTCATTTCCGAGATATCCATCATTATTGGTTTCAGTTTGTCATTTCCGAGATATCCATCATTATTGGTTTCAGTTTGTCATTTCCGAGATATCCGTCATTATTGGTTTCAGTTTGTCATTTCCGAGATATCCATCATTATTGGTTTCAGTTAGTCATTTCCGAGATATCCATCATTATTGGTTTCAGTTTGTCATTTCCGAGATATTCATCATTATTGGTTTCAGTTAGTCATTTCCGAGATATCCATCATTATTGGTTTCAGTTTGTCATTTCCGAGATATCCATCATTATTGGTTTCAGTTTGTCATTTCCGAGATATCCATCATTATTGGTTTCAGTTTGTCAATACCTTAATAATTTTGAAAACTGCTATCGCTATTCAGTTGTTTCTCGGATGTCATGGAAAGAGTTTGCCATTTTAAGGCCAGCATATAGCGTTCCATTTTAAGCATCTGATGTCGATTCCGTTTCCCCTATTTCCTCCTACCAATAACGAAATGGATATGAAATTATTTCTGCAAAAGTTTATCTGATTGACATGAAGTAGAAGCTTACCAAAATTATGGCCACACAGGACAAACTGGATGTACAAACACACATAGAAAGTCTATATTATCACTAACACTACCGCAACCACCACCACTACGCTATCACTACAAACACCACCACTACGCTATCACCACAACCACCACCGACACCACCACTACTACTACTATTACTACTACCACCATCACAACCACCACTGACACCACCACTACTACTAGTATTACTACTAGTATTACTACTACTATTATTACTACCACCACCACCGACACCACTATTTCTACTACTAATATTACTACTAGTATTACTACTACTATTATTACTACCACCACCGACACCACTATTTCTACTACTAGTATTGCTACTACTATTATTACTACCACCACCACCGACACCACTATTTCTACTACTAAATTAAAATTAAATTGAGTTTTATTTATGGCCGCTCTCCAACTGTTGTGGTCCTTAGTGTCCCATTCTATATTGGGCGCAAAAGACTGATAATTTTGCTAGAGGACACTTTATCAGGTTTAAGGTTCTTTTACGTGACGTAAATCTACGGCACGGGACCACCGGCTTTACTGCCCTTCCGAAGGAAGACATGCTAAGGATTTTTAGGCCCGAAAAAATCCATCGCCTTCCGCCGGGTTTGAACCCTCGCGAACTCGGGAACTAGATGCTAACATGATAACCACTACACCACAGACGACGATAATTACTACTCTATCACCACCACTATCGCTACCACCACCACCGCCACCACTGACACCACTACTACTACCGAAACCACTACCGACACCACCACTACTACCAAAACCACTGACACCCCTATTACTACCACCATCACCGCCACTATTACCACTACCACCACCCACAACACAACTACTACCACAACCACTACCGACACCACCACTATTGCCACCACCGACACCACCACTGACACCACCACTACTACCACCGAAACCACTGCAACTACCAGCACCACCACCACCGACGCCCCTACTACTATAACCACCACCACTGGCACCCCTACTACTACCACCACTGAACCTCTACTACTACTACTACTACTACTACTACTACTACTACTACTACTACTACTACTACTACTACCACCACAACACTCTTACTACTACCACCATCGCTATTACTAATACCACAGACACCTCCACTACTACCACCACCACTAACACCCTACTACTATTACCACCTCAACCACTACTACTACTACCACCACCACCGCTACTACTAAAACCTCCGACACCACCACTACTACCACTAGCATTGACACCCTACTACTAATACCACCACCACCGCTACTACGCATACCAAAGACACCACCACTACTACCACTACCACTGACACCCTATTACTCTGACCACCACACCCACTACTACAACTACCACCAAAACCACCACCGAAACCACTAATACTACCACCACCACCATCACCGACACCACTACTACTAACACTACCACCACCACTGACACCATTACTACTATCACCAACACCGACACCACTACCACTACCACCGCCATTACTACTATCATCACCACCACTGACACCCTAAATACTACTACCACAACCACCACCCACAACACTACTACCACCACAACTACCACCGACACCACCACTACTACCACCGAAACCACTGCAACTACCAGAACCACCACCGACACCACCTCTACTACCACCACCGACACCACCACTACTACCACAACCACCACCCACAACACTACTACTACAACTACCACCGACACCACCACTACTAGCACCTACCACCGAAACCACTGCAACTACCAGAACCACCACCACCGACACCATCACTACTACCACCACCGACACCACCACTACTACCACTACTACTACCACCACCGACAACACCACTACTACCACCACCGACACCACCACTACTACCACCACCACCGCCACTGCTACTATCACCACCACCATTGACACCCCTACTAGTACCACCCCACTACTACCAGCACCAACACCCCTACTACCACCACCACTACTACTGTTACCACCAACACCTCCACTACTACCAGCACCACCACCACTGACACCCTACTACTATTACCACAACACCTACTACTACCACAACCACCACCGACACCACCATCACTACCACCACCGACACCACTGCTACTACCAGCACCACCACCGACAAGCCAACAAGTACCACCGCGACTACCACCGCCATTACTACTATCACCACCACCGCTGACACCCCTACTACTACCACCACCACTGAGACCCCTACTAATACCACCACCCCGCTACTGCCAACACTACGGCCATTACTACCACAACCGACACCACTACTGCCACCACCACTGACACCCTACCACTATTACCACCACGACCACTACTAGTACCAGCACCACCTACACCACTGCTAATACCAGCATCACCACCACCACCGATACCGCTACAAGTACCACCGCGACTACTACCACCACTGCTACCACTACATACATCACTACTACCACCACCATCACTACCGTCATTACTACTATCACCACCACCCCTGACTCCCCTACTACTACCACCACCACTGACACCCCTACTAATACCACCACCCCACTACTGCCATCACCACCGCCACTACTACCACCGACACCACTACAACCACTACCACTGACACCCTACTACTATTACCACCACACCCACTACTACTACTACAACCAGCACCACCGACACCACCACCGACACCGCTACAAGTACCACCGCGAATACTACCACAACTACCACCACATACACCACTACTACCACCACCATCACCACTACTACTACCACCACATACACCACTAGTACCATCAGCTACACCGCTACTACTATCACCACTGAAACCACTATCATTACCACTACCATCATTACTGACACCACTACCACCACCTCTACTACTACCACCATTACCAGCGACACCACTACTACTATCACCACCATCATCGATACCGTTACCAGTGCTACCACTACAACCATCACGAAACCACTACTATTACCACCACCACTACCGCCACCACCGACACAACTACCACTGCCTCTACCACCACCACTACTGCTACCACTAACAGCGGCAACTTTATAGCCACCATCACCACTACTACTACCATCACTACTACTACCACCACCACTACAGCTACCATCACCGCCACCACCGACACCACTACCATTACTACTATCACCATCACCACTACTAACTCCACCACTACTGCTACCATCAACACCACCACCGACACCACTATCACCACTACTATCACCACTTTTTTCGAGTGGAGGAGAAAATGATTTAATCACTGACCCCAGCCCCGAGGGGAGTCGAGACTGAGAGTGTGGGACTCACCGAGTCGTCGGCATTCCCACTAAAAACTCCTCCACCGGATTGAAAGGAAAAGGTTTGCTGCGGTACCGCCTAAAGCACCCGCGCAGTCCAAGGTGATGGTTGAAGCTGGGCCGCAGTGCGGTCGCTAGTGGAGTAAGGAGTTATTGCCGGGAGACAGACTTGACCGAGGCCCAGTCTGCCCCCGCGGCGAATTCAAGGTAAGGATGAGAGAGGGTTCCTGGTGGTAATGGTAAGGTTAGTGATGGTGACGTTGATGCCTTTTGTTCGGCTGCGTGATGTTGTCGACTTTATTCTCCACGGCGTAGAGGTGGTCGTAGACTTTCTCCAGCCGGGCCGGAAACTCGCCGATGGCTTGATGGTTGACATCAGCCAGTGTTTGGAGAATTGGAATTCCTTTGAGTCGCTCTGTGATGTCTGCTATGGTCTCTTCCAGAGCGGCTAAGCGGGCACCGATGTTCAGGAACTCAGCATGAAGATCCTGAATGGCCTCCGGCGTCGCCGCTTCGGTTGAGTGTGTTGGTGAATATTCTATGGCGTCTAGTGATGTAGTCGATGGTGGTTGTGGTTGAAGTGGTGTCGTCTGTGCTGGTGTTGATTCTGCGGTGACTGGTGATGTACCCGAAGGTGGCTGTGGTTGTTGTGGTGTCATCTGCGGTGGTGTGGAGGAGACAGGCGGTTTCGGCGTTGCCTTCCTGCGAGGATACAGGGGGCAGAGCGCCTGACCGGTGAAATGGGTCATTCCTCCACAAGTTGTGCAGTAGCGGCGTCGGTGGCGCAGGTCGTGCTGCTGGCACGAAACAGTGGTGCTGGAGGCGCCTTGGTTGTGCTGTGCAGGACGTCTCACAGTGCCCGTAGGCACAGCAGCGTCGGCAGGGAGCCTGGCGTCCTACTCGGCTAGCCTCGATACGTAAGCACCGCCCTAATAAGGGCAGGCCCGCCTTCAAGGCCGCTCCGTAGTCGCCAGGGTCTGCAAACTCCATCCTGACGAGCGACGTGGGTCCCTGTGCTCCGATGATCCTGGTGGCCTTCAAGGAAGAAGGCACTGCTGTTGAGCTGCGGTGGTGAGGAACCTGACTGGCAGGTCCCTCGGGACCCCTCTGATGACAGCACTGTACCTCCCATGAGGCACAGGCTGGCACTGCGGTGACTGGGTAGCACCCAGAATCGGCAGCGTGGGTGCCGGTGAGTGAGGCGGCGACTGCTGGCGCGGTCGCGGCGAAGCTGCGCTGGCGGGCGGCGAAGCTGCAGCCGAGGCGTAAGACGGCCCAGGCTGTGGCGACTGCGGTGAGGTTCCCTCGGCAGAAGCCGAGGCAGAAGAGGAGGTTCCTGCCTTAGCAGGTTCGGCGACTCTGCGATGTTTCCTCTTCGCCATCTCTTCACCACCACCACCACTACTGCTACCATCACCACTACCACTACCACTACCACCACCGCTACCGACACCACTACCACAACTACCGACACCACTAGTAATACCACCACTACAATCGACATTACCACTCCTACCACTACTATTACCACCACAACCGACACCACTATCACCTCAATACTACTACCACTACCACCATCATCACCACCACAACAACTATTACTACTAATACTACTACTACTACTAATTATTAATATTAAATATAAGATGTTTTAGGAAGTATTTACAACAGAATGGTATTAGGAGTTGTACAAAGAAGAAAAACTCCATTTAAGCTGTAAACATACTGTTTGACAACTTGAGATGGAAATGAAACGAAATGAGGTAGAGAGGAGATCCGTCGTAGAGTACATCACTGCAGCGTTCGCCTTGTATCAACCAGGGAAAACCACGAAAAACCACGGTCACAGTGGGCGGCCACCGGGAATCGAACCCGGGACCTCCCGAATACGAGCCCCACACATTACTGCGGAGCCATTTCGCTCGGTTGTTCAGCGTGTAAATCAGATCTTCCCTTGCAGATTAGGTTTCATTTCAGCTAGAGAGACAAACTCGGACGGTTCTCGTCGCCGTGGGTTCTTTATTACGTTTTTCGTCCAAACCCATTTTCGGTAGTTTGCCCCACGTGAGCATATTGATTACAGGACTAAACTTACTCTACTTTTTTAAATTAACAGTATTTGTTTAAGTCAAAGTGCTGAGCTAAAAATGCACGTTATTTCATTTTTGTTGTTAACACGTGTTCGGAGTATGTACTGCAAATATCGCCATACCACACTAGCTCGGATACTAGACATAAATATTCCAGTTGATCTTTGGAGGCCTCTTATCAAATCATTTTTATCAATTCAGGAAATAAAACGATGATCGTCCCATGTTACTTAGTCCCAAATGACCCTTGCTATTCAGTGAGGACACATGCACAAACATTCGACGTCTCTCATCATTTAATGGGTGGATCATTGACATGCGCTCACCCATACACGTGCTTGGTGATTACAGACATTGTGCAAGTGCAACCCCACTAACTCTCTACAAGTCACTGTAACGTAAACGCGTGACGGCGCATTACGCGGGAAATGGTTACTGAGATGGAGAAAACTATTTAGTTTTCAAGTGCTTCAGTGCAAAATATAGGAGACCACTGAGGGCTTTAGTTGGAAATCTGAACTAAGGGTAATAACTTTCAGAATGTTCGTCACAAATTAGTGGTGTCAGATTTTGCCCTGATATTTGAGGGATGATATGCAAATGGTCCACCAAGAGAAAGCCAAGAGTCTGTATACAGCAGTCAGTTAAATCGCAGTGGGACTGCTTATTACCTAAACTTCCTTCACTCTTTAATTCACTGCGCTACCAAAAAAAAGAAAGAATAAAAGTAGAATTCGAAAAGTACTATCTATAACTGTTAATCATGCAGCATTTTCAACATCCTTTTTTACGCTTTCATCTATTTAAATCCTTATTTTCTGCAAGTATTACTAATTTTTAAGCAGTTCTTAGTTATGTTAATTTTTGAATTATTAAATCGAGATGAATATGAATGAACACCCAATTTTCTTTCTTAAAGCAAGAGAAGAGGCTTCTGTAGAACTGAAATTTTATAAACTGTTCCAAAAGCATTTATTCGTAATTTACCAATTCTCTGTATTTACTTTCTCGAGGATTATTAAACACTTATTGTGTGGTTAATAATTACAAACTGGCACAATGTGGGCCTAAGATTTATTGCCTCGAAAACTCGTCCCACCGCTGGAGATGCCCAGAGAGGGCGATGAACGAGCCGTCGAAACAGGCAGCCCTCTGATGTCCACGGGGAATACTCTTTGCTTTGAGCAAGCATTCCCAACCTCTGTTCGGCACCGCCTCGCGCCACAAAACCTAGAAGCACATCTGAAACTGAGAAGGAAACAGAATGAAAGGGAAACGAGGGAAAGATAATCAGGTGGCGCTGTGGCCGAGTGTTTAGTCTACTCGCTTCTCACCAAGGCGGCCCGTGTTCAATACAAGGAACCGCATGTGGAATTTGTGGTGGACAAAGGGGCGTCTGGGCGAGTTTTCTATGGGTTCTCCGGCAAACCCCGCTATTCATTTCGCCAATTGCTCCATCATCATCACCTTTCCTTTCGTTCATCGCACTATCATTTCATATCATCTCCTTCCTCGCTCTCAGAACCATGCTTCGGGCTGATCACCCATCCTGGTTGTTTTCTCTGATCCATTGTTTGTGCTCCCCGACAGACATCTATCCTCAAGCACCCGCTTCTAAGTCCTGGGGGGTGTAACATAACAACGGGGCGGGTAAACAGAGAAAGAAAAGGAAGAATGTCGTAGTAGAGGAGAAACCACCCCATTCACCTACCGACTAGGAAAACCACGAAAAACCCAAGGTAGATGGTCGACGGAAACTGAACCCGGGACCTCCCGAATACGAGCCTCATATGTAGCCGCGGAGCCAACTCGCTTGGTATTATTTTATAGTCTTTAAGCAGCATGGAAACTGAGATAACAAAAATAAACGACTAATAATTTCGGTTGAACTTAAATGTGGGTTTAGCACACTACAAGATCTCTTGTCAGTGAGCATGTAACGATCGCAACACATCACATAATGTGATTGAAGCTTATTTGTATCGTGCTGCATTTGGTAGCTTAATTTATAATATTTACCTATTAGGTTCTCGCTAACTTGATAGAGAGTAGAATGCGATGAAAGTTTTTCCAACAGCAAGTCAGTTTTGTAGTAAACGGCTTCTCCAAATGTTTTATTAACTTCGGTCCATTCTCGTCTTAGACCTTCCACATAAAGTTATACCGAGCAAGTTGGCTCCACAGTTACGTGTGAGGCTCGCATTCGGGAGGATTCGGTTTCGATTCTCGTCGACCGCCATTTAGAATATATATGGGGCACCTGGGCCACTTTTTGACAAAAAATGCGTATATATGGGAGAGATAGCCAAAACGAGGAGAGATGCTAGGCTAGAGAGTAGTTGAGTGGTTGAGGGTAGAATATGGGAAAAGTTAGGGAGTACGAGTTGAGATGCTAGTCTAGTCAGGGCTTGAAGGCCAGAATATGCGTTTTTATGGGAACAGATAGGGAACACGAGGTGAGATACTAGGCTAGTAGAATATTCAAGGAGGAAAATGCGTTTATATGGAGGAGATAGGAAAGAGAGGAGAAATTCTAGGCTAGACAGGGCTTGAAGGGTAGAATATGCAGTTATATGAGAAAAGATGGGGAATACGAAGAGATATGCCAGGCTAGACAGGAGTTGAAAGGGCAGAATGTACGTTTTACATGGGAGAGATAGGGGAATTAAGGAGAGATGCTAGGCTAGACTGGGATTGAAAGCGCGGAATATGCGCTTTATATGGAGGGGATAGGGAAAACAAGGAGGGATGCTAGGCTAGACAGTTTAAGGGTAGAATATATGTTTTATATGTGAGAGACAGGAAACTGAGGATGAGTGCTGGGCTAGGCGTGTAGGGGACTAGAAAAAACATTCATATGGATGAGATAGGGAATACGAAGAGAGATACTAGGCTAGACAGAGGCTGAAGGAGGGAAATGCTTTCATCCGGAAGAGATAGAGAAAACATGGAGAGATGCTAGAGGACTATAAAATGCGTTTATATGGGCAGAGACAAGGAATACGAGGAAAGGCAGGGACTGAAGATCTTTAGAGCCGTTTCCCACAAGGGTGGGGGAATGAATTTCAGGGTATTTAGAGCACAGGCATAGGCATACTGTAACTATTTCGGACGACACTCAGAAGCCATTTTCGGGTGCATAATTAGCTTATTTTGCAGGTATTCTGATGGTGTTTTGATGCATTGTAAGAGGCACATGACATCCCCTTAATGACTGTAGGACACTTTTAGATACAGAAACAGGTACTCTGGGGTATTAGTTTTGGGGTATTCTGAAGGGTATTTAGAAACCAATACTGGTTTTTAATGCCATCGACAAAGGGGTTTTGAACATAATTTGGGGTATTTTGTGCTGTTTTAAAGTATTTTGACTTTTCTACAGGTATTTTTTTCGAGGTTTCTGGTAAAAGTATTTGATACTCTTTAGCGGTATTTTAGACTATGGAATTAGGTATGGACACAGGCTTTTAGAAGATTCTGGTACACGGAGGCAGAATTTAGGGTGTTTCAAAAGCATTTTGTAACTGGAGCAGGTAGTTTCAGGATACTGATACAGGTTTTCTTAAAGATTCTTCAACACATTTTGAATGTATTTTATGTTGATTTTAAGGTGTTTTAAACCTATGCAGGTATTTTTAGGGTACTGGTAGGAGTATTTGTGGCTCTTTGAAGGTGTACTAGGCTATGGATGAGGCACGGGTACAGTCCTTTAGAGTATTCTGAAGGGCTTTTTAGAAACTGTAGCAGCTATTTTTATGGAATTGGCACAGGTTTTAGAGTATCCAGGTGGGTTTTAGGGTCACAGAGTTTTTTGAACATTTTAAAGTATTTTATGCTGTTTTAAAGTATTTTGACACTTCCACAGGTATTTTAGGGCATTGATAGGAGCATTTCTGGCTCTTTAAAGGCATTTTAGTCTATAGAGTTAATTATGGGCAAAGACTTTTAGATATTATGGTACACGAGCAGGAGAATTTCAGGTGTTTCAATGGCATTTGAAAACTGGGGCAGGAATTTCCAGGTATTGTTGTAGGTATTTCGAGGTTATTTTGACCAATGCAATAGGACATTTAGAGCATTTTGGCGTGCATTTATAGGTTCTCTGTGCAAAGCTGCAGGTATTTTCGATCATTTTTGCTGTCTTCTGAGGTTTTTTTTTACAAAACATGACCATGCATCTTTATGGCATTGGCACTAGGTTTTGAGGTTTTGATCAATAACCATTTCTATCGTTTATACAGTCTTGTCGGCTCCTTTTAAACACTTCTGTATATTCAAATGCTTGCATCTGATAAACTATGTAGAGACTTCTTTTCTCACCCAGCCATAAGCTCCTTTAGTTATATTACTGTTTATTCAGAATTTCCTGTTTTTATGTGGTTATACTTTGGCTAGGCGTATTAACTTTACCAGTTAATTGGTGTTTTATTAGATAAGGATTGTAGAATAAGCGCCTCTTCTCCTCCTTTCTGGGCTTGAGACCAGCGTTACGATTTGTTCCTAACGGCAGAATTAACGCCTTCTCTTTCGTCTTCTTATTCTTATTCCTCTTTCTTCATCAGGCGTCTGCTAGGTGTATACACAGTACTTGAGTAAACTTCCATTTTTTTAAAATTGTAGACTCAGGGAGAAAATCTTCATCTTGAGATCCAGGTTACAGTATCTTAAGCAGTTTGTAATACTGCAATATCCATATGCATATGTAGTTATTCCATTCTCTGCAATTACGATTTTATCGTTGTATGGAGTCAACGTAATTTTATTCACTTGCACTGAGGTGACACCATGCTCTCGTCACAGGATCAGATTCATGGGCGTTCTTATTATTTCCTTGATTTTAAGACAGTATATATAGCTGTGGAATCTAGTGTACTGCTTAGTAGCACTACGTTTTAATGCCTTTAATCTTTTTATCGTTAAGGCATGGATATCAAGTGTATATATCTTAGAACGTAGTCGGACAAAGCGATGGATGATTTTACCATTAGCCTCATCCTTAAACTTTCCCACTACTTTCCTGTTTCGATCTGAATAAGATATATGATTTGTAGGATTTGTAGTATATAGGTGCTCAAGAAAGCGTAGCTTGTCCTGGTACACATCTTCAGTTGTCACCCGATGAACGAATGAATCAGTGTACATATACATTAGCTTCAGGTTTTCGACTGTATAATACGGTAACAACACATCATAATAACAGTGGTACATTAAAGTCTTAGAGATGTCCAACTCACTCATTCCAACGTATATAGGCTTGTTGAACACGATCTGTCGGGAGGCCATATGCACAGCAGCTAGATTGGTAGCATATATTGTTCTGTCGATTAACATATACTTGGCAATTATCTTTTCTAGACTCCTCTCGTTTTTAATCAACCGTATATCCACACGATTACGCAGGTTCTCCATAGTTTTTTTTCCAAACATAGCGTTGTTGAAGAGTTTGTGCAGATCCTTCTCGAAATCGTTTGCAACATGTTGTCGTAGTCTGTTGTTGAATTCCACAGAAGCTTTAACCACTGAGGCTGATGGAATTGTAGAACACGATGGATTTTTGTTAGCCTTAGTCAATGACTAAGAGCTTGCTTCAAAGTCATGTAATGCACTACATACTGTCGTCGAGATCCAAGGTGAGGAATTAGTTTCTTTGCAGACGACTCCTTTGGTTTGTCATTCGGGCAGGAATGTTAAATCATTATGCAGGTCATGTAGCTCAGCTGGATATTCGACATTAACTTTTAAAATATATCCGTTAGGATTATCTTCTTGTAGACTTTCTAAGTTGATTTTATTAAAAGAAACCAACTGAAATCCGCCATAATGAAGGGCGTGGCACATTTCCCAACCATACTGGTTATTTGCACCCTCGTATGTGATGAATTTAGTTGGTCTCGACGGATTAAGCCTTTCCATATAGGCATTATTAGCCTCTGCATACTGATGGGAAACTTGGCATAAGCCTCCTCTTATGCCGGATTCCACCATGAGTAAATTGGTCATAATCTTGTGGCAGTTCCAGCTCAATTTCAGCATACAGTATAATGGGGTCCCAGGTAAGTCCTGGAGAGCGCAAATAATATGCAGTATCAACTTTGTGTTTTGAGAGCTTGTTCTCTGAATGTCTCAAAGACATCAGCTAGAAGAATACCTGAGGTTAAGTAGAGTTCGCTGTATTTGCCCAGGTTTCTTACATTAAATATTTTCCATATATTTCTGGCATGATCTTAATCAGCATCAGCATTTCTTCTTTTAATCTATTGTAGAAGCAGTTCTCAGTAGGCAGGCAGTGACGTAATCATAAGGAAATACTCCTTAACTTCAACCCGTCTTCTCCAAAGTACTTTAGTGTTTCAAGATATGAGGCTGGATTTGTTACCAGCTTATCCAAGCTTGTACTCAGGAACCGAATTCTATCCACAAACCGGAGCTTTATATCTGTGACACTTAGAGAACGAGATATAGCTTTCTTCAAGGTTAGGAATTACCTCCACACGTTCACTTGTACATCCCAACTCCTTAATAATGAAATGAGAGTCATATCCGCAAAGGTTATGTGTGAAGACAGGAATATATTTAGGTATTTTGCAGGTCAAATTCCATTCATTATGAAGACTTCCTAGATATTCACCGCTGATGTGTTCATGGTCGGTACTTTGTACTTCTCTTCTGTAAAGGTTTTCCCACGCAAGTAGCGTACTGTAGAAGACTCAAAATCATTTTGCTGTTGATCCGTAAGTGTCAGAGGTTTAGCAGATTTGTATATATTATCAATCTTCTTTGCAAGGGATGGCAGGTATTCTGTTAGCTTCTGAGCAGCATTATAGCCACGATATACATATGGTTGCTTAGGAAGATCAGTTTCAAGGTGTTCAATGTCGGATGACGGTTTCACGTAAACACAGAAGCTCACAGGTGTATGCTCTTGATAAGGGGTTGTATAGGAAGCTTCAGGATTAGGGATGCACGTATGACATGGAGTAAGATTATTCTCAATATCCGCATAGATGACATAATGTACTTTCAGCATTCCCCCAAATTGTTTAAACTGTACAATTGACTTCTCCTTGATAAGCATAACTACCTCTGCAACATCATGTTGGTTTCAGATGGCTGCATGTTCTTGTAGCTTTTCCTGTCCACTTCAACCATATTGATTCTCAAAATGTATAAAACAGCGCTTGCAGTTATAAATACTTCTTTATGCTTAGTTTTCTGACGCAGAATGGGCTTTTGAAAATTCCTGATATATACGTAGTGATGTTTCCACTACTGTCACTCAATAGTAACAAGTCACGGTACTCATGTAGTTCATTCTCAGAAACCTTTATTGGATACACTTCATGCTTCCCATCCGGCCCGAATACGTTGATAACATGCTGTTAAGCTCCTCAAACCGAGGTATTTGAGAAAGGGAAGTAGGTTAGAAAACATAGCTGAAGTAGTACTTATCTTGAAGTTGCTTGTGTTTTTAACGCGTTGAGGCTTGCTGCTGCAGAATTTGGCTAGCACAGAATGCATGAAGCATTTTTGGTCGGTATAATTCTGGATGTTTATGCAGGCTTTTCTTGCTTCAACAGATGGCGATAGTGGTATGTAGCTCTTCCTCGTAACCAGCTGTACTTGTTGATAGGAGTCTACATCCTTCCACAGCAAGCAGGGCCCTTAAGCTGAGACACTTCCATTTCAGTGGCCAATTTCTTGAATTTCACTTTCAACATGGAGTCCAAATCCGTTTCTAGAAACACAGGCTGATTACGCGTTTTAAATGTTTTGTCATAGGCTTCTCCGATACTGCTCAGAAATCGGCACACAACCAACAGATTAATTTTCACACCCTTCTGAATACCAAGCACTTTATGTACTGCCTGCATTATTCGTTGTTTCGCTCATGCAGGTACATATTTAGATCCTTGGATGAATCGCATCGTATGAAATACGATTTCAATCGTCCTTCGAACGCTGTCTCGTATTCTTACATGTTACAGTGATCCATTGTTGATAATAACTAGTTTTTAGTAGGTTCCAATCTTCTTCTTTTCTCAGGCATGCTTATTTCACATACATCTTCGTGTCGCTGTCCCTTATAACCATCATTGAAGGGTGACACTTACAATGTTTACACTTGAAGAGCCGCTTGCAGCCCATCTCATGCCCTCTCTTGTCATAACTTGGCAGAAATTTCTTTGTACATTTCATACAAGCGGATCGAGTAACGCTGGAAATGATATCCTTATATGCAGAGTCATTCTTTACTCTTGATGCAAACTTCCTCGCCTGATAGCGTTTCTCGAAAGCTGATTATTCTTGAAAGAGCACGATGTGGACACCTCAAGACTAATTAGCAAAATGACGTACATTATCCGATGTCACCCTATTTATGTAGAGGGCATGAACCGTTTAGTTCAAAGATGCACTGAATTTAATAATAGACGATGATTAAGCGTCCAAGCCCTTATATTTCAACAGGTGTTGTATACATGTTCGGGTATGGCCTTAGGGTACGTGCAAGTTCGTTTGTTCGGAGGAAGTGTTAGCATGTGTTGTGCATTTGTATCTATATGTTCAGAGCTGTTCGTATGTCTTCGTGCATGTTCATGTGCTTCTAGAGGTGTTCGTAGGTGTTTATGTGTGTATATGTATGTTGGGTGTGGGTATTTTGGATGTTTCTGTGTTGATGTATTGGTACATGTATGTGTGTGTTTAACCGTCTCTATGGGTGTTTGGGTGATAGTGTTGTGTATGTATGTGTGTGCATGCGTGTGCATGATGAACTGTCTTTGGGTGTGTTTGGGCACGTGTTTTTTACGTTTTTTTGTGTGTTTCTGTGTTTTTGTGTTGGTAAATGTCTGGTTTTATAGCCGTGTATGTATGTGCGTGTATTTATGGTCGATGAGTCTGTGAGAATGTGCGTCAGTGTGTGTATGTGTGCTTGGGTGTCTGTGGATTAGGAAGAAGAAAGAAACAAAGAGAGACAGAATGGAGAAAGATAAAAACAAGAGAGAAACAAACAAAAGGAGGGAAAGGAGAAAAGAAATGGTGGGGAAGAAAGAAAAGAGAAAGAGAAAAATAAGAGAGAAAGATATTAATGAAGGAAAGGAATGAGAAAGAAGAAAGAGAAGAAAGAAGTAAATAAAGAAATAAAGACAGATAGAAGAAAGAAAATTAAGAGTCGTTTCCAGACTTGGGGATACCTAAGTATGGACCAGATAATGATATTATTTTAATATATTTTAATCCTTAGTCCCCTAGTTTAACATTTATTAAGCACTAAATTTTGCTGCAGTAAGATTCGTACTGGGCACCAGGATGTCTGCGAATACCCTACATTAGACCTTTTAATGGTATAAAATAATTGTGGTTTGCTCTACTCGTCTATATCCCTTGGATTAATAGTTATTAACCATTAAACTTTAGCTACTCCAAGACTTGAACTCGGAATTCAGGATAACTAAGAATACACTACATTAACCCACGTAATGCTATAATAGTATTGTAATTAACTCCACGCGGCTAGGTATCATTCTTCGTTAGCAATTAAAAAGTTAAGTTTTGCCATTTTGGGAGTCGAACAAGAACATCGGGATACCTAACTAGTTATTCGGAACAGTCTAATTACCGATACCTCTTGCATGTAGTTTATAATAAGTGTCTATCTGCTCTAGCTTAGGAATAATCAAACATCTCATTTTGGCCTGTCGGGATTTGAACAACGCCACCTCAAGAGTCGTCCCTGTAAGTAAACAATAATGCTAGCAGATGCGCATCATCCTTAATGTAGGGTATTCGTAGGCATCCTCATGTCCAGTACGAATCTTACTGCAGCAAAATCTAGTGCTTAATAAATACTAAACTAAGGGACTTAGACGGATGGATTAAAATATATTTAAATAATATCATTATCTCGTCTATACTTAGCTATACCGAGATCTGGGGCCGATTCTCAATTTTCTTCTCTATTTATTTCTTTCATTTTTTCTTTCTTGCTTATATCTCCCTTTTCTCTTTCCCCTTCCTTTCCTTCCTTTATTTCTTTCTTTCTCTCGTGTTTTTCTCTCTCTCCTTTCTTTCCTTCTGTCTTGTTTTTCTATTTCTCCTTTCTTTACGCCGTTGTTTCTTTCTTTTTCTTGATCCACAGACACCCAAACACACATATATACACACCCATGTACATGTTAACAGACACATCGACGACCATAAATACACACACATACATACACGCCTATAAACACACACATGTACCAACAGTACCAACACACAAATACAGAAACACACAAAGAAACGCAAAAAACACTCGCTTAAACACAATCAAACACAGTTCAACACGCACACGCAAGCACATACATACATACACAACAACACCCTTCCAAACACACATAGAGACAGTTAAACACACATGCGTGCACCAACATATCAAAACAGAAACTTCCAAAATAACCACACCCAACATACATATACACACATAAATAGCTTCCAACACCTCTCCAAACACATGCATATGCACGACGACATACGAACACCTCTGAATATATAGATACACATGCACAACACATGCTAATACTTCCTCCAAACGTACGAGCTCGCAGGACGACCTACGGTCATACCCGAACACATATAAAACACCTTTTGAAGTATAGGAGCTTGGACTCTTAGTCATCGTTTATTATTAAATTCAGTTTATGATTGAACTGAACGATTCGTCAACTCTCCATAAACAGGATGACTTCGGACACTGTACGCCATTGTGTTAATTAGTCTTGAGGTGTCAACATCGTGCTCTTTCAAGAATAATCAGCTTTCGAGAGTGGATAAAAGCTATCAGGCGAGGAAGTGTGCATCAAGAGTAAGGATGAATGACTCTGCATATAAGGATATCATTTCCAGCGTTACTCGATACGCTTGTATGAAATGTACAAATTTGACCTACAAAACACCTAAATATATTCCTATCTTCACGCATAGCCTTAGCGGATATGACTTTCATTTAATTATTAAGGAGCTGGGATGTTCAAGTGAACGTGTGGAGGTAATTACTAACTCTAAAGGAAGATATATCTCATTCTCCAAGTATGTCGGAGATATAAAGCTCCGGTTTATGGATAGCCTTAGGTTCCTGAGTACAAGTTTAGATAAGCTGGTAAAAAATCTAGCATCATATTCTGAAACACTAAAGTACTTCGGAAAACACGGGTTGAAGTTAAGGTGTATTTCCCTATGATTACATCACTTCATGGGATGTCTTGAAGGAAACCTGCCTGCCTCCTGAAAACTCCTACTACAGATTAAAAGAAGAAAAAAATAGTGATGCTGATTACGATCATACTAGAAAGGAGGAATACAGCGACCTCTACTTAACCTAAGATGTTCCTCTTCTAGCTAATGTCTTTTAGACATTCAGAGAACAAGCTCTCAAAATACATAAAGTTGTTCCGGCATATTTTTTCCCCTCTCCGGAACTTACCTGGGACGCTATTATACTATATGCTGGACTGGAGTTGAAACTGCTACAAGATCATGACCAACTATTCATGGTGGAATCCGGCATAAGATGAGGCTTATGCCAAGATTCCCACCGGCATGCAGAGGCTAATAATGCCTATATGTGAGAAGTTTGATCTATCGAGACCAACCCTAATCATCATATACGAAGATTTAAATAACCAACATGGTTAGGCAATGTCCAATGCCCTTAATTAGGTCGGATTTCAGTGGGTTTCTCCTAATGAACTTAACTTAGAAAGACTACAAGAGATGATACATACGGGTATATTTTACAGGTTAATATCGTATATTCTGCTAAGATCCACGACCTGTATAATGACTTAGTATTCCTGCCCGAGTGTCTAAAACACAAGGGGTCATCTACAAAGAAGCTAATTCCTCACCCTGGATCTCGACGAAAGTATGTAGTGCATTACATGACTGAAGCAAGATCTTAGTCGTTGAGTATGATTAACAAAAACCCACCGTGTCCTACAATTCCAACACTCTCAGTGGTTAAAGGTTATGTGGAATTCAACAGTAGACCATCACAACAGGCTTCAAATGATTTCGAGAAGTACCTCTACAAACTGTACAACAACGCTATGTTTGGAAATACCATGAAGAACTTGTTTAATCGTGTGTATATACGTTTAGTTACAAACGAAACGACTCTGTAAAAGATAACTGCCAAGCCTACGTTTATCAACAGAACAATATATGCTACCAATCCAGTTGCTCTGAATATGGCGTCTCGACAGATCGTGTCCAACAAGCCTATATACATTGGAATGAATGTGTTGGACATCTCTAATACGTTAATGTACCACTGCTATAATGATGTGTTGTTACCGTATTATACAGTCGAAAACCTGAAGCTAATGTATATGGATACTGATTCATTCGTTCATCGGGTGACAATTGAGGATGTGTACCAGCACAAACTGCGCTTTCTTGAGCACCTAGATACAGCTGATTATCATACAAACCATGTTATTCAGCTCGCAACAAGAAAGTAGTGGAAAATTTAAGGATTAGGCTAATGGTAAAATCATCCATCGCTTTGGCCGACTACGATCTAGGATATATGCACTAGATATACATGGCTCAACGAAAACAAAACATTAAAGGCATTAAAACGTAAGGTATGTAGAAATGTCAAACTTAAGTATTCAATGTTTTCCTATTTTACTATGAAAAAATTCATAAATAAAACTGACTCACTGATATTACATATAAAGATACAAAAGATACATAGTATAGAAGTTATAAACAAATTCATGAATTCACAATGTCACATGTTTTGAATTCATTTATATATCATATCATATTGAAATAACACCTGATATCCTAATGTTTATACAAATCTTTTTTGTTTCATTTTCTATGTAGCCCAACAGAAAAATTTAATCCTTTTCAGGTTACCTACACTTCCAAAAGCATGTTTTCTAAGACTTTCGTTGTGTAATATTTCAGACGGAATAAGGGAAAGAAAAAGAACCGATTTGCAGCTCAGGAAAGGATGCTAACGCTCTTGGAGGATAGAATAACCATCCTCACTATATCACCGAAACATGGAATAAGCCCGCGCAGAGACGTCTACATTTCGAGAAGCCTCATTGTTAAGATAGGATTCTTATATAACATTCCATGGCATACGGTGAAACACACGGACAATTTTGTATACAAACCAAGGCATAGCTGAGAGTTAGCTCGAGAAAGTCTCCCTATATTCGGTGAAAATAAGAATTGGGAGCAGTAATTCAAATGGTTGTGAAAATACGTTTTAAAAGTTGATGAGACTTGTAATTTAAAAAGCCTTGAATCTTGTGTGCATTAACAGTATCAAGGCTATGTGCTGTGGGGGGATTATGAAAATAAAGAGACTTTCCTTTAAACAAAAAGTAAAATTTGCATATCCTAACCATTGTAACTGTAATGCCATATGCAGGAACGAGGAGTTAGTAGGAAAGTACTTGAACTGTATGATAGAAAAGAATAAAAAAGAATGAAGGTATGCGTTTACATCATGTTTTATTCATTAAAAAATCCTTACATTCCTAGGTAAAAATCCTTACATTGCAGTGATTAGTTTAAAATATAAGCTGCGTCTCATTAGTCAGAGGCTTCTATGTGAATACTTTATCATGAATTATTAAACAATACAATGAGGTATGCCCTGTAATGTTATATAGGAATCCTATCTTTAACACTGAGGCTTCTCGAAATTTAGACGTCTTTGCGCAAGCTTATTGCATGTTTCGGTGATGTAGTGAGGATGGTTATTCTAGCCTCCAAGAGCGTTAGCATGCTTTCGTAAGCTGCAAATCGGTTCTTTTTCTTTCCCTTATTCCGTCTGAAACATTACACAACGAAAGTCTTAGAAAACATGCTTTTGGAAGTGTAGGTAACATGAAAAAGATTAAATTTTTCTGTTAGGCTACATGGAAAATGAAACAAAAAATTTGTATAAACATTAGGATATCAGCCGTTATTTCAATATGATATGATATATAAATGAATTCAAAACATGTGAAATTGTGAATTCATGAATTTGTTTATAAATACTATAGTATGTATCCTTTGTATTTTATATGTAATATCAATGAGTCAGTTGTTTTATTTATGAATTTTTTCATAGTAAAATAGGAAAACATTGAATACTTAAGTTTGACATTTCTACATACCTTCGCTGCGGGTACAAAAGACAATTTACAAGTCTTAAATTTCCCCATTTCTGCCATGCCCTTATATATCCAATATATTTTCCAGGAATTTTTGCAAGCTCTTCGTTGGTTAACGAATTATAGCGTTCAGGCAAGAACACTTGGAAATCCTCCAGCGAAGATATGATGCTGATACCGTATCTTGTTTGAGTCCTGTTTAAGGCCGTTATCACACTTTTAAGACCTATTTCGAGATCTTGAACTGTCCGAGTCGGTAGGAAACTGCGGTCTTCAGCCATCTGCTAAACACTCTGTAACAGACATTGATCATGAATTATTATTTCAATGTATTATTCAGATGGAAGTACAAGTTATGCATTTCTTTATATTAGAACTAAAGTGTGTGTTGTGCTACATGACCACGGTTTTTAAAAGCATGTTTATGAACGTTTGTGTTGGAGGATATCCGTAGGTCTTCGTGCAGGTCCGGTGCTTGATGGAAGTGCTGGTTTTGTAACAAAGCAGGGGTTGTGAGTATGTTTTATGCATCTTTGTGTTCGGGTATACTCGTATGTCTTCGTACAGTTTCGGGTGCTTGGTAAAAGCGGTAGTTTGTGACAATCACGTAGGTGGTGAAAAATGTGTGATGGTGAATGGAAGAAGAGTGTGTGTAGAAGTTCCTGTGATGGTGAAACAAAGAGTGGGTAGAGAGAATTCGTGTGAATGTGAATGGAAGAAGAATGTGTAGAGAAAAAGCATATGAATATTTATGGAAGAAGAATGTGTAGAGAAACAAAGAATAAGCAGTTAAAATGGTGTGAATATTAATGGAAGAAGAGTGTGTAGAGAAAACCGTATGAATATTTATGGAAGAATGTGTAGAGAAACAAAAATGAGTAGTGAAAATCGTGTGAATATTAATGGGAGTAGAGGGTGTAGAGAAAACCGTATGAACATTTATAGAAGAAGAATGTGTGGAGAAAGAAAGAATGAGTAGTGAAAATCGTGTGAATATGAATGGAAGAAGAGCGCGCCGATAAATCCATGTAAGTGTAAAGTTTAGATTAAAATATATCATACTCTTGCAACGATTCGTCTTTCATGCCCTGCATCGTTTAAACAAAATTAAATGCATCGTAAAAAGCCAACACTGATTTGTGTAATTATGTAAAAACTCACTCACCTTGCATTGTATTTGTGTTGATGAATGCTGTGTGTGTAGAAATCGATGACTCACACCTCTTCTGAAATTAAAAAAACCACATCACGTTACTATTTTTGAAGTTCTTTAAAATTTAAATGTAGGCTTAATAAGCTCGCAATGGTTCTTGCAAGCGTCGTTAGCTGTTTACATAGAGATCTAAATCCCCCTGGCTATGCCAGCACATTGCCATGGCAGGGGTGTTTAGACGTCACATGATTATTGAACCAGATGGAATTATCACCTGTTGCACAAGCGCAGAGGCTCTCAGCACTTCTATACCTACTTGCTTCAATTCTGCCCCCTCTCTCTTACTCACTCTCTCGCAGAGAGTACCTCCATAATGTCTTTACACAAGCTATAAAATGTGTGCACGTGAAAGTCATGTGGATTTGGTAGCCTGAAAAGAATTACATTTTGATAGGTTGCAGGGAAATGAAGCAAAGATTTTTGAATTCTCTAAAGACAATAATTTCCAGTGCTATCGTGTGTGTATGTGTGTGCGTGCACTGTGTATGTGTGTGCGTTTTGAGGCAGTATTTTATATCATAACATGCTGTGAATGTCAGAGTGATCGTAGTGTAATTTAATATTATTGTATGTACAGGATTTTAGATGTTTGTTAGCCATAAGCATTGTTAAGAAATAAGTTTACACGGCCTCACTGAAACTGACAATGGAAATGGGGAACAATAAAACGAGGGAGTGAGTTGTTTATCACTAAGAAGAGACAAACAAATGACGTCAGGGTAGCGTGCCTTTCTTCAGAAATGGAGGGAATATTTTCCCTAGAGCACATATGTTAGTAGTAGTGATTGGCTGACAAAACAGACGCTAATGTTGGCGCGATTTGGTAATCAATAGTAGCTCTATTATAATGTTTAGGCATTTTGAGTTCTCGAGCCATAAGCATGTTTCGCGCAGTCTTGAGGAATTTCTCTTGAGATGCATGTCATACAGTTTGGAAGAATCTCTCGCGTCGTAAAGTTAGTTACAAAGTGTGAAGTACGCGGCAACTAATACGACAGTAATTACATTCGGAAATATAACAGTATCAGTCAGGTGTGTATAAAGATTAAAGATGTGAATTATTAATTAAGTGTGACGGCAATTAAAGTGTGAAAACGAATTATTTTATCAGTGTTATCTTTTAGTAACAAGTCCTTTCCGTTTACACGCCTTGCTCAGAGATACTTGCTAGACTGAGTAATAATAGCTAGCCGGAGGACAAAGATCTCAAAATTCAAAATAATAAAACAATAACAGGCGCACAGTAAATAAGATAACACGAGCCGATTACCGCGACAAATCGCTCCCAGAACGTGGGGCGAGATAAACAGAACGTGGGGCGAATGGAGATGTGCAATTAACTACATAGAAGACGCAGATCCTAGAAACAACCTCCAGCAATTCTTATTGCTGACAGAATTAAGGGTAAAATTCCTGTTGTCACTAGTAGGAGGTCTTTTTTAGGTTACGTATGTCCCATAGTCAACATAATCATCGACACTTAAAGCAAATTGAGATAACCATCCCAAATACCTCTGTATCCACAAGTAACTATAGAAATAATGCTTCTGACATCAATAGTAATAATGATAATAATAAAAATAAAAACTGCCTGTCTGTATTTCATCAGAATATAAGAGGCTTAAGAAACAAAGTAGATGAACTTACTATTAGTGTTAATACTGAAAACTCACTGCCACACATTTTGTGTTTATCCGAACACCACTTGACACAACAGGAATTTCAGCCAATTTTACTGCATGGGTACTCTTTAGCAGCAGAGTTTTCAAGAAAAATCTTACATAAAGGTGGGGTTTGTATATATGTCAGAAATGATGTGACTTATAAAGTTTTGGATTTATCCAAGTTTTGTAGTGAACAAAACCTTGAACTCTGTGCAGTTCAGCTAAATGAAGGTAAATTGAATTTAACTATAGTAGCCCTTTATCGATCTCCCTTAGGCAATTTTGAAATATTCAGAAAGCAACTTGAACATCTTCTAAAATTTTTATTCAAACCAAAAAGAGAATTAATCATATGTGGTGATATAAATGTTGATTATTTGAAACCTAGTCCTCAAAGGGAACAACTCAGCACTTTACTTACAACATACCACATGACACATACAGTAAACTTTCCAACAAGAATCCAAAACAGCTCCTCTACAGCTATAGATAATATATTTGTAAGCTCAGATAGCATTAATTTTTGCAATGTCTCATCAAAATCTAATGGCCTGTCGGATCACGATGCACAAGTTCTACACATTAAAAAGTTAAATTTAAAATCCAAACCTATATATACTTATCAGAAATCTAGGGAAATAAATGAAAATACTCTGAGTGAGTTTAGCACAATACTTGAACTTGAGTCATGGAATCAAACTTACCAAACGAATGGAACCAATAATAAATATAACATCTTTCTTCAGTGTTTCAAAACCCACTTTGAAGCTTGCTTCCCGGTCAAGTTAAACAAAATATCTAACTTCAAAAGAGAGAACGCCTGGATCACTTTAGGAATTAGGACGTCATGTAGACGTAAAAGAGAATTATATGAGCAAGTAAGAATTAGTAATAATATAGATTTAAAACACTACTTCAAAAAATATTGTAAGCTTCTAAAGAAGGTAATAAAAGCGGCTAGAATATTGCATTACAATAAACAGATTCAACTCTCTGACAATAAAATAAAAACTACTTGGAATATAATAAAAAGAGAAGCCGGTAAATCCTCATTACAAAATGACTTAATAACACTAAACATTGATAATCAAGAAATTAGTAAACCTCATGAAGTTGCAGAAATATTTAACAAATTCTTTTTGGATGTAACAAACAAAATGAGTATTAATTTTGGAAGTAAAGAGGCAGCTTTGGAATTTCTAAGATCAAACTTCACTAATGAAGTGCCTGAATTTAAAGTTAGCCTGACAACGCCTTCTGAAATAAACAAAATTATTAACTCTTTCAAAACAAAAAACTCTTCTGGTTATGATGAAATAACAATAAAAGTCTTAAAATCATGCTCATCTCAAATTTCCACTCCCCTTAGTTATTTGTGCAATGAGTCACTAAGGTCAGGAATTTTCCCTGACAGAATGAAATTTTCCATTGTTAAACCACTTTTCAAAAAAGGCAAACGCAATAATGTTTCAAATTATAGACCAATATCTCTCTTGCCAATTTTCTCAAAGGTTCTTGAAAAGGTGATGTTTAATAGACTTTATAAATACCTTCAATGTAACAACATACTTGTCAGGGATCAGTTCGGGTTCAGAAAAGGAATGTCGACCAATAATGCAACTTATAAACTTACTCATGAAGTGTTAACTGCATTAAACAAAAAATGCATGTAGGTGGGATTTTTTGTGACTTAGCAAAGGCATTTGACTGTGTTAATCATGATATTCTGATAGCAAAATTGAAATTCTATGGACTAAAAAATGAAACTCTAAGTTGGTTTGTATCATATCTAAATGAAAGAAAACAAAGTGTTGAAGTTGTCAATGATATTGAATTTGGAAAACAGACATCAAAATGGAAAACAGTAACACATGGAGTGCCCCAAGGTTCAGTCCTAGGACCTTTATTATTTTTGATCTATATAAATGACCTATCACTTTATATAAAGGATATTGCAAGTATAATTCTGTTTGCTGATGACACGAGTGTTCTGGTGACTAGTAAAAACTTGAATGAGTGTGTAATTAAATTGAATTATGTTTTGAACTGTATGTCACACTGGTTTAAAGCTAACAAATTATCTGTAAATTTAGACAAAACAAAAGTTGTTAAATTTATAACCCATCGATCACTACACACTCCAATAGAAATTGGGATTAATGACATGTCACTAGAACAAATAGACAACATTAAATTTCTGGGCCTCCAAGTAGACAGATATTTAGATTGGAAAGTTCACATTAGGTATATCATACCCAAACTCAGTTCTGCATGTTATGCTATCCGAGCATTGGTAAATGTCAGTTCTATAGATACACTTAAATTAGTATATAATGCATATTTTAACTCTATCATTGAATATGGAATATTATTTTGGGGAAATTCGGTAGAAAGTCAACGAATATTCCTCATGCAAAAGAAGGTTATAAGAATCATTTCCAGCACTCATAGCAGACACTCTTGCAAACATCTTTTTAGAAGACTAAAGTTATTAACCCTACCTTGCATGTATATATTTTCAATCTTAAAATTCTATGTATGCAATCGAACCACATTTATTACAAACATGGAAATTCGTGAGATAAACACTAGACAAAAGGATAACATCCATCGTCCCAGTACAAAGCTTTCTTGCTTCCAGAAAGGTGTATATTATGAGACCATAAAAATATTTAATACTCTCCCTAATGATCTTAAGAGAAAAGTTGACAACTTCAATGTCTTTAAAACTGCTGTTAAAGAGTACCTATGCTCAAAAGCATATTATTCTGTACAAGATTATCTTAATGACAAATTATCCTACTGATAATACTTATATAGCTCTGTAAGTAGTATTAGTAAATATTAATGACAATTGCCAGTCATATTTGATATCTGCTCTAGAATTAATGAAGCTATTTAAATGTATGTATATTAAGAACTGACAGTAAATGCTATGCATTACACATCAAATAGAACAAAATGATCAGACTAACAAAGGTAAAATCCTAGTGAATGTTAAAATAACTGTTCTTGCCTATACGTATGTTAACCTTATAACAGTAAGGAGGTATACAACTCTGTAATAAATTACACTTGATTTGTTTTATTTTGTATATAATATGTCCTTATTTTATTTTAAATGTTCTGTATACTATGTAATATTTATGTATATATGTAACTTTATTGTACATTTCCTTAACACGCATATAGTATTTGCATTTTATTTCAAATGTTCCATATTCTATGTAATATTTATGTTTATATATAATTTTTGTACATTTCCTTGACATGTTCTATGTTCACAAGTCTTTATGGCTGCTAGTGAACTCACAGAATACAATCTAATCTAATCTAATCTAATCTAATCTAATCCAGAACGACCGACGACGCGGATGAGAGGACACCAGCGACTACCAGAACAGAAGACAACAAGGGAGACACCAAGACAGCGAGACGACGTAGACCCATCGTATTACAACGCAGAGGCGACATATACATCTAGGAGAGAGGGGCAGGAAGCTGGACATCAAAACAACGTCATCAGATAGCATAAAGGTTAGAAAATTGTAAATTTTATGTGTATCCTAAAACAAAACAAAAAATTGTGAGAAATTAAATGTTGTTGAGAAGCGGAAGGGTTAAGAAAACAATGTCCACTAATAATACTGAAGAAATAATTATGGAAGGGGATAATGTAACAGTTGGCCATAATTCAATGCAGGTTACGGAAAATAGCTCAAACAATGCAGGATTTGAGGGAGGAAATATCAGTGAAGAAATTGAAAATAGAATAGCAGGTCAGTCAACTCAAACATCTGGGATTGTTGTAAACATTTCAGGGCAGGTAGCCGATGACGGAGATAGATATATTAGACCTGTGGGTTAGAGTATTGTACCAAACAGTGGTGAAGTAACTGTAACGGGTGGTGGAAATGAAGGTTTACAAAGGGATGTAAATGCAGCAGGGAATGTTAATTTTGATGCCGGTGTGATAATGGAAATGCTGTGAAATTTTGGTGAAACATTAAAGAGTATTACAGATCAATTAGAAAGGAACATGGAAGATATTGGTAAGAGTAATGAGAAATTAGAGCAAAAATTGGATCAAAACAGGGAAGCAATTGAAAAGAAATTTATGGAGCTAGATAGCAATATGACAAGAATGAGAAATGAAAATCAGGAAATAATAGCAAGTGAGATAGGAAAATTTTCAAAGAAAGTGTCAGATAAGAGCAGAGAAATATCTAACCAAAAAAGTGAGGTTA
Organism: Deroplatys truncata; assembly: GCA_030765065.1. Classification (NCBI taxonomy): domain Eukaryota; kingdom Metazoa; phylum Arthropoda; class Insecta; order Mantodea; family Mantidae; genus Deroplatys; species Deroplatys truncata. The sequence continues at coordinate 88,566,756 of CM060980.1, forward strand.
ATAATAAAATTGAGCATGTTTATGTAAAATGTACAGAGTTAGGTAGCCGAATGAATAGCATTTCAAGTGAGCTAAGAGAGATGATGGAGGCTACGAATGCAGATTTAATTCAGGCACAAGTTAATTTCAGAGGGGAGATATCTGAAATCCAGAACGAATCGGAAACACAAAGAAATAAGTTGTTCGGAGAAGTCAAAGTTTTGTCTATAAATTTGAATAAATAACTAACTTCTGAAATTAACAAGCACCAAGCTGTTCAAGATGAAAACAGTAGAAAATTGGACCAGACAATAGAAAATCTGCAAGGTAATGTAAATAGGTTAGAATTGAGTTCAAGGGTCAATATATGAGATGTCAATGTATCTGATTGACAGAATAATGATAGAGGCATTTCCTCAAGTATGACTAATAATATGAGTGACGCGGTGGTTTCATACATAGCCTACGCCGAAACTCAGAGTGCACAGGTAACAGTAGATAATTTAAATATGGGAATAAGGGACATGCAAAAGTATAATTTTATCTTAAGTGATTTTCCACTTCCCAAATTTAATGAAAACTCCAATCCAGGACAGTTTATTGCAGACCTGTCAGAGTACTTTCAAATTAAAAAGATACCGGAAGCATTGAAAATGATAGTTGTTAAAAGATGTTTGGATCAGAAAATTCTAGATTGGCTACAAATGGTATCAGGGGGCGAAATTTCATATGAATCCTTTAAGAGGCTATTCATGAACAGATTTTGGAATGTCACGATACAGCACGGAATACAATCAATGCTTAGCCATGGACAATTTGATCCACGAGAGGGAATATCAATGACTAATTATTTACTAAAACATGCAAGTCAGGTTAGGAACTTGTCACTTCCGATCAATGAGGAAGATTTTGTGAGTTTGCTCACAAGGCATTATCCTTTAAGGATAAAAAATTATTTATTAATTGCTAAACCACATAGTATCTTTAAGATTACAAAATTAATGTCAGCTTTGGAACAACAGGAAGAAGATATATCTCGAGAGTGGGAGCATAGATTTTTAGAAGTTCGCGGTAGACGAAATTACCAAGTTAGTCATTATCACCAAAGCAGAGATCAAGACAGACGTCATGAGAATAATACCAGACAACGGTACCAATCATACGTTCCAAATTTTGAAAGACCGAGGATAGATGGGAAATCAGGTTGGCAGGAACAAATAAATTACGTCAGGACAGAAAGATTGACGGAAAGAGGGCAAGATCAAGGAAGGCGTTACGTCAGGCAAAGGGGAAATTTCACTCACTGGAGGGAAAACGCTAACCGGGAAAGATCCGAGGAACAGCAAGAAAATTACGTGCCAAGAGGACATAATTTCAGAAATCGAGGATTTCAGACTCGAGGAAGGGGAACTCAAAACAGTGGGAGCGAAAATGAGATAACTTTAGCACCGGTTAGAAACGGCAGTCCCGTACATGAACATGGAAAGAACCAGGAAAACTGTCAATAGACTCCTGTGCAGTAGGTTCTCAGGACGTCCTTAATAATTCAGTATCCATTACCAAAATAAACAATATGCCTACACATACTCTTTGTAAGAAGATAGCAGCAAAGAAAGAGAAGGAGGAAAATTTTGAGTAACGTCATATTAAGATAGAAATCGTGAAGAAAGAGATTATTGCGACTATAGATTCCGGTTCTTCAGCTTCAATTAGTTCGCAGAAATGTTATATAAATTTGATAAATGAAGGTAATTATGGCTCTTCTCACCAGTAAGAACGGAAGAACGACACAGGACATAAAAACACAAGCTCTACTAAACATACTTATCGGCGGAGAAAATTTCGAGGTTATGTTTCTAATTGTAAACCATTTGATTTGTGACATAATATTAGGATGTGACTTCCTACATAAATATGAAGCACGTATAGATTTTAAATATGAGGAGTTAAAATTGACAAAAGACAATAAAGAGATAAAGGTAAGATTTATAAAAGAGAAATTTTCCGTGATTGAGAGGACAAACGATGAGGAACATCTTTGTGATCAAGAACTTTTTGTGCAAATACTGGCAACAGGTGGTAACGGTCTGATAAAGCAAGTACTCACAAGATATGAAGGGAACATTACGCCACATTTTCGACAGCTAGTAGAAATGCCAGAGGAAGTAGAAAAATTTACGACCCGAACAAAAGACGACCGTGCGAGCGAGACAGACAATAACTGGGAAGAGAGAAGTGAAGAAATACTACACAACTGTGAAGAGGCTTATAACATAACGAATACACAAAAACAAATCCTTCATGCTGTATTGATGAACAATAGTTCAATATTTAGTAATATCCCAGGCAGATGTAACGCAAATCAGCATACATTTCAGGTAGAAGATGTGCCACTATATAAGCATAAGTATGATAATTTGCCTATACGTCTTCGGGACAAAGCTAGAAAATTAATAAATAGTATGTTAGACAATTGGATTATTGAGCAAAGAAATTGTCAGTATATAAATTCGACTGTTGGAGTGTAAAACGAGATGGTAGGGTGAGATTAATATTTATTGGTATGGATACATGAATTTCCTTCAGAATCTACTCAACGAAACAATAAAGAATGTGACAGGATAATTAGAGCTAAACTGCAGAACAAAGCATTGGAGTGTAAGAGGGTTAACTATTATATATGTCATAAGGAAGGATAAATAAATGCAGGACAGAAATAAATGTTTTAAGGGGAATAAGAACATTTTCTCAGTAACCTGTAGCCACATTTGAAATGAAGCATGTAATAAGGATAAGTTAATGTCATATGAAAGTAAAAGTATGAAGATATAATTCAAAGGGTATTGTGAATATAAACTACAAAACAATAAAAAAAGGTAAGGATAATTAAAACCAAACATTTATGTAGCACACAGATAATTTGAAATTATGTCTTAGAATTAAGAGATGTAAATATATTTGTGTAGAGGATGAATATTTTGGTAAATATGTTCAATAATTAAAGAATGAAACAGGGTAAAAATTTTGAGTGTATAAATTTTTGTCAATAACATAAAAGAGTATAACCACTTTGTAACAGTGACCTAAATAGTTCAGGGTACAGCATTTGCTGTATGAAAAAGAAGAAAAGAAAAACTTGTAAGGTCAGATGCAGGTATATAAACACATTAGACCCGAGACAGTGAATAGTGGCGAGAAAAGGCAAGATGTATAACGTGTGTAAAATGCGTGTGCAGTGTTACGTGCAAGTGATAGATACCGTGTATTACAAGATTCAGGAGACTAAAACCCAATTATAAAATTTCCAATAAAGGTTGAAAGTATTTATAATTATGTTTCTAGTGGGGCATATGAGGCAGTATTTTATATCATAACATGCTGTGAATGCCAGAGTGATTGTAGTGTAAACTGATATTATTGTATGTACAGGATTTTAGATGTTTGTTAGCCATTAGCATTGTTAGGAAATAAGTTTACACGGCCTCACTGAAACTGACAATGGAAATGGGGAACAATAAAACGAGGGAGTGAGTTGTTTATCACTAAGAAGAAACAAACAAATGACGTCAGGGTAGCGTGCCTTTCTTCAGGAATGGAGAGACTATTTTCCCTAGAGCATGTATGTTAGTAGTAGTGATTGGCTGACAAAACAGACGCTAATGTTGGCGCGATTTGGTAATCAATAGTAGCTCTATTACAATGTTTAGGCATTTTGAGTTGAAGGAGAATATATTCTCGAGCCATAAGCATGTTTCGCGCAGTCTTGAGGAATCTCTCGTGAGGTGCATGTCATACAGTTTGGAAGAATCTCTCGCGTCGTAAAGTTAGTTACAAAGTGTGAAGTACGCGGCAACTAAATTGACATTCGGAAATATAACAGTTTCAGTCAGGTGTGTATAAAGATAAAGATGTGAATTATTAATTAAGTGTGACGGCAATAAAAGTGTGAAAACAAATTCGTTTCTTAGTGCTATCTTTTAGTAACAACTCCTTTCCGTTTACACGCCTTGCTTAGAGATACATGCTCGACTGACTAATAATAGCTAGCCGGAGGACAAAGATCCCAAAATTCAAAATAATAAAACAATAACAGGCGCTCAGTAAATAATATAACACGAGCCAGATTTCCGCGACAGTTTGTAGACGGATGTGTTTGTGCGTGTATGTGTATGTGTACAGGTGTATGTATGTGTAGGTGTGCGTGTTTATGTGTGTGTAAGTGTACTGGTGTATGTGTGCCTTTGTACGCGTGTGTATGCGTGTGTAAGTGTACTGGTGTATGTGTGTCTGTGTAAGTGTGTGTGCGTGTGTAAGTGCACTGGTGTATGTATACGTATGCATGTGTATGCGTATATATATATACATGCGTGTGTGCCTGTGCGTGAACTGGTGTATTGGGTGTATGCTTGTAGGTGCATGTGTGCGTGCGTGTGTGTATGTGTGTAAGTGCACTGGTGTATGTATACGTACGCAAGAGCATGTGTGATATTTATGCGTAATTGTTCTTTGTATGTGCTCGTGTATATATGAGTGCTTGGAGTATGCAAGTCAAGAAGAAAGAAAGAGATATATAGAAAGAAAAAAGAGAAAAGAAAGAAAATAAAGAATCGAGTCTAGGCATCGCGATACCTAAGTATACACCTGGGTTTAATATAAAATAATTATATTTGTTAAATACATTTTAATCTGACCACACATACACCCACAGTTTAATATTTATTAAGCATTAGAGTTTCGCAGGGTGAGATTTGAACTAGGACCTCTGGGTGCGTAAGAATACCCTGCATTAAGCATCGTAATGATATATAAAAATTAACATGATTTGCCAATACTCTCCTGTGTTACTTAATTTATTAGTTATTAAGCATTAATGTTTCACTACACTAAGACTCGAACTCGGACCGTGAACGCCTTTCATTAATCAAGGTACTGATATAATAATGTTTTACCCTATCCAAGTATAATTTTTTCATTAGCAATTAAAGATTAAACTTTTGCTTGCAGTAAGATTCGAACACAGACCTAAGGATATCTAAATATACACAGAGGTTTAATATAGGTAATGATATATGTTAAACACATTATTTGATATCACTGTTTGAAAGAGAGAACAGGCGCAAAAACAGAGATTTGAACATTTGTAGGTTCGGGTGCTCTCGGAGAGAACTACCTGCGGTATAATGAATGTTGCCTAGGGCAAAGTCGGTGCCAGGATGGCGAGGTCTATAATTAATTGCGACATGGGCGCCAGTCTGGTCTTTTGTTATATATTGCACAGGTGCGCGTGCTTGGAGAGAATAGAATGCTGTGGGGGAGGGGGTTGCTACATGTGTGGCTTTCCTAACGAACACTTGTGCGGGAGAATGGAATGGAGACAATAGCGCTTCTTCCCCCCAGGGGCTCACCTTATGTGAGTACGGGTGTTGGCGTACCCGGGGGTTCCCGAGCCAATCATCGCCATCATCATCCTTCCACCCTCATCCGGACGAGGTGGGTTCGTTCTCGTGACCGGAGGACTCAAGGTAGGCTCTCGTGCGTTCTGTGCATTTCATTCCATGTCGTTCCTCGCCATCGTTTCTTTCTTCTCTTCTACTTCTGCACATTTCGCCCCACGCCCATTCATTTACACATCTCTTTTTGTCTTCTTCGCCGGCTTAACTTGCGTGTGAAACGCCTACACACTTTTAGTTTATTTTATCTTTTTATTTAAATGCTCCGTGGACACAGCCTGACGGATACCCGCGCACTGGGTGCGCAGCTGGGTTAGTGAGTAATGGCGTCATCCCCACCACCCGGGTCGTCATGTAGGGTATGTGTTCGTATCCGCTGTTCAACTGCAGTCCCGCGGGGGGCCATTGTATGAGCTGCTGACTTCTGACGGCGATTGGGTCGCTCTGTCCATGTTCTGGGAGGTGTGAACCTGGGGTGAGATAGGTATAGATAGGCCACTCACCCAAGCCAAGGTAATGCCCGGGAAGTCAGAGCCCGAGGTCGGAGACGGTTGCAATGGTGGAGGATTTATTTCGCTATGGAGTACCCTTTCTCCATTAATAATAAGCGCCGAAAAGTCTTTGCAACAGAAGTAGCACCACCGACATCTGGTTGTTACTTAGTAATTAGCCGAACAGAGGTAGGCCATTCTTTTGAGGTGAACCCTTTTGTTATTCAAAGTGGATTGATACTATTGCTGGTTCTGTTCAAGCCTGCACCCGTCTTCGGAATGGTTCTTTGTTGGTTCAGAGCAAGTCCGAACAACAAAGCAAGTCCTTGTTACGCGCCACGCTCCTCCAAGGTTATCCTGTCCGTGTTGAGAAGCACCGCACCTTAAACTGCTGTCGAGGAGTCGTCACCACTCACAGCCTCGACGGAATATCTGACGATGAACTGGTCGAATATCTTTCCGACCAAAAGGTTACAGCGGTTCATCGAGTGGAGGCTAAACGCGACGGAGTGTTGGTACCGACTCGTACCCTGTTTCTCACGTTCGATGGCGTCGATCTGCCCACTAGTATTTCGGCAGGGTACGAACGTATTACGGTGAGGCCCCATATTCCTAGACCTCTGCGTTGTTTTGAATGCCAACGTTTTGAGCATACGCAAGCCTCTTGCAAGAGTGCCGTTTCCATCTGTGCCTCTTGTGATGAGCCCTCACACTATGGTACCTGTTTATCCGCCCCCGTCTGCGTAAATTGCAAATGGTCTCATTCTGCTTCATTTGGCGACTGTCCGCGGTATTTGGACGAGAAGGCGATCCAGGAGATCCGGGTAAAGGAGAAACTTTCCTTCGCCGAAGCCCGGAGGCGTTAGCATGCGCGCCAACCTGCTCTCCTGCGATCTGGTACATTTAGTTCTGTTGTTGCCTCGCCAGTACCACGAGTAGATGCCGAAACTCAGACCTGGACCATGACTGCATTAACCGCCACTACCATCCGGCCGTCCGTTTCTCGTACTGTTATCAAGTCATCCAAAGCTGGTCCTAAAGTTCTGAAGTCTCAAGGCACTGAAAAGAAGCCAAAGCAGAAACTTCGTAAAGAAGATTTTCTGAAAGACCCTCCGCGTGCGCGCGGTAAGAAATGTTCACCTTCTCCTCCTCGGAGGTCGCAGTCCCAGGATGCTCCTGGGACAAGCCGCGCTCAGCGGCCACCTTCACCCATTGCCACCCAGAACCGATTCACGGCGCTTGAATCGGTTTCTGGCACTGAACGCGTAGGCCCTCCCTTCGAGGAAGCTATGGAGTCTGACCAACTCCATACCAAAAGCCCGAGCCCAAAGGTTAAGCAAAAGATTATTTTAAACCGCCCTTCTAAGTAGACAGTTTATAGCTTTTATTCGTGGCTATCCTGAGCTGGAATTTACGTGGTGTTTGATCGCATAGGGCGGAACTGCAACTTTTATTGCGTTCCCATTCACCTATGGTAGTGTGTTTGCAGGAGACCAAGCTTCGCCCTCACGACCCTTTCGATCTTCGAGGGTACACTCCGGTGCGCTACGATCTTGAACCGGAAGACGGTGCTCCTGCTCATGGAGGTGTCATGTTGTTAGTGCGTAACTCTCGCTCTTACGTCCAACTTGCAAGCTGTTGCCATTAGACTGTAGTTACCCGGTTTTTTCTTTTCTGTTTGCTCTGTGTATTCAGCTCCATCATCTTCCCTCGCTCCCACGGACATTCGAGCTCTCCTGTCCGCTCTCCCAACACCATTTCTTCTGTTGGGAGGTTTTAACGCCCATCTGCCCCTGTGGGGTTCGCCAAGGGCTTGTGCGAGGGGAATTTTTGATCAGTTCAATCTCTCTCTTCTCAATACAGGTGAGCCTACGTTTCTTTCTGATTCTTCCGGTACATTTTCTCACTTGGACGTTGCTGTTTGCTCAGTCCAGCTTGCTGGTCGTCTGCAGTGGAACGTCGTCGCTGACACCTACTCCAGCGACCATTACCTCTGCATCGTTTCTCTTCTGTCACACCACATACAGCATTCCAGAGTATCTGCCTGGATATTCACAAAAGCCGACTGGAGCTTGTATTGCAGCCTGGTGCATTTTGACGACCAGCCCTTCACCGACATTAACCAACTAGTGCAGCACCTTACGTCTACGATTTTCTCTGCCGCCGAACGCGCAATTGCCCGTTCATCCCCTCACCCTCGACGGATTCCTGTTTCTTGGTGGAACGAGGAGTGTCGGGTAACCGTTCGTTCCCGTAGAACTGCACTTAGGAAGTTTCGGCGTCACCCTACACTTGATAATTTGGTTACTTTTAAACAATCGCGCGCCAGGGCTCGTCGCATTATTCAGGAGAGCAAGAAGGCATCTTGGACTCGTTTTGTCGAGTCTTTTAATCGCTTCACACCTTCCTCTGTTGTTTGGGATAAACTTCGTCGCTTCTCCGGGAAAGTGTCGCATTGTACTGTGTCTGGCCTTCAGGTTTCCAATGCCACCATAGTAGATCCGGCTTCCGTTGTTAACGCTCTGGGTACTGCCTTTGAGGCGGTTTCCAGTTCAGACCATTATTCCGCCGGCTTTAGCTCTATTAAAGACCGGCTGGATTCCGCATCATATAATTTTCGGTCTGCTAATAATGAATGCTATAACGAACTTTTCACAATGAGGGAGCTGGAGCACGGTCTTCATTGCTCTCGGCACTCCGCTCCTGGCCCGGACGGCATTCATGTCCTGATGTTACAGAACGTTTCATCCGACAGTAAACTCTTTCTCTTACAGGTCTATAACCTTATTTGGCAAGACGGTATTTTTCCTTCCGTTTGGCGCGAAGCCACCATTGTCCCTATACTTAAGCCTGGGAAGGATCGCCAACTACCTTCAGCTACCGCCCTATATCCCTCACCAGTTGCATTTGCAAGGTGATGGAGCGGATGCTCAACGGGCGGTTGACATGGTGGCTTGAGTCTCAGAAACTTTTAGCGAACGCTCAGTGCGGATTCCGTCGCTATCGCTCTACCGTCGACCACCTTGTGTCCCTGTCGACGCATATTATGAATGGATTTCTGAGAAAGTGTAAAACCGTGGCTGTTTTTTGACTGGAGAAAGCTTATGACACTTGTTGGAGGGGCGGCATTTTACGTACACTTCACGCATGGAATATCCATGGTCGTCTTCCCATATTTCTTCGGGAGTTTATGACGGGTCGCGTCTTTCGTGTACGTGTGGGCTCGGTTTTATCTAGTCGTTTTATTCAAGAGAACGGAGTACCGCAGGGTTCTGTACTCAGTGTCACACTTTTTGCAATTGCTATCAACCCCATTGTTGATTGTATTCCACCTGGCATTTCACCGTCCCTTTTTGGTGACGATTTTGCCATTTATTGCAGTTCACGACGGACCTGTCTACTCGAACGTCTTCTCCAGAGCTGTATCGACCGTCTCTAAGCCTGGAGTAACGTCAACGGCTTTAATTTCTCCGCCGAGAAATCCGTCTGTATTAATTTCTGGCGCCGGAAGGCTTTCCCTCCGCCCTCTCTCCATTTTGGGCTGGAGGTCCTTCCGTTTGCAGACGAGGTGAAATTCTTGGGATTGATCTTTGATCGAAAGCTGAGCTGGACTTTTCACGTTTACTTTTTAAAAGCAAAGTGTGACCGTTCTCTTAATCTTTTACGTGTTTTAAGTGGCACATCCTGGGGAGCTGATCGGACCGTCCTTCTGTATCTTTATCGCTCTTTGGTCCGATCCAAACTTGATTACGGGTACATTGTCTATTCATCGGCACGTCCATCTGTATTACGTCGCTTGAATCCCATTCATCATCGTGGTATTAGAGTCGCTACAGGGGCCTTTCCAACTAGCCCCGTACCCAGTCTTTACGCTGAAGCTGCAGAGCCTCCGCTGTCCTTTAGGCGTGAGATGCTCTTGTGTAGCTATGCCTGTCGACTCTCCAGCTTGCCTGATCACCCGTCCTTCGCGACATTTTACGAGGATTCGCTTGATCGGCAATATTTAGTTAGCTCTTCTGCATTGCTCCCTCCAGGGGTTCGATTTCATCAACTTCTTGGGCATTTGGACGTTACGCCAGCGCCGGCCCTTCCAAGGGGGAAACGCATTTTCCTCCATGGTTGCGCGCTGAGGCCCTCTGTCACCTTGGGTTATCGTCGATGCCGAAGAATGAGACCCTTTCTCTGTCTTTAGATCAGCGTTTTTAGAACTTCAATCGCAATTTGGGGACTTTCGTTTTATCTTTACTGATGGATTTAAGACTGATGCTGGAGTGGGATGTGCCTTTTTGTGGTGGAAATAGTTTTACCTTTCGTTTACCGGTGCAATGTTGGATTTTTACCGCCGAACGTTTTAGCATTTATCAGTCTCTTTTATACATTCAGTGGCAAGACTTACGGCACTGTTTTATTTGTTCAGACTCCCTGAGTGCTCTTCAAAGTATTAGCTCGCTGTACAGTTACCACCCGCTCGTACAGGACATTCATGACCTGCTCCACTCGCTTGGTGTCTCTGGCATCAGCGTCTCCTTCATGTGGAATCCAGGTCATGTGGACATCTCAGGTAATGAGTCTGTCGACGCCGCTGCCAGGTCGGCGATTCTATTAACCAGATATTTTACCTCTGTTGTTCCCTCCACAGATTTGTATGTTCTTTTGCGTAGCTGCATTCTCCTGCTTTGTAGGGATGAGTGGACGGCCCTCCGAGGGAACAAGTTACGGGAGGTTAAGCCTCTCCCGTTAATCTGGGGTACCTTTTCTCGTTCGTGTCGTCGGGAAGAGGTAATTTTAGCTCGCTTACGAATCGGACATTGTCTTTTTAGCCATAGATACCTGCTCAGTGGTGACCCCGCACCACTCTGTGAGCATTGTGATACGCCCTTAACGGTGCGTCACATTTTAGCAGAGTGTCAAGTTTTAGCTCCGTTGCGCGTTCGAGTTGGTCTGCCTGTTCGCCTAGCCAACGTTTTGGCAGACGACGCGCGTGCTGTAGAGTGTCTTTTACGTTTTATCAGTGACATTGGATTTACCAGACGCATTTGATGCGCTGGGCGTCTTTTGACTGTGTGATTTTATCTTGTCTTTTTAATGGGGCATCTCCTCCCCAGTGGACATCTGGCGCTCGTGTCCCTGGCATTCTACAGTTCTTGACACGTTGTTTTACTCTTTTATTGACCATGGTTTTAGTGCGTTCGTTTTTGGAATTTGGTGTTTTGTTTTTTACCTTTTGGACATCGCGGGTTTGTGTCCCGTTTTTAATTATGCGGCTTTTTGTCGGACTTTTATTTTTGGACTGTACATTTTATACTTTGTAAGGGCGCTGATGACCTTAGCTGTTTAGCGCTCTTAAACCTCATCTCATCATCATCATCATCATCATCACAATAGCGCTTGTTCTTTTGTTAGCTTCTTTTGTTACCGCGGCACCAGTCTGGTCTTTTGTTATATTACACGTGTTTGGAGGAAGAATAGAATGCAGCGGGGTGAGGTGGTGCTATAGGTGTGGCCTTCCTAACGTGCACGTGTGTGGGAAATGCAATGAGGAGAATAGCGTCTGCTCTTTTGTCACAAAGTATAATTTATTACACCATTGTTCATTTTGACAGGTAATGGACAACTTTAATTGCATACGTGTGAACCTTTCCAGTATACTTCACAAACTTTACGACCTCAGCTGCAACAAGAAGATACCAGGGGGCGTGGCAGGTGTAGGGGGAGGCCTAATTAGCATATTAATTGCACATTCCTGCATATTACGTGATTTGGTTCCCCTAAAATTACCCTACTGACTTGGGGATTTTTTTCCACTAAAGACCCCTCTAGAATACCGTACAAATATTAAGATCTTGTTTGTTGTTAAAGTTCTTGAATAATGCGGTTCTTTGTATTACAATTTTAACCACAATTCCTATTACCTGTCATCTTTTTCCCTACATCTCCCATATAAAGGCATTTCCCCCTCCTTCAAATAGCTCCTAGCATAGCATCTCTCTCCCTGTTTTTATTCCTCCCATATAAATGCATCTCCCTCCTTCAACCCCTGTCTAGCCTAGTATCAGCCCTGTATTCCCTATCTCTCCCATATAAATGCATTTTCCTCCATGAACCGCCACATCACCAACATAGGTTTCATTCAATGACCTATGCTGCTGAACTATGTTCATGCCAAAAACAAAGCCGTACATGCATTAGCTTGGCTATTTTTTCGTCTCACTGGTAATGTAAATGTAGTTTCCGAAGCGAATACTGATTTTGTATGTATACTAGTTCGGATCTATTCAATGATTTTCTCTTAGTTTAGGGTTTACACAGTCGGCATTGCATAATCGGGAAGGTAAGCAGTCAGTAGTGGCGTGGTAATTTTATGTACACTTAGGTGCAAAAATGTGCCGATATAATGAACTGCTTGTTAAGTTGGCAAGGTATTTAAAGCAGCTCCTCCCCATTCATGGCTCAACCCCTCCCCTTACCTAGTCCTAGCAACCCAAGTTGATTGGCGGCGTTTACATAGCTTTCTTTTCGCGATGGCTGATGTGCAGCAGAGGATAGCATCCAAGGCAGTTTTGGATTCGCTGAGCAAAGATAATCAATTCGGTTTTATTAATTGTTCTTCCAGACTGGAAAGATAGGATCAGAATGAAAAAATGTGTAAGTTGATATTGGGGTATGTTATCTCAAGAGAAGTTAAGGATACCCTGTGTTTGACTGGGAGAATTGGAGGCTGCGGCGATCACCTCCTCATCCGTTGCTGTAGCTTACCTTGATGCTTCTCCCGTTGCTTCCAGAAGTTCTCAGTGGGTTGGTTCTCTTCAATTTATCCTCGGCTAGCCTCAGTAATTGTTCTTAAATTCTATGGGAGCATGGACTTATCCTCGGTAAAGGAAAACGTAGATCTCGGGTGGTGATATAGGAAGACATAGACTTGCTTTGTTTATGAAAAGATGACACTGCCGTTTCTTTTTTATTTAATTAACACTCGTAGTATACAAAACTGGTATTGCCGCTGTAAAATACTGTCCACCGCTGTTAAACTATGGCGTGGATATGGCACGAAATATAACTATTCTTATTGTCGCTTTCAGAGTAGCGGATCTTAAGTGTGTTGCTAAAACTATTTTGATTCCCTGTTTTGGCACGATATCTCACACATCCTGCAGCATCTCTCCCTGACCACACATGACATAAACTGTCGAATAAAATGCAATACTAAGCTGACATTACAAAGCTGACTTGATTCCCTTCTTGGCGCGATATCTCACGCATCCTGCAGCATCTCTCCCTGACCACACATTACCAAAAACTGCCCCGAAATTTCCCCAAACAGATTCATTTATAGTCTCAGGCTCCTGAGGCTGCTTCCTTTCCTATTGGTCCATTTTTAGCGCGACTCGACGCGTCTAACTATTTCGAATAAACTTTCAGGGATCCCATTGGTCCAATTTTAATATAAATCGCGGCTTTTCCTACATTTACCGTTAAGGTTGTCTTTCTCACTCACTTGGTCACGGCGAATTATCAAATAATGGGACAAAGGCTCTACACCCTCGCTGTAGGAATAATAGCACAGCGACCGAAGAGAGGTAATAAAACTAGGTTTTCTGCCTTCGAAAGCACTATTCCTGTAGCTAAAACTTTCCCTCGTGGACAGTATTTTAACATAGCGCTTAAATTATTTACATTAAACCATTTATAACTCTACTAATATTAATAACCTAGATAGATACATAATGTTAAATCACCCTTCTTAAAATATACAAGCAGTATGAGAAAAAGATATTTACATAATACGATTTAACATCACTAAAAGTTAATTAATAAGTTATCTGTAATTATAGTTCTTGGGCTCGGCCTAGAGTTGCCGTTTCAAATTGCCCTGTTCTGGAAAAGAATAAATTTTTCAACACTTGATACAATTTTCTTTTACAGAATAATTCCTCTGATTATGGCCTTTGTTCGTTTGTTTTGTTGACAGAGACCCTTCGCTATACCTGCTCCTTCACAAGGGCTCTGACAAACCGGTGATGTTTATATTTGGGTCATTCACTCTACCCTCTCCCTTTAAAAACAGGTTTCCGAGAGACATTCTTATACACAATACATTTCCCGCACACGAATAACTTGTGACGCATACAAATACTCTAATACCCAATTTAAGTTCTAAAATTAAATCTATTTACATACATATTGGTACATAATTATTATGCCTTTATTTATTTCTTTACATCCTTATTTATCGGGTGTATTACCTTTACTATTTGTTCACAGGGGTGTTACCTCATTTCGAGTAAAACTAACCTGATTCTTTTCATTATATTCTTCACCCTTCTCATTCTCTAAACATTTGTACGGTTTGAGCAACTGTTTATGGTATCTCCCTACGATCTTGGAATTCTTTATTTCTTGTAACTCAAATGTATCCGAGCCAAAAATGTTAATCACCCGGTATGGACCTTTAAATAAATTTTCCATTCTATGATACCTTTTGTTCAGAATGCTAGACCTTTTCTTGTCCCGTACCAATACTAAGTCTCCCAATTTGATCAACCAGTGTTTTCGTTTCTTTTTCTTAAACTTTTCTTTTCTTTTCTGCGCCTTATTGGCCATTCTTTCAAAAGCTTTCTTTAACGTCTCTTCTCCCGTTAGTGTTTTCGGCTCTTTAGTTTCTAGTATCTGTAGTAATTTCCCTTCAAGTGTTTCTATTAGCTTCCCCTTCATCAGCTCAACTAATTTCCCCTCTACATTCTTATTTTGTTCACCTAAGTTTCTTTCTGAGTCCTTACTCTGCTTACTTAATTTCCCTTCGAAATCCTTTTTCTGTTCACTCAGTTCTCTTTCTAAGTCCTTACTCTGCTCATTTACGATTCTTTCTAAGTTCCTACTCTGCTCATTTGATTTCCCTTCTACATTCTTATCTTGTTCCCTTACGATTCTTTCTAAGCCCTTACTTTGCTTACTTACGATTCTTTCTAAGTCCATATTATGCTCATTTGATTTCCCTTCTACATTCTTATCTTGTTCACTTACGATTCTTTCTAAGTCTTTACTCTGCTCATTTGCGATTCTTTCTAAGTCCTTATTATGCTCATTTGATTTCCCTTCTAGATTCTTATCTGGTTGACTTACGATTCTTTCTAAGTCCTTATTCTGCTTACTTACGATTCTTTCTAAGTCCTTATTATGCTCATCTGCTTCCCCTTCTAGATTCTTATCTTGTTCACTTACGATTCTTTCTAAGTCCTTATTCTGCTTACTTACGATTCTTTCTAAGTATTCATTATTCTCATTTGATTCCCCTTCTAAATTCTTATCTAGTTGACTTCCGATTCTTTCTAAGTTCTTACTATATTCACTTAAGATCTTACCCCGCTCATCTACTATGCTTTCTGACTTTTTACTATGTTCATTGAATATGCTTTCTAAGTTCTTACTATGTTCATTGAATATGCTTTCTAAGTTCTTACTATGTTCATTGAATATGCTTTCTAAGTTTTTACCCCGCTCATCTATCTTTGCGCTCAACTGTTGAAGCAATATTAGCAGCTGGTTTTGACCTGCGTCAATGACCTGCTTATTCGGTGATTGCCTGTCTAGCCTAACTTCTACCTCTGCTGCGCCCATATTTTCTCCATCTGTTGTTATGCTGACAATAGCCTCCCCATTCAGTTCTTCCAAATCTTCCCTTGACCTACTCATGGTTCCGTTAGCAAGTTCTACCTCTCTAGTAATGACTTTACCCCCTCTCAATAACATGTGTTCACAAAACTGTGTCACTACTCTGCATGCCTTTTTGTTTGTTTTTGAATAAATGTTCTAACCTGTATTTTTTTTTCAATGATAACTGATGCGTTCCGGGTTCGAATCCTGGTGAAGTTCTAGAAGCGATGTTCTCAGCCGTTTTGTTGTCCCACGTAGGTAGACTAGAAGTTCGCGTTGTAATTTTGTTCTGCTGTGCCCCTTTCCTCTGAAGATTCTTCGTCTGTTCGTTGTTTTCTAGTCCTCCGTTTATGTTGGTCTTCCCTTCGAGCTGGTCTTCCCTTCGAGCTCCACGTTATGGCGCCAGTTTGCGGCGATCACCTCCTCATCCGTTGCTGTAGCTTACCTTGATGCTTCTCCCGTTGCTTCCAGAAGTTCTCAGTGGGTTGGTTCTCTTCAATTTATCCTCGGCTAGCCTCAGTAATTGTTCTTAAATTCTATGGGAGCATGGACTTATCCTCGGTAAAGGAAAACGTAGATCTCGGGTGGTGATATAGGAAGACATAGACTTGCTTTGTTTATGAAAAGATGACACTGCCGTTTCTTTTTTATTTAATTAACACTCGTAGTATACAAAACTGGTATTGCCGCTGTAAAATACTGTCCACCGCTGTTAAACTATGGCGTGGATATGGCACGAAATATAACTATTCTTATTGTCGCTTTCAGAGTAGCGGATCTTAAGTGTGTTGCTAAAACTATTTTGATTCCCTGTTTTGGCACGATATCTCACACATCCTGCAGCATCTCTCCCTGACCACACATGACATAAACTGTCGAATAAAATGCAATACTAAGCTGACATTACAAAGCTGACTTGATTCCCTTCTTGGCGCGATATCTCACGCATCCTGCAGCATCTCTCCCTGACCACACATTACCAAAAACTGCCCCGAAATTTCCCCAAACAGATTCATTTATAGTCTCAGGCTCCTGAGGCTGCTTCCTTTCCTATTGGTCCATTTTTAGCGCGACTCGACGCGTCTAACTATTTCGAATAAACTTTCAGGGATCCCATTGGTCCAATTTTAATATAAATCGCGGCTTTTCCTACATTTACCGTTAAGGTTGTCTTTCTCACTCACTTGGTCACGGCGAATTATCAAATAATGGGACAAAGGCTCTACACCCTCGCTGTAGGAATAATAGCACAGCGACCGAAGAGAGGTAATAAAACTAGGTTTTCTGCCTTCGAAAGCACTATTCCTGTAGCTAAAACTTTCCCTCGTGGACAGTATTTTAACATAGCGCTTAAATTATTTACATTAAACCATTTATAACTCTACTAATATTAATAACCTAGATAGATACATAATGTTAAATCACCCTTCTTAAAATATACAAGCAGTATGAGAAAAAGATATTTACATAATACGATTTAACATCACTAAAAGTTAATTAATAAGTTATCTGTAATTATAGTTCTTGGGCTCGGCCTAGAGTTGCCGTTTCAAGGCACATGGAGAATTTAATAACCTGTTATTATATCGACCTCATAGCTCAGACGACAGAGCAGCGGCACGGGAAGCTGAAGATCAGTGGTTCGAATCCCGAATATGCCATTAAATTCTTTATTCCGATTCTACCTTTCCATAGTTAATTCGAATTAGTATTATTTTAAATAAATTTTATTATCAGAGTTTTGCAAGAAAAGGAATATTAAAGAAGTTGCCAACCCTTTACAAGTAATGCGAAAATGTTATGTTTTGCGGCTTTTTTGTAAAGTCTTTTCGTTTTACGTGGTTCATTTTGTATAACTCAGTTCCTTACTATGCTTATTTGATATATTTAATAATTCCAAATCAATATGTCTGTTGCTCTTGTTGCTTTGCAAACAATTATTATTAGTAGAAGGTAACAATAATACTTCATAGTGCCCTAACCTATTAAATGAGTTATTCAAAGTAAAATACTTTTTATCTCTCCTGAAAACTTTATTTATTAAACCTTTTTCTTCACATGTTTTTTAATTTTGTTTTGTATTTCGTTGTGATATGGTTTTGAAACTTCTGGTGCCATGCGGACTGTATCATGCATTTATAATTAAATACGCCACCTGGTTTGCACGTTCAGTAACCAAATTCGTGGTATTTCTTCCACCAGTTTGGCGCTGTTTTTGGAGATACTTCATAGCTCCGCAGCCTTCCCTGCGCTATAACCCCGCTCATTAAGGGCAATAATTTTCTATTTATTGTCCATATCCTTTGTTTCTTTCTGTCAGATGACATATATAATAAAAAGGAAATCGTTTACAAGCCAATTTCATCCAACCACTTCACTTTACTAATTACTTGTCAGTAAAGTGTGCTCATATGATTTGCATGCACTTAATTTTAAGTTGTAATTTTATATGACTATTGTGTTTTGTAAGCTCTACAAGGTAAAAATAAATACCTGCCTGCCTGCCCCATAGTGTTTGTCTTACCTCCTTCCCCCGGTTTCCTTCGCTCCTGAGCCGGAAATCGATCATTGTTGATTGGTTAGGGTTTGAGTGCCATACTTTTGACATCAGACCAACAAAAGACGAGTAGTAGTGAGTGTCTGGTGAGTACCCTGCAGCCATTTAGGTAAAATGCTTCCGTTTCCCACCCCTTTCAGCACCGCTCACTTTGTTCAAACCAATAGGAGATTAGCACATCCGGATAGATGTGAAACGCAAGTGATAAGGGGATTCTGCCAACATTAAATAAAGTAAAACGCTGTAGAAAACCAAAAGCATCCCCACGGTTCCCTTTTTTTGCACTGCACTGTACTATCATACAACGCACTGTATGATACAATCAATTGCAAGAGACTGTGATGCACCAAATGAGTAGCGCATAGATTTTTTGCAGTGTTTATATTCCAAAGGGCACGATTACGAAAACAATGTTGTGTCGAATATCACACCGCACCATCAAATGGGTGGGGGGATGAAAAATTGCAGTTTGCAAAATGAGGTGTATATATCATACAGGGACGCAATTATGCACTGAAGACTGTGTTTCACTGCACTAAATGGTTTTTAAACCCAATCTATCATTCCACAAAATATTAGTAATTACTTCGGAAATTAGTATGGATAACGTGTTTGAACAATGTGAAATCAACTCTTAGAAGACATTTTATTTTAGTTAACATACCTAGATAAAAGAACTTTTGAATTGGCATAATCTATTGGTGAATTTGGCTGGTATTGTGACACTACCCTAGCTCGAACTTGAGTGAAACATTAAGCGAGTTCGGAGTTATCAAATCAAGAAACTACGTCAGCATGCAAAACTTTCTTCAGATGCAAGCCTATTATTTGCCAATTCAGGAGGAGGAAAAGCAGGGTCCATCTGCATTTGCTCCATGGCTGCCGCCGTCATTGTACTGGCAATAGTTATTGACCTACAGTGTGACAGAAAACTGCAAGACAAGTTTAATAACAAGGTGGACTTGGTTGGTTTTTACCTTTGGTCTTTTCCTCGTTTACGATTTGCTTGCCTAAAATGCAGCTAAAACCTTGCGCATGTTCGGTACCACTTATACCTGTGAGCAGCTCTTCTCCGGTTTGAAATTAAGAAAACGTGGACAGCAAAGTTATCCGTTTGATGAAAATCTGAACGCAGTTTTCAAAAGGCAGCACAAAATATCACCCCAATACCGCTATCGATTAAGCACGCCACTGACACAACCCAAGGACCACGTTTAGACTCTCAGCCAACGGCGAGCAAAGGCACAACTCGATCGGGCAAACCCTGTCGGTGTCTGCTATAGGACCTGACAAAAAACATACCTGGGTTAACATATATTTCAGAAGGTACCCAAACCTTATTTTCAAGCATTTCTGAGTTTTTAAAAACCACCCTTATCCTTATTTGAAGCCCTTATATATAAAACTGCACCGACTGGCCGGAACACAAATTTGTGCACCTATACCATGATTATAGGTTATCTTAAATATGCTACTCATAGTCACGTTTTCAACCTCCTACGTACACTATATTTTTCATGAACTACATTTAGCAAATCTAAAAGGCACAAAAAAAAAACCAAAACCCAAAACGATCTTACAGTAGATATTATGTATTCCTTGTTTTGTTGCGTACTATGATTTAAACTGTGTATTCTGTAGTTCTACGTTTGATTGTGGGAAATGCCACCAGTTAAGCAATTAAAATAACTAACGCAAGAGGTTTAAACGTAATTTATTTTTCGATGATAGAGTTATGTTATACACTTCCCTTCATGCTGTTGTGGTGGAAAGTTGAATTTCTTGCATTCAGTGCTGGCAACCTAACCTATCCGAATGTTTTGCCTATCTTACCGCGCGTATGTGCATGAACTATATTAAATCCTATAACTTGTGCAAACATGGGATATAATCATATTTGGCAGTTGGCGTTTACCATTTAAATCTATTTACTTCATTTTTATTTGTTAACACTTACGATTTAATTCATGCAGCAGCTAAGCATGAACTTTAAGTTACTGATTTTTTTAGGGTCAAGAAGCAAATGTGGGTAATTGATGCAGTTTTGCCATCAATGTTAATGTTGGTGACCTTACTACTGGAACCAGCATGTTCAAAAGCTGGTAGTAATTTTTTTCACCTAAGTAGTATTTTTATTATTCACTCTTGTCGTAAAAAATAGTATGCAACACACTGCGTTAAGCGAATGGAGAATCTCGGAAGTAGAAACCCCTCCTCGTTCTCCAGTGATGAACTTACCACACTAGTATCACAATATACTATTTCAACACATAGTTCCTCTTGTCCAGAATACGGATCGCTGTCTTTTCTAAACTATGCATTTTCGAACAAATAAATCTCACAAATTTCTTCAAATGTAACTCTTAATACATTTGCATTACTGACACATTCTCTTTTTCTCAACATAGTCGTTCATCCTTGAGGGAAAAAGTTGAATATAACGCTTTTTGAGCAATAGCGATGTTACGCAAGCTCTACAGAGGGATATAATTCTCCTTATATGATCACGAAGCGCAGCAGGGTGTTCAGAGGGAGACTTTTGAGCAGATGTCCGTTACAGCATGCGTATAATGCTTACATAACGTATTGTTATATAATCGAAAATCCCTCGTAGTAGAATATGTAACTCGGCTCGCGTTTGTATTAACCACGGTAGTACTTCGCTCCCTCCCACTTCTCTCTACATTCCCCTGTTTTTCCCGTTTTCTCTCCCTCTCTCACACTCACTCCCTTCCTCTTTACCTTTTTCACACCGTGTCCCTCTTTCTCTCTCCCCTTTCCTTCTCACTCACCCCTTCTCTCTTCTCTTCTCTTCTCTCTCTCTCTCTCTCGTATATAACGTACATGTACGGTTAAGTTTTGAAACTCTATAATAAGACTGCTTTTTCTTGGCCGTTAATAAAGATTAAATTAGTAAAACATTTAGAAAGCTATAGTTAATATAAATTACAATATAACTTGTGCCTGCTGCTTGTATTTTCGCTGCATTCGAGACTATTCTGTTTCTAGCGGTAAGCAAAAAACACATAAGAAGACTCAGAATTATAATTAATAGTTAAATATTCATTTCATCGAAGTTTTGTGATAACAAAAGTTGTGTGAGGCATTTGTGCTTAAAAGTTTTGATGTCTAATACTTTTCGCTACAATAAGCAATCGAAATGTTTCAATTTTTTTGATTTCGTGCCCTAACACCTCCTTTCTTTGGAGAAGAATAATTAAGAGGCATGACATATTCCGGGGATGACGAACGATTTACACACACACACACACACACACACACACACACACACACACACAAATTTTCAGTAAAAATATTTTCGGTGCCGAAAAACCGAAACTAAGCAAGAATAGTTGCCAAGTTTCTTAAGAACGGTGGAAAGTAGAAACTAGAATGATAAAAAGAGAAAGAAAAATAAAAAACAAGAAAGAGAGAGACAGAGAGAAGAGAACACAGCTTTCTGTTGCCCATGCTCGCAGAGATTAGCATCACACAAATTTATTGTGGAGCAGCATTTCGTGACGAATTATAAAACTGCGTTGCTAAATACAGATAGGGAAGTTCATTTCAGAGAAAAGTCGAAAAAATAGAATTGCTGATAAGATCCCATAACAACTTGCACACTGTAACGTTTTAGTTCACAGAAAATAGATCCCTGAAAATATTACTGTGTTTATATCCAACACCATTCTTTTATAAAGAAGTGTGTTGCAATTAATTCCGTAAAATTATTATCCCTTTACAAATTGTATTAGATTATCGCAAAATATATCTTATTTAAAGCCAAAGCACTTTTAAAATGTTTTACTTGAGATATTTACAAAATAAATTGCGGTACGAGAAATACAACCATTTCATTAATTAAAGAATAATTATAATATTTAACATTAATTTAAATGTTTAAAGTTAATTTAAAGGTGAATTTCCTGCCAAATGTTGCGTCGGCCACTGTGACCATGGTTTCTTCGTGGTTTCCCTGGATCGTAGACGAATACTGGGGTGGTTCCTCTTTTACCACGAATGTCCTGTCCCCAGCATTTCCTTTCATATATTTCGGAGTAAGGACCAGGCGACGGCATTCGGTGTACTGCGGCAGGACGGCGGATTGTATGTTTTGGAACTCTCTGAACAGAAAAGCATTTTTAGAAAAAATGTCCGTATGTATGTGTGTGAATGTTTCTCTCTCTCTCACTCTCTCTCTCTCTCTCTCTCTCTCTCTGTGTGTACCTGTAAACAGCATAACTCGAAAATGAAAAGTCGGTTAAATACCAAACGTCGTATTTAAGTTCAGCATCTTTCAAGGATATGACACGAGGACTACCAAGAAAATTCCCCCACCCTAAACAATCGTTTATATGGAAAATGTTTCGAAAATTCTGTTTTTGTCAACAATGGCTCTAACAATTTTGATTAAAATTCATGTTTAAGATATTTTCAGAAGAAATGAAGTCTACCTACATATTTCTTGAATTTTCTGGGAACAGCCTCTGAAGTCCTCATCATTCTGAATGACATTTGCATAATTGGTAAGCCGTAAGAGATAGACAACATCTTGCTGCACAAAAAATGTAGATCTCGTTAAAGCACACAATTTATGTCACTTTTTTGTGGAATTGACCATTTCCGAGATATTCTTTGTTGTTGGTTCGAATTTTCAAATACTTATACTTTTCTCAAAGTCATTCGTTTTTCCTCGTGGTCATGCAAAGAGCATGGACTTTCATAACGACACAGTTTTTAAAAATCTGACTCGCTTTACCTACCACTGTATCGTACAACGAAATGCGTAAATGCGGATTGAAAGTTTATCTGGATTAACAAGAAGTTGCTAGAATAATAAACAGGTATAGGAATTTCTGAACATTAAAGATAAGACGGAAGAAGGTAAAGCTGAACCTTACTATTCTTAGGGTTACCAGGTAATTTTAAGGAAATGTAGGACACAATGGTAAAAAATGTAGGGCATTTGACAAAAACGTAGGACCTTATCGGTCAATCAAAAATAATGTAAAGCTATGATTTAAATGCTATTTATCTATACCCACAGACATACACATTTATATTTTCTTAAATTCCTGAAACATACAATGTTAAATATGATCATCAACAGCAGTCAGCCATACTTCTCTGAAGAAGTAATCTTGCGCAAAACATCTAGCTTGTTTGAAATGTAATCGCGAAATTCCACATAGCTGAAATTTTTAAAACCTTTTTAATACCTTTGACTGAATCAATAGATAATCTGTTCCTTTCATCTGTCCACTGTGCTCTTATTAGTAAAAATATTCTTTCAACAATAGCACAAAAAAATACTGAACTAGCTTCAGCAGTTCAGAATGGCAGTGCACTAAAACATCTAACCCACTTATTATTACAGGACAATTTCTCAAGTTCAGAGCTATGCTGCTACAAAAACTGGTTCACATTAGATACCTCATCACAACACTTTACATAATCTGTTAAAATGCCTTTATCACTTAACAACTGTACATCTTCCATGCATACTTTATAATTTAAGTTTTTCAATCATTCGCTTTTTACCCTCATCTTATGTAGGACTTACATAACCCAGGACTTACAAGCGGGTGCCTGACACTCTCATGGAGCAGACAAAATGGGTATGGGACGAAGGAAGTAGATGAAACGAAATGACGGCGAAATGGATGATAGGAAAGGTGACGATGGATCAGTTGGTGGAATGAATGGCGGGGGAAACCGGAGAACCCGGAGAAAACCCGCCCAGACGCCGTTTTGTCCACCACAAATCCTACATGCGGGTCCCTGGGATTGAACCCGGGCCGCCTCGTTGAGAGGCGAGCGGTCTAACCACTCGGCCACGGCGCCGCCTTAATTTAACTTTAACCAACTAAAACATTAGAGTTCTGAAAATGACGCACACCATTTATCTAAATAGTCCAGACATTCGCCATACGACGAAACTTTTCAATTTCTTTATGAAGGTCCTCCCCTAGCACTTATTGGTGTTTTTTCATCTTTAGTGACATGAAATTATTCTCCAATCTACTCTCAAGAAGAGAATGCACATTATCTAATATTACAGTCATCTCAACAATGGATATTTGTTCATCTTCAAGCTTTTTTATTCCATGATGAAACATAGACATCAATGAATGTACGTGATATAAATACACCTTACTGAAACTGTTTTCAAAGAACGTCTTTAGAACTTTAGGCGCATTGGATATAGATAAAAAGTAAGATTTTAAAGTCTCGTACATTTCAATTATTCTGTCAAGTGCAGGGAACAGAGATAACCAACTGGTTTTACTGTGACTAAGAAGCTGTTTGTAACTAATTTCTACAAATTCACAATAATGCTCGAGTTCCTCAGTTCTTACTGTATATATAGAAAAGTAAGTGCACAGCTTGAAAACAATACACTCTAAATCTGCACTTAAACTATCCGACCCACGTTGCATGGCATTGTTAAGAATGTGAGCTGGGCAACCCACTCCAACTAAAGTTTCATTAAAATATGACTTTAGTTTGGTGAATACATTTTTAGCATCTGGTCGGCCTATGCCACAAAAATTTGGGTTCGTAATGTCGTGACCTCTTTATTATTTTAGCTCAATGGGGGGTAGAGCGGGTACCGAAGGATCTTAAAGTTATATTTCACATTATGCGAGGTCAGACGGGGGACGCAGCTGAGAGAAATTAAGAAAATATATCAGAATATTCTTAGCAATAGCACTATTTCATGGTGTGGATGAGGGAAGGGACTATCTACTATAGTAATTTAAACATAATGAAGATGGATGGCTAATAGTTTTAATGATGTAAAGGGATTACATTACCTCCTTGTTTCCTTGCCTGTCGGTGGGGGACGCCATGCTTCCTCATGAACAGCGCACACACACTACAACTTGCCTCTAGCAGTAACTCGCCTCGACTGACTAAAACCCACGCTAACTCGGCGTGCCCACGCTACGTTAACTGGCTTATCCCCTCCACTCTTGCGCAATATCCGATCTGGGCAACCAGGTCACATACGCAATAATGCTCGTACGTCACATTGACATAAAAACTGAATTTTTCAAGGGGTCACCATCCAAAATTTGACAAAAACTGCTTTACAATTCAAATACAGAGACATGAAAGGGCCAGAATACATAAGCATTATATCACTTACAGCCATTGTTTACACAGAATAACACAACACTGCAGCATAACATGACAAACCAAATCATTTCCAATGCTCAACACAGAATTCAAAATTTTAGTTACACAAAATGGTAATAAACTTTCAATTTAGCAGAGACATACATAGCACACATTATTCCTGAAAAGCAAAGCTTAATTAAGCATTAGTCAGTGAAACAACAATAAAAATTTAGCATACCTGTCTGATTTGTGAAACTTTTCAATTGTTCAAACTTTGGCACACACAGTGTTCACATACTTACAGGTTTGTTTGTTTTGTTTTTTTTCTTTTTACCACAAAATGGTGCAACTTTCCAAAATCTGGTAACACACATATAGCTGATCCATCAACATCCAAGTCCTACTGGTCCATATTGGAGGCACATTAAACCTATTTAGGTGAAGATACTGGCACAGCTGGTGGTAGCTGAAACTGTTACTTAAATTAGTCATTTTGAAACACTTTCCCCCAAAGACATTCATTGCGTAACTAGATAAACCAAACATGGCAACGGTGAAGCAAAATTATCATTAGTACTACCACTATGCGTATCACGACGATCGTACAATGCACAAATATGATTTTTTAATATCTATGCTCTTCTTGACTTTTTGGTTTTATTATTTCAAATAGATGTGCCTCACATTTTATACACACGCAACTTTAAACACGCAACACGAGAACTGTAAAATATTTGCTTCACATTCGAGTCGTTAACAAATTACAAGATCACGCAATCAATAACACAATGTTACGTACACCAGCTAACACACGCAACTATATTATCAAAGTTACAAAATATAAGTACATTTTACAGAAGTCACAAAAATAAGTAATTTAGAATGCACAGTACAAACAATTTATCACCGAAACAGAATTTAGCAGAAGTGAAGGCAAGGTAAGGGGAAAAAATGGTGCCAAAAGTTTTACCGCCACGCCACCGACAGACAATGCAAAAAAATTTAAAAGTGAGCTTGAAATTGAAATACAGACATGGGACTTTTAAGAAACTATGCAAGAGGAATTTAGTAGAGAAAACCACAAATTACAGAACCAAAATCCTTACCCTTAAGCTACCAAAAAAATTTATATGTTCTAACGAACACGTGGATGACCAAACACGCTACATTTTAGAGAAGAAAAAAATTTTTTGCTACAAATATAACATTATTCCCGGCCCTCCACTAAAATACTCGGCGCCCCATCAAATGTCGTGACCTCTTTATTATTTTAGCTCAATGGGGGGTAGAGCGGGTACCGAAGGATCTTAAAGTTATATTTCACATTATGCGAGGTCAGACGGGGGACGCAGCTGAGAGAAATTATGAAAATATATCAGAATATTCTTAGCAATAGCACTATTTCATGGTGTGGATGAGGGAAGGGACTATCTACTATAATAATTTAAACATAATGAAGATGGATGGCTAATAGTTTTAATGATGTAAAGGGATTACATTACCTCCTTGTTTCCTTGCCTGTCGGTGGGGGACGCCATGCTTCCGCATGAACAGCGCACACACACTACAACTTGCCTCTTGCAGTAACTCGCCTCGACTGACTAAAACCCACGCTAACTCGGCGTGCCCACGCTACGTTAACTGGCTTATCCCCTCCACTCTTGCGCAATATTCGATTTGGGCAACCAGGTCACATATGCAATAATGCTCGTACGTCACAGTATTGTCAGCTTCAAATGCTACATATTTATTTTCTATTCCTAACCCTACTAAAGTATCTGAACATATGATGATATTATCATTTGGAGTAGTTTCAATTTCGACTACCTTATCTGCTTACCACCAGCTTTAAGGTATTGTATTCAAATAGGAAAGACTTTCTGGGAACCATGATTCTGCTATCGGTACTAACCCCCAAAACAAGAAATTTCTTCCAGACATTGTATCGTCACGTCAACAGAATGTAGTGCAAGCACTTCGTTACTAATCACTTCGATCTTTGTTCTTGCGCACGAAACTTTCTTCGCAATATTAGAATCGCAGTGTAGTTTTGCATTTAGTTTATGCGTGCAGTCCAGGATTTGTATGATGTGTGGTGATGAACACGTGAAATGCAAGTATTGCCTCTGCAGCGCTAACACAATATGCTGACTACGTGGGCTGAGCAAAGAAACCTTTAATATCTTAAGTACCGGCAAAATTTGGTGAAGTTTTGTTTCTTAGAAGACAGGTGCACTTCCAAATCTTGCGCACCTACAAGAGAAAAGTTCGCCGTATTAAAATAATGATAATCTTCCAAAATTGGCAATTGTAAATTAAAACTCTTTAAATAATCACCAGGCCTCGGTGCAGGGTTCCGAGACGCATGCAGTTAGGAGCACACAAACCACTGTGTTATTTACAGGCCTCGGTGCAGGGTGCCGAGACGCATTAAGTTAGGAGCATACAAACCACTGTGTTATTTAGTTCGAGTGGAATGGCAGGTAACGCGTGCAGGTAGCCCTTGTCTCAACATGTAAACATCTAGTCACAGTAGGGCGTAAAATAAACGTAACGTTTTGCTATGGGTATCGAGTACGGAAACTAATTGCCTAACATAACAGTTTTGCATGATTGTACCTGTTTTAAAATTCTGAAACAGCCATTTTCCATGACAGAAAAAAGTGCAAACAATACACATATCACAAAATAGATTTCTTCACGACTTCATTGCACGATATACATTAAATATTTAAAATAAATACATAAAGTAATAACCCAAATAATGCAAATGAATATAACACTCTTCTTTACATGTCATTGCAGCGCATTACAAGGCACATTCGCAATGTATCAAATAAAAACATCTCCTATTTTCACTTAAAATGAGTTTATAGCTCGAAAAACTTCGTTCTTCGTCACATAACGTGACAGGTGCATAACGAAAGAATGGGATATCACACGAATAAACTTTTGTGGATTTGTATTCATTGTTTGAATAGAATAAAACGACCTTAATGGCACACATACCTGCAAAGCCAAAAGGACATTTTTTTTAATTTGGCGTTCATACTTGCAATAACAGTGTCTGATTTTGACTCATTCAGTTTTTGAAGCAGTGGAATTAAGAACCAATATATTTTTTCTAGAAACGCTTTAAAATATTTATTTTCGAACTCGTTGAAATGGATGTTGGCATGTACTAACATGCTACACAAATCTCGATAAAAGATTTTCTGATTTTCTTTTTTGATTGCGGTGTTGAAGACCTCTGTAGATTGTTGAATTTAACACATTTCGTGTGTATTTTGCTATTGCAGTGTTTTTTTTAAAGAATCGAAAACTGTCTGTCAAGATGTATTTTTTGCAGCGTTTGCATTATGCAGTGTTGTTTCCTTTGATGAGGAAATGTTCCTTTCCAAACTTCGTAAAAGTGCATCCTGAAGGGAACGCTTGGTAGTCGTATTCTTCGACATGTTTCAAAGTACTGTGGAGTATAAATAAGTGCAATTAACACTAACAAAATATCAATGAATATGTAAATACCATGAAACTATAGTTCTTTATTCACTGGATATCGAATAGGTAAGGGGACTGCATTAACCAGGGCCAAGCAGCAATTTGAATGTCCACAGTGACCTTCGCTATGCAACTACCTGTAGGTTGGATGTGCTACCCCACCCACCGGGCTAGGACATCAACTCAACCCCGTTCGCTCCCAACTTGCCTGCTAATTCCGTGACCCAAAACCGAGGCCTGATAATCACCATAGCAATATGCCGGTCCAAGTCAAACACACGAAAGATTAAAAAGAAAAAAAAAACATTTTTTAACCTTACCTTTGTGTGCAACAGAAGTATATCTTGCTGGAGAACAAATAAGGCATTGTGCTTCGTGTTCGCTTCTTCCTGCCTAGAAACACTTATACTTTAACGACAATGCATCATTGAATTTGCATTTTGTTTCGGCATTTCGGCTTGTAACAAAAGCACTGTGAATGAACTGTTAACTTACCACTTCCTTATTCTTCGATAACCAAAATGCAAATGGAAGAGTGAGAGTAAAGCATCGCTTTGCTTTACCTCGGAGTGCAAATGCTATGTTGCCACATCTCTCGTTCAATTTTACTAATACATGAGTATGCTCTTTGACTGTAGCCGCCGGTGTAGCCATGTTGACAAGCAAGTTGCAGTTGCGGCTAAAATGTAGGACATTAGAGACTTTTCAAAACTTCCCCCCGGACGCCAGGAAATGGTTAAAATGTAGGGTATGTCCGGCAATTTTCCGGACGTCTGGTAACCCTAACTATTATCTATCCATTATAACAAGCCTAATGCATGTAAATAAATACACGTGGCACAGAAAGAATGTGATTGGCTGTTGACCGAAGTACTACTTCCGTAGAACCGTCCTAATGAACGCTTAGCAAGCATTAGTCCCAATATTATTTCGCTGTTGTCGGTAATTATAAAGGTACAATTAATATAAGTGAATAAAACAGTATAATTACATCTTATAATGATTTATATTATTTTGAGTACATAAGTAAACAATGAACATGTTCGACTTACACAGCACTTGTTTACAGCTTTTAGGCGCCATTTTCAATGATAGAGCTGGTTTATATTCAGTCAAGTGCAAGTGCGAAAGGAGCTATTGGTAAGCATGGCCAATAACGTGAACATGTCTGACGAAAAAAAACGCCCAAAAGGTAAACCATTAAGAGTGACGAAAAACAGTGCTAAACGTGTCCAATTCTCAAATGCAGAGAAATCCCGCAGTGCCAGTGAATGATATAGTGCAACACACGACCAAGTTTACAGGTATTTCCCGGTGGTCTGAGAGATATTCGCAGAGGATTCAAAGAAACAGTAATGCTGAAATAAACTAGAACTGTGTTAAATAAAATGAACGATTTTGTAAATCGTGCTATCCGTTCTACGTTCATGCTCTTTTTCTTTTCTTTTTTTTTCAATACCTAACCACCAACAATAGACAAAGTTTCAAATGCAGTCAGCAATGATCCAGATTTACCGGTCTTTTAGGAGAGCCACATTTCACATACTGCTTTTAGAAATAAATTTCGTGAGCATGAAAAGAAAGTTAACGAGAGAATAGATAGGGAAAGCACAGCAATGTAAAGGCGCAAATATTTTAGAGTTATGCGTCAATATAGGAAAGAAACAGACCGATAATACTATTTAGATGAAACTGGGTTATTGAAGGACTTCTTACTACCAATAAAACGTGGGCCGTTATAGCTGCTGGATCGAAAAGAAAGCCTTTCTTTCCGGCAAATCCGCGGGTTTGAGAAACCCCACCGATAAAGGAAAGAGTGTTACACACATACAGTGACAGTGGGTATTTAGACGATGACTCCCTTATTTCTGAATCAAAGAAAAGTTCTGATAATCGTGAAGAGACGTTGACCGTTTCAGGAACGGTTTGAGATAATTTTCCTCAAAAACTGAATCCTGTAAGCGTCACTGTAATGCACTGTCATAGTGCAAGGATAACCCGCCGTGCAACATTACTTAACAGCGCTTCGGATTAAGGGCGAGTAAATTGAATTACTTCTGTTATATGTTTGTTATACGTTTAAATATCGCAATGTGCAAAATTTATTTATTTCATAATTTACATGAAGATCATCAGCATGTAAAGATTGTGGTTTCGACCACGTGTTTCAAAGCTAAACCGCTGGTTCGGCTGCCGCTATAGTAGAAGAAAGGAGGTATGGTATTTCAATGACCAGTCACAACACACTCGCACAGACGGATATTTTATATTTTGTTGACGCAGCCACGCTACGTCCTCCATCAATGAAGTACTACCTTTGCCTCACGATTGCTGCTTTTCTCCTCCTGGATGATTTTTTTATACTTTGCCCCGGCTGCTCGAGCATGAGATCTTAATCACTGGGTATGCGAGTGTATGTACATAGAAACACGAACGCTTTCTTGGAACACTTTTATTCATCATTAAAATAAGACTTAAGATTTGCCGATTCACTTTTAAATTCTTACGATGTTACTGTGTCTTTTCCAAGACCGAAGATTATCAATTACAGCTGAACGTTCGATCCTCTTGCAAGTTCACACCCAGAGAATATTGTTCCGCACCCCAAGAGGGCCCCAACGATAGTGCGTCCTCACCACACGAGCGTCCCGCGAGAATGTTCACACCACACGCGCGATACAAAAAAAAACCCTCCTAACTTCCCCTCTCCCCCCTTAAACATTTCGTACCAAAAACTCAGTGTCATGAAGCTTCTAATGACCTTCACATCCTGGCCAGTGCAACTGCACCCATTAATTCCAAGAGAAACTGGCTTCAGCTATTTTACCCTTTATACCTGGGACTGGTCCCTAATTAGCTAAACTGTGCCTGTCTGGCCTTTCTGTCGCTTTTAACAGTCAACAATTTTCCCAATGCTTCTCCTTTTAATACATGTACTGATTTTAAATATTTTATTATTCATTTTATTTCGCTATCCTTCCCAGATTATTATGATAATTGTTGACTTTATAATTTTGGCTTCAAATGCCCCCCATATACATTGTCATATTTTACAATAATATGACAATGTGTATGTCTTGCCCGAAACAATTCCCTCTCAGCAATTTCGCGATTGATCGGCAAAACTTGAATTGGTTACACGATTCTTTTACAATTAGTCAACATATAAGTTTATTTACACTGTTTACAATTATGTTCCTTCTACAAATATGTTGGTCATACATATGACTCACCCTTCACATGATTCACTTTAACCATTATTATACAAAATTTAAATTCACTAATATCATCATTAAAATTCAAAGTATTATTATACGAAATTTACACTCACTAACGTATAGTATTCAAATTACAATTATTATATTTTGTTTTCTGGTATTCTGATTGGAGTACATGTTTTTGTTTGTTTTCTTGGAGAATATTATTCTCTTTCTCACTTCACATTCACATTGTGCACTGATCACTTTCACTTCACTGTTTCTCTTATACTTATTTTACAATTCTCATAACCTAATGACATTTCTATATTCATGCGCTAACGTTTTTCAGAGAATTTACACCGTTTGCATCTTATCAGGAACATTCAATGATTTGAGATAAGGTCTCATAAGTTGTTTGTGCCATTTACCAATAGATTTATTAGTTTTTATATCTACTAACTCAAAAGTATGTTCCCCAAATTTAGCAGTAATAATTACCGGGCCTTTATATAAGAGATCTAACCTATGATTTCTGCCTTTTAATGCGCTGGATAATTTGTGGACCCTGGCAAGCACAAGGTCTCCTATTTTCGGTTCCCATTTATGCTTTCGCTTCTTTACTTTAGATTTCTTTTTTTCTGCCTTTTCTTTTAACCTGTCAACAACAATTTTAGCCCTTTGTTCTTCGGATAATGGTGGTTGGTTTCCTTCAATCGTTTTGGGTATGCCTTTAAAGATAGGTTCAGGTTCAATTCCTTGCATTAACTGTATTGGTGCGAATCCTGTCGTCGTATTGATGGTGTTATTTATTATCCTTTCTATTACATTACAATACCTTACCCAATTTTGTGATTACTATGAGTCAGTACACGAAAATAGATTCCAATGTCCTTCAATATGCGTTCTGTTGGATTCCCAGGTGGAAAATAAGACGAACAATAATAGAGTCTTATATTCTGATTCTTTAAGGTCTCCCTGAAGATCTTACTACCATGTGCAGTAGCATTACATTGTATAACTTTGTCTACTTCCTCCCTAATAGCACATCGGATTGGCCTAGCTTTATGAGAATATGGTTTAATATCAGTCATTTCAAACGAATGGATGTAATTTATGCACCTTCCCGGCTTTTCTGAAAACATTTCCTTATTATCCATTAAAATTTCCCATAATTCCTTCTTTTGTTTCTCATTCAGTCTACTAGCTTGATTCACCTTATTTTTCAACAAATGTTCTATTTCGACACAGTCATCCACCCTATCGTACTTAGTTACATTCTTATCGTTCAAGCCTAATGTGGGATTTCCTTGGGTTTCTCTTCGCCGTTATTAATACAAAATTGCTCATTTCCTCCGTATACTATATTTTCCTCATTAATTTCAGGGCAATTCTCTAACCTTACTTCCGCTAATTTCATAGCTCCAATGTTTATAATTTCCACAAAGAATGTTTCTCCTTTTATTTCTTCCTCTATCGGATCCCTGGCAATTATTCCTGAACTACTGTCGTCCAACAATGGTACGACTATGGTGTCTTGTTCTGTTTCGAGTTTCAAAATCTATGATGGAGTTCCATGCATCTAGGCTATCACAACCTATTATTATGGCTGTTACAAGCCTAGGTACTACTAAAAATAACATCTCAATAATTTTCTTTCCGATTTCAATATTCATCATAGCCAAAAACCTTACACTTTATTTTCTTTTACCCACTGCTACTGAGCAATATATCCCATGTACTGGTAAAGACATAAATCTTAAACCACTGTTTATTAATTCTTCGTAAAAGTTTTGTGAACAAACGGTCGTGTTAGCGCCGGTATCTAATATTGCATGAAATTGTTTACCATTAATGCCAATATTTATCCTTTGTGGATCAGTTAAAATTTCGCTTTCTCCTGGCCTATCTCTTCCTTCCTTATGTTTCTCTATCATTAGTTGCCTTCCATTATTCCTACTTTGCGTGTACTTCTCATTATAGAAATTATTCCCAATCCTCACTGAAGGCGAAGTTGATTGGGTTTGGAGTTTTCCGACACTTTGATAATTGCTCCTGTCCCAATATCGCTATGCGAAGGTCCCGGTTTCATTTCATGACGGTAATTATTTCCCATTATTTGTCTAGTAGAGTTTATTGCGTCAACCCTATCTTCTTGAACTGGTGAATTCCTACCACTTCTAATTCTCGCATCCTGTCTTGGTGAACTTGGTCTATACCTATTTTCATAGTTACTGCTATAATTATCTCCAGAATATCATCTGTTTTTAGGATACCTTTCCCTTCTATCATCATTATATCTGTGAGCGTGAACATAATTTACTTGTGCGTTCCGTTCTCTTCGGTAGTTTTCACATCTTCCCCCATAATTGTGTTCAAAGTTATTTCTCCTTTTGTTATCGTAATTTTTTTTCGGAACAGGCCCATGTTATCTATCCCTCACTTCAAAATTTCTGTCATTTCCTGGATATGCCCCCTGCCCGAAAGACTTTTTAGGACTTCTTTCCTTTTGTGTGAAATTCCTATCCTTAATCACGTCATCTTGATTTCTCTTCCTCTCCAAAGCGATCAACAAATCTATCATGGCTGCTATTGTAACTGGTTTTGCAATAATTATATAGTTTTGTATTGTTTCCGGGAAGTGCACGGTTACTAGATTTATTAATTCACTTTCTCCCATCGGTGGATCTAGTATCTTAGATTTTCTTGCCACTACCATAAAGTAATTCATCATAGACTGGTCCTTACGGGAATCTTACTTGCCATTATTCAGTTCTAACCGTATATTTCCTTGCCTGCTTGCACCCCAATATCTATTCAGAAACAGCTATTTAAAAGCCCCGTAATGATTATCTAGCCCTACAGACAATTCCAGCCAATTGGAAGCATTACCTTTGAAACATTTCCGTGCTACGGTCATCTTGTATTCCTCTAGTATACCCTTAACATTGAAATATTCCTGCATGCTATTAATAAATACTTTCGGATTATCCGATTCCTCGTCTTCAAAAATCGGTGAGTAGTATAAGTCCCGGATGAGCCAATTGGCTTAACGATAATCCTGCCGCTAGGGGCGCTAGTGTCGCTAGTGTCGCTGCGTGCGACGGCGGCGGCGGTAAGTTTGAAAAGCGCCCTGAGAGGGAGGATTATCGTTATTGCAATTGGCTCATCCGGGACTGTTTTCTTTATTTATAATTTGAATACAGTACATTGGATAAAGATATGTATACATAGTTTTGATTAACATGATGTATTATTTGCTTAACATATGAATACATAGTTTGAGAATAACATAATGGATTATTTGATTACAGGAGATTAACATATGAATACAATAAATGGACAATATAAGAAATATTAGGAGAACAAAAAGCACATTAAAATTCATAGTTTGTTGAGGCACTAGGACACACAGATTTCGCGCACAACAATGATTTTAAAGTACGTGGTGCACTTTGAGTCCTCGTCATCGCTGCTGCTGCTATCGACGGTAAATTGGTGGATAGGTTTGGTGATGCAGGTGACGAGCAGGTGAGAGAAACTTTCGTTGACGAACTCGGTGAAGGTTGGTATATAGATGGGGATGGTAAATTCGTTGTAATGGCTGGTTGAGAAGCATCCTGTGGATGTGACTTTGTTGGTTAGAGCAGGAATGTTGCTGTTGCCGAGGTATATGATGCATAGTGCGTCTTGTTGATGCTGGTGCACTTTGGTAGGTACGCATTTGACGTGGACGGCGTGAGCCCCTTGGACGTCGAGTGTGATGGTGACAACTCTGCTGTTGCGGAAATATGAGTTGGAGATGCAGAGGATACGGATAGGTGAAGCTGCGTTGAGAATGAGTTGTAGGTTAAGATTGTTCCCCACGGGGACGGGATAGGTTTCGTCGGACATTATTTAGGGTTATATGGGGAGAACGTGACGATGTGACGTTTGAAACCGCTGCGTAGTTTTTCCTCGCCTGCGTATATGATGCAGAATGAGGTAGAGTTGAGTTTGTTGATGAGTTCTGGAGAGGCTTTTGCAAATCTTGTTGGTAGGAAAACTTCTGTGTCGTTGTCGAGTTTGGCGACGAGCTTTGTACCGTGAACGGTGTCGATTGTTTTGACGCCGACGACACGATATGGTACGTGCTGTTGAAGCGTAGATACGCTGAGAGTGTGGGCGCTGCTGGAAAGTTCTTCTACCTCTTTAAGGACGTCCTGTGACATTATGACGGCACAGATGGCAGTTTTTGATAAACGGGGGAGGACCGTCTATATGAGTGGTTTGATGAGGAAGGTTGTAGTGTTGTTTACACCTGCGATAAGGTGCGCAAACTACCTGTGCGTCTGTGGGAAGTTGGTTCCACACAAGGTCGACGTCGCTTGGAGGATAACGTTCGAAGATGTATATGCCGTTCTACAGCAGCACTTGGCGTTCCCTGGGCAGTAGCAGGTGGATTCTTCGTCCATTATCGAGATACCGAAAGAGCACGATGAAGCAGTTCATGTGGTGTTTCTAGCGGAGTACCTTCGAAGGAATTGTTGAATTTGCTTGTTGAGATGATCGAGGTCTTCGTAGAAACCGAGTTGACACTGCGTGCACAGGCGGGTGAGACGGTGCTTAAGTTCGCAGCTGCACGTTTGGTGAAAGCAAAACGAGCAGTGGAAGTCTTTACACGACGGTCCTGGCATTCCCCACGGCTGGCTAGCACCGAATGAAGGGGAAAAGAATGCGCGTGCATAAATATAACCCAACTGCCGGAAGCAGGAAATCACTGGTGGGGGAAAAGTTCGTTGGAGATTTACCACATCAGGGGAAGCACTGGTGGGGGAAAAGTTCGTTGGAGAAACACCACATCAGGGGGAAGCAGTGGTGGGGGAAACGTTCGTTGGAGGTTGACTACATACGCCGGAAGCGCTTAGCGATTATTGCACAACATCCGCAGGAAAAACACTGTGTCCGTTGATTTAACGGTTTTCGTCTTGGAGGAGAACTCTGTTTTGAACGGTGCTGAACATGCAAACGACCACATCAGGGGGATGCACTGGTGGGGGAAAAGTTGGTTGGAGAATTACCACATCAGGTGAAGCACTGGTGGGGAAACGTTCGTTGGAGGTTCACTACATCCGCTGGAAGCGCTTAGCGATTATTGCACAACATCCGCAGGAAAAACACTGTGTCCGTTGATTTAACGGTTTTCGACTTGGAGGAGAACTCTGTTTTGAACGGTGCTGAACATGCAAACGCCGTGAATGTGATCGGGTATGATATAGGATGCTTCGCGACCCAAATGCGCCGCTAAGCACGTGCCGTAGCACATGGGGTTTTCGTTTAACATTTGCTGCATTTTGTCTGTGGAAATGTATTGCTGTTCGTAGAAAACGATGTATAAACCTCTTGCGGGCACAAATTGGAACCACTGATGTTGTACGTCTTCTTTATCTGCTTTGAACTGGATATCGTTGAAGCACATGTTAGATAGCACAAAATGAATTTTGGTTTCGCAGCTGTGAACTCTGGCGGAGACGGATTTACCGTCGTAGGTGCTGTCGACGAAGCGAAGTGCATAAGGTGTATTTTTATAGGGGTGACCGTCCACCTCGTAGTTTTTAAACATCTTACTGTCATGGTAGTACACCGACAGGTAATTTCTGTAACCCATGATGCGGGAGCGAAGGGCGCGAGATGTTTGGGTGAGGTGCGGTTGGAACGCTGGTAGAAATACATGCGCACTAAGGACTATTTTGTGAGATGCGCAGTGCGAAATGGGTGTTGAGGAAATGATGAACCTCGAGGAATGTTCTAAAGTTGGCGCACCGTATGTACTTGGTGAACTGCGTGAAATTCATGTTATGTAAGGGAACGTTGGAGGCATGGTTGTGAAGCATGTACTTGTGGTATGCCATGATTTGATTTTGCACGTCCGTCTCTTCCTTCTTTTTGTGACACATGATGTCGGTAATGATGCGCTGCAGGGTATGCAACACGTGTCATTCTTGTTGGTTGAGCGTAACGGATGCGCCTTGCGGTTCTTTGAAAACGAGCTTTAGCTTTCCGAACACAAACTTAAACACGATGGTGACGCTGTCGCTGAACTGAAATTGCTGTAGACGTCCCTGTGGATCATTCAAGCGTTTGTGAATGATGGGGATGGCTTCGACGAGTTTGTGCCACTGCAAGGAACTCATGACGACTGCGTTGTGCTGTCCACATTTGGCAATGGTGACGACGAGATGGTGCGGCGGCTGGGGGGAGAATCCCACACTGACGAATTTAGTTTGTTGCGGGATGAGGAAGTAGATATCCGCCAGAGGAACCACAACTGCACTGTGTTGGAACTGTGCTGGGGGAGCAGGGCTGTCGGGATGCTGTTGGAGGTCGAAGATGGGTAGTTTCCTTTTTTCCCCGGGTTTTGAGGTGGTCGGGGTTTGACATCCGGTTATACTGGAACACACAAAACAATAATAATAATGTGAGGGATAGAGAGATAAACGGGATAGAAAAAAGCAAGCTAATACATAGGTGCGGACCTACCTGGTCGGCGTGCTGCATGGCAGCATGACTGTATCCGCGTGCTGCATGGTACACTCTGAATGAGGCGAGCGGCACCGTGACGTTGCTTTTTATATGAGCAGGAGCGTCTTCTGAAAGCACGTGCAAGACGATGGATTAGCTTAGATGTGCTGAATAGTGACACAAACACACACACACACACACACACGTACTCACCTTCAAGAGTTGACAAGTTTGCTGAGCGTCAGAGCACTTTGCGCGGCATGCGTCTTTGAACGTTTTGCGAATGACGACATCATTATGCGCGTGATTGCTGACGTGAAATTTTGAGAAGAATGTATGCTTAGGTAAGCCGGAGCAGCGGTGGGCGAGGTAGGCGATGACGTAATGACCGCAAGTGGTGCTGTCGAAACCTTGCAGCCTTCTGGCGCTGGTGGACCAACGCGTCCCGCAGACCGAATTTAAGAACCGGAGAAAATGGGGCGAAAGCGGTCCTATGCCGTAACTGTCAAAATATTCTGCATGCGAGTTTTTGTCCACAAAGATGCAAACCCAGTGTTGCCCGGATTTGGTGCTGGGGTCGGTGTTAGCCACTAGCGCCAAGGGAGGCGTTCGAATGCCGTGAAGTACGGGTAGTTTATCGCAGGGGTAGACGCCTAAAAGTGAGAGCGCGTAGAGGGGCATGTCGATAGAAACTGTTGAATTTGAAAGGTGTTCATGATACCAAAATGGATCGGTTGGCGTCGATTTCGACCGTGCGATGTATTTCCGCTAGCAGCAGAAGTATGACCGGTTCTGTCAATTTATCGGCAAAACCGATGCTTATAGAGACGGTTCCGTGGCGCTGACCCGAGATGTGAGACTCGTTAGCGCTCATGTCTGCAGTGAGATCGAAAACAATTATCGTATACCCTTGCGGGTAGGTTTCTCTGGAGATGGAGTGTCCCTCGTCCTTGAAATGAATGCCTAAGCCGTCCTGCAGGGTTTGAAAGCATTGCAAATAGTGTCCCTTTGTAAAGTCGGGTTGCAGAGGTTGGGAGGGAACGGAATGCCCGTTCACGTATAGCTGAAAGAAGTTCATTTTAAAATGTTTCAAGTTGTACGGATTTGAGTTAAAATGGCCGGAATAGGCCTTGTCGGTGACCATGGCTACTACCACTCTCCTTGGAACTTGCCCTACGCACACGTCGCTAAACGTCATTGCCCTGGACTCCTTGGGGATGCTGAGAGCGTGAAAGCTGACGTCTTTGAGATGGTACTATGCGTTGCCCTTTGCGAGCACGGCCTGGTGCGCGAGCTTTATGGTCGGCGAGGGCCGCACCGATTTTAAGCGCAGCGTGGCAGACACGATGTCGGCGTACCCCTTAAAGGTATCTACGTCGGAAAACAGATAAAACTGGGGAGAGGCGGGAGTGAGCTTGACGGTCATGCTAACGTTGTTCAAAAGCAGCTTCTCCTGTCTAAAAAGAGCGTTGGACAGAGGACCGATGAGCTGTACGACGTTGCTCCCTTTGGTAAACCCCTGACGCCACTGAAAACCCGTATTGGCGATAAAAGTGTCCATGATGCCTGCCGTGTCCTTTCTCCAGAGGGTAGATTCTAGTTTGGTGTTCATGGCATCTTCGGAGTAATTGAGAAGCGTCTCGAGGTAGGTTCTATAGGGGTAACCGGCTTGCGGCATGGAGACGATGACGTTATTGAGGGTTACCTCCATCTGTTGAAACAGGGAATTTAAGGCGTTGTTGACCAGAGTGGCGTTAGCGTCAGCGTTTAAGGCCTCTCCTTTGTCATCTACAATGCGCACCATGAGTTCGAGTACGACGTAGGTCAAGTCTAGGTAATCGTCCGCATTTCCGGAATAATGAAAGGTGATGGGGGCATTTTTCTCTAAAGTGTTTTGAGGGTTTAAGTATAGGAACCGTGACTCCTCGATGCTCATCTGAACCGGTACCTCTGTAAAGAGGTCCAGTTCGGAACTCATGTGGACGGCCGCGTCTGCCATTACGAAAATACGTCTTGCACCTTACGCCTACCGCGTTTCAGCTTGGACTGCTTGCTCTTTTTGGATTTGCTCGGTTTTATTCTCTTGAGGCGCCTGGCGCCGGAACCGAGCATGGCATCGAGCTTTTCGTCGGCTTTTCGCTTTAAATTGTATCCGGACTCCTTGAACCTCCGTTGGAGCGCTTGCTTTGGCGCTGCTCCCGCCACAGTCACATCGGATAGAACGTGAGCGCCCGCCTTTAAGGCCTCCTTTCCGACTGCTTTTGCTCCGCTCTTTAACAACGGTAGCAACCTTCTGAAGAGTCCTCCGAGGGCTGAAAAGAGACCGCTGCCTCTTTGTTAGCGCTTGCCCCTGTAGAGAGTGAAATCGCGATGGTGGAACGCGCCGCCGGTCTGATTGAGGTAGTACCGCGTTACGGTGTGCACGTCCATTACGCCTGTTTCGGACGAAAAGCGAGAACTATAGTAGAGGAAAATCCGTCGGCGAATGGCAAGAGATCGCCGTAACCGTTCCTTAAATCTATGTTGACCGTCTTGAAGTCTTGCTGAATCAAGGGTAACCAATTTTGGGGAAAAAACGTCTTTTCGTCGCTCATGTAAGTGTTGTTGCATCTTTCGTATTCCACGGCCGCGCTCTCTATGACTTGGGCGAAGGTGTCGCCCACGACTTGCGGGGACACTAGATTACAATAGATGAACATTTCGTAAGGAAACCCCATATAAGGATCTACGGGGTGTTTAGCAGCTTTTTCGAGAATGACGTTGACGTAGGGCTCGAAACCCAACATTTTTGCCATAGCGGCCGTTAAGAGCAAACGTGGATGCGGTGTAGAGGTCCCGGGGGGTCCTCCGATTTTGAAACGTCTCTTTTGGGTCTGACGGAACGAGCCGCCGCGGGTTTCTGCTGCCCCGAAGCCCGGGGCTTCGGTTTCGGTTTCGGCTTGGGTCTCTGGTGGGGCGCATCGTTGAGAGCTTCGTATTCGCCGACCGCGTACGGTACGACCGTGCGCGCGACATTTTCCACAAACCCGTCGAACGGAATGTCGGGTAGTGGTTCGGGATGGGCGACGGCGGCATTCACGCCCACCGTCTGCTTGCGCTCGTCGAAGAGGAAGAAGTTTTCCACGTGCAAGTGTTCGAGTAGAACGGCGTTGACGAGGTTCACCAAGTCTTTGGGATTGTGCACGATGCCTTGCGGCATTTGCAAACTGAATTTGGAATGCGTGGGGAGGAGCGCCATGGTGTACTTGGTGCCCGCCAGACGGGCATCGTCTGGCGAAAGGTTATAAAATTTCACCGGATACCTGACCTTTTGCAGGGCGACCTCCCATTCTCCCTGCAGAACGATTCTCTCGGGCAACATGTTAGAAAATCTGGCCGTGGTGTTGTCGGTAAAGTGTTCCATGGAAGCGTTGCTCACGAGAGTGATGGAGAAGGGCTTGGTCTTAATCATGTCGAATCGATGGTCGAAGCCAGAACCCACGAGTTAAACTTTGCCGGATACCCCTTCCACTTTACCAAGACCTGCTTGTGGCGCCCTCGGCCCTTGGTCTGTAAAACGCGTTCGATCTTAAACGTCCGAGGTAGCGTGACCTTTTGTAGCTCCTCGGTGTAAAATGTGCCGTCTATGGCTTCTCCGGCCAGATCCTTCAACTTATATACCACCGGCCGACCACGAACCACCTCGGCTATCCGAAATATTTCGTCCGTCCAATTCTGCTCGTAGCCCTTGTCGAATTTCATTTTTTCTTTAGAGATGCGCACGTGATCGCCGACGGAAAATGTGGGTTTCCCTGCGCGAGGTAGGGTCCTATTTCCGTAGAGATTGCGGTACACTCGTAAAATGTTAGATTCGTTCACGTCCTTCGGAGCCATTTTTATGGACCTGTGATGCGAGCTATTGTACGACTCGAGTAAGGCCGGAAGGACTTCCAGGTATCTGTAACTGTTTTTGTATGTGAAATACCTCCAGATCTTGGTTTTTAAGGTGCGGTTGAAGCGCTCCACGACGCTGGCTTTAACGTTATTTTTGGTTGTGTAATGTTTCACGTCGTGTTTCTCTAGAAAGTCGCGAAAAGTCTTGTTGGTAAACTCGGTTCCCTTGTCCGTTTGGAGGACCCTGGGGACGCGTTGGGAGAATATGGAGCGAAACGCTTGCGCAACCTCGGTACCCAGCTTCGATTTCAGGGGTACGGCCCAAGCATATTTGGAAAATACGTCGATAACGGTCAGAATGTACACGTAAGGTTTGTTATGTTCCCTCACGCTGTTCATGACGTTTAGATCGGCCTCCCAAAGATCGTCCATATTCGTCACGTGATAACATCTGGTGGGGAACCGCTTTCTGACCGGTTTGTGCAGAGTGTAGCTGTCCTGGGTTTGAAGGAAGGACTCGATGTTCGCCTTAGACGCACCCGTGGCCTTTCGAAGGGGCTTGACCGTACCCAAACCGGTATAGTGTTCCGGTTTGGCATAGTATCGCCTTAGCGCCTTCCATTCCTTCATGCTTTACTTGTACAGGGGTTGCCAGACGCGTTTGCGAAAATGGTACGACGCGGAAGGCGATTTCGATTTCTTTTTCGGAGTGGCAGGGTTTGCCCTCTTCTTTTTGCGAGGCGAGAGGAGGTTGACCTTTATGGTTCGGGGTTCGACCTCCTGCTTCACCGGCACGCGTTCGTGCACGTCTTCGTAATCGTCGTCGCCGAGGAAGGGCTTTCTGACTTGTGCCACGAGATCGAGGTAGTTGTCAAATTTATGTTTTACGAGCCGCCACTTTTCGTCGGCAGAGAGCTTTTGAGCTCTGCAGGTTCTGAATTTCTTTAGCCAATCTGGATATGGTGCGGTCTATAGCGTGAAGCTTATCGACGGTCTTTGGGGTCGGTGCAACGCGGATCTGCTTGCCGTACTTCATCCGGTTAATTTCGACACTAGCGCGCCGCCAAGCGAAGCCAAGACGGGTAGGAGAAATGCCGGCAAAAAACCTCCTTTTTGAACCAAGATGCTCTTCTTCTTCTTCTTCTTCTTCAGAGGAACCCGTTTATCCGTCAACTTCCTCCAAGAAGCCTTGTGCTTCTTTAGGCGACCCAAGCACTTTGCGGGAAGTTGCACGTGACCTCTGCACACGTTGAGCATGCATTCGCTAATGGCCTTGATCAGATCGCCATCGGCATTTTTTAACAACTTTTTGCGCAGAGGGGCCTTCGCCTTGGCCAGAGCCGTCAAATTACCGTGCTGTCTCGCTATGCGAGGACTGGTCAGCGTCGCAAGCCTTAACCTACCTCTAGCCATGCTTGCGCGATAATGACGTTCGCTCCGAAAGCGGTACTTTTTATTTAGACTCAATGGCCTCAGTTGGGTAAGACTCTGCCGGGATAATATAGAACGAAACGAACCCGAGTCCCTCTTGGCGGTCTCAGTTGGGTACGAAATAAGAGAGGTTTTTCCCCGGCAGCACGCCGGTTCGATACCTGTATCGGGCGGGCGTGTACTGAGTGCAGTCCAACACAAGATACCCGTGAGGGCGTTCGGTGGCCTTCTCGAAGGCCTCCAAGAGAAACCTAGAGTTCCTGGGTTCGATCTGCTGGCACAGTCTCTCGATCTGCATCTTGTCCCGGTTGTTCTTGAAGACCACGACGTAGTTTGCATTCAGAGAGAATTTGCGATATTTCTGACCCTGCGGAAACACGTTCTGCAGGATGTAGACGATGCCGAAGCGCTTGTGATGGGAGTCTCTGGTGAAAAAATTGGACACGTCCTTCCCGCCACCCTCCAGCATCAGATCGTCGAGGACGACCAGGTCGTTCTCGCCCACCGAAGCAAGTTCGGGCATGCCCGCGTGGGTCTCGCAACGCAGAGCCGAGGGTCCGAGTCTCGGCGAATACTCCGGAGGGTGGCACCACAGCACCCTCCTGGGGCCCACGTCGAATATCCGGTGCGCGTGGCGTAACAGGTTTTTCACGAAGGTCGACTTGCCGCAGCGCGACGGCCCCGCCAAGAGCATCGTGCTGGGAAACTCGAATCGCCCCAGGTCTCGGGGACCGGGCATCGTCTCCTCAGGGGCGCCCGGTTCGAAATGACTTTGGTGCGGCTGTAGACGTCTCATTTATGCGTTCCTCTTGAACCCGTAGGGATAGGAATCGTGATCGCCGGCGAGTACGCGCTTGTTGACCACCATTCTAAACGTCTTCGAGCTGGGTTCGGTGACGACCGTCCAAGATGGTTTCCGCGAAATCTGCGTGCCCGCCAGCTTCACCGCACGGTCGTTGTCCCTCAGCACCACGTCGCGAATCACCTCCGCGTTCACCAGCTCAACGTTGCCCGAATTG
Organism: Deroplatys truncata; assembly: GCA_030765065.1. Lineage (NCBI taxonomy): Eukaryota > Metazoa > Arthropoda > Insecta > Mantodea > Mantidae > Deroplatys > Deroplatys truncata. The sequence goes on from CM060980.1 coordinate 88,611,528, forward strand.
AGCGTGATCCCCTTCACCTTGCACACCGAGAAGGTCTTGCCCGTCTCGGGGCAAACGATCTCCATGCAGTAGCTCTTGGGCCCCGCGGAGGCGAACCGGGCGATGTAAGAGCCCCGCCCGTACTTCTCCAGCTCGTCCGTCATGTCCCCCAGGAGGCGTCCAACGGACGGCGTCCAGTCACCCGGAGCGGCGGCGACGACGACGGAATCGGTGTCGAAGTAGCAGACCCGTTCTCCCAGCCTCTTGAGGTAGGAGTAGAGCACCAGGCGCGCGTGAGCCGTGGTGTAGGCCGCCAGGACGGCGTTGGCGGTGGGGTTGACCTTGCGGTGCTGCTCGCAGTACTTCCACACCGCGTACATGATCCGATCGGTGACGGGCACGTAGGTCTGCACTTCCACGCCAGGGTCGTTGAGCAGCTCCAGGAGGCGGTCGTACCGGTCCACCAGCTCGCACGTGGGGAGGTTTTCCCTCTGCCCCAGTTTGCCCCAGAAGCTGTTGAGCATCAGCTTGGCCAGCTCCCGCCTGCCGGGGTTGGTGGCGACGGCCTGGGGATCCAGGGCTACGCCTTCGTGTTCGAAGAATTGCTCCACGTACTGCTGCTTTGCGGCAGGGTCGTCGCAATCCGAGGGCCAGCCGGAGGCTTCGGTCTTGATCTTCAGGAACTGATTCACGTAGTCCTCGAAGAGACCCTTGGCTCCGGTGGTCGGTTCGTGCTGCATTACGTCGTACTCCCAGATCTCGTGGACCCGGAGGAGGCGGTACCCCTCCTCCAGGGCGACCTTCATCTCGTCGACCACCCAGGTACCCGACAACGCCCTCTCGCGCTCGCTGTGGTGGCACTCGTCTTGGCTCTCCGCCTCCGCACAAGCGCGGCATAGCGGGAACATCAGCTTGCCGCCGATGCGCGCCGGTAGCACCGGGTGGTACAGGTGTTGCGGCGGTAGAACCTCGCACTTCACCAACCCGCCCCCCCCACGTCTTCCAAGCGCGGGAATCGATCCACGTGGATCTTGGGATGGCCCGCGGGGTAGGGCTTCGTCTTGTTCACGTACGGGTACAGGCTGCATACGTTGTAGTAGTAGATCTTGCTATCCCCCTTCGCCTCGCAGTACGTCTTGGTGCAGTTGGTGCGACCTCCGTAGAAGGCGTCTCTGGGGTTCAGGGGTTCCGGTACCGCAAAGTCCCTTGCGTGGCGCGCGAGGTCCTGGTTGGCCTCCATCGCGGCGTTGAACTCGCACTCCCACATTTCCACCACGGCGTAGCCGGCGGCCTTGATCTCGGCCGTGACCTTCTCGGTGCTCTCTAACCTGGAGGTCATGGTTTCGTGTCCCGAGTTGTATATCGCCGCATGGCGATTGTGAAAGCACCGCCTGCAGCCGTGGTAAAAGCAGCCGTGGAAGAAGTACGCGGTTTTTTCGGCCTCTCTGTACCCGTCCACCTTGTGCCCCGCGATTTTGACTTCGCGTTCTCGCATGGCGTGCTGGATGACGATGCCGTTTTGCATCTCTAGCCAAGTTAGCCATATGCATGCGGCGCGAGACTGCCGGTCCGCTAGTCGATACCCGCCCGCTGGCAAGAGGGCAATTTTTTTAAGCGGCATGAAGCGCTTTCTATACACGCACATGCACGCCTGCGCGATGGTGACGCATTCTCTGAACGGGTCTATTCCGTTCTCGTCCAAGAATTCCCTTCTGAATTTGGAAACTCCCTGACTGAGTAGAAATACGTCCATCTTGCAATACGCCACCATTTCCGCCCTCATGTCGAAGACGTACCCGGAGGACGCCTTTTCTTCGTGCCACTGCTCGAAGGCTTTCCGACCCTCCGCCGACATGCCCTCCGGACAGTAATGCCTTTTGTCGGGAATCGAACCCACGTACTGCTCGTTTTCCTTCGTGTTAAACAGGTACGGGAAATAACCTTTGCATTCCTTCAATCCGAAGGTCTTGGAAAAGCGGGAGAGTGGCATGGGTATGAAGTTGAGCGAGTCTAGAAATGTGACGTCACCGTACCTCATCCTGTAGATCTTGCTCCCGTTCATGATGTGCTCCGGCGCCCAGTCTAAGTGCGCCACCATGTACTTTAATAAAAACTGCTCGTCGTAAGCTCTGAGGTTATGCGCCACGACGTAGACGTCCCAGGCTTCGAACCTCGCCTGCGCGATGTGCTCGAAAAGCTGCTTCACGGGTTCGTCCATGAACACCCATTCTTTGCAACCGCATTCGGTGCAGTATGCCGTCTTGTGGCGTTCGTCGATGCAGTGCGGGCAGGCTTGGTACAACACGCACAAGTTAGGTACATGCTCGTATGTGTCCTTTTTGCCGGTATATGGAATGTTTTGCGTGCATTCAAAGTCGATAAACATAAACACGTACCGCTTTCTTTTGCTCTTTGCGGCATACGGCTGCATATAGCACATGTGGCTAGAATTCACGTGTGTCTTGCAATGATAGCAGTACTTTTCCGCGCACTCGTGCGCGGTTTTTCTGTGCCTCGCATTCACGAGTTTATTGCAAGACGTGCACCCCTTTTCTATATCGCACACCGACAGCGCCTTTGGGTAAAAAACGCCTTTCTTTGCGTGGTTTGCAAAGCATGTCGGTCCCTTAAAATCTCTGTTGCACCCGGCGCAGCGTATGTAGGCGTCAAATCGCGCGTCGCACTGCTGATGGCATTTAGCACACCTGGCGTCGCACCTGTGAAATTCTTTTTTGTGTGCCGAGGGATGATGACACCGGCGGCAATACCATTTGCATTTAAAGCACTTGTGAAGGTTCGCGATGGCCTTAAAGTGCCCGGCGTGGAGCATGACGTCGATGTATTTATCGCATTTCTTATCCGACGCGTACAGCACGTGCTTCCCCGTATGATCGCCAAACACCGTCACAGCGTAGCCCTTTAACGCAGCGTCAAAGCGTCTGACGTCATTTATCGTGCAGCTGTCGTGGCCTTGACCGATGCTCGCACACAAGGCTACGGCCTTCGATTTTTGCAGATAGTCGGAGCGCGTCATCGTTCTATAGTTGACGTCGCGATCCACTTTGGCTTTAACTACAACAATGGCTCTTGCTAAACACAAGTTGTCTTTGTTGGCTATTTCGACAATGCCTTTATTGTCCCTACAGGCATCGCAAGGTTGGTGGCACGAACCCGAGACCTCCTTGGTCCACACAAACGTCACATGAAGAGGCCCGCTTAGCAAGAATTGTTGGTTACTTTGCATTACTTTTTCGATGCTTCCAACAATGACATCCGCATTCAATTGCTCTACACGCCTCACGCTCATGTTGAAGGCTTTGGACGTCTCCTTTTCGTCTGTTATGGATATGCCTAAATATACGGGTTCGTTTTCTAACAGGTTCTCTTTCGCAAAGTTTAGAATATCGTTAAACAAATGCGATACCCATTGCTCCGGGTTAACATCTCTGGGGACCGGGTTTACGGTAATTTGAGACTCTGTAAAGCCGGAAAAAAGCTTTGGCAGCCTTCTCTGCTTGTGTCCTATAATTTCGAACGTAGGCTGCAAGGTGCCATCGCGACTTCCCCCGGGTTGCGGCTCCATCTTATCGTCCGAATGCACCGATCGCTCTTTCCCTGCAAAGTGCTGCTGCTATTTTGTTTTTATTTTAAACTATTTTTCGTCAAATAGAACGATTTTGTAGAAAAACCCACTATCGCTCCCGTTTCTCACTACGGCCGTTTGCTCTTGGCACCGGGTTTTTATAAGCTCGCTTATCGCAACCGCAATTACAACATGCGCGTCGAGTTAAATGCCTCATTTCGCCACAAAATTGTCAAGTTGTAAAAACGCAGTCATCCTGTCACGATCCGCCACTGCGCGATCGCTACCATAGGCAATAAAGCTGCATTTTATCGCTGACGAACATCCGTTTCTCACGCTCAATTTTCACTTACATCAGCACACGGTCTTTGCGCGCAGTGCTGTGCGTGAGAATGACTGAAGCGAGCAGCGTTGTAACGCTTGCACACCCATTAGTGCAATATTTAAAACTATGAGTGTCGTGTGTAGTGTTTTTGTGTTGTGCCGTGCATACGTGTTATGTAAAATGTAAGAATTAAATAGAATCAGCAGATACTTCCTTTCTAAGGAGTAACACCAACTGTTGAATAAAAATTCTCAAGTGTTACGTTCGTATGACCTCTACCCTCTATCTCTTATAGGTGAGTACGAAAGTTTATTTTTATGTCCACTTAATTTTAATCCAGATAAACTTTTCGGGAAATGGTTGCATTGCACATCCGTTATACATCCAAAGGGACGCTATACACTGGCCTTAAAATTCTAAATTCTTTCCATCAACATGGCGAGCAAGAACTGAAAAGCGACATGCCTTTAAAAAAAGAATGGCTAAGCATTGTACAATTCGAACCATTTATAACAGATATCTCGGAAATGGCTGACGTCACAAAAACGTTATTTCAAATAAATTGTGTGTGTTTTTAAAGAGATCTAAATTTTTTGTATTGTATGTTTTTCTCAAACCTTAGCAGTTATACAAGATCATAGAAAATTTCTTCCGAATCAAGAGGACTTCACAGGCTATTTCCACAAAATTTAAGATATACATTTTATTTTTCACATAAATGTCTTTAATATATGGTGTTGTAATTAAAATCGTCAGAGACAGTTTTAGAAAATAAAACATTTCCGAAAATAGTTCATGTAAAGGGTAGTTTGGGGTGGAGGGACTTTCTTGAAAATCTCTGTGTCGTATCTTTGGAAGGTACTCAACCTAAATACCAAGTTTAGTATTTATCCGACTTTTCATTTTTGAGTTATGCTGCTCTGACACATACACACAGAATTTTCTAAAAATGTTTTTTATTCAGGGGACCTCAAAACAAGTATTTAGTTTTCCAGTGAAATCTCAATATTGAATATTTGGATGCAATGCATACCTCCTCTACCCACTATTTTACGTGGTAGGGAGAGTAGAAATACCAACTTCTTCAGCAACAGGTCCACAGTTGTCCAGCTTGACAATATAAAAGGTTTTAGAACGAATAGCAAATTACTAAAAGCCCCTAAATCAATATTATTACATGCAGTTGTGAAAAATATTACAGCTATGATTAATAAATTCTGGGATTACGGGAAATTTGTTAATATTGGTTTAAACGTATATAGTTGCAAGAAAAGTGAGTATAGCTAGCTCGAAACTTAGCGTTGTTGTCACAAATAAAGGTTATAGAGAAAACTCTGATTTTCATAAAAGTAAGATTAAAACTACTTGCTTAAGGTAAAATGCTTGTCTCATATTAAGAATATTCTCAGATATGCGGAGAATGGCGCGAAAGTTGAGTCTGACGCCTTGTTATTTTTATTCCGTTTTTTCTTCAAGTGGGTTTCTCTATTGTTACATTTGTATAGTCACTGTAACTATTTTTACTTTCTCTACCACGTACATAGCCGGGATTTCACCAGAAATACATCTATAGATTTGTAAATTTCAACTTATTACATAATTGGCTTGTATTGTGCATGATGTTTCATTTAAATACCCACAAACTGGGTCTGTGATTATTACTTATTGTTTTTATGTGTTTCCGTGGGTGAATAATAATTAGTTTGTTGGTATCGTTATCACAGTACTGTTTCACTTGTGAAATTCCGTTCTCTTTGTATGAAAATGAAAAAAGAAAAGATAAAAGAATGACGAGTTTTAGTGAGAAAGGTCTAAAGCTTTTAAACATTAAAATCAACATGGAAACTTTGTAAATAGACAACGCCACAAAGTAATAATAATAATAATAATAATAATAATAATAATAATAATAATAATAATAATAAATTGTGTGCTTTAACGTTCTTGTACAGTTCTTGTACAGTGAGGCTTCGTTTCCTACGGTTTAACAGTTGTACAAAAGACATTCACAATGAGACTACTTCACAGCTATTCCCAGAAAATTGAAGTTATACATTTTATTTGTCATGCAGATATCTTAAACATACCGTACCGTAATCAAAAGGGTTAGAGCCATTTTTAAGACAATAAAAATAACGAACTTTCTTCCACTAAACGGGTAGCTTGCGGTGTGGGAATTTTCTTGAAAATCTACGGTTTGTTAAATTTTTTTATACGCTACTATTTTAGTGTGTGTGTGTGTGTGCGAGTATGTGCCTAGTATCCGTGCGCCACAAGCCAAAACGACGCCATTATAGAAAAACTTTATCATTTGCCTACCGGACAGGCACAACCGCGAAAAACCTGAAAAAAGCTCTAAGAGTATTCTAACGCTTACCGATCTGGAAAACCCATGAAAACAAGATAGTACACTTTTTTGCCGCTTTCGACCGGCAATGAGAACCCTGCTCCTACGTACGCTAGCGACCAGGTTTTTGGTATATTTAAATTACGTCTGTGCAAAGGGCGTCTGTACCGCTTTAAAAAACCTAGGTATATCAGTGCGTAGTGATGTTGGTTGATCTTATAGCTGGTTAAGCATTTTTCAAAAACAGTTTGCTACACGCTACTATTAAATGTGTGTGTGTGCAAGTATGTGCCTAGTATCCGTGCGCCGACAAGGTAAAACTTCATCATTTGCCTACCGGGCAGGGACAACCACTAAAAAACCTGAGAAAACCTCGAAAATTAGAAACGGCTTCGTCAACCACTACAGAAAACGCCTACCAACCAGGGAAAACCTATGAAAAAGCAGAAAGAGCTTGCATTCGTTTACCAACCGCAGAAAACCCCCAAAAAACTAGTTATTTTTTAAAAAAAACGAAAAAACAAAAAGAAAAAAAGAAAAAAAGGAAAAGACGAATAATATAAGTATGGCAACTGCAACGGGTGTGTGTGTGCGAGTATGTGCCTAGTATCCGTGCGCCGACAAGGTAAAACTTCATCATTTGCCTACCGGCAGGGACAACCACTAAAAAACCTGAGAAAACCTCGAAAATTAGAAACGGCTTCGTCAACCACTACAGAAAACGCCTACCAACCAGGGAAAACCTATGAAAAAGCAGAAAGAGCTTGCATTCGTTTACCAACCGCAGAAAACCCCCAAAAAACTAGTTATTTTTTAAAAAAAAAAGGAAAAGACTAATAATATAAGTACGGCAACTGCAACGGGTGTGTGTGTGTGCGAGTATGCGCCTACTATCCGTGCGCCGACAAGGTAAAACTTCATCATTTGCCTACCGGCAGGGACAACCACTAAAAAACCTGAGAAAACCTCGAAAATTAGAAACGGCTTCGTCAACCACTACAGAAAACGCCTACCAAACCGGGGAAAACCTATGAAAAAGCAGAAAGAGCTTGCATTCGTTTACCAACCGCAGAAAACCCCCAAAAAACTAGTTATTTTTTAAAAAAAAAGAAAAAAGGAAAAGACGAATAATATAAGTATGGCAACTGCAACGGGTGTGTGTGTGTGTGTGTGTGTGCGAGTATGTGCCTAGTATCCGTGCGCCGACAAGGTAAAACTTCATCATTTGCCTACCGGCAGGGACAACCACTAAAAAACCTGAGAAAATCTCGAAAATTAGAAACGGCTTCGTCAAACACTACAGAAAACGCCTACCAACCAGGGAAAACCTATGAAAAAGCAGAAAGAGCTTGCATTCGTTTACCAACCGCAGAAAACCCCCAAAAAACTAGTTATTTTTTAAAAAAAAAGAAAAAAAGGAAAAGACGAATAATATAAGTATGGCAACTGCAACGTGTGTGTGTGTGTGTGTGTGCCTATTTAATTTTTATTTTCTTTTACACTGCACACATTTGTGTTACAATATATATGCATTTTCAATTTTGGGAAAACCTATGAAAAAGCAGAAACAGCTTGCATTCGTCTACCAACCAGAGAAAACCCCGAAACACTAGTTATTTAAAATTGCTGATGAGTTCTGGATAGGCTTTTGCAAATGTTGTTGGTAGCAAAACTTACCTTTACCATCACCTCCAACATACCCCACTCCCACACCTTTTTTCTTTCCACCAATCATAATCTCTCTTATTCTTACCAATAAACAACTTTCATTTGTTCCTTTCCACCAATAACATCACTTCTTATTCCCACCAATCACAACTTCACACGTCACTTTCTGTTATACTTTTTATCCCTCGTTCGCCATCTTTCCCCTCTTTCAGCCCCAACCTCCGCACAGACAACACCTCACCGCTCCTTAACCTCAACTTCATGCCTCCGCCATCTTATTTAGTTCCCATTTTTACCATCGCGCCTCTCATCTCCCAACCAGATTGCCGGCAAGAACAGATCTCGTTCATTCACACCTCGACGGTTGACTCGACAGCAGCTACTGTGAACACCTATGTCGTACACTTTTTTGACCGCTTTCGACCGGCTATGAGAACCCTGCTCCTACGTACGCTAGCGACCATCACGATGGTCCAGTACCAGGTTTTTGGTATAGTTAGATTACGCCTCTGCAAAGGGCGTCTGTACCGCTTTAAAAAACCTAGGTATATCAGTGCGTAGTGATGTTGGTTGATCTTAAAGCTGGTTAAGCATTTTCAAAAACAGTTTGCTTTTATTTTTTCGCGTCGCGTGAAGCTGCCGCGCTTTTGTTGACGAATCCACACCGGTAACAGGTAAGTACCACACGCCTAATTATTTTTCGGACCTGCTTGGCGTAGGAATATATCCTTTCGTGTTTTGGTACTGTAACCTCAAATCTCCTTACCCTCCTCTTGCGTCCGCCATCTTGTTTAGTTCTCACCGCATCTCCTTGTCGCAGACCCTCCGCCATTTTTAGTTCCCACTATTTTAACCTCAAAATCTGCTCTTCTAAGCTCTTGCTACCGCCATCTTATTTTAGTTCCCATTCTCACCACCGCGTCTCCTTGCCCCCACCTCTTGCGACCGCCATGTTCACCACTAACCTTCAAATTTCCTCGTCCTTAAACCTCTTGTACAACCATCTTGTTTAGTTCCCATTTTCGCCACCGCATCTCATATCGCCCCATCTCTCTATCCACTCAAGAAAACTACCATCCAACGTTCAAAAAATTGCTGATCAGTTCTCGACAGGCTTTTGCAAATCTTGTTGCTAGCAAAACTTACCTTTCCCATCACCTCCAACATACCCCACTCCCACACCTTTTTCTTTCCACCAATCATAATCTCTCTTATTCTTACCAATCAACAACTTTCATTTGTTCCTTTCCACCAATAACATCACTTCTTATTCCCACCAATCACAACTTCACACGTCACTTTCTGTTATACTTTTTATCCCTCGCTCCCCATCTTTTCCCTCTTTCAGTCCCGACCTCCGCACAGACAACACCTCGCCACCCCGCTCCTCTCCATCACGTGACCTCCATACTCTTTCATCTTCCTTCCTTCATCTTCCACCCAAATTAACGAACCAATCAAAACACTCCACGTCACTTCCTGTTTCTCCTTCACCTTTCCCTAATCCTCAATTCTTTTAACTCGTCCCGGATGAACCAATTGCAATAACGATAATCCTCCCGCTCAGGGCGCTTTTCAAACTTACCGCCGCCGCCGTCGCACGCAGCGACACTAGCGACACTGGCGCCCCTAGCGGCAGGATTATCGTTAAGCCAATTGGCTCATCCGGGACTTATACTACTTCGGTGGTGAAATTTCGCTGAGAACATGGTTAGGCCATTGAAAATGTGGACCGCCATTTCTAATTACATCTGTACTAGTACTGTTACTGGAGGTACTTGGACCTAAATTCAGCATCGGAAGGTCAGCTGACGCATTCTGCGCTGCATCGTTCCTTACTGTTGAACTCCTTACATTGCTACATGCTGAACTACCAATATTGTCTGATATGCACACTTTTTCTGACCCTTCCTTAAGTCTATCATTTATATCATCTATCCCTACAGCAAGTCTCCTACTTTCTCTTTCAGACCGTTCTAACCTGTTTCTCTATATTTCTAGTTCTTTGCTAGTAGCTTCCCTTTCTCTAACTAATTCCTGACTTAATTCTTCCCCCAATTTTCTGTTTTCTTTTCTACCTTTTCACTAATCTCTTGTCTTACAATTTTGACTTCTTCTCTAACCTATTCTTGATTTTCCCTAACCTCAATTCTCACATTTTCTATTTCATTTCTAGCCTCCTCCTGGAAATTTTCTAAGACTATCTGCTGATTCTCAATTTTCTTCCCAATTTCAGTTAAGTTGCTTGTTAAATCCTCCCTTAAACTTTGATTATTAGCCTTCATCTCATCCCTTAATTCTTTCTGACCCTTTTCTATTTTTCCTGTTAATTCTTTCTGACCCTGTATCATCTTTCCTGTTAATTCTTCTCTCAAGTTTTCTGTTATATCCCTTAATTCTTTCTGATCCTGTATCATCTTTCCTGTTAATTCTTTCTGACCCTGTATCATCTTTCCTGTTAAATCTTCTCTCAAGTTTTCTGTTACATCCCTTAATTCTTTCTGACCCTGTATCATTGACATAATTAACTTTAACATCTCGTTAGTTTCCGTACTTCCCTCTGGCTGTTCTACCTGTTTTTGTACATTCCTAACTTCTACTGCTTCTACTACCTCATTTACACTACTATTTACGTCCTGCACAGTTCTACTATCCCCGTCCTGGATTTCCATGTTTGTATCTGATTGATCCAACTTTTTACCGTTCCTTAACTGCATTGACCACTGGAACACATAAATAAATTTTCACTCAGTACCTTTATATCTGCTGCCTGCAACTGCTGCTTCGATGCTGCTCCTATTGTCCTCCACGTTGTCCCGGTCTCCTTGATTTCTCCGTCGTTCAGCTTCCGTTGTTCGGCCACACGTTGTTCGGCTTCTCCGTTGTTCAGCTTCCGCGTTATTCGAGCTCCGCGTAGGACGCCATATGACGCAGCCACGCTACGTCCTCCATCAATGAAGTACTACCTTTGCCTCACGATTGCTGCTTTTCTCCTCCTGGATGTTTTTTTTTATACTTTGCCCCGGCTGCTCGAGCATGAGATCTTAATCACTGGGTATGCGTGAGTGTATGTACATAGAAACACGAACGCTTTCTTGGAACACTTTTATTCACCATTAAAATAAGACTTAAGATTTGCCGATTCACTTTTAAATTCTTACGATGTTACTGTGTCTTTTCCAAGACCGAAGATTATCAATTACAGCTGAACGTTCGATCCTCTTGCAAGTTCACACCCAGAGAATATTGTTCCGCACCCCAAGAGGGCCCCAACGATAGTGCGTCCTCACCACACGAGCGTCCCGCGAGAATGTTCACACCACACGCGCGATACAAAAAAAAACCCCTCCTAACTTCCCCTCTCCCCCCTTAAACATTTCGTACCAAAAACTCAGTGGCATGAAGCTTCTAATGACCTTCACATCCTGGCCAGTGCAACTGCACCCATTAATTCCAAGAGAAACTGGCTTCAGATATTTTACCCTTTATACCTGGGACTGGTCCCTAATTAGCTAAACTGTGCCTGTCTGGCCTTTCTGTCGCTTTTAACAGTCAACAATTTTCCCAATGCTTCTCCTTTTAATACATGCACTGATTTTAAATATTTTATTATTTATTTTATTTCGTTATCCTTCCCAGATTATTATGATAATTATTGACTTTAAAATTTCGGCTTCAATGTTTACATCCAATAGGTTAGTAATTCTGGACAGGGTATAGATCATAGGAAGGGATATCGCAGGTAAACCCCCATCCCTAATACAGTGTTTTGAGTTTGCAGGCAGCGCTCAAAACTGGTTTTATGTGCCTTTCAGTGACCCTTGACCGCTGTTGTCCGCGTTCCTTTTTGTGGTATTGGTATTATATGAGTGTTGATAACTGCTTAAGAATTCCTTTGCCTGGTTATTGCAAATTGAAACGAAATTGGAATTTTTGGGATTTCCATAGTGTTGCAACTATTAAAATTAATTGGCAACAATTAGGCTTGGCAACAGGTGTTACCCAAAATTCTGCAAACAATCTATAGTGAAATACGTAATTTGCGGCCAAAAACAAGTTTCGTTTTGCAGAAACACAATTAATAGAAATAGACATATACCGCTATATCTTCAGGATTGCAGAACTTCTAATACTTTCTTTGAATTTCAAACTGTCGGGTCAAACCGAGAGGGTAGTAAATAATATAACCATGACTGTTATTCTAGGAAAAGCAAATGTTATATTCTTGCGTGAGGTGAGAAATAATCATAAATCTGACATATTCCTCTTCGGAGAGGAAAATGGTGATAGTAAGTGGTAGATTTAAGAAATAGAAATAACTTTCCATCTTTTTCAACCACTTTGCAGATTCTACATACAGGTTTCTTACTTTTCTTTTTAAAAGCTTTTCTATTCTTAAGTACATAATCGAGGTAAGAGCCGGAGTAGGTAGAGGGAGGGTTCTCCATAAACTGGGGCACAGCACCGCAAATAGGCCACAGTGGCCCTTTTTGCTTTCAACGTGACCCCTGGGAGAGAGGGATGAGGGGAGACACGAAAGGCGACTAGATCCGGACGACGATGTGCACTAGCATGGACGGGGTCCCTAACGATTCCAGATGGAGCACATCCTGGCACGGAATAGCACTACCTAATTCCCAACTGCACGGGGGTCCCTGTGGCAATGAAACAAGCTCCCAGGAGGAGGCCCTCAGTAGGTTCACCAAACACGAGGGAGAAACATTTCCAAAGCACACAATCTACCGTCCAACAACATACTGATCGCCGTCGCCTGGTCCTTCAACCTTGAAACAGATGAAAAATAATGAGGGGGACAGGAAATTCGTGGTAGAAAAGGAAATACCTCAGCATTCGCCTACCGACCAGGGGAAACGACGGAAAAAACCCATGGTCAGTGTGGCCGGCCCGATGGGAATCGAACCGGTACCTCCGGAATGCGTGCCTCACACGTTACCGCGGAGCCATCTCGCACGTTCATGGCCTATACATAGTTTCATAGTTTTAAATTATTAGTTTTTACTTCTACTGAAATTTCAAAGTCTCGTGTTTCAATGTTTTAAGGCTACTCGATACTGAATTTCGAGGAGATTTTGAAAAAAAAAGATTAAAGTTTTTAAATTATTCATAGAAAATTTCCTCAAGCATTGTAAAATCAGGATCAAATTGCAGTTTTATGCTTTTGGAAATGTTAAGCGCCCAAAGGTTACGCTTACATGCATATGTGCACATAGCACTTGAAATTTTAAAACTTCGTTCTCTGTAAACTTGTTTTCTTATACTTTGAAATGTTTACGTTGCCATTTTTGTTCGATTTCCTTTAAAGTTTTAATATATGTACCTTCTCTAAAGGGGTACACATAATTCCAAAGAGGCTTCTCTTCATACCATGCTTGTTTTGAATTTAGGGCCTCTAATAATTTGATACACAATTTATTTCTTTAGAAAATTAAAAGTGTTACATATTTTATTTTTCACAGGAAAAGTTTTAATGTTATACAAACTGCAGTCCTTGATTGTAAAGGACTATTTATGAAAAAAAATCTGATGTGTTGCACTCACATGACTTTCTCTACTCTTGTACAAACTTTACAAACGCTTATTCTCCATATACTTAACGTTAATCGAGATATCGAGATGTTAATCTTATTGCTAATTTTCTTGTAGGTGCAAGGGCAATGTGGTATGATTTAAGCGATAGTCAAGTCTTTTAAGAGCTGGTCGCTATGTGGAGCATTCCATTCTCTTTGCATGTCCAGGATATAAAAAAAACGAATAACGAATTCCCATTTGAGAAAAAGTATAAGAATTGGAAAATACAAACAAATAACAAGGAATATCTCTAAAATGGTTCACTCGCCAAAAAAATGTATATGACATAAATTGTGTGTTTTAATGAGATCTACATTTTCTGTGCAAAAAAAAATTATCTACCTTTTACGGTTTACCAGTTATACAAAAGGCATTCGCAATGCAGAGGACTTTGCTGGACATTCCCAGAAAATTCAAGATATACATTTCGTTTGTCATGAAAATATCTTAAAACACATGATATTTTAATCAAAATCGTTAGAGCCATTTTTGAGAAAACCAAACTTTCGAAAAATGTTCCATTGAAAAGGTAGTCTGGGGTGGGGGATTTTCTGGAACATCTTCATGTCGCATCTTCGAAAGATACTGAAACTAAATACCAAGTTTTCTAAAAATGCTTTTTTTTGGATTTAGGGGGCTTCAAAGCATGTATTTTCGATGAAACCTCTGTATCGAATTTTTGGATGGAATGCAATACTTCCCCTGCTTATTATACGTAGTAGAGAAAGTAATAACACGTAACATTGGAAAGTTTAACATTTTCAAATTTTCACCATAGGCTTTCACATAGGCCTGGATTTTTGTTATTTGAAAATTATTTTCTTGGAAACTTATGTACACATGACAACCCAAATTAATTTATTATCATAATCCTGTTGAACAATTCTGTGACAAAACTTTAAGCTAAACTGCCCGAAATTTGTAGAAATTGTATCCTCAAGTGAGGGGGAGCATATAAAATTATTATTTTGCGACACATCGCGTCTTAAGAAGCATTACATGATGATGAGACGACGACGACGATGATGGTGATAGTACTTTGCCTGAGGATAGGGCCGACGCTTTTAAGCCTTGTAAGTGAGTGGTAATCACAAGTTGTCCAAAGGCGTTTGCCACTGACTTCTAAAGCATGAGGATTAAGTGACATCACTTACATCCATTCCATTCTTGAGCCCCAGACGGAATATTTCTACCGCAAAAATATACGCTCTGACCAAGAATCGAACCCATGTTCCTTAGGACGCCAGTCAGGAACGCTGCCCACCAAGCGACAAGATCAAAGCAGAAAACAAATATGCATCTACTTAACGTGGTACCTGATGAACGAGGCATTGTATGTAACTAGTATATATAGAGGGTTTCCGGCGCAATTTTGCGTTTATATGGGAAACAATAGGGAAAACGAGGATAAATGCGACGGTTCAAGGAGGAAAATGCATTTATATGGGAGAGATAGCAACTACGAGGGTCGATTGTAGGTTAGACAGGGGTTGAAGGATTAGGAATGCTATTTATACGAGAGAGGTGGGGAATACGAAGAGAAGTGCTAGCTAGACGAAATTTGAGGTGCGGTGTATACGTTTATATGGGAAAGATAGGGAAAACGTGAACAGATGATAGGCTAGACAGATGCTGTGGAAGGGGGAATGTGGACTTATATACAGGAGAGATGGGAAATACGAGGAGAGGTACTAGCCTATCCAGGGCTTGAAGGGTAGAATATGGCTTTTGTATGGGAGAGCTTGCAAACCGAGGAGAGGTATTAGGCCAGGAAGGTTTGAATGACAGAGTATGCGTTTATATGGAGAGACGAAGAACGAAGGTAGATGCTAGGTTGAGAGTCTTCAAGGAGGAAAATGCGCTTATATGAGAGAGATAGGGACTACGGGAGAGATCTGAGGTAGAGCAGGGGCTGAAGGAGTGGGGACGCGCTTTATATGATAGAGGTAGGGAATACGAGAAGAGATAGTAGGTTAGACAGAGGTAGAGGAGTAGGGTATACGTTTATGTGGAGGAAGATATGGAAAACGTGGAGAGATTCTATACTAGGAGAGAGTTGAAGGAGGCGCAATACGCTTTATATGTGAGAGGAGGAAAATACGAGAAGAGGTGCTAGTCTAGACAGAGGTTGAGGAGTAGAGTATGCGTTTACATGGGTAAATATGGAAAACGGGGAGAGATGCAAGGATAGACAGACTAAAGGAGGGGGAATGTAGGTTTATACAGATGAGCTAGGAAACCTAGGAGAGATGCTAGGCTAGACAGATGCTGAAGGAGGGGGATACGCTTTATACGGAAGAGATAGGGGAAACGCGGAGAGATGTTAGGATAGACAAAGTTAAAGGAGGAAGAGATTTAGACCGGAAAGACACCACCAATTAAAGTTTACAAATGTTTTGACACCCTTTGACGGTATTTTCTCGACACTGGGGTGAAGTCCCCGGGCGCTAATGTTCTAAAATATCTGTGTCAGGTAATGTTCGTCCATGCATAACATCATTTATACTCATTGATTTCAAGATTTATACTGCTAACGTCCTGGCATTCTGCCTCTAAAGGGCTGGACGCAGACCCTAGATCGAAGTATTCCGCATGTATTTCGATTGATTAATGTAATTAAGTGTATATGTAGGGTAAATCGGGTAAAATCACAAGTGTTCATGGTAATTCAGTGCAGCGGTTCGTACCAGAGCTATTTAATGTAATTTTCATATGATTCGGGTAGAATGTAGGGTATTTAAGTCGTTTTATAGCGTCACAGATATTCACGGTAATATAGAGAGTAATTAGATTATAAAAATTACTTATTCAACATTAAAACAGTTTTATATACTTTGATCTAAATGTTACAAACTTTTTATATGTCAAACAGTTAGTGCGCGAGACGAAGGGGAATAAACTGTATATCGGTTTACAGTGAAGGTATATAGAAGTATACGCCCTAACATATCCCTACTTTGTATGCTCCGGATCATCTTCTCATTATCTATTCAATCCTATCATCGTCTAACCTAACCAATGTAACAAGACGTAACGACAAATAGCCACGTAACAAAACGTAACGCGACGTAACCACGTGATAAGACGAAACACCACGTAACATAACAGCGTAACACAACATAAAATGAGCACGTAACCACGTAACACCACGTGACATGTCGTAACCAGAAACATAACACGACGTAACAAGACGTAAGTAACGTAACCATTAAACGTAACCACGTAACAAAACGTATGAACAACACTTAACCAACCCATTGCTAAGACAATCTAAACTAACCCATCCTTCATAACTTAGACAATCAGTACGCGAGCCTAGCCTAGCTTAACCTAACCAATCCCACACAACCCTCTCATCATCTATTCTACTCAGTCATCGTCTAACCTAATCTGGATAACCAGAGATAACCTTGAGTTTCTTTTAGTGAAACTGCGATGTTTTATTCAGGGTTATTATTTGAGAGTGTTAATTGAAACGCTTTACGTCAACATACCTTTATTTTAGTTCGTTGTACGCGCCTCTTCCGTTTATCTAGGCTTGAGACTAGTACTAGGATTCCCCTAATGGCAGGGATAACACCTTCCCTCCCATCTTATGATTCGTCTTTCTTCATCAGGCGTCTGCTAGCTGCATACACTGTACATGAGTAAACTTCATTTTTTTAAGATTGTAGACTCACAGAGAAAATCTTCATTTTCGACTTACATTCTCTTATGCACTATTTGTAATGTTGTAATGCCCATATGCATATGTCGTTATGCCATCCTCGGCAATAGCTCTTTTATCATCTAATGGAGTCAATGTAATTTTATTCACTTGCACTGTGGCAAGGATCCCTGGACAGGATCAGATTCATGGGCGATCTTATGATTTCTCTGGTTTTAAGACAGTCGGTATAACTCTCGAATGTGACGTACTGATTAATAGCACTACGTTTTATGCCTTAAATCTTTTTATATTGAGCCGTGGATATATAGTGCATACATCTTAGGTCGTAGTCCGACTAAGCGCTGGATGATTTTACCATTAGCCTCATCTTTAAATTTCCCAAGCATCTTCTTGTTTAGAGCTGAATAGCACATATGGCTTGTAGGATAATCAGCTGTATCTAGGTGCTCAAGAAAACGTAGCTTGTCCTGGTACACATCTTCAGTTCTCACTCGAAGAATGAATGAATGAATCAGGTCCATATACATAAGCTTCAGGTTTTCAGCTCCATAATACGGTAACAACACATCATAGTGATAGTGGTACATTAATGTCTTGGAGATGTCCAACACACTCATTCCAATGTATATAGGCTGGTTGAACACAAGCTGTCGGGGTACCATAAGCACAGCAGCTAGGTTGGTAGCATATATTGTTCGATCGATAAACGTAGGCTTGGCAATTAACTTTTCCAGAGCCTTCTCTTTTGTCACCAACCGTATATCCACACGATTGCGCAGGTTCTCCATAATTTTTCCGAACATAGCATTGTTGAACAGTTTGTAGAGATCCTTCTCAAAATCATTTGCAGCCTGTTGTCGTAGTCTGTTTTTAAATTCCACATAAGGTTTTAACCACTGCGACTGTCAGAATTGTAGCACACAAAGGATTTTTGTTAGCCGTAGTCCATGATTAAGAGCTTGCTTCAAAGCCATGTAATGTACTACATACTTTAGAGGTCCAAGATGAGGTATCAGTTTCTTTGTAGTTGAGTCCTTAGGCTTCATACACTCAGGCGGCAGGAAAGACAGGTCGTTGTGTAAATCGTGAAGTTCTGCAGGATACTGGATGACAACTTCTAATATGAATCCATGAGGATTATCTTCTTGTAGGCTTTCTATGTCGATTTATTCAGCTGACACCCACTCAAATCCACCACAAGGGAGGGCGTGACACATGGCCCAACCATATTGGTTATTAGCGTCCTCATATGCAATAAATTGGGTTGGTCTCAACATATCATACTTCTGCATGTAGGCGTTGTTTGCTTCGGCATGCCCGTGGGAAACTTGCCGTAAACCTCCTCTTATGCCGGATTCCACCATTAGTATTTGGTCATAATCCTGTAACAATTCCAGCTGAATTCCTGTACACAGCAACATGGCGTCCCAGTAAGTCCTGGACAGGTAAAATAATGGCCAGTGTCGACTTTGTGTGTTTTAAGGGTTTGATCTCTAAATGTCTCAAAGACATCAGCTAGAGGAAGTACATCACATGTTAAGTAGAGGTCGCTGTACTCAGCCAGGTTTCTTACATTAAACAGCTCACATACATTTCTAGCATAATCGTAGTCAGCATCACTAATTTCTTCTTCATTTAATCTATTGTAGAAGGAGTCCTTGGGTGGCAAGCAGGTTTCGTTCAAAACATCCCATGAAGTGACATAATCGTAGGGAAATACCCCATTACGGGTCATCAACTTCAACTTGTCTTCTCAGAAGTGGTTCAGTGTTTCAGGGTACGATGTTAGATTTTTCACCAGTTATTCAAACTTATACTGAGAAACCGAAAGCTATCCACAAACCGAAGCTTTATATCTCCTACATACCTGGAGAACGATATATAGCTTTCTTCAGAGCTAGGAATTACTTACACCTGCTCACTTGTGCATCCCAGCTCCTTAACAATGAAGTGTGACTCATACCCACTGAGGTTGTGCATGAAGACTGGAATATATTTAGGTGTTTTGCAGGCTAAATTACATTCATTATGTAGACTTCCACGATATTCACCACTGATGTGATCATGGTCGCGTACTTTGTAGTTCTCTTCAGTAAAGGTTTTTCCACAAAATTAGCATACCGTGGAGGAGTTGAAATCCATCTTCTGTTGATCTGTAAGTTTCAGAGGCATGGCAGATTTGTATATATTATTAATTGCCTTTGCAAGGGATGTCAGGTATTCCATTTCTCTGTGCGTCTACAATCTTAGAAGAAATGATGTTTACTCATGTACGGTGTATGCACATAGCAGACGCCTGATGAAGAAAGAAGAATCAGAAGATGGGAGGGAGGGTGTTAACCCTGCCATTAGGAGCAATCCTAGTGCTAGTATCAAGCCTAGATAAAGGGAAGAGGCGCGTACAACGAACTAAAATAAAGGTATGTTGACGTAAAACCTTTTAATTAGGACTCTCAAATAATAAAGCCTGAATAAAACATCGCAATTTCACTAAAATAAACTCAAGGATATCTCTGGTTATTCAGATTAGGTTAGACGATGACTGAGTAGAATACAAAATGAGAGGGTTGTGTGGGATTGGTTAGGTTAAGCTAGGCTAGGCTCGCGTACTGATTGTCTAAGTTATGAAGGATGGGTTAGCTTAGATTGTCTTAGCAATGGGTTGTTAAGTGTTGTTCATACGTGTTGTTACGTGGTTACGTTTGTTACGTCTTGTTACGTCGTGTTACGTTTCTGGTTACGACATATCACGTGGTGTTACGTGGTTATGTGCTTATGTTATGTTGTGTTACGCTGTTATCTTACGTGATGTTACGTCTTGTCACGTGGTTACGTCGCGTTACGTCTTGTTACGTGGCTACGTGGCGTTACATCTTGTTACGTTGGTTAAGTTAGACGATGATAGGATTGAATAGATAATGAGAAGATGATCCAGGCATGCAAGGTACGGATTGGTTAGGGCGTATACTTCTATATACCTTCACTGTAAACCGATATACAGTTTATCCCTCTCCGTCTCGCACACTAAGTGTTTAACATATAAAAAGTTTGTAAGATTTAGAAAAAAGTATATTAAAGTGTTGTAGCATTGGATGAGACATGTTTATAATGTAATTACCCTCTATATTACCATGAATACCTGTGACGCAATCTAAATTACCTGTTAAAATGACTTAAATACCTGTGATACTATCTGAATCATGCGAAATTACCTTAAATAGCTCTGATAGAATCGCTGCTCTAAAATACCATGAACATTTGTGATACTATCCGGTTTACCCCATATATACACTTATTTACATTAATCGATTAAAATACACGCGGCGGGCTACTTCAATCGAGGGTCTGCTTCCAGCGCTATAGAGGCACGATGCCGGGACGTTAGCAGTATAAATCTTGAAGTCAATGAGTCTAAATGATGTTATGCATGGACGAACATTACCTAATTGATTGACACAGATATTTTAGAACTTTAGCGCCGGGGAACTTCACCCCTAGTGTCGAGAAAATACCGCCAAAGAGTGTCAAAACATTTGTAAACTTTAATTGGTGGTGTCTTTGCGGTCTATACCTCTTCCTCCTTTAACTCCTTCTATCCTAACATCTCTCCACGTTTCCCCTATCTCTTCCGTATAAACCGTATCCCTCTCTCCTTCAGCATCTGTCTAGCCTAGCATATCTCCTAGGTTTCCTATCTCACCTGTATAAACATACATTCCCCCTCCTTCATCCACTGTCTAGCCTAGCATGTCTCTCCGTTTTCCATCTTTTCCCATATAAACGCATACTCTACTCCTCAACCTCTGTCTAGACTAGCACCTCTTCTCGTATTCTCCGCCTCTCACATATAAAGCGCATTTCTCCTCCTTCAACTCTCTCCTAGCATAGGATCTCTCCACGTTTTCCATATCTTCCTCCACATAAACGTATACCCTACTCCTCAAGCTCTGTCTAACCTACTACCTCTCCTCGTATTCCCTACCTCTATCATATAAAGGGCGTTTCCCTCCTTCAGCCCCTGCTCTACCTCAGACCTCTCCTCGTTTTCCCTTTCTCTCTCATATAAACGAATTTTCCTCCTGAAGACTCTCTCAACCTAGCATCTAGCTTCGTTTTCCTCGTCTCTCCATATAAACGCATACTCTGCCATTCAAACCTTCCTGGCCTAATATCTATCCTCGGTTTGCTAGCTCTCCCACATAAAAGCCATATTCTACCCTTCAAGCCCTGTTTAGTCTAGTACCTCTCCTCGTATTCCCCATCTCTCCTGTATATAAGTCCATATTCCCCCTTCCACAGCATCTGTCTAGCCTATCATATTTTCACGTTTTCCCTATCTTTCCCATACAAACGTATACACCGCACCTCAAAATCCGTATAGCCTAGCACTTCTCTTCGTATTCCCCACCTCTCTCATTTTAAATAGCATTCCCACTCCTTCAACCCCGTCTAACCTAGCATCGACCCTCGTAGTCCCTATCTCCCATATAAACGCACTTTCCTCCTTGAACCGTCGCATCTACCCTCGTTTTCCCTATCCTTTCCCATATAAACGCAAAAGTGCACCAGAATCCCTATATATGACCCTGTGATTTCATTGCGGCTCGCTACGGCCTGCCGGCATACGTTCGCCTCCTGCTCTTTTAGTCTGCCGTGTACTGTATTAGCTCTCTGCTACGGTATAAAGGTTTACATTATCGCCTCATCCTGAGTCACAAGTGAAAGTTAGGAAATCTCGCAGGCTGCGCTTCAGGACTCATTTCAACACACTACCATACAATAGCGGGACTAAAGACACGTTGCTACATATATAACAAATCGCTAATGTACACAGAGCGTTAGAGTTCAGATGCATTGGCAACTTATTCAGATGTTTAGTAGACATTTTAGGAAATAAACCTTTAAAGGAGTACAGTTTTAGCGGCAGTATTAATAGGATTTTAGGGCTCACAATATCTACAGTTACTAGCGCCCTGTGTACAGTTTTAGTATATTCCCCATATTAACTACAATTCAATTTCTGTAGATTTCAAGGAAATTAATTTATGGATATTCACTTAGATTTGTTTACTTAACACACTCACATGATATTTCATCGTTTAAATAATGGCAACATTACTAATGCAATCTCTTTCATTAGATGCATCAGTATACAGTTTGCATTTTCCAAATGTAGGACTTCAACCGGATAGTTGTCATCAACTCCGAAATTTTAGGGTTTATATATATTTCGTAGCAATAAGGCTGGTTCACAATAATTCCGAACAGTAATCAGAACAAGAATAACAAGGTTTAGATACCTACATATATTACTAGCATAATGTGAGCGTTCACAGTAATTAACGAGAAGTTTTCCCGGGTCCCGGGAACGGAAAGAAGATTTGGTCAAGTTTTAACTTTCTCGTCTCATTCCCGGGCATTTCCACGGCATGTTAGTTCCATACTGAGCATATTAGACTCTTCACTGTGGAAACTATTCAAGGGGTCGTGGCATAAAACAGTCAGTGCAGCTAGAGCTCTCTCTAGTCGCAAGCTAGGAAAATGAAAATGGAAGAAACTGTAGCTCATGACCACAGATCCTGACTGCTTCAGATCCATTGAGCGTCATGACCGTACCCAGAAAAAAATTTCGGGGAGTGGTTGCATAACTAGATCTAAACTTAACTGTACCCTACACAGTTACCATGTACAGACGGCTCCAAATGTTTTCCGTTCCACCTGTAGGGGGTAAGTGGGGTGTCTTATCGAGAGGTTATGCCAGGTGTCTTAGCTCATACCTGTTCTAAAGTTAGAGTGCTAAAGAAAATGTCATTCCAACACATTTCCCTTAGACTTGGCTGTAAGAAAGTAATAAATGTGAAAAGAAAGCAGAAATAACATTACAGCACAACGACATAAGCAGTACACAAACTAATTTTTAGGAATTAGAGGCATCATATTATTGTATAATAAGTAAGTGTTAAAACAAAATGGTGTGGTTTTCGCTATTCACTACTTTCTCCACCCATTATCAACTAACCTATCCTTTATTTTCAAAATGTGCTTATAAAGTATGGCTTTTCCGTGCACTTTACCTTAATCTGACAACAATTTAGGTCAGAAATTATTTCAAGTTACAGTCCAAGTTACACTTTTCCCTACTTGGTTGCATGCAAGATGCCGCAACGACAAGCAGCCGTTTATCTATACCACAACTCTTCTTTTTGCTGTCTCTACTATTTACCTGTAATAAGTAGGGAAAGTATTGTATTCCGCCCAAAAATTTAATAACGAGATTCACCGGAAATACACGTTTTGAGACCCACTGAATCCAAAGAAAGCATTTTTAATTTCTCTACTACGCAGCTGCAGGAGGTAGAGAAAGTATTGTATTCCACCCAAAAATTCAATGATATTCACCGGAAATACTCGTTTTGAGGCTCACTGAATCCAAAGAAATCATTTTTAGTTTCCCTACTACGTAGTTACAGTAAGTAGAGCAAGTATTGTATTCCACCCAAAAATTGAATATCGAGATTAATACTCGGAACGGAAATACTCGTTTTCAGACTCCCTGTAACCAAACAAAACGTTTTTACTTTCCCTACTACGCAGTTACAGTAAGTAGAGAAAGTATTGCGTTCCACCAAAGAATTGAATAACGAGATTCACCAGAAATACACGTTTTGAGACCCCTGAATCCAAAGTAGGCATTTTTACTTTCTCTACTACGTAGTTACAGTAAGTAGAGAAAGTATTGTGTTCCACCCAAAAACTGAATAACGAGTTTCACCGGATATACGCGTTTTGAGGCCCCCTGAATCCAAACAAAGCATTTTTACTTTCTCTACTACGTAGCTACAGAACGTAGAGAAAGTATTGTATTCCATCCAAAAACTGAATAACGAGATTCACCGGATATACACGTTTTGAGACTCCCTGAATCCAAAGTAAGCATTTTTACTTTCTCTCCTACATAGCTACAGTAAATAGAGAAAGTGTTGTGTTCCACCTAAAAATTCAGTTCGTAATTTCACCAGAAATCACGTTTGTGACCCCCTGAATCCAATGAATTTATTTTTTATAAAATGGTCCAAGTGTGTGTGCGTGTGTGTGTATCCACGAACAGCGTAACTCAAAAGCAAAAGGTTGGTTAAAAACAGAACTTAGTGTTTAAGTTCAGCTTCTTCCAAGAATGCGACACTGAGATTTTAAGGAAAATCGCCCACTCCAAACTACCCTTTACATTGGACATTTTTCGAAATTTTTTATTCTTTCAAAAATGGCTCTAAGGATTTCGATTAAAATACATATGTTTAAGCTATTTTCATGATAAATAGAATGTATATATTTTATTTTCTAGGAATAGTTTGCAAATTAGTCTTTATTGTGAATAACTTTTGATAATTAGTAAATCGTAAGAGACAAAATCTTACTGCACAACAACTGTAGATCTTGTTAAAGCACAAAATTTATATCAAATAACATTTTTATTTTGTCAAATTACTTTTATATTTTACCTATACTGAAAGCTTCTTTGTTATTAGTTTGAATTTTCAAATACTTTATACTTCTCTCAACTGCTAATAGATACTGTTTTTCTTTCTTTCTTTCTCTCTCGTGTTCATACAAAGAGAACAGAATTTCAAAGCTTTCATGTCTGTGGCTCGCATTCGGGAGGTCGTGGGTTCGATTCCTCTGGCCGACCTTCCTGATCCATGGATTTTTTCGGGAGGTTTTCCCGGGTCGCCAGGCGAATGCTGGGAAGGATTCTCACATCCCCGAATTTTCTGAACCTCCATTTTATCTGCATTCTGATTCCCCCTCATCTTTCATTCGTTGGTCTCCTACAGGTTTGGAAATGACGGCGATGGCGTTTCGGTGGAATGTGGTAGGGGAAAAGAATGCTTTTTGTGACTTTCTCCGTCCCTGGGCTTTCGGCTGGCTGTTGGGAGCATTGGACCCCTTCTGTGCTGGGTGGGGTCCCCGGTCTGCCTTTTCGCCTGACGGGGAATCTCTATCTGAAAACTTAGGGACCCTGCCATTCCTATGCCTTCACTCCTGGTTCCGGACGCCCGGTGTCTTGTCTCGCCTCATCCTTCCTCCCGAAGACGCCCTCTTGTGGGGTGTAGGCACAATATCCACTATGTGGATCAGTGCCGAGTCCCCTCCATAGCCAACCAATCCAAAGCTATCAAATAGCGATCAGCTTTGAGGGATTGGCTATCGCTTTAGCTTAACATGTTCTGGTTATACCTACAACGAACTGTGAAAATAAGTGATGAAGGTTTATCGGTATTAACATGACATAGATGCAAAATAAGCTTTGTAAGAACCGTTTGTAGAAGAGTGAGTAGAGAAAGTCATGTGAATGTAACAATCATATTTTATAGCAACAGATCCATATGCCTGCGTGTCTGTGAACAACATAAATCCAAAGCGAAAAGTCGGTTAAATACCAAACTTGATATTTAAGTTCAGCTTCTTTCAAAGATGTGACAAGGATTTTCAAGAAAATGTTCCCCATCCTGAACAACCCTTTACATGGAAAAAGTTTCGAAATGTATTTTCTTAAAAATGGCTCTAATGATTTTGATTAAAATACCTTCTGTTTAAAATATTTTCATGACAAACGAAATATATATTTTGAACTTACTGAGAAGAGCCTCTCAAGTCTTCTTCATTCTGAATGACTTTGGTATAATTGGAAAACTCTAAAAGATTGGACAAAGTATTGCTACACAAGAAATACAGACCCCGTTAAAACACGCGGTTTGTTATACATGTATTTTATGAGATTAACTACTTCCCAGATATTTTTGTTATTGATTTGAATACATTTTGTAACCGAGAAGTCGCTATTCGTTTTGTTTTTGTCGCGGTCATACAAACAGCATGGAATTTCAAAGCATCACGTAGTGACATGCTTTTTGAAAATGTGACTATCGCTTTATCTATGTATACTACAACGAAATGTGTAAATGTGAACTTTTTCTTTTAGTATTTAATTAAAGTCCTTTAACCGGGTAGGCCACTACGGACGGTGAATGAACAAAATGGCTAAAATGACGCTCAAATGTGCCCGAGGTCCCTAGAAATTAGAATCTAACATTCATCTTCTCAGGATAGGAGGAAACCCTGGAAAAACTTTACCCAGGTATTTCACTTTAACCAAGATTCGAACTCGAGACCTCTTGAATGTGAGGTAGACCCCCACACCACAGAGATGGGCTAAATGTGATTTGCAAGTTTATCTGGATTATAAGAAGTAGACAGAAAAATGAGATTTAGAAAAAAGAATTTGTAAAATGGCGAGAAGAGAAAGTTATGTGAATGCAACACGTTAGCTTTTTCTCGTGGTAATACAAAGAGCGTGGAGTTTCAAAGACACAACATAAACATCTGACTATCGTTTGAGCTACTGCATTCTTCTTATACTTATAACGAAGTTTGTAATAGCAGTTCATCTCAATTAACAAGAAGGCTCTTTCACTCAAGCCGTGTGTAGGACAAGGTTAGAAAGATAGAATCAGATTGAAAAATTCAATGTCATAGCCGAGATATGAACTACGGATCTTCCAGTTTACGTCCTGGTGGCGCCGCGGTAGTTCGCTTCCCGGGGACCGCCCAATCTGACCCACGGTTTTTTTCGAGAGTATTCCCGGTTCGTCAGGCGAATGCTGATATGATTTCTCTCAGCCCCCGAATACCGTTCCATTCCTCATTTCATTCACCCTTAATCCCATTAGGTCTGTTTCAGGGTTGGAAGTGTCGGCGATGGCATTCCGGTGCGGCGTGACAGAGAAAAAGGATGCTCTTTGTGGAATCTTATCCGTCTCTCAGTCTTCGGCTGGTTGCCAGGGTATACGGACCGCTTCTTGGGGGGCGTTGGACCCTCTGTTTGGGGTGGGGTCCCTGGTTTGCCTGCCCAACTGTCAGGGCGTCTCAATCTGGAAATTTTAGGAACTTTGCCATTGCTGTGCCGTCAATCCTGGTTCCGGCCGCTCGGTGTCTCTCACCTCGTCCCTCCCTCCCGGGAGCGCACCCTCGAGGGTCACAAGCACAATATCCTCATTCACTGGATCGGGGTCGAGTCCCCTCCATTACACATTCCATTCCGTTCTAGACCAGAGAAGAGAAGCATTTTAAGAATTCAGAACGTGAAGCGCAATACAAAGCCTTTTCTTGGGGAGGGGCATCTTCAGATTTGTAACTTAAAAGCAATTTAGTTTTTAGAATAGAGTGCTTTCAAATGAACCAATTGCAACAAAAGCACATCAACTTATCTTCATTAACACTTCGGGTCACTATTTTGAAAATTTAGCTTATATGTTATCCTAAACGAATAAAACAGCTATATAGAAACTGCATATTTTGCGCTAAAGGTTGTTTCCTCGTATCTATTAACATTTTGCATACAATACCTAAATAGGTGTTTTTACTCTACGTCCACTACACGACTGGCACGGTTTTTCTTCTTTTCACTTGTGAGTGTGCATATAAGTGGAATTATGTTTCAAATAAAACAATCTTATTGGTTTTTCAGTAACAAACGAAAAATATATCTCATTTTGAAGAAAATTTGTTGTTATACTTATTGTTTCCAAACTGCTTCATCATTTTGACATTAATATTACTTTTGTTGCCATATTTTTAAAACATTACTTGAATATTATCAGAACTGAATGTGCCAACTGTATGGAACTACACACTTAGCGCTAAACGTTGTGATCGATATCTATGTCAATTAAAAAGCAAAACGAACTTATATTCAAGGTAATAAATACCGTCGGAGCACGCGTAGAACGTTCTATTGGTGATAATTATGAAACTATTATTAATATTATTATTTATTACTAGCAACAAACGTTAAAAACAAGATATGCATTATGCGAACCTTGTTTCTCAAGAAAATTACTGAATCTTAAACTTGTGTAGCACCCGCATAAAGAGTGCAATATTTGATTTTAAACAACATATTATGCAAAGAATATGTTAATTTATTTCTCTTGAATAGTTCTAGTAAAGAGAAAAGTATTTGGTCTCGTCTACTTTCTTCTTAGAGTCAGGTCGCTAAATGCATACACAGAAGTAAATGTGACCTTTGAGACGATACCGGCACGCTGGCTATAGCCAGGCATGACTAGTCGAGAAGAAATTTCTTCCCCCTCTTCCTCTACACCCCTTGGCCCATCGGAAAACATTTGAAGTCCACTGTACATGCAGTAGAGCAGAGGTGGCGAAAACGTGACTCGAGAGTTATTTTGACTCGTTGGCGCCGTTCCCCCTCTGCAACCGTCCCTTTGTTTTTCACATGCTGCTGAGTGATACAGTGCGTGTTGCATATTTGGTGACTCGCGGAAGGAAGTCGTTTTCGCCACCCTTACAGTAGAGCGTGAGAAGGTATTGGGGATCTCAGAGCAATGAAACGAGAGACAATATATAAAATAGTCATATATTGATTAGTATAATATTTCCACACTTAAACTTACACACACTGGCCAAAATTGCACTTGTCTTATTTATACTAACACTGAGGATGACATTTCCACTGTTGCACTAAGGTATACGTGCAAACATACACGTTGAATACTTTATACGCATTATATCTGATACACGAGTTTATTTAGCAAATTTGAAATGCGACATTGTCTCCTTTGTTTCTTGTCGCGAATTCGCCTCCCGGAGTAACGCGAGGACAAGCAGAATAATTTTTAACAAACTGGGCCTACTATTTTTTTTTTGTTTAAGAAAAAACAATTTTATGGGGCGGTCCCACACCAGCCGCCCTCGGGGACAATCATCCTCAGAGGCTACATTGTTTCCCCATGCTGTTAGTGAGCTAAACATGCAAGGCAAAGGGGTGCTTGTTAGTGGTGAAACGTGCAAAGATGGTTCGGGTTCCGCATGAGGACCCCCGTCCTCCATGGTGTAGTGGTTACCATGCTGGTGTCTAGTTCCCAAGGTCTCGGGTTCAAACCCGGTGGAGGGCGATGGATTTTCCGGGCGTAAAAATCCTTAGCATGGCTTCCTTCGGAAGGGAAGTAAAGCCGGCGGTCCCTTGTCATAGATTTACGGCACGTAAAAGTACCTCAAGCCTGATAAAGAGGCCTCTGAGCAAAATTTCCGGTTTTTCACACCCAATATAGAATGGGACGCTAAGTACCACAGTAGTTAAAGAGCGTCCATAAATAAAACTCAATTTAATTTTCCGGTTAGTATGCTGCTGGTATTCAGGGTTGCGAGCAAGTCAGACTTAATGGCCTGGGTGACACGTCCTGGATTGCGCCCAGGGATTAGTGTATTCAATGAAGATGGTTGGTTAGCGATTGGGTGGCTAGTGTGTTAGTCAGATGCGTAAAGAAAAGGGGTTCGCAATGTAAGTTCGGAAATTTTGACATGCACTAAAATGAAATGGCATGGTGGGGCGGGATTTGACATGGAGTAACCTGTCATTGAGGCCCTGAATCTGCGCAGCCAAGGGTTGATGGTCCAGTGGTATGGTAGTGCGTCTCGCCGGCTGGTTGGCAGTGAAGATTGGGATTGATGTGTTTGGTTAACAGTCAGTAGATTTGGAATGTAGTAAAGAATCGTGGGAAACACTGCTACGATAGGTGAGGTGCAGACGATGTGTTAAGATGGCATCAAATGAAACAAATAAGCACGGACGTCTATAAGGGAATCGTTGGGGAATAGCGTGCGCTCAAAGAGATGGAGGGGGCGGGGATGGGTGTCGTAGTCTGTATCGTATTGTCCAATATCGCGAATAAGTGGATTGTAGTTCTTCTTGGCCTTGTTCGTAGAGGTCAGCTGCAAGTTTTTGATGAACTGTTAAACGGTATGTATGCGGAGTTCGGAGTGTAATAGTTTGGAAGGAGCTATTTTAGGAACTTTGGCAGTAATGCGGAGAACCTTGTTTTGGAATGATTGGAGTTGGCGAATATGTGATGGGGAAGCATATTCCCATGCAGGTGCCGCATAGGTGAGTATTGGTCGGATAGGTGTTTTATATAGTGTAAAGCCCGTCTTGTGCTTGAGACCATTGTTAATGTTAATCGGGAGTATACTTTTCGGAGTTGCGCGTTGGATCGTTTGCGGGTGTTGGTTATGTGTGCCTGCCAGGTGAGCCCTGGTCCATGGTGATACCAAGATACTGCACCTAGTTGGTCCAGGGGATATGATTCCTAGATTCTGGAAAAGGTTGAGAGGCGCAAGATTATGTCGCGGGTATCTGTGACTATTCCGTCGCGTGAAAACGATGGCTTGGCATTTAGCGGTGTTAATTTTGATGCCGCACTGGAATAACCAGTCAATGAGGTAGTCGAGTGTGCGTTGAAGATAGCGGTATAGGAGCTGAGGTTTGCCGGTGTGTGCCATAATGGCAGTGTCGTTCGCGTATACGAAATAGGAGGCGGTAGCAGCTTGGGGCAGATCGTTGATGTAGACGTTGAACAGCGTGGAACCGAGCAATCTGACCTGAGGGACATCGGCGCGAATGGGTCATATTGTCGAGTGACTATTGTTGACTGAGCTAAAGAAAGTGCGATCACAAATGTAGCTGCCAATAAGCTGGATAAGTGAGTCTGTGAATTGAAGCGTGTGCATTTATGAAGGAAGCCGTTGTGGCAGATGCGATCAAAGGCATTCTCAATGTTTAGAAAGAGAGCGCCGGTGGACCGTTTGTGGTTAAATCCGCGGGTGATGAACTCGGTGGCTCTTAGCAGTTGTAGTGTGGTCGAGTGGTGGTTGCAGAAGCCAAGTTGTTCGTAAACGAGGGAGTTGTGTTTAAAGAGATGTGCACTTAGTTCTTTGAGTATAACCTTTTCTAAGAGTTTGTTGAGCACACTAAGTAAGCTAATAGGGCGGTAATTCTGAGAATTAGTAGGATTTTTGTTTTTCTTGAGGAAGTGAATGACTTGGGCATTTTTCCATCGTTTGGGATAGATGCAGCTTTGGAGGACAAAGTTGAGAATTGCAGTTAGGAGTTGGAAATCCTTTGGAGGAAGATTTTTCAGCGCGATGTTTGGAATTCTGTCTAGACCCGGGGTTTTCTGTGCGGGAGGTGTCGAATCAGCCACTGGATCTCGCGGATGCGGTTGTGTGTGGCCTGCGTTTTGAGCTGGTGAGTGAGAATATCGGTTTCAGTAATAAAGGCAGGGGAAGAGGGATCGTCGTTGGGGGTGAGGGTTCGTTCCAGCGCGTTGGCTAGAGCTAGGGCTTTTTTAGTATCAGTAGTGACAATTATGTGGTTGTGGTGGAGCGGAGGTAGTGGTGTTTTGCCGCCTACTAATGTTTTGGCGATTCTCAAAAGATGGCAGTAATTGGGGTCGAGATTGGAGAGCGTGACGCTGCATTGTTTATTGATAAGGCTGACAGATGTTTGGCGAAATTGCTCATTGAGGCGCCTGAGGTTGTCGAGATGAGCAGGGTGGCGGGAGGACTGTCATTTGCTGCGAGCTTTGTTACGGAGGGTGTTGAGAGATTGGATGCCGCGGTCAGATGGTTTGCGACAGGTAGTAGGAATAGTGGTGGGCACCAACTCAGTTATAGCAAACCGGATTGTGCGTTCCAGGTGTTCCACTGCTGAGTTTAAGTCAGCAGCGGTCGAGATAGGAGTTGGGTTCAAATTGTCGGAATGGTTTGGGCGAATGCACTCCAGTCGGCTCTGCCGAAATTATGTCTGGGAGTTGGCTGATGGGTGGTTAGGGACCATTGCAAAGCGAGTAAGGCAGGCAGGTGGTCAGAGGAGAGATCGTTGATGACTTGCAGTAGGAGCCGGTGGGTGAGATTGTGCGTAAGGGCAATGTCAAGGATACTGCGGGAAAGGTTGCGTTGAAGGGGAATGAATCTGAGTTCAGATTGGTAGCGTATGGCGGAGTCGGAGGAGTTTTCGCGATTGAGTAATTTAAGACCGGCAGTGTTGGTAGAGTCGCAATTCCACATTAGATGTTTGGCGTTTAGATCTCCTGCAATTAAGGCGCGGTGGTCGAGATTGAGTAGAATGTCCAGATCGGATGTGTCAGTGTTGCCAGCGGGATTGTATACTGTAGCAATAGTGGCTCGCGAGTTATTAAACTTGACATTAAGTGCAGTGGCCTCAAGCCGGCCTAAAGGAGGAATATAAGCGCGGTCGTGTTTGATGTCGTTGCGAATGATTATGGCCGCGCCGCCGCCACCTATCTCTATTGGAGCGATGGACTAGGTAGCCGGGTATATTTAGTCTATCTATATTGCCCAGGTGGAAATTGAGTTTTATTTATGGACGCTCTTTAACTACTATGGTCCTTAGCGTCCAATTCTATATTAGGCGTGAAAGATCGGTAATTTTGCTCAGAGGCCTCTTTATCAGGCTTGAGGTTCTTTTACGTGCCGTAAATCTACGACACGGGACCACCGGCTTTACTTCCCTTCCGAAGGAAGCCATGCTAAGGATTTTTACGCCCGAAAAAATCCATCGCCCTTCGCCGGGTTTGAACCCGCGACCTTGGGAACTAGAGGCTATCACGGTACCACTAGCCCACGGAGGACAACTTTCAGTGATGAGAGTGAATGGAATGAGTTTGCAAAAAGGCTAGAAGTTCGTGTTTTCGGCGTCTAATCCCGCGAGCACTCCAAGTCATGATACGTAGAGAGTGGTCGTCATCAGTGTTAGGCATCTAAGAGGTAAGGAAAGGAAAAAAGGAAAGGAGGGTAAGGTGATGGTGGTGGGAGGAGAAACTAGTAGAAGGCATCCGGCAGCTGGAATAGGCTCAAGAACTGAGCATAATCCCACGGGATCCTTTGCGTCTCCAGAGGTTGGGTTAGGAGGAGGGTGAGGATGTCTATTAGCATCTCACGAGCCACGTGCCAGGGCATGCCCAATTGCATCACATTGGCATGCAATGCGATTGCAAATGGGCTAAGTGCATCCCCGGGTCGCAGACGGTGAGGTCGGATGGGAGAGGCCCCATCACGGTTAACAGACAAGGCGTAAACCAGAGGTGCCAGCGTACCCCGGAGGCAGAGGTCCGTCACGTCCCGTCACTGTGTTTGGGTTCTACCGCAGTGGGTTGGTGTGGGGACGGCTGTCTTGGCCCCGCATCGCTTAAAGCTGTCGGCGATATTCTGGACAGGCCCGATAGCGGACACCGTGTCCCCGCCGATTACAGAGTGCGCAAAGTCGCTCTGGAATCGGAACACTGCAGCCACTCGAAATATGTGAGCCGGCGCACTTGGAGCTAACAGCCCTGCCACGGCACTGATCAGCCGTGTGACAGAGCTGCTGGCACTGTTTGCATTGAGTCCGCAGGAGTGCACGCCTCTTGTCCTCCACCGTGGCCCGAAAATGGAGGACTTCCTCAATGCTAAGGAGGAGGTCTCTGCCCTGGTCAGAGGAAACCTCGACCATGTACAAAGGCATCAAGGCGCGGTCTCGGTCGAACCGATGCAGCTGGGTGACACCTCTGGCGTCGATACCCCGAGACAGCAGCGTTTTCCTGATCTCATCCTCGACCCGGTCCTAGGGGAAATGCTTGATCACCTGTCGGTGGGTTCGGTCCGTCTCCTGGGGAGTCATACTAAATAATGTCTCATAGGCTATTTGCAGAAAATTCAAGATATGCGTTTTGTCATGCAAATTTCTTATACACATGTTATTTTAATCAAAAGAGAAAAAAAATTGAGAAAATAAAAATAACAAAAAAAGTTTTCATGTAAAGAGTAGTTTAGGCTGCGGGATTTTCTTGAAAATCTTCATTTCGCATCCTTGGAGGATGCTGAACTTAAATTCCAAACTTGCGCGCGTGCAACACACACACACGCGCACACACACACGCACACACACACATACATACACAAACACTCAGATCTTTTTCTAAAAATGTTTTCTTTTCTTTTTCTATAGTCTCAAAACACGTATTTCCGGTGAAATTTCGGTATCGAAATTTTGAGTGGAATGCAATACTTCTTCTTACTATAGGCAAGAAGGAGAGGAGTAAAAATGCAGAAATGATTTTTGCCTGAAGGTTCTGTTTTATTTTAATAATGCTAATTTCTCCTCCTCCTTCCCCTCTCTTTCTCTGCCTCTCTTCGCTTATTACATGTTTAAAAGGAATGATGTATGCTATCTTTTGTAAGGAATACATTGCAATTATAATTTAAATGTTGAAAAAAGAAAACAAATACTCTTGTTTATTACAATTATATAGCTGTTGCCTATAATGTTGGTTTGCATGTATAAATATAATAGAGTAATAGAGTAATCCTGCTCCAGCTTACAATACCTACAAAGTTAGTGATTTCTTTGTACTTATAAGCTAAACATTATGCTTCCTGTGGTTTCCATTTGTTCTTTTGCATCAGAAATTAGATTAATATAACATTAAGGCTTTCACGGGTTGTCCTCGACGCAGTCATCAGCAAGTTCCTACCCTTGTACCTCTAGTTCTAGTTCTAGTTTGAAAAGGGGTGGGTTTTATGCCCAAGCACTGCGACCTTAAAGATCTATTGCACATCCCCCCTTTCATCAGTTAAGTAGTCTGTTGCTCGATATGAACTTAACCAGACTGCTAAATGAGGCTTTCGATAGTTCATCTATCTTTGGAAAGTGATTGCCAAAAATACTTGCTCTTTGATTCGCAAGAGCAGGGCAATCAAATAGCAGATGAGTAACAGTCTCATCTCCTTCTAGGCATCTACTACAGATAGGGTTGTTAGACAATCCCATTCTGTATAGATTAAACTTTAGGGCACAGTGTCCTGTAATGAATCCTGTTGCCCATGCAAGTCTTCTTCTACTAAGACCGCGCAAGTACTTTTCCCGGCTGTTATCCAGGTCTGTAATAAACAACTTGGAATGTCTGCAACCCTCAATGGAGTTCCAGTAGTTCTTGTGTTCTGCTTGAGCCCAGCTCACTGGTCTGTAGGACACCCCAGTACAAGCTCCGGACCAAAAAATGGGATTTCGCTGCCAATCTTGGCTGCTTCACCTGCTTTCTCATTGCCTGGTATACCTGTGTGTCCTGGCACCCATATAAGTTGAACCTTATTGTGTTCAGCCAGTGTCATTAAGGATTCCCGGCATTCTGAGAGGAGCTTTGATTTTATTGATGGTGTTTCAAGTGCTTTAAGAGCAGCTTGACTGTCTGAGAGGATAAGAACACTTCTATTCTTATACCTCCTTTTAATGCTTTTCATGACAGTGGCTAGGATTGCATAAACCTCAGCCTGGAAAATGTAGCTAAGGTACCAAGACTATAAGAAATCTTGGTGCCATTACTGTAAAGCCCAGCCCCCGTTCCTGATTTGGTTCTAGAACCATCAATATAGCAGATTGGGCCTTTGTTATTATGAGGTTTTTACCAGTCTTTCCCATTCATCCCGCTGTGGATAGGAGACCGTAAATTTCAATTCAAACTTGAATCTTGTTTCAAGAATGTCAGTCCCCATGTTGAGTATCTGTTGTACATTCGTATCCCAAGGTAGCTTGAGATGATTAACATGTCTAGTATTAGACACTTTGGTTTGGCGACAAATACGGTGATACGCGATCATGGCTTCTGCCTTCATCCATATGTGGAGAGGTGTGAGCCCAATCAGCATCTCCATTGCCGCAGTTGGAGTAGATTTGAAAGCTCCCATAATTGAAATGCAGAAGGTCCTCTGTAATTTACAGATTTCCTTTCTGCACACCTTTAAATTAGCTCTAGGCCACCACATCAGTGCGGCATAGGAGAATATAGGTCTCACCATGATGGTGTATATCCAATACACTATACTAGGTTTCAGACCCCATGTCTTACCAAGCATACCTCTACATGTCCAAAAGACTCTGTAGGCTTTGGTAATACATAATTCCATGTGATGTTTCCAAGTTAATTTCTTGTCTAAAACAAGCCCAAGATATTTAACTTGTGTTGAATAGGGCACTACTTCACCGAGAGAGAGAGAGAGAGAGAGAGAGAGAGAGAGAGAGAGAGTCTGGTTAAATCAGGCCCCCTTCTCCTGGTAAAGGGTACCACTACTGTTTTGCTTGGATTAACAGTTAGATTATTCATCTTGCACCAAGCTTCCACTTTCTTAAGCGCCATTTGTAGCACTTGAGAAACTATGTGAGGAAATTTCCCTCTTATGATTATTGCAATATTATCTGCAAAACCAACTGTGAAGTAACCATCACGATTGAGTGCGCAAACAAGTGTGTCCACTACAAGGTTCCATAGCAGGGGTGATAAAACACCCCCCTGCGGGCAGCCCCTCTCCGTGGACACATCCAGCGTCTCCCCACCCTTGTACCTCACGTTGCATTCAAGGTGACGTCGCTAAGCAGACCGAACGAAAACAACTATGATTCCACCATGGGTTGGTAGAACTGACTTCCTAACAATACACAGTGCAACACGTCGCATGCATAAATTGACCATTTTAAGTAATGCCGCGACGCATCATTCCTTATCGCGCGGCATGAAATCGCGTGCATAAATGAAGCGTACCCCGTACATAAATCCTTAACATGGGTCCCAGATTATGCAAATGCAAATTTTTAGACCATTGTCATGTGATGCAAATGTTCTAGTTTGGGGCATTTTTTCAAATTTTACATCAGTATTTTGTCATTTTCTTGCACTTCGCGTCTGTATTCAGTAATTTTCTTGCATTTACATTGAATATTTGAAGATCTTTATATTCTTGACATTTTACGCAAGGATAACAGAAATGTCACTATTAAACTGAGAAACAAGAGTAACTTTGCATATCCTTTACTCGTATTCTTGGAAAAAACACATTCCTATTAATGGTTAGTCTGAAAGAGGTTGCTTGTGGTTGGAGGTGTAGCTATTGTTGGGGCGCAGGTAGGTATGATTACTGTTGTGAGTTTATGCTCCATATTAGGGTGAGGCATGTAAGTTTTCCCTTTTTTGCGTTAATGAGTGTGTACAGTCAGGTTGCTACTGTCACAGGCTGAGAAGTCTTTTTCATTCGCTCTGAATGTACTACGTATAATCTGAGAAAACAAGAGTTAATGCTACAGTTTTGTAAGACCTGCTTCAAAACAATGCTCTCAAATTTTTTTCAGGTTCTTCAACCAAGGACAGGCAACAAATATGTATTTTTAATTAATTTCTAAATTATCTCATCATTATTCTTATAATGAGAGGTATCCCTACGAAACATGGCTTAATTTTGTTCAATTAATTATCAGCAACAAAACAACATATTGTGTATGTGTAATCATATTAATATACCATTTTTAATATCAATGTTAATAATTTTAAAAATTAAATCGAGCTTTATTTATGGACGCTCTTAAATATTAAGGAGTTACAAATTACGAAAATGTACATAAATGTTGGTGATATTTTAGCAAAGCCAGAAGTATTTCGTGTTTGCAACTAGAAACGTTTGTAACAAGGAGACTTTAACTTAGCAAAAGAACACCCTTTCAGTCAAGGACAGGGCTGGAAGCATGTAACAATGGACATTCGATGACGGTTTTAAATGCCAGCAACCGTCCTTTTAAACTTTCCACTGTACATAGTATTTATGTTAGTCACTTTAATAGCAATAGAATTTAAGTATTTTATGTTTAAACGCAGATAGAAGCGACGCTACTAGAAGTCCCCAAATAAGTCAGTTCATACTCAGATTCGCTTGGTAGCAGGCGACTATGTAGGATGGCTCCGCAAAATGCCGTGATAGTGGCTAGTGCGGTAATCTTAGAGAACATCAAATTATTATGTCAGATTAATATAAAACACGATGTTAGCTAACCAGTAAACTAACAATTACGTAATTTACTTAAAATTACGAGAAACAGTGTGCACTTACAAATTCTTTGTCTACACGCGAATACTCTCGCCAACAACGTAAAGTTACCAATTTGTAACGAATGTTATATTTTACAGTGCTCTACAAAAGTTACAATATATACATATATACATATATATACATATATATATATATATATTCAAGTATTACTACAGTAAAACTGCGTGTGAAGTTATTTATACATCCTTTGTCGTTGCTCCACATCCTGACGAGTAAAGTGCCAGCCGAGGCGTAACAAATCATTACCTACATCAACAGGGCAACATTTAATTACACCTACAACATACACACAATAAAACATACATCAACATCTACCAGAGGCAACCTGCACAGCGTCGTCCAAAGGCAAGCAGAGTCTACACCAAGATACTGCTTCAGAAAGAGACGTCGGGACGGCGAACAGAGACAGAACCCCGCATAAATACTTACTTTTTCTACTTGTATAGCACTTATATCCATAAATTAATTTATAACCTTCTCTGCACTATTTTTAATAAATTAACTGAATCTCAGTTTAAGTAATTTTTGTGATTATTACATCACTGAAAAAATTAGAGTAATTTTATACCTCATTTTAAAAATATTTTAGGTCATCAAAATGCGGGCTACGCTTATAACCTTGCCCTGCTGACATGTATTCTTCCACGCTCTCTTTCCTGCCCCCTTACCCGAGTGGCTAATTTACATCATTGAATTGTGACAAACAAGCCCTGTGCAACGCAAGGTCAGGTGATAAAAGCGATTAAAACACTCTTGTCATGATAGTTGCACGTGCTTTCGCCATGCAGAGAGGTATGTTTCAACCGAAGGATCCTCCTACCTATTTGTTGATAAGAGTTTGCCTGCATTCCAGATGCAGTAACTCTGTCGCGTAGTATGTTTCATTCACATGGTAATGCAACTGTAAATTTGGCGATTGTGTCCGAATATACTAAGACAAATGATCGTGTTAAATAAGGAACTAATTTGTATCGCGCAACAATCTATTCCAAGACAGCAGCAAATGAGAGGTGATTAGTGCACCTGCAGTTAAGAGATACGGAGCAAAGTTATACAGAACAGGGCTTAGTAGTTCTACGCATACGCAGTGAATACAGTTACTGTCGTTGCCGTTACTTTTGTATCCACTACTATGTTATTAGCAGAGCGCGGATGTTAGACAAAATACCTTTTTAACTGTTTGGTAGTAAATCAAATCTCTTCTTCTTCAACGGATTACCCTTCTCTTTGTAGAACGTACACCCCCAAGGACCTACAAGCCAACGACTGTCGAGGCGCAAGCAAACTCTAGATCATAGCATGTCCAAGATGGGCGATCAGCCCAAAGGCTGGTATGGTGGTGAAGAAGAAGGAAATGAAATGTAGTGATGAAAGGGACGATAGAAAAATTCGCGGATCAAATTATCCAACTCAGCATTCGCCTGGCAATCGAAGAAAGCCGCGAAAAAACCTTCAGTCAGAGTGGTCGGCCCCGGAGGACTGAACCCGGGACCTCCCGAATGCGAGTTGCAAACGTTACCGCAGCACCGCCTCGCTCGGTGTGAATCAAAGTTATGCAGATATAATTGTGTTTTTAGCTATTTGGAAAGGATAGAACCAGTTTTTATTTCGACTTTTTAAGGTCCAGATGCCTATTTGAATTATAAATGCAGATTTTTCCTTTTTAAAATACATTCTTAAAATTTGTTTTCAAATTTTCTATTACATTCACAAAACTCTAGAAGATGGCCATCCTTCTATCTTGTAACTTGCACAAGACAAAATGTGACCATGTTTTCTATTGTAATGTCTGCTACTGTTAAGGGTTGAACGTTTCTCTCTGAAAGTGGGTTCCCCAGTATCAGGAAGTATTGTAGGAAAGCTATTTTGAGGAATAGGATGACCTGTTGCTGTCACGTGAAAGCAGACACTATTATTTAGCTACGGTGCCTAACTTCAGTCAGCCACTTCACAGTTACGT
Source organism: Deroplatys truncata (assembly GCA_030765065.1). Taxonomy (NCBI): domain Eukaryota; kingdom Metazoa; phylum Arthropoda; class Insecta; order Mantodea; family Mantidae; genus Deroplatys; species Deroplatys truncata. The sequence goes on from CM060980.1 coordinate 88,651,433, forward strand.
TAGTGAATTTGTAGCTCAATTCTTTTCAACTGATAGAACAGTTGTATCTTGTAAGGCTTGTGAAAAGACAGTTAATCACGAAAAAAGTACTTTGTAAACCAACACGTGTTAACAACAAAAGTACAAATCTGTTCTCGCTTCAAAATGTGGTGACAAGAATATAAGGCTACCTCCAACAGCCGTTGCCATATATAGCAGACAGTCACAGTTTTCATTTGATATGAGTAAATCATTAGTTATGCCGGCAGAGCCTACTTATTACTCTTGTTACGGGAGGGGACCCGGGAGGGAGGAGGAGGTGAGGGGAGACACTGGGCGGCCGAAACTAGGAGTGATGGCACAGCAATGACAGGGTCCCTACAGTTTCCAGGTTAAGACGCTCCGACAGTCGGACAGGCACAACGGGAACTCCGCCCCACACATAGGGTCCAACACCCCTTTCTGAAGGGGGTTCTCATATCCCAGCAACAGTCGAGGAACGGAAAAAGTTCCATAGAGAGCATCTTTTCTTCCTGCCATGCCGCACCGAAACACCATCGCCGACACTTCCAACCCTGAAACAGATCTCATTGGTGAAGGATGAATGCAGTGATGAATGGAACGAAATGGAGGGACCGGAAATTCGGGGACTGAAAGAAACCGCTCCAGAATTCGCTTGACGACCCGGGAAAACCCCGAAAAAACCAATGGGTAAGAGATGACGATCACCAGAACTCGAACCCGTGACCCCCCGAATGCGAGTCGCACGGGTTACCGCGGCGCCATTTCCCTCGTTCGGCAGAGTCTAACATAAGAACATTTACAACAGTACCTTGTGTAATGTGCAAGGATAAAAGTGTATAATGTGTATGATTTTAAACTAAATGTTGATTATTAAATACACTATGATTACGACTTTTTTAAAATGTAAAATGATTTTATAATGCCTTTTTAAATTTGCGTGTCTTTTCTTTTGTTTTTATTGTCTTTTTGCCTGCTATTTTAATGGTTATGAATGCCTGAAATTTCGGGTTCCAGTTATTGGTTATTTTCGTCTCCATTACTTCGTCTTTGCCCAGTTCATTTACTAAAGTGATCTGCATAATGTACCACGTCATTAAGTCAGGAGTCCTAACGCGTGACTATTGGTTCAGGAGGCAACAGAAGATCAAAATTTATTTCTTCTCTTGAAACATTAATCTGCGATCGTGATTTTACAAATATATTTTTCTCCATTCAACAATAACTTGTCCACATTAAAATAAAGGATTCAGTTTTTCACACAACCTATGCTTGATGTGAACCCCCCCTCCCACACGTCACACGAATCATCTTATAGCATTAGGCAACAATGAATTTGTATATTGGACATACTCATTCGTTCCAGGTAATTTTTGGTGCAAAAACCACGAATTTGCTATTCAAAAGTCCCTATCGGGCGTGGTTTTAGAGATACCGGTGCATAACTAATTTTAGTGGAAAAATATAAAAACAATATTTTACTTTTTCTTCAAGAGCCAATGATTAAATAAAAGTGTAAAACGTTGAGTTATAGTACATTTTGGTGCACACAAGTAGAATGATGCATTAGTGTTTTGTTATCGCTCATAGTTTTTGGCGTATCAGGGATATAACAGAAGAAAAAGTGGAATAAATGCAAAATTTTACGCATGCCATTGATTACATTCATTACACGAACCATAACAAAACGATCCCACATTGGTAACTAAGACATTATTTTAATACGTATAAAAAAGAACTTCCTTTCCTCCCTCAGGCGACCACACTCTTTCACCCTGTTGATTAACAGTACAATGTCGCACACTAAACCTGTAATTATAGAGTAATCCTATCTTCTGTTACGGAGGGGACTCGGCACCGATCCAGAGGGGATATTGTTAGTACCTATGCCCCATGAGGGGCATTCCCGGGAGGAAAGATGAGGTGAGAGGAGACATTGGGCGGCCGCATCCAGGTGTGACGGTAGAGCAATGACAGAATCCCTAAGTTTCCAGAAGTAGACACCCCGGCATACCGGGGACCCCGCTCCACACAGAGGGGGCCCAATGCCCCTCAAGGGGACTCGGATATCCCGGCAGCCAGACGAAAGCCGAAGGACGGTGAGAGTTCACAGACAGCATCCTTTACCCCTGCCACGCTGCACCGAAACACCATCGCCGACACTTCCGGCCCGAAAGAGACCAATGGGATGAAGGATGATGAATGAAATGATGAATGGAACGAAATGGAGGGACAGGAAATTCGGGGACTGAAAGAAACCACTCCAGCATTCGCCTGACCACCCGGGAAAACCCCGAAAAAACCCATGGGTTAGAGTGGACGGTCACCTGGGATCGAACCCGGGACATCCCGAATGCAGTTCCCGAGGTCGCGGTTCAAACCCGGCGGAGGGCGATGAATTTTTTTCGGGCATAAAAATACTTAGCACGCCTTCCTTCGGAAGGGAAGTAAAGCCGGTGGACCCGTGTCGTAGATTTACGGCACGTAAAAGAACCTCAAGCCTGATAAAGAGGCCTCTGAGCAAAATTACCGGTATTTCACACCCAATATAGAATGGGACGCTAAGGACCACAGCAGTTAAATAGCGTTCATAAATAAAACTCAATTTAATTGAATTTTTCCGAATGCGGGCCACAGACGTTGCCGCCTGAGCCACCCCCTTCGGTAATTACAGTTACAGGAAACACGAGAACGCAGTGCTTCGATATTTCGGTCTTGAGTATCTAGGTAGGAGGCATTAGACTCCTGAGCCCCCCTCTGCATACGCCCCTGTTCTTGAGAAGGAAGACATTTTAAAACTCGAACGATACATACTTTACATTGCTTAACACCGTAGGAGTGTTAAGCCCAGAAAAATATTATAAGAACAAAAGAAACTTGAATGTCCTTGTCTACATCAAATGGACATACGGTTCAGCGAGCATACAAATTTACCAAGACAGCTGGATGCTAGCAGGAAACTGACAGCAGAGTTTCAAGATCCACCTGCTGTGCATTGTGTAGTCTCAATGTCTGACTGACGTGTATGTAATGGAAACCAATCAGGGAGACAATTATATAAACGCAACACAGCAACAGCTGACGCACGTCACAAGGAAAATGTCATTCAAATACTCTGTATCTATAGAATTCGAAAACGACCGTGAAAGACAAAAGAATGGTTTTAATTCATGAAATGTTTTTATGATCTCTCAAACTGTGAAATGCTGCATAATGCATTAATAGTTAAGGCGTTATTATATTTTTCATGTTTGTATATTTTTAGAACTCGCATTTATCATCAAACTTCCTTATGGAACATTCCATAAAATGTTTCTAATTGCTGCCAGGGTTCGAATTAACAGCAGGATGGGGAATTTTTCACTTTCGTCAAGTAGTATCCCCGGTTCCTAACAGGAAATTTTCTTCCTACCAGGAATACATTTTCCCCTCTAAAGCTGCATTACAAAAGTTTAGCAATAAATTCCAAGATTTAAATTATAACATTACAATTTTCGACGGATACTAGACCAAACATTACCTTTTCTAATAACCCCCTTATCACAGCACTTCATTCGAAGCATGAAAGATTTTGCCATGTACCAATTAGCAACGCGATATTAAGGCAGTATCTGTGAAATTTGGTAAAAATGTAAAATTTTTCGATTTTTTTGCATCTATATTATATTTATAACTTGTAACCCCATGCTACACAACTGATATTTCAATATTAAAGGCAAAAATGACTGCTTAATTGGTCATGTACGATTTACGACACCTCAGTCCATTTTTCTCATTTCTTTTCTTTTTCAGCATTTTTTGCTATTCAAAATGCTCCGCAGATTACAACGTATTGGCTTGAAGTTTTCAGGAGAGCTTCAGGAATTACGGATTTAAATTATTGTTGTACACTCGTTAAAGATATTAAATAGTTCAGTTGAAATTGTTTTCTAACTCAGATTGAAAAGGTTGGAGAATTCAATAAACTGTATAGAACTTTTTTTCCTTAAAGTAATTAAAATTGAGAAATGCCTGCGCAGCATTTTCTTTAAATTTACACATTAAGCTCAAATTAAATATTTGGGACTGATATGATAAACCATAGAGTCCAAGGAGCATTTCATATTACCTATCAAAAAGTAACAATTATGAATAAAAATTAATATTTTGTTTGACATAGCTTGTTAAAATGTATGCACAAATGTTTCATGTTGCGAGTATATGGTAAAAATATCTGATGTGTTGCATTCGCATACTTTCTCTACTTACCCTTCTACAAATTATTATTACAAAAGAATACTTCTATCTACTTCTTGCTAATGCAGATGAACCTTCATTATTTATTTCGTTATAGGTTATCAGAAGAATACAGTAGGCTAAATGTTTTTAAAGTCGATCGCTATGCGATGGCTTAACTATAAAGTATTTGAAAATTCAAACTAATAACAAAGTTGACTACATGACTTTTTTGTGTGTGTGGTAAGATTTGTTATCTCTTACGGTTTACTAATCATACTAAAGTCATTCAGAATAAAGAGCACTTCAAAGGCTATTCCCAGTAAATTAAAAATATAAATTTTATTTGTCTCGAAAATACCTTAAAGATATGGTATTTTAATCAAAATCGTTTGAGCCAGTTTTGAGAAAATAAAAAATTTCTAAAAATGTTCCATGTAAAGGGTAGTTTGAGATGGGGAGGATTTTCTTCAAAATCTTCATGTCCATCTTTGGAAGATCCTATACTTAAATATCAAGTCTCGTATTTAACAGATTTTTCATTTTTGAGTTAAGCTGTTTACAGACAAGACACACACACAGATACATACACACGCACCTTTTTCTAAAATTGCTTGCTTTGGGTTCAGGGGGCCTTAAAACATTTATTTACGGTGAACTCTCGAACATCGAATTTTTGGATGGTTTACAATATTGCCTCTGCTTACTGTAAGAACGTAGTAAAGAATGTAAAAACTCAAAGCAATCAGAGGAAATATGAGGATTTTTTGATTTTCACGCATACATTGCCTTAACGGCCGTAAGCTTTACCTATTTACGAGCTGAGAACGTATGTAGTCATTGATTCAACTAAGAGAGCACATTATACATCTTATTTTAAAAAAGTTTCTTTTACCTACGTGGAATAAACACAAGAGCACAAACAGTCGAGTTTCGTTCCACTGATTGGTGCTAGCTCACTAATTTTAAAACAAGCTAACATGCATCTTTGCTGGTTACAACCATGGTTTTAATTAAATGGTTGGAGTAGGGGATTTCTCCTCTCGTCAAGCACAATCTTAACTTATCTGATTTAATTTCTCTAGCTCCTTTCGGAACCTATGGCATCCATAAAATATTGCCATCTGACCCTGTTTACTGCCATCTTGATTTACCTCATAACACTTTTCCTTTCTTCCCATTCTTTATCTTCAGTTATAGATCGTGTACATGTGTATTTTGGACTGCGTTTTTTCTTAAACCTTGGGGTTACGGTCGAACATTTGCTTCTCTAATAGTATGGACCTATCTCCCTTTCTCAGTGCGTGCCAATCCAATTCCGCTTTCTTCTTTTTGTTTGTATTTTGAAAGGAGTTTCCGAATAACGTGCTCATAAATCTTCATTTCACATCACTTTAGGCAAATGGATCCTCAATATTTTCCATAAACGAATGTCTGTTATTCCCTTTACGACCTCCTAGATTCTGGTCCATACAAGAGAAATACTCTTTCGACGATAAAGTGTCTTTTATCCACTTGCTATCATGCGTGGGAAGTTGAAATTCCTGCACTCCGTGCGTTTTGAAATTTTACCGTAGATGTTAATAAAATGTATGTATTCCTCCAAATATCATATGCACACTTATTATTGCAGACAAGCAATGTAATCGTATTTGATAGCTGAATGTTTCCATTTAAATCTTACCGTCTTTATTTACCTTTATTTTTTATCATTTACTTTCGATTTAATTAATGCAGCATTTAAATATAACTCTTTCGGCGTAGGCAGCCAACTCACCTTCAGTCGTTGACTGTCTTGGCGAACAATACCAGGCGTGACTAATCGATCACCAATTCGTATAGACTAGCGCGGTCCACCTTGATACTGCTTTTGAACAATTTGCAGAAATTAATTTTATTTCCGCGTAAACATTTCTATCATGCACTATCGTTCGAAAAAGTAACTTACAATACACATGCGCTAAGTCCTTTGCAGAAACTCGGAAGTGAAAATGCGAGACGAAGCCAAACTTCTTTCTCGTTCTGCAAAGATGCACTTACCGCACTTATATCGCACTATACATCTGCGCCATCTGTCCCATATCGACACTGCACAGCCCCGAAGCCCAACTCAAACATGTAAGGGGAAACGAAATGAGAGGGAATGAAGAAATTCGTGGTAGAAGAGGAACCACCCCAGCATTCGCCTACTGACCCGGGGAAACCACGAAAAAATCCATGGTCAGAGTGGACGGACCAACGTGAATCGATCCCGGGACCTCACACATTACCTTGGAGCCATCTCGTTCAGCTTGACTTCAGATTCTTAAGTGACAGTCTGATGCAATCCTACGCTTTCTCTTAAAGTCCTACATTCCAACATTCAGATCTCGTTTCCGCTTTCACTCATTCCGGCTATTTTTCATGGACGTTTCCTCATTCATTTTGGTTTCAGATGAATGTGATTGGTCTACGGTACCCTATCTTGAAAAAGGGACTTCAAGCAGAATCCCCGACTCGTAATGGGTAAATTTATTCCTTGGTAGGAATGAAGTCTTCCGTGTGCTGTAAGACCAAAGTTAAAATTAAATTTAACATTTCAAGACAAAAACAGTAATTTTGGACGGATTTCTGCAGGTACATGAAATGCTACCCATCAACCCCTCGTCAGAGTCAAGAGGTACAGCGACGAGGCAACTAACAACATTTCTCTTAAACATGGTTAGACTTAAAATATTATACCTACAATTTAAAAGAAACAATAAAATAACTAACAATTTCACCGGAGTAAGGAAAATTACACTTATCTCTCCGTAGGCGGCACTAGCTGCATCGTTTTGCTGAGACTGAAGAAATTTTGGATACCCATCTGTGAAAAAAGGCCAAAATGCATTAATATTGACTGTAGTATTATTAAATACTACAAACCTTCTACTTTAGTTCCATGTAGCTTTTATAGCTGTACGACTATTCAAAGTGTGTCATATAGCGATTAAAATGTCTGACTGTAAACGTAGATTCCTATAAAATTGGAGTAGAAAGCGATAAATTTTGCCAACATTAAAGTGGACAAAATATTCAAGAGAGACCTCAGGAATCTTCATACACTAAATTAGTTGCAGAGGAGCAGAAAAAACTGAAGGAGGGCCGTATATACACTAAATGCTTTTTAACAGCATAAAGTCAGAAAGTGTTATTTTAGCGTTGTAATTTTTAAAACTCTTTTCTCGGATTTTCATTTGTCGTACCATCCTTATTTTCAAATTGTTCTACACGATGTAATTTTCAGTATAAATCAATGACATTTTGTGTACCTCCTTGTTAATGACGGGATAAAAAACTGAAAATGAATTTTGTTTGACATGGTTAGTTGTGATGTTATTAAACAACAATATTCATAGTGTGTAATTTTTAAAAAGCTGAAGTCCCATATTTAACATTTATTTTCTCACAAACTAGTAGGATAATTAAAAATTTAGCTCTACAGTTTATTAATGTATTATTAAAGAGTTTAATTATAAAAATATTATCCTTTTCAAAAAGTAATCCATCGTGAAGAGCAGTTTTTCAAAACAGTAAAACCACAATAAAAATTAATATATCTGGAACTTGTTTTAAAATATGCATGAAATTTGGTCTGCATATTATACATTAAACCCTGATTGCTTTATTAAAATTTCAAATGAATCCACCTAAATATGTGAATTTTTTAAATGTTACCAATGTAATTTCACGAAATGGCCAAAAATTCGCAAATGTTTGGCATTAAGTCTATATACAGTTGAGTAAGTGTTTGTATTTTCTTTTTTCAGGGAGGAGGAGATCGCACAGGAGTAAACAGTAAAACAAGAAGTGTGATTTAGCTTGCGAAGCAGGTTACAGTCTTTTTTCGGCGTACTTCATATAGACATTTTTATACTGCAACAGCTTTAGTATTGTAAATGTTGCTGCGAAACTGTGGGTGTGATTTGTTGCTGCTCAATGCCTGTATCGCAAGCGCGGTGAATGCCGCTCGCGTTGTTGTTTGCTTCGGGCTAACTCGTCTCCTGGGCGTGGAAATACGTGATTTTGAAGCAATAACACTTTCATTGTTCCTTACAGCTACAATTTTTGTCCAGTGAAACAAAATATTTGCCGACGCCGTTGCCGAGTGATTAGACCGCTCTCCACTTACCAACGCGGCCCGGGTTCGATCCCAGGGACCCGCATGTGGGATTTGTGGTGGACAAAGCCGCGTATGGGCGGGTTTTCTCCGGGCTCTCCGGTTTCCCCCGCCATTTATTCCACCAACTGCTCTATCATGATCTTTCCTTTCATATATCTACTTCCTCGCTCTCATACCAGGCTGATCACCCATCCTGGATATTCTATCTGATCCAGAGTGCCTGCTCCTCGACAGGCCTCTGACCCCAGGCAGCCCCTTTTAAGTCCTACATACGAGGAGGGTAAACAGAGAAAGAAGAAGAAGAAACAAAATATTACATTATGTTGCGCCAAGCCAAGCTATTGCCTGCCGCGTTACCCGAATAAACGAACGTTTCTTTCAGGTAACTAATATTGCTTACTAGATTATCCAAGAACACTAACACCGATTTACTAGGCGAACTATCTGAGTTGATGAATATGAGCGTTAACGAGCAGAATGAGCGAATCAAATGTGTTGAATAAGCGCGAGGCGCGGACTGGGCTCATGAAGTTCGGACTTTTGGATGAGTGAGGCGCGTCGACACACGCCGTTTTATTTCAATTTAACTCCATCTCCAGGTTTAGGAATTTCTTCCGTAATGCTGACCCATTATCCTTTCCCCCCTTGCCTACGTGTTGCTACAACTACCCGCAATGGCTGGCTAATTCCCAGAAACCCAAATCTGTCTACATCCACCTGGAATTTACCTACTTGAATAGGTTACAAAGAACCCTTACCTTGGAATTCGTTAAAACTTTACCCCAGCCTGAGTCCTAATTACTTTCGTCTACCAAAATGTTAACATTTCCCTCTTTTTCCAGTTCCAGCTCCTACACAAAATATTACATGAAGCTTTAATAAGCATTGTGGTATTATACAAACATTTAAATTGATGTAATCATATCACGTATCACTATTAACATTAAATATTCCTTTTCCTATTATTACCATTATTATTCTGAGTTGCTATTTCTTATGAATCACTTGTATATATGTATATATATATACATATCCGTTTACTGTGTTTATTTATTATTCAGTATTAACTACTAGCGAAGTCTACCATCTCAGTCTATAGTTAAAGAATTCCTAAAACCCAATAGTAGCAATAGAATGAGAGAGCTGGCGCACAGAGAGATGCCGACAAGCGATAAAGTTCTTTGATCTATGCCGCTAGCCCCGCCCCCTCCCTTTGTGCGCTACTATTTGCCGCCCGGTCGCGTGGCGCTAGCTCCGCCCCCTCTCGCTTTGTGTGCTCACCTAATGCCGGCAGTATCTGTGCTAACAGGTTCTATCCCCTCCCCCATGCGTTCTACTGTGGCGTCATGACTTGATGGAATTGTTTTCTCGAGTCCTGCCGCCCCTCGGCAAATTAATTAGGTAATGTTCGTCAAACATTTTTTTTATGATTACTAAGGTCTGCAGATTGCATCCTCGAGCAATTAAGTTTTTTGATTAATGAATTGTTGACTGGAGCTTGAGTATAAGTAGTCTGCTCACGGTAACAGTCTGTCATGTAATGAAACACTGCAGCCTTCTTGTATCTGGGGAAATCGCTTGTCCATTAGCTGAACATGTTAGACGCTTTCAACACATTAATAGGCTTTTAAGTTTACATTCCGGATCTGTTTACATACATTAGCGAACGACCGACTTCCGCCTGGATGTAACGGTGACCTCTATTAGCTGAGACGCTTTCACTCCATTAGCGAACAATGTCAGTAATTGTTTTCCTAAGTGCTCTGCCCAACACTCAACACTTTAGATTTTAGCGATGGAAATGATATAACAAGCAGCAGCTTCTCCAACGAGTTCCAAGTTGACCAGGATGGCCGGGTTCGAATTACAAATTCAGCTTCTAATAACTCAGAGACTAATTACGATAAAGACGTCAAATAAAATTTATTACATTAATGTCATTAGATAGTTTCTTGTGAATGTATATTTGGGTACATGGTGTCCAGGGTTCGAATACCCATAAAATGTAATTTAATTATAAATTTAATAACTCCTAAACTAATTAAGATAAAGACGTCAAATAAACTTTATTGCCTTTATGTTATTAGGTAGTATCTTGTGGAGATGTAACTAGATACCTGACGTTCTGGGTTCGAGCCTGATGCTTAAATCGTCATTATCTCAGAAACTAAGAGAGGTAGAGGAATTGACCAAAGCATGATTGATAGCTCCTATGATGGGTAAATAATACTGTATATAATTTTTAATCAGTTGTCCTTATTTCGAATCCCGATCTTTCAATCACTTACTTATTTTTTCTCTATACTCTAGAATATGTCACTTAGATTGATGCTGTAACTGCATACAGCACCTTTAAACATATCAAACTAATATTGTAAATAATTTTGTTTCTGGTGTCCAGGGTTCGAATACCGATAAAATGTAATTTAATTATAAATTTAATAACTTCTAAACTAATTAAGATAAAGACGCCAAATAAACTTTATTGCCTTTATGTTATTAGGTATTATCTTGTGGATGTGTAATTAGATACCTGACGTTCAGGGTTCGATCCTAATTTTTAAATCGTCATTATCTCAGAAACTAAGAGAGGTAGACGAGTGAACCAAAGCATGTATGATAGCTCCTATAAGGGGTAATTAATATTGTATATAATTTTCAATCAGTTGTCCTTACTTCGAATCCCGATCTTTCAATCACTTACTTATTTTTCTCTATACTCTAGAATATATCACTTAGATTGATGCTGTAACTGTATACAGCACCTTTAAACATATCAAACTAATGTAAATAATTTCGTTTCTGGTGTCCAGGGTTCGAATACCGATAAAATGTAGTTTAATTATAAATTTAATAACTTCTAAACTAATTAAGATAAAGACGCCAAATAAACTTTATTCCCTTTATGTTATTAGGTATTATCTTGTGGATGTGTAATTAGATACCTGACGTTCTGGGTTCGAGCCTAATTTTAAATCGTCATTATCTCAGAAACTAAGAGAGGTAGACGAGTGAACCAAAGCATGATTGATAGCTCCTATGAGGGGTAATTAATACTGTATATAATTTTCAATCAGTTGTCCTTACTTCGAATCCCGATCTTTCAATCACTTACTTATTTTTCTCTATACTCTAGAATATATCACTTAGATTGATGCTGTAACTGCATACAGCACCTTTAAACATATCAAACTAATATTGTAAATAATTTTGTTTCTGGTGTCCAGGGTTCGAATGCCGATAAAATATAGTTTAATTATAAATTTAATAACTTCTAAACTAATTAAGATAAAGACGCCAAATAAACTTTATTGCCTTTATGTTATTAGGTATTATCTTGTGGATGTGTAATTAGATACCTGACGTTCTGGGTTCGAGCCTAATTTTAAATCGTCATTATCTCAGAAACTAAGAGAGGTAGACGAGTGAACCAAAGCATGATTGATAGCTCCTATGAGGGGTAATTAATACCGTATATAATTTTCAATCAGTTGTCCTTACTTCGAATCCCGATCTTTCAATCACTTACTTATTTTTCTCTATACTCTAGAATATATCACTTAGATTGATGCTGTAACTGCATACAGCACCTTTAAACATATCAAACTAATATTGTAAATAATTTTGTTTCTGGTGTCCAGGGTTCGAATACCGATAAAATGTAATTTAATTATAAATTTAATAACTCCTAAACTAATTAAGATAAAGACGCCAAATAAACTTTATTGCGTTTATGTTACTAGGTAGTATCTTGTGGATGTGTAATTAGATACCTGACGTTCTGGGTTCGAGCCTAATGTTTAAATCGTCATTATCTCAGAAACTAAGAGAGGTAGAGGAATTGACCAAAGCATGATTGATAGCTCCTATGAGGGGCAATTAATACTGTATATAATTTTCAATCAGCTGTCCTTACTTCGAATCCCGATCTTTCAATCACTTACTTATTTTTCTCTATACTCTAGAATATATCACTTAGATTGATGCTGTAAATGCATACAGCACCCTTAAACATATCAAACTAATATTGTAAATAATATTGGTTCTGGTGTCCAGGGTTCGAATACCGATAAAATGTAATTTAATTATAAATTTAATAACTCCTAAACTAATTAAGATAAAGACACCAAATAAACTTTTATAGGGGAAAGGATGCTCTCCTGAAACATTAGGTCTCTAGATAGAAGTATTTATAGGGGAGAGATAGGGAATACCAGGGCTGATGCTAGGCTAGTCAGATGCTAAAGGAGGGAGGGATATGCTTTATACGAGAGAGATAGGGAACACAAGGAAAGATGCTATACTAAACAGGACTTGAAGGGTAGAATATGAGCGATATAGCAAACCGAGGAGAGGTATTAGGATAGGAGTTTTGAATGATGGAGTAGGCGTTTATATGCGAGAGATAGGGAATACGAGGTTCGATGCTAGGCTAGACGGTGTTGAATGAGGGAATGCATCTTATATGAGAGAGGTAGGGGAATATGAAGAGAAGTGCTAGGCTAGTCGGGAAGGTCTGAATGAGAGAGTATACGTCTATATGGGAAAATATAGGGAAAACGAAGGTAGGTGCTAGGTTGAGAGAGTCTTCAAGGAGGAAAATGCATTTATATGAGAGCGTTAGGGCATACGAGGAGTGGTGCTAGTCTAGACATGGTTTGAGGATTAGAGTATACGTTTATATGGGAGAAATATGGAAAACGGGAGAGATACAAGGATAGACAGAGATTGAAGGAGGAGGAATGTAGGTTTATACTGTAATATAGAGAGTAATTCGATTATAAACCTTTTCTCATCCAGCCTTACAACACTTTTATATACTTATTTTCTAAACCTTACAAACTTTATATTTGTTAAACAGTAGTGCGCGAGACGGAGAGGGACAAACAGTATATTGGTTTACAGTGAAGTATACATCCTAACCTATTCCCACCTTGTTTGTTCTGGATCTTCTCATTGTCTATCATCTAACGTAAACACGTAACAAGACGTAACACAGGAAATCATACATATGGCACATTAAAAAAATAAAGGTATATATAATGAAACATAAACAAGTAGACAGAGGGTCGTCGATACATAGAAAACCAGGAGTTGTATGTACTGAGACCATAGATTAGTATAGGCAAACAACAAAGAAGTGAATTTATAGTGTAAATAGCCAAATATTTTCAAATATTATTATAGTCTAAAAGTATATAACTTAATTATGTATCGAGTATTGAGAAATAAACGTTATTCATTATTCACTAATCTCAGATCACTGCAATTGTATTGAATCAATTCACAATTGCTAATGCCATTCAACTTTCATTCGTCTCTGATACATAAACAAATTGCAAAATGGAGAAGGACGAAAGTAATAAAAAGACTCAGGCAGCAAATTTTAGGAAAGAAGAGAAAGATATATGACCGACATTGTTTTGGAACACAAATTAGTCTTGAAAATAAAATGACTGATAGCTCTGCTAAGCGTAAGGAAGAGACATGGAAATAAATTGCAAATGAATACAATTCTAGGTTGGAAAAGAAGATAAACAACATTCATGTAAACCAATTTTTAAAAATCAGTTTAACTGAATACATGTAAAAAAACATATCACTTTACAAAAAGTAATGCAGACAACATTTATTTTTTATAAACATTATCCTATTACATTACTTTACAAAAAACCATACATATTTCCTAAAGGCAAAGGTGATAGTCTAGACATTCTAAACACTCAGTTATATAATCATATACATCACACAGAAAGAGACCTGCATTATCAGTAAAAAAACTAAACATCTCAACAATGTCTGAATGATGTATTTTATAAGTACAAGTTTTTTGATATTTCAAAGTTCCTGTTAACCATGGCAGTAATTGATTAACACAATTTCTCGATCCTGTCATGCTATAACTTTAGATGCTTTCAGCTTACTTATAATTTCCTCAATCTCTTGTGTGTGACTATTATTACCAGCATCCCTCGACGCAATTAGTAACCTCAATATATTTACTAGTCTATTCGGATTTTCAAGCGTTGATATCACTGAATCATCATCATCTGAAGATTTCATATTCTCGCAACTTCCGATGTATCCAGATTTTTCACCAACAGTAGTCTCCAGTGAAGGACAGAGGCTTGATCCGGTATAACATTCCCCTCTATACATCTTCGGATCTTCAAGTGCAGGTGAGAGAGTCGATTCAGTATAACATGTTGCTCTATGAAACTTAAATCTTGACAAAGAACGATTCTTAAAAATCCGACCGCATACACAGCATCTAATAACGCGTTTTCCTCCATGTGTAATGTATGAAAAATCGTGTTTCTCATTCGTCAGTTGCACAGATTTTCTCGGGCAGTAGTTCATGCTAAAACTAAAAGAAATTAAATGAATACGTGAATGCTAACGCTCGAAGGAATTAAAAGCGAATGAATGAATTCATAACACGCACCTATGTATATATCCAGGATGAGGACGACGGAGGGAATTGCGATCAATGCATAGCAGGGAGAAAGGATACTCTCTTGAAACATTAGTCATCTAGACAACTATTGTTCACGGAGCCTGTAGACGTCAGGTTGAATGGGACAGACCTCAGGTTCAAATCTTTAAGGGCACGGACCCAGCCTTTTGCCTGTCATGTATACTAAACCATCCTACCAGCGTAACATTACGTTACAACGACACGTAACCAGAACATG
The DNA here is from genome assembly GCA_030765065.1 of Deroplatys truncata. NCBI lineage: Eukaryota > Metazoa > Arthropoda > Insecta > Mantodea > Mantidae > Deroplatys > Deroplatys truncata. The sequence goes on from CM060980.1 coordinate 88,666,487, forward strand.
GCGAGTGCGAGCATGGAAAAAAGGATGCTCTCTGGGAACATTACTGGAAAAGGATGCTCTCTGGAAACACTAGTCATCCACACAACGGGTTGTCCCTAACATTTCCAGATTTCGGGTCGTTCAACATCGTGACGCGCCCCTGTCATCTACATTTCGACGAAATTTTACCTCCTGAATTAAAGTTTGGTGATCTGTATAGACCTGTACATCATGCATTACGCTATGTAACAGACACATCACGTTATGTAACAACACGATCACGCTAGGTAACAACATGTTCACGCTATGTAACAACATGATCACGCTATGTAACAACATGATCACGCTATGTAACAACATGATCACGCCATGTAACAACATGATCACGCTATGTAACAACATGATCACGCTATGTAACAACATGACCACGCTATGTAACAAAACGATCAAGCTATGTAACAACTGATCACGCTATGTAACAACATGATCATGCTATGTAACAACCTGAGCACGCTATGTAACAACATGATCACGCTATGTAACAAACTGAGTACGCTATGTAACAACATGATCACGCCATGTAACAACTGATCACGCTATGTAACAACATGCTCAAGCTATGTAACAACTGATCACGCTATGTAACAACATGATCACGCTATGTAACAACCTGAGCACGCTATGTAACAATCTGATCACGTTATGTAACAACTGATCACGCTATGTAACAACATGATCACGCTATGTAACAACATGATCACGCTATGTAACAACATGATCACTCTATGTAACAACATGTTCACGCTATGTAACAACATGACCACGCTATGTAACAAAACGATCACGCTATGTAACAACACGATCACGCTATGTACAACACGATCACGCAATGTAACAACTGATCACGCTATGTAACAACCTGATCAAGCTATGTAACAACTGATCACGCTATGTAACAACATGATCACGCTATGTAACAACCTGAGCACGCTATGTAACAACATGATCACGCTATGTAACAACCTGAGTACGCTATGTAACAACATGATCACGCCATGTAACAACTGATCACGCTATGTAACAACATGCTCAAGCTATGTAACAACACGATCACGCTATGTAACAACCTGATCAAGCTATGTAACAACATGATCACGCTATGTAATAACCTGAGTACGCTATGTAACAACATGATCACGCCATGTAACAACTGATCACGCTATGTAACAACATGCTCAAGCTATGTAACAACATGTTCACGCTATGTAACATGATCACGCTATGTAACAACATGAACACGCTATGTAACAACATGATCACGCTATGTAACAACATGACCACACTATGTAACAACATGATCACGCTATGTAACAAAACGATCAAGCTATGTAACAACACGATCACGCTATGTAACAACCTGATCAAGCTATGTAACAACTGATCACGCTATGTAACAACCTGAGCACGCTATGTAACAACCTGATCACGCTATGTAACAACTGATCACGCTATGTAACAACATGCTCAAGCTATGTAACAACATGATCACGCTATGTAACAACATGTTCACGCTATGTAACAACATGTTCACGCTATGTAACAACATGATCACGCTATGTAACAACATGACCACACTATGTAACAACATGATCATGCTATGTAACAAAACGATCAAGCTATGTAACAACATGATCACGCTATGTAACAAAACGATCAAGCTATGTAACAACCTGAGCACGCTATGTAACAACATGTTCACGCTATGTAACAACATGATCACGTTATGTAACAACATGATCACGCTATGTAACAACATGATCACGCCATGCAACAAAACGATCAAGCTATGTAACAACCTGAGCACGCTATGTAACAACATGTTCACGCTATGTAACAACACGATCACGCTATGTAACAATACGATCACGCTATGTAACAATCTGATTACGCTATGTAACAACTGATCACGCTATGTAACAACATGATCACGCTATGTAACAACCTGAGCACGTTATGTAACAACATGACTACGCTATGTAACAAAACGATCACGCTATGTAACAACTGATCACGCTATGTAACAACCTGAGCACGCTATGTAACAACATGACCACGCTATGTAACAAAACGATCACGCTATGTAACAACTGATCACGCTATGTAACAACCTGAGCACGCTATGTAACAACCTGAGCACGCTATGTAACAATACGATCATGCTATGTAACAACCTGATCACGCTATGTAACAACCTGATTACGCTATGTAACAACTGATCACGCTATGTAACAACATGATCACGCCATGTAACAACCTGAGCACGCTATGTAACAACATGATCACGCTATGTAACAACATGAACACGCTATGTAACAATACGATCACGCTATGTAACAATCTGATTACTATGTAACAACGGATCACGCTATGTAACAACATGATCACGCTATGTAACAACCTGAGCACGCTATGTAACAACCTGATCACGCTATGTAACAACATGCTCACGCTATGTAACAACTGATCACGCTATGTAACAACCTGAGCACGCTATGTAACAACATGATCACGCTATGTAACAACATGTTCACGCTATGTAACAACACGATCACGCTATGTAACAACACGATCACGCTATGTAACAACATGGACACGCTATGTAACAACATGAACACGCTATGTAACAATACGATCAAGCTATGTAACAACCTGAGCACGCTATGTAACAACATGATCACGCTATGTAACAACATGAACACTCTATGTAACAACCTGAGCATGCTATGTAACAACATGATCACGCTATGTAACAACCTAATCACGCTATGTAACATGATCACGCTATGTAACAACATGATCACGCTATGTAAATAGGGTGGACCATTTAAGTTGAGGCTATACAATATATCCAAAACTAAGCGTTGTAGAAAGAAATGTCTTTAATAAACTTGATTGATATTATGGCGAAAGTAAATGCTGCTAGTCGTATTTCGTTTGGAGGCCGTTATGAGGGTCATTTTGGGTCAATTTATTCTTTTAAATGGGAACCTACAATTAGGGTCCCATTTAAAAAGACCCTGAAATGACCCTCACTACGTCCTCCAAACGAAATACGACTAGCAGCATTTACTTTCGCCATAATATCAATCAAGTTTATTAAAGACATTTCTTTCTACAACGCTTAGTTTTGGATATATTGTATAGCCTCAACTTAAATGGTCCACCCTATTTACATAGCGTGATCATGTTGTTACATAGCGTGATCATGTTACATAGCGTGATTAGGTTGTTACATAGCGTGATCATGTTGTTACATAGCATGCTCAGGTTGTTACATAGAGTGTTCATGTTGTTACATAGCGTGATCATGTTGTTACATAGCGTGCTCAGGTTGTTACATAGCTTGATCGTATTGTTACATAGCGTGTTCATGTTGTTACATAGCGTGTCCATGTTGTTACATAGCGTGATCGTGTTGTTACATAGCGTGATCGTGTTGTTACATAGCGTGAACATGTTGTTACATAGCGTGATCATGTTGTTACATAGCGTGCTCAGGTTGTTACATAGCGTGATCAGTTGTTACATAGCGTGAGCATGTTGTTACATAGCGTGATCAGGTTGTTACATAGCGTGCTCAGGTTGTTACATAGCGTGATCATGTTGTTACATAGCGTGATCCGTTGTTACATAGTAATCAGATTGTTACATAGCGTGATCGTATTGTTACATAGCGTGTTCATGTTGTTACATAGCGTGATCATGTTGTTACATAGCGTGCTCAGGTTGTTACATGGCGTGATCATGTTGTTACATAGCGTGATCAGTTGTTACATAGCGTAATCAGGTTGTTACATAGCGTGATCAGGTTGTTACATAGCATGATCGTATTGTTACATAGCGTGCTCAGGTTGTTACATAGCGTGCTCAGGTTGTTACATAGCGTGATCAGTTGTTACATAGCGTGATCGTTTTGTTACATAGCGTGGTCATGTTGTTACATAGCGTGCTCAGGTTGTTACATAGCGTGATCAGTTGTTACATAGCGTGATCGTTTTGTTACATAGCGTAGTCATGTTGTTACATAACGTGCTCAGGTTGTTACATAGCGTGATCATGTTGTTACATAGCGTGATCAGTTGTTACATAGCGTAATCAGATTGTTACATAGCGTGATCGTATTGTTACATAGCGTGATCGTGTTGTTACATAGCGTGAACATGTTGTTACATAGCGTGCTCAGGTTGTTACATAGCTTGATCGTTTTGTTGCATGGCGTGATCATGTTGTTACATAGCGTGATCATGTTGTTACATAACGTGATCATGTTGTTACATAGCGTGAACATGTTGTTACATAGCGTGCTCAGGTTGTTACATAGCTTGATCGTTTTGTTACATAGCGTGATCATGTTGTTACATAGCTTGATCGTTTTGTTACATAGCATGATCATGTTGTTACATAGTGTGGTCATGTTGTTACATAGCGTGATCATGTTGTTACATAGCGTGAACATGTTGTTACATAGCGTGAACATGTTGTTACATAGCGTGATCATGTTGTTACATAGCTTGAGCATGTTGTTACATAGCGTGATCAGTTGTTACATAGCGTGATCAGGTTGTTACATAGCGTGCTCAGGTTGTTACATAGCGTGATCAGTTGTTACATAGCTTGATCAGGTTGTTACATAGCGTGATCGTGTTGTTACATAGCTTGATCGTTTTGTTACATAGCGTGATCATGTTGTTACATAGTGTGGTCATGTTGTTACATAGCGTGATCATGTTGTTACATAGCGTGAACATGTTGTTACATAGCGTGATCATGTTGTTACATAGCGTGAACATGTTGTTACATAGCTTGAGCATGTTGTTACATAGCGTGATCGTGTTGTTACATAGCTTGATCGTTTTGTTACATAGCGTGATCATGTTGTTACATAGTGTGGTCATGTTGTTACATAGCGTGATCATGTTGTTACATAGCGTGAACATGTTGTTACATAGCGTGATCATGTTGTTACATAGCGTGAACATGTTGTTACATAGCTTGAGCATGTTGTTACATAGCGTGATCAGTTGTTACATGGCGTGATCATGTTGTTACATGGCGTACTCAGGTTATTACATAGCGTGATCATGTTGTTACATAGCTTGATCAGGTTGTTACATAGCGTGATCGTGTTGTTACATAGCTTGAGCATGTTGTTACATAGCGTGATCAGTTGTTACATGGCGTGATCATGTTGTTGCATAGCGTACTCAGGTTGTTACATAGCGTGATCATGTTGTTACATAGCGTGCTCAGGTTGTTACATAGCGTGATCATGTTGTTACATAGCGTGATCAGTTGTTACATAGCTTGATCAGGTTGTTACATAGCGTGATCAGTTGTTACATTGCGTGATCGTGTTGTACATAGCGTGATCGTGTTGTTACATAGCGTGATCGTTTTGTTACATAGCGTGGTCATGTTGTTACATAGCGTGAACATGTTGTTACATAGAGTGATCATGTTGTTACATAGCGTGATCATGTTGTTACATAGCGTGATCATGTTGTTACATAGCGTGATCAGTTGTTACATAACGTGATCAGATTGTTACATAGCGTGCTCAGGTTGTTACATAGCGTGATCATGTTGTTACATAGCGTGATCAGTTGTTACATAGCTTGAGCATGTTGTTACATAGCGTGATCAGTTGTTACATGGCGTGATCATGTTGTTACATAGCGTACTCAGTTTGTTACATAGCGTGATCATGTTGTTACATAGCGTGCTCAGGTTGTTACATAGCATGATCATGTTGTTACATAGCGTGATCAGTTGTTACATAGCTTGATCGTTTTGTTACATAGCGTGGTCATGTTGTTACATAGCGTGATCATGTTGTTACATAGCGTGATCATGTTGTTACATGGCGTGATCATGTTGTTACATAGCGTGATCATGTTGTTACATAGCGTGATCATGTTGTTACATAGCGTGAACATGTTGTTACCTAGCGTGATCGTGTTGTTACATAACGTGATGTGTCTGTTACATAGCGTAATGCATGATGTACAGGTCTATACAGATCACCAAACTTTAATTCAGGAGGTAAAATTTCGTCGAAATGTAGATGACAGGGGCGCGTCACGATGTTGAACGACCCGAAATCTGGAAATGTTAGGGACAACCCGTTGTGTGGATGACTAGTGTTTCCAGAGAGCATCCTTTTCCAGTAATGTTCCCAGAGAGCATCCTTTTTTCCATGCTCGCACTCGCCATGTTCTGGTTACGTGTCGTTGTAACGTAATGTTACGCTGTTAGGATGGTTTAGTATACATGACAGGCAAAAGGCTGGGTCCGTGCCCTTAAAGATTTGAACCTGAGGTCTGTCCCATTCAACCTGACGTCTACAGGCTCCGTGAACAATAGTTGTCTAGATGACTAATGTTTCAAGAGAGTATCCTTTCTCCCTGCTATGCATTGATCGCAATTCCCTCCGTCGTCCTCATCCTGGATATATACATAGGTGCGTGTTATGAATTCATTCATTCGCTTTTAATTCCTTCGAGCGTTAGCATTCACGTATTCATTTAATTTCTTTTAGTTTTAGCATGAACTACTGCCCGAGAAAATCTGTGCAACTGACGAATGAGAAACACGATTTTTCATACATTACACATGGAGGAAAACGCGTTATTAGATGCTGTGTATGCGGTCGGATTTTTAAGAATCGTTCTTTGTCAAGATTTAAGTTTCATAGAGCAACATGTTATACTGAATCGACTCTCTCACCTGCACTTGAAGATCCGAAGATGTATAGAGGGGAATGTTATACCGGATCAAGCCTCTGTCCTTCACTGGAGACTACTGTTGGTGAAAAATCTGGATACATCGGAAGTTGCGAGAATATGAAATCTTCAGATGATGATGATTCAGTGATATCAACGCTTGAAAATCCGAATAGACTAGTAAATATATTGAGGTTACTAATTGCGTCGAGGGATGCTGGTAATAATAGTCACACACAAGAGATTGAGGAAATTATAAGTAAGCTGAAAGCTTCTAAAGTTATAGCATGACAGGATCGAGAAATTGTGTTAATCAATTACTGCCATGGTTAACAGGAACTTTGAAATATCAAAAAACTTGTACTTATAAAATACATCATTCAGACATTGTTGAGATGTTTAGTTTTTTTACTGATAATGCAGGTCTCTTTCTGTGTGATGTATATGATTATATAACTGAGTGTATAGAATGTCTAGACTATCACCTTTGCCTTTAGGAAATATGTATGGTTTTTTGTAAAGTAATGTAATAGGATAATGTTTATAAAAAATAAATGTTGTCTGCATTACTTTTTGTAAAGTGATATGTTTTTTTACATGTATTCAGTTAAACTGATTTTTAAAAATTGGTTTACATGAATGTTGTTTATCTTCTTTTCCAACCTAGAATTGTATTCATTTGCAATTTATTTCCATGTCTCTTCCTTACGCTTAGCAGAGCTATCAGTCATTTTATTTTCAAGACTAATTTGTGTTCCAAAACAATGTCGGTCATATATCTTTCTCTTCTTTCTTAAAATTTGCTGCCTGAGTCTTTTTATTACTTTCGTCCTTCTCCATTTTGCAATTTGTTTATGTATCAGAGACGAATGAAAGTTGAATGGCATTAGCAATTGTGAATTGATTCAATACAATTGCAGTGATCTGAGATTAGTGAATAATGAATAACGTTTATTTCTCAATACTCGATACATAATTAAGTTATATACTTTTAGACTATAATAATATTTGAAAATATTTGGCTATTTACACTATAAATTCACTTCTTTGTTGTTTGCCTATACTAATCTATGGTCTCAGTACATACAACTCCTGGTTTTCTATGTATCGACGACCCTCTGTCTACTTGTTTATGTTTCATTATATATACCTTTATTTTTTTAATGTGCCATATGTATGATTTCCTGTGTTACGTCTTGTTACGTGTTTACGTTAGATGATAGACAATGAGAAGATCCAGAACAAACAAGGTGGGAATAGGTTAGGATGTATACTTCACTGTAAACCGATATACTGTTTGTCCCTCTCCGTCTCGCGCACTACTGTTTAACAAATATAAAGTTTGTAAGGTTTAGAAAATAAGTATATAAAAGTGTTGTAAGGCTGGATGAGAAAAGTTTTATAATCGAATTACTCTCTATATTACAGTATAAACCTACATTCCTCCTCCTTCAATCTCTGTCTATCCTTGTATCTCTCCCGTTTTCCATATTTCTCCCATATAAACGTATACTCTAATCCTCAAACCATGTCTAGACTAGCACCTCTCCTCGTATGCCCTAACGCTCTCATATAAATGCATTTTCCTCCTTGAAGACTCTCTCAACCTAGCACCTACCTTCGTTTTCCCTATATTTTCCCATATAGACGTATACTCTCTCATTCAGACCTTCCCGACTAGCCTAGCACTTCTCCTCATATTCCCCTATCTCTCTCATATAAGATGCATTCCCTCATTCAACACCGTCTAGCCTAGCATCGAACCTCGTATTCCCTATCTCTCGCATATAAACGCCTACTCCATCATTCAAAACTCCTATCCTAATACCTCTCCTCGGTTTGCTATATCGCTCATATTCTACCCTTCAAGTCCTGTTTAGTATAGCATCTTTCCTTGTGTTCCCTATCTCTCTCGTATAAAGCATATCCCTCCCTCCTTTAGCATCTGACTAGCCTAGCATCAGCCCTGGTATTCCCTATCTCTCCCCTATAAATACTTCTATCTAGAGACCTAATGTTTCAGGAGAGCATCCTTTCCCCTATAAAAGTTTATTTGGTGTCTTTATCTTAATTAGTTTAGGAGTTATTAAATTTATAATTAAATTACATTTTATCGGTATTCGAACCCTGGACACCAGAACCAATATTATTTACAATATTAGTTTGATATGTTTAAGGGTGCTTTATGCATTTACAGCATCAATCTAAGTGATATATTCTAGAGTATAGAGAAAAATAAGTAAGTGATTGAAAGATCGGGATTCGAAGTAAGGACAGCTGATTGAAAATTATATACAGTATTAATTGCCCCTCATAGGAGCTATCAATCATGCTTTGGTCAATTCCTCTACCTCTCTTAGTTTCTGAGATAATGACGATTTAAACATTAGGCTCGAACCCAGAACGTCAGGTATCTAATTACACATCCACAAGATACTACCTAGTAACATAAACGCAATAAAGTTTATTTGGCGTCTTTATCTTAATTAGTTTAGGAGTTATTAAATTTATAATTAAATTACATTTTATCGGTATTCGAACCCTGGACACCAGAAACAAAATTATTTACAATATTAGTTTGATATGTTTAAAGGTGCTGTATGCAGTTACAGCATCAATCTAAGTGATATATTCTAGAGTATAGAGAAAAATAAGTAAGTGATTGAAAGATCGGGATTCGAAGTAAGGACAACTGATTGAAAATTATATACGGTATTAATTACCCCTCATAGGAGCTATCAATCATGCTTTGCTTCACTCGTCTACCTCTCTTAGTTTCTGAGATAATGACGATTTAAAATTAGGCTCGAACCCAGAACGTCAGGTATCTAATTACACATCCACAAGATAATACCTAATAACATAAAGGCAATAAAGTTTATTTGGCGTCTTTATCTTAATTAGTTTAGAAGTTATTAAATTTATAATTAAACTATATTTTATCGGCATTCGAACCCTGGACACCAGAAACAAAATTATTTACAATATTAGTTTGATATGTTTAAAGGTGTTGTATGCAGTTACAGCATCAATCTAAGTGATATATTCTAGAGTATAGAGAAAAATAAGTAAGTGATTGAAAGATCGGGATTCGAAGTAAGGATAACTGATTGAAAATTATATACAGTATTAATTACCCCTCATAGGAGCTATCAATCATGCTTTGGTTCACTCGTCTACCTCTCTTAGTTTCTGAGATAATGACGATTTAAAATTAGGCTCGAACCCAGAACGTCAGGTATCTAATTACACATCCACAAGATAATACCTAATAACATAAAGGGAATAAAGTTTATTTGGCGTCTTTATCTTAATTAGTTTAGAAGTTATTAAATTTATAATTAAACTACATTTTATCGGTATTCGAACCTTGGACACCAGAAACGAAATTATTTACATTAGTTTGATATGTTTAAAGGTGCTGTATACAGTTACAGCATCAATCTAAGTGATATATTCTAGAGTATAGAGAAAAATAAGTAAGTGATTGAAAGATCGGGATTCGAAGTAAGGACAACTGATTGAAAATTATATACAGTATTAATTACCCCTTATAGGAGCTATCAATCATGCTTTGGTTCACTCGTCTACCTCTCTTAGTTTCTGAGATAATGACGATTTAAAAATTAGGATCGAACCCTGAACGTCAGGTATCTAATTACACATCCACAAGATAATACCTAATAACATAAAGGCAATAAAGTTTATTTGGCGTCTTTATCTTAATTAGTTTAGAAGTTATTAAATTTATAATTAAATTACATTTTATCGGTATTCGAACCCTGGACACCAGAAACAACATTATTTACAATATTAGTTTGATGTGTTTAAAGGTGCTGTATGCAGTTACAGCATCAATCTAAGTGACATATTCTAGAGTATAGAGAAAAAATAAGTAAGTGATTGAAAGATCGGGATTCGAAATAAGGACAACTGATTAAAAATTATATACAGTATTATTTACCCATCATAGGAGCTATCAATCATGCTTTGGTCAATTCCTCTACCTCTCTTAGTTTCTGAGATAATGACGATTTAAGCATCAGGCTCGAACCCAGAACGTCAGGTATCTAGTTACATCTCCACAAGATACTACCTAATAACATAAAGGCAATAAAGTTTATTTGACGTCTTTATCTTAATTAGTTTAGGAGTTATTAAATTTATAATTAAATTACATTTTATGGGTATTCGAACCCTGGACACCATGTACCCAAATATACATTCACAAGAAACTATCTAATGACATTAATGTAATAAATTTTATTTGACGTCTTTATCGTAATTAGTCTCTGAGTTATTAGAAGCTGAATTTGTAATTCGAACCCGGCCATCCTGGTCAACTTGGAACTCGTTGGAGAAGCTGCTGCTTGTTATATCATTTCCATCGCTAAAATCTAAAGTGTTGAGTGTTGGGCAGAGCACTTAGGAAAACAATTACTGACATTGTTCGCTAATGGAGTGAAAGCGTCTCAGCTAATAGAGGTCACCGTTACATCCAGGCGGAAGTCGGTCGTTCGCTAATGTATGTAAACAGATCCGGAATGTAAACTTAAAAGCCTATTAATGTGTTGAAAGCGTCTAACATGTTCAGCTAATGGACAAGCGATTTCCCCAGATACAAGAAGGCTGCAGTGTTTCATTACATGACAGACTGTTACCGTGAGCAGACTACTTATACTCAAGCTCCAGTCAACAATTCATTAATCAAAAAACTTAATTGCTCGAGGATGCAATCTGCAGACCTTAGTAATCATAAAAAAAATGTTTGACGAACATTACCTAATTAATTTGCCGAGGGGCGGCAGGACTCGAGAAAACAATTCCATCAAGTCATGACGCCACAGTAGAACGCATGGGGGAGGGGGTAGAACCTGTTAGCACAGATACTGCCGGCATTAGGTGAGCACACAAAGCGAGAGGGGGCGGAGCTAGCGCCACGCGACCGGGCGGCAAATAGTAGCGCACAAAGGGAGGGGGCGGGGCTAGCGGCATAGATCAAAGAACTTTATCGCTTGTCGGCATCTCTCTGTGCGCCAGCTCTCTCATTCTATTGCTACTCCCAATCATTCCTTATTCTTTTCGATATGTTTTGTAAATACGTTGCTTCTGCAATTCCGTCTGTTTTTTAAGGCTCATATGACAAATGTAAACATTTTGATCAGATGTTTACTGCAATTTATTAGCATAATATATACTACATATGTGAAATAAACCTAGAATGTTGACTATGTTTATTCTTTCGATACCAAATAACTAATATAGATAAAAGGTTTTAGAAAGTAGGATACTTATTTTCAGAAGAAACAAACAAAATAAACAACGTGATATCCAAACGAAGACCTGTTGTATTATGTATTAGAGTATGGAATACACTATAATTAACGCCTTAAAAATACTTTTTTTATCGCGAGTTTATGGGACACTGTATATTTCCAAAAGTTACAATTTATGTTATAATGCTATAAGTTGAAACTATGTATTTATAGCCTACTGGCTGTCTTTCCCAATATTACACAGATACATTCCATAAGTTTGGGGTTGAAAATAAGGATAGGGATAGTTGTTGAATGTCGTGAGTAGCCTAGAATTTTCACTCGTATGTTAAGTGCATGTGTTCAAAGTTTAGTCTAGACTGGACAAATGTTTAAAATTTGTACATAAGTGGTTAGAAAATATAAGGAGGGTTAGTTTTTGAAAGTGTTTTTCTCAAGTCCTAAAGCTCAAGCGCACAAATTTGTGCATCGTTTGGCCAAGCAGTATCGTTTTATTTATAAGAAGTTGAAAATAAAGTTAAGGGTAGTTTTTGAAAATTTTGAGGATTGAAAATAAGGATTGGGTAGTTTATAAGTACCTATTTAACATTATTTTTGTCATATCCTATAATATAATCGCAAGGAATATTTTGAGCAGATATGTGGAGATTTATACAAAGGATGAAATTATGGTAGAGTTAGCTTTCGAGAGGTTCAAGGTAGCTTATAATTTTCTTTGGGTCCCATAGTAGATAGGCCAAAGAGTGTTGATTTGTACAGTAAGGGTAGAGGAAGTTTTTGAAAGATCTAGGGTAGCTTATCATTTTAGGCGGATTCAAAAAACCACATTTGCCAGGTTTTTTCAAAGCTACAACAAAAATACTTCTTGATAATAAAGTTCAACGAAATCGGAGGGAAATTTGATATGAAAAAATACAACTTTTCCATCCCTATAATAACTCAATTTTAAATTATTTTGAGTCTCCCATTTACTCCCACTCATTACTCATTAAAAATCTGCCATGTTCGCAATAAAGACCAACAAATATCTTTCGATATCCATATTCAACGAAACAGTATTGGAATTTGGCGATATGAATATGAAATATCCTGAATCCGCCCTCCTACCCAGTTTTAATTTGAAATATTTTATAGCATATGTCCATCCGAAAGGACGGTGTTTTCATGGTGAAAGAATTATGCAAATCATTGCGTGGTTTCAGGGATTAACACACGCACTTTTTCGCTCTTTATAATATTAGTTTACATGATTTTGAACACTTCACATATTTTTTTCATGTGGTTGACAACATTAGTGGTTTCTATGAGGTACCTGTTGCACAATTTTACTAATATTATACAAATAACTTTAAAAATTGTAAAATACTGGTACTAATAAATTCTATTGCATAAAGCTCAACGTCCCAATAATATTATTTTTGTTTACTGTATTATTACTGTTTTCGTTACCGAAATTACACCAGGAATTACATGTGCGGGAACAGTAATTCATAATATAAAGAATTGACAAGATATTCGTTTTATAGGAAATTTATCAATTTTTATATCTTCACACAAACACCCATGCCCATGGCGGGACTCGAACTCGCGACCCTCAGCTTGGCAGAGCGCCGGAGCTATACACTCTAGCGACCACGGCTACGAGGGCCGGCTATATTAGCGCACCTCAAAGAAATTCCACTAGACATGGAAATTGATGGTTATTATTTTCGCTCACAGACTTACATGACAAAAGTTATAAATGTGTATGAATCACGGGCACACGAACAATTCTTCTCACTCTTTTGTATTTAATCATATTTTGTAATAAAACAACAATGTACACAAAGCTAATAGGAAATTCATGTTTCTAACACAAGGGATATTCATTGTTATTAATTATTATTATATTATACTGGACGAGATTAATAAAGGAATGTTACTCAACAATCCCATGTGTTCCATGGATTAGTTTAAATTTAATTACAATTAATGTTAAGTCATTTTAAAGGGATTTATACATCGAAAGTGACAGCAAATACGGATCACAATAATATTAGTTTCCTTATTTATTAGATCACACACTACTATTTTTACTGATCTCGGCGGTCCATTCGCTGCTACTGCTGTCTTGCTTATTGAAATTACTTTGGTTTTAACGTACTTTTCTAAGGAAACAGCAATTTAACTTCCTATACATGTACACGTCTAGATTTCTTTTACCAAACTTTTCAACTAGGATCTACGAAAATGCATTATCAAATGCATTTCAAAACCGTCAAAATTCACTTTAGCTCTTGTTTTTAATGGTGTAGTTGTGGTATAATTTTCTTAATAAATATTTCTAAAAGTTCGTACACGTTTCCCACCAAAAATTGTTCCTTTTCTGCACAAATGCGCTTCAAATATAACCAACATTTTCAGAAATTTACCTCTGGCTTTGTAAATCGGTGCAAAGATTTCTCGTAATAATAATAATAATAATAATAATAATAATAATAATAATAATAATAATAATAATAATAATATCATCATCATCATTGCTGCACACTTCTGCTAACAAATTTTCCAGCTAAAATATTCTGCAAGCTTTACGCCATTAGAAACGAACGAGCTAGTTCCGCAGTAACGGTGAGGCTCGCATTCCTGTCCGGCCCACCACTCTGACCAAGAGTATTTTCGCTGTTTCCTCGGGTTGGTAGGCGAATGCTGGGGTGGATCCCCTTCTACCACAAATTTCCTGTCCATCATTTCCTTTCACTGTTTCAGGGTTGTAGGACCAGACGATGGCGGTTGGTGTGTTGCGGCAGGAGAGTGGAATTTGCGCTCTGAAAAGATTTCTTTCTGGTGTTTGGTGGGACTGATACTGCCTCCTTCCTTCCTGGGAGCCCCAGGTTGCGGGTGGCTAAGGCAGGGCTATCTGGTGTCAGGATTGGTGTCGTCGGTGCTAGAATCATTAAGGATTTTGTCCTTGCTGCTCACATCGTCGTGCGGATCCCTTTCTCCCAGGGGTCAGCCCAAAGGACCCACTATGGCGTACGTGCGGTGCTGTGTTCCAGAAGGATTCTCCGTCTTCCTTCTCTTAACTCCTCCATTAGAGGGAGAGAATTAGCAGATGAGTTGGAATGACAGTCGTGGTACCAAATACGTTCGTTTTTATTTACCATCCTTTCTTAGGATAGATATGTCGCCCTTACGCGTGACTGGCTCAGTTACATCCTAAAAGATGAGTCGCTGCAAACTTATACTCTAAATGCTAACATAGAGTGGCGGAAATAACTACAGATTAACAGAAAATGTGGGCTATTTTGTGGCACTCTATCTTTTTTTTTTTTTTTAAAGTTCCATAAAAAAACGCCGTCGTAACTACAGGTGCCTTTCCTTTGGAACATATTATTGCCTATAAGCAATGGTGTTAACTCGTATTCGCTTTGAATTTCTGCTAAACTTTGGGTTTTATTCATTAGAGCAAACACTCATTCATACTTTCAGACTCTATGGAGGGTAGGTAATAATTTTGCCTAGAAAAAATTCCCTCCCCGTAGCCGGGAATCGAACCCAGAACCCATCGCAGAGCAGGCAGGTGCTTAGCGACTGAGTTACGAGGCCAGACACCTTGCAGTTTTTACGATACAGTGAAGAAAATAAATTTGAATTCATATAAATAAACATTGCTTCACCAGTTGCAATCCTCTCATTCTCCATGTCGCCCTCGATGTATTTCATTACTTCGTCCAAAATGCCTAAAACTTGTATTAAACGACGTATTACATCCCAATAAGACAATATAACACCATGACAGTTCCTAGGAACTAAGACTGGTTCACAACAACCCGAGAACAGAAAACAAAAAACAGCAGTTTGCTTCACAATGCACCAGATCGGTAATGCAAGCTATATTTATAGCAAAGTGGCAGGTCGATTTTGCGCAGTGGGATATCATTTGTTTGTAATTGACCAATGACATTTTTTCACCTGCTTACAATTCTGCCAGAATCGTCCAAATGCAACAGAGTACACACTTTTTAAACGTAGATCCATTACTATTTCCGATTCCTCTACCGAACGAGTCGTGCCAAGCGTCATTCCTTTATTAAAATCGGGGCCCGGATTCTGATGACATGTCACCTTTTAATAATTGCATTATAGGCAATGCTAGCGTGTACATAAATCCCGACAATGCGTCCCAGATGAGAATGTATATTTATCTGTTAATTTTATACTATTTTCTGTTTTAAGGCATTTGTCTTTATTTTGTCATTATTTTACTACTTTCTTGCTCTTTGAGTCTTTATTTATAATACTTTTCTTGCATTTACATGCAGTATATATAGAAGTTTATATTAATGACACTTTACAAAAGGATAACTTTTCAAACATCAGAAAGGTCACTATTCAACTAAGAAATAAGAGTAACTTCATATATCCTTTATTCACATTCTTGGGACAAAATCACATATCTATTTAATGGTTAGTCTGGAAAGTGTTGCTTTTGGGTGGAGAGGTGGCTATTGTCAGGGGAGCAGGTATCGTTACAGTATGAATTCACGTCCTAAACTCCGGATGAGAGAAGTAATTTTTTTTCTTTTTTGTGTTAATGAGTGCTTAGTCAGGTTGCTATTGTCTTTAACCCTATATCGTTACATACGCAGTAAAGTCCTCTTCATTTACTATGAGTTTTGTATATAATCTTAGAACTCTAAAAGAACTAATTCTACAGTTTTGTAAGACCTGCTTCAGAAATCATTTTATAAATTTTATTTTAAGAATCTTCAAACAAAAACATCGAACAAATATATTTTTAAAACTAATTTCCAAATTACGTCATCTTTATTGTTATGGCTTCTCTTTCTGCTTATATAGCAGTTACCTACATTCATGTATAAATTAACAACTTTCGGTAATCTAATTTTAATAAATCTCAGTTTTTAGGTATTTTGTAATTATGTCAATATTTAAAACGTTTAAGTCATTTTATAGGTGATTTTTCAAACATTCTTAGGTTATCAAAATCTGAGCCCTGTTAATGACTAACATTGAAGTTATCTGTTGCTCTTTATTGTTCTCTCAAGTTCTACCTTTGTTTTCTCTTCTTTAAAATTCTATTGTTTTTAGAAGCAATAGCCGGTTTTGAATTGCATACAAACTACGGGCAATTCTTTCGCAAGAAGAACCAACGCTTAAAAAGAGTCTGAGAGTCAGGACGTAAATTGCCGGAATTTCTTCCGGTTTCATTTTCCCATTCTGCGGTTAAGAGAGCTCTTCTGGTGGCTGTTTCATGTCACGGCCGCCTTGAATGATTTCTATAGTGAAGTTCTAATAAGCACAATGTGGATCTCATGGGCCGTTTTCGGGAATTGGAACGAAGAAGTTTAAAAGTTGACCAAGTCTCATTCCCGGAATGCGTCAATTGTGAACACTCACATTGCAATACATATATTTTAGCTTTGTCGTTCTCGTTTACCTTACCGGTTATTCTGAACTAACCTTTATACTTTCTCTTAAATAAGACATTTGATTCAAAATTACTAGCGAGAAGTTCCGAATGTAATTGATATCACAAAGCACAGAAATAATTTATCGTACAAGTAGTACAAATTCAAACACTTTTACCAAAGCCACACTGAATGCTGATAGGAGTGTTATGTGTATCCAACAAGTTTGTTTTTGTATCATACACTATGTGATCAAAAGTATCCGGACACCCCTTCAAACATACGTTTTTCATCTTAGGTGCATTGTGCTGCCACCTACTGCCTGGTACTCATTATCCGCGACCTCAGTAGTCATTAGACATGTGAAACAGCAGAATGGGACGCTCCGGGAACTCACGGACTTCGAACGTGGTCAGGTGATTGGGTGTCACTTGTGTCAGAAGTCTGTACGCGAGATTTCCACACTCCTAAACATCCCTAGGTCCACTGTTTCTGATGTGATAGTGAAGTGGAAACGTGAAGCGACATGTACAGCACAAAATCGTACAGGCCTACCTCGTCTGTTGACTGACAGAGACCGTCGACATTTGAAGAGGGTCGTAAAGAGCAATAGGCAGACATCTATATAGACCATCACACAGGAATTCCAAACTGCATCAGGATCCACTCCAAGTACTACGACAGTTAGGCGTGAGGTGAGAAACCTTGGATTCCATGGTCGAGCAGCTGCTCATAAGCCACACATCACGCAGGAAAATGCCAAACGAAGCCTCGCTTGGTATAAGGAGCGTCAACGTTACACGATTGAACAGTGGCAAAACGTTGTGTGGAGTCATCAAGGTACACAATATGGCGATCCGATGGCAGGGTGTGGGTATGGCGAATGCCCGGTGAACGTCATCAGCCAGCGTGTGTAGTGCCAACAGTGAAATTCGGAGGTGGTGGTGTTATGGTGTGGTCGTGTTTTTCCTGGAGGTGGGCTTGCACCCCTTGTTGTTTTGCGTGGTACGATCACAGCGCAGACCTACATTGATATTTTAAGCACCTCCCACTGTTGAAGAGCAATTCGGGGATGGCGATTGCATCTTTCAACACGATCGAGCACCTGTTCATACTGCACGGGCTGTGGCGGAGTGGTTACACGACAATAACATCCCTGTAATGGACTGGCCTGCGCAGAGTCCTGGCTTGAATCCTATAGAACACCTTTGGGATGTTTTGGAACGCCGACTTCGTGCCAGGCCTCACCGACCTACATCGATACCTCTCCTCAGTTCCGCACTTCGTGAAGAATGGGCTGCCATTCTCCAAGAAACCTTCCAGCACCTGATTGAAAGTATGCTTGCGAGAGCGAAAGCTGTCATCAAGGCTAAGGGTGGGCCAACACCACATTGACTTCCAGCATTACCGATGGAGGGCGCCACGAACTTGTACGTCATTTTCAGCCAGGTGTCCGGATACTTTTGATCACGTAGTGTATATTATATGTATTAGAATGTTTGAGAAGGCAGATAGTAAAGACGTAGGCCTATAATCATTCTCGTTGCTGCATTCATATAGTGACGATGCGACTACGACGCAAGGGAGGTTGGCGCCGTGGATAAAAGTAGTGCTTTCGAACAGCGTAAACACTAGTAGCGCTATCTACAGATAACCACAATCTTCTGGAAGTTTCCCTTCTCCCCCCCCCCTCCCAGAACATTCGAGACTGTTCTGTGGAAATTCCCAGCGGCTATATAAGCGAACACTCTTGTTAGACATAGGAAGCGAGTGCGTTTCTGGTGCGACATAAAGTGAGTGTTACTACTGCGAGGGATTAAGAGGTCTTGTGTTCGACTCCCCAGAGGGTGAACCATTCGGAAGAAGAGGCTACGTCATACGTATTTCGTTACGCTGTTACGTCACGAAGAAAGCGAAGTGATAGTGAAAACTAAGTGAAGTAACAGCGTAAACTGGACAGTCGCAATATTATTGAAAATATTTAGATATATTTTTGAACAACCACAACGCACCCATGACTGTTTTAATACACTCTAGGATAGGAAAGCTTAGAAATGTACCATGTTTAGTCTAATATTTGTATCACATCTGTTACAATAGCAAAATGATACTGCAATTTAGACAACTGTTTTGAATAAAGTTACTTTTGAAATGAACTATCTTTCATTTAAATAGGAGTGATATTTAAAAATTTGAATTATGAGAGACTTAGATTTTATAACACTGCCTTAACACCACATTTCCTATTCTTACACTTCCTATTTCTGGTCATTTAAGATTACATGAAAAGCATGTGTGATAACTGCCAACTTGGATAATCAGTTTCACATTATCTAACAGTGATGATTCTATTATTTATGAATGATGGGTTACTGCATATATTTTAAAACTACATTTCATGAGCCAAGCATTGAAATCAATGAATTGAGTTGCTCAATGCAAAAAGAAATTCATTATAAAATGAGTTTTCTTTCATATATTGACTTAAGTAATAAAACTCTACAGGAAAAATGTAACAATATGTGGTTAATGTAAAGAAGGCATCTTATTCATTTTACTTTTGAAAATTAAAGAGATTACAAATCTGCGGATAAAGTTAAAATAATGTTTTGAGAAGTTGAATCAGATTTGAAAAATACAATGCCACAGCCAGGACTCTAACCATGGATCTTTGGCTCTCCGTGCCGATGTTCTTACCATTTCAGCAGCCCTGCAGTTCGGGTTGAGATACCTGAACTGCCTACGCATGGCTATTGTGAAAGAACAAACAGAAAATAATCTTCACCAAATAACATTTTCACCAACATAAATGACACCAGCTAATTTATCTAGAGTGCTGCGTGTGGTACATGAAGGGCTATAAATGAATATTCATTTTAGTTTATTTAACGGTGCTAGCCATTGCGAAGGTCATATCAAGTTGAGTGTGTGCCAGAATTTTCTCACACAGAAGTTCTTTTACATGCCAGTAAATATACTGACATGAGACAGCTGCATTTAAGCACATTAAATAACATCATCCTGGTCAGAGATTGGGCATAAAAAGGCAGCACTTAAGCAAGTGTGTCATTCAGCATAAAAAGAAAGTCTAAAAGAAAGCCAGCAATTGCACAGACTCAAGACACTTAGGGCAGAAAGGGCAATTAAATTATGTCAAAATGAAGAAACCAGCTCCTGAAGTGTTTCAATACTGTAGTTTGTGTTGGGGATAATGAAATAGATGGTTTATAAAACTGATTTCATACAATACTGATCCAAGCAAATGAATATACATATTTTGTGTGCTAAGAGCATTATGATAAATTGAATATTGAAATGCAAAAGTTTATTATTAGACCTTTTCACTTATAAATTTCAGAATGTTTAATTTTAATATATCTCTAAGTTATAACCCTTTACATTGATATTCTAAGTGTCCAGACACTTATCTTATACTGTGATTAGAATTATCATTCAATTGTATTTAAAAGTAGAAGAGGAATGTCATCATCCAAATAGTCCAGTGCACTAAAGTGTCGGCTAACTTCAGTGTAAGTGCCATCACTGAGAAAATTCTGACACTCACTGCTGTCATTACGCAAGATGCGTGAAATTTAAATTATTGGTTTCTTTTATAAGGATTACAGGTTATATTATCAAGTTAGATTTTTACAGATATCTACAATAGGGCCTTTCAAATAGGAAGCTTAAAAAGTTTATTTCTTATCCTCTTTGGGATCCTCTAAAAGAGCAGATATTGCAAATTAATCAGTACTTGAAATAAACTTTGGCTTTGATCCTATCATTACTGTTTAACAATACGTTGGTCCGACCTTTGAGGTACACAGTTGAAAAATGTATATATAGGGCGCATGCTAGTACATGGTTCATTTATTGCTGCTTCAACGGAAATATTATCTTCACACTGAGCAGTTTCACCAACAATTTTGCATAATAAAACATCATCATTAATGTAATAGTCAGCAACTACAGCACACTCTTCACATAATGCAATAGATTGTTAGCAGCGCTTTGTGTTAGAGTTTCATTTTCTGCATTTGTGCATCTTTGGAGTATTTTATAAGTTCTAGAATAGACCTCCATTGCAAATAATTGCCATAAAACCACTGAAAACAAACTACTTCTTCCTCTTCACTTTACCTTAATGGGCAGGAAAATGAAACAAACAAAATAAACATGCGGACATGTTGACAGCATGACAAGCAAAAATATTTACATTTTTCTCATTGAAAGAAATTGTGAGAAATGCTCAAGGAGGCATAATTTTTTCAGTGTAGGCAGTGGAATGGTGCTTACAATAATTCTGCAAGCTTCTTGCTATAACCTCTGTCACTTAGGATAATCGAAACGTCTCTTAAAATATCCTGGCGGTCAGAGAAAACACAATGGTGGTTACGATACTGTGACTTAAGATATCCTGGCGGTCAGAGAAAACATAATGCTGCTTATGATATTTGAAAAATGTATAACTTATACAGGGTCATTATAAATTAGTTACACAAAAGGGAACTTTGTGAAGAAAGTATAAACCAGATTTTATTGAATAATGAAGCAAACACATCTGTATAACTTCAAGTTTCATGTACAAGTATAACAAACAAATTCTACTGATCATATCATGGTCAATGATTGCTCCTGCTTCTATCCCAGCTCACAATTTGTTTAGATTTGGTCTTGAATTATTAGGCTGATTATGATTCATGATACAGCGGACAACAGTGAGCTCGCTCTGCACCTGCATACATCTCCACAATGGAAGACAGATGGAATACAGCTCCACGATGCGAGATGTGGTGAGATTATTGTTTTGTAGCATGCTGCACCACACTCGAACATACTCTAGCAGGTGTATATTAAACCTGGGGATATGGCGGAACATTTTAGAAACATTAGACCTTGCCACTATGCTCGTTTCAACAGCAGGTTTTGTATAGCTAATTTATAATGACCCTACATTGGTAACAAATAAATACATCAATTAGAAAAAATGGTGTTTAAGATGGTTATTATAAATTGAAGGGTGTGTTACTAAACATACCTAGAATGTATGAAAGAGCTTGACATTCTTCACAGAATACTAAAACAAATTGTCAAAATCTCAAGAGTGCATTTTACATATTCCTCTACAGTTTCCTTAGCAATAACTGAATGAAATATTGCATTTATTTTCTTACTTTATTAGTATAAATAGTATTTCTGTGTTCTCATTACTAAGATGCAGTGTTTCCTTATGTTATAGTTAATGCAAAAAATATACATCAAATTTTTAGAATTAAACTGAACATAAGGTGTATTGAAAACAAATCTGATGTTACATTCACATGATTTTCTCTACTCTCTATCGCTTATTAGTGGGTATAGAAATTATTCTTACAAAAGTTTATTTTCCTATCTACTTCATTTTAATCAAGATAAACCTTTCCGGAAAAAGCTGCATTACACATTTCATTATAGATACAATGCTAATAGCGATAGTCAAGTGCTTTAGAACTGGACGCTATGCACTGGCCTTAAATCCCATACTCTTTTCATGACATTGTGAGAAACAACTGACAATTGACAGGACTTGAAAAGAATGGCTAAGTGTTGAACAATTTGAACCATTAATAACGGATATCTCAGAAATGGCTAATGTCACAAAAAAGTTATTCAAAATAAATTGTGTGTTTTAAAGACACCTGCATTTTTTGTGTAGTACATTTTCGTCTATCACTTAACGTTTACCAGTTATACAAGATTATACAAAATTCCTTCCAATTGAAGAGGACTTCAATGGCTATTCCCAGAAAATTCAAGATATACATTTTATTTGTCATGTAAAGATCTTTAATATATGGTATATTAATCAAATTCGTTAGTCATTTTTTAGAAAACAAAAAATTTCGAAAAATGTTCCACATAAGGGGTAGTTGGGGTGGGGGGATTTTATTTAAAATCTTTGTGTTGCATCGTTGGAAGATATTGAACTTAAATACCAAGTTGGACATTTATCTGACTTTTCGTTTTTGAGTTATGCTGCTCACAAACACACACACAGACATACACACTGACCTTTTTCTAAAAATGCTTCTTTTGGGTTCAGTGGGCCTCAAAAAATATATTTCTGGTGAAATCTTGACATCAAATTTTTGGGTGGAGTACAATACTTCCCCCACTTATTATATGTAGCAGAGAAAATAATAAGAGAGCCCACAGTTGAAAGAACAACATATTTTAACATTATCTTTAATAGTGCATCTGAAAGTCTGTATGTTTTTGGGTTGATTATCCTTTTATAATAACTTTTGGAGAGTTAAACTATAATAACCTTTGGAGAATTAAGAATTAATATTATACTAGTTTTATACCATAATAACACTTTCTTCTGAAATTAAGTCAGATTTTGCCTTTTACCTGGTTTGTTGCTTTACCAAAACAATCAGCTGGTCTTAGGCATTCATAACTATGTAATTCACAGATTATAGTCTTGCATGAAAATCTTGCTTCTTTTGCCCAAGAATACGTTCTTCCGCAGCTAAGCATCTTGTAACATATTTGTTCAGCATTGGGGAAGAGTATCTGGAGGTATAGGTTTCTTTATAAGGAACAGCTTAAGTAAGGAAATTAAAGAAACATGGTCTAGTAGTAAAGAAATACTGTGGGTTATAATGGATGTTAAGTATGTACTCTGTGTAGGAATAATATATAACCCCCCTGCATCCTCGCGGTTTCATAATCCTGATCTCCTTAATCAAATAAGAAAAGATATAGATAGGCTGAAGGAGAAATTTGTAACTGCAGAGGTAATACTAATGGGAGACTTTAATATCAGGATTGGGGAAAGTGATACATATGTTGGAAATGATTGGATGAGTGATGAAATTGTGTTTAAAAGTGAGAAACTTAGGCAAAGCATGGACAAATTTGTTGATAAAGAGTGTGAAAAATTTATTGATTTTTGTGAGTTGAATGCTTTAGAAATTTTTAATGGAAAATGTGGGGAAGATGAACAAGGAGAATTTACCTTTGTTAGCAATAATGGGCAGAGTGTAATAGATTTTGTGTTGTGGCCCCTGAATTTAGGACATATTTTAAGTAATTTTAAGGTATTAAATTTAAGCTCAACTAGCGGGCATTATCCACTGATTGTGGACTTTATGATGCACGCTGCATGAGTAAAACACAATATAAGAGTGGAAAGCTATTGTAAAAAAGAGTATATTAGCTATAAATGGAAAGAAGAATTTTGTGACACATTTAAACAGACTCTTGACTCAAATTATGGAAAGATATGTCTATGTGGAGTAACATTCATGGTTAAGAATAATCAAATCCAGAATGCAATAGATATCCTTAATACAGTTATGCAAAGGGCGGGAGAGGAAATGAAAACAAAAAAGAGGGTTTACATATATGATAAGGACTGGTTTGACGAAGAATGCAGGGTATCAAAAAGACAAGTAAAACAACTGTTGGTTAGGTAGAGAGAATTAGGTGATAGAAAATCTAGGGACGATTATATGCAAGGGAGGAAATCACATAATTTATTGTTAGAGCAAAAGAAAACGGACTGGAGGGAATGCAATGAAAGGAATTTGATAAAATGTCTAAATGAAAATAATGTTAATAAGGTATGGCAGGTTCTTTGTCGACCTATAATAAATGTGTAACTAAACCCAATGTTGAGCCAGGACAATGGATGGAGTATTTTAAAACATTATATGGGGAAGAAAGGAGTATAGGAAGTACGGAATTTTTGGAAATAAGGAATGTTTTTGTAGAGATATTGGATGGTGAAATTAGGAGTGAGGAAATAATAAAACAAGTTAAGTTACTGAAGAAAAATAAAGCTACTGGAATTGATGGCATCCCAACAGAGTTTCTTAAGGAGTGGTGTAATGAAACAGGGAGAGTGAAAATTTTACTAGATTTATTTAATGTAATTATTAGAAAGGGTTATATACCTAAACGATGGAGAGAAGCTATCATCCATCCTATATATAAAGGCAAGGGCAATGTCGATAAACCTAATAACTACAGAGGTATTGCATTATTATCGAATATAGGAAAACTTTTTGCGGGCATTTTGGCAGCGAGACTACAATTTTGGGTTGAAGAATATAATATCCTTTCGGAATTACAGATGGGCTTTCGCAAGGGAAGGAGAACAATTGATAATTTATTTATTATAAAGACATTAGCAGACAAATATTTAAAAGAAAAAAGGGGTAAACTGTATATGGCTTTGGTGGACTTAGAGAAGGCTTATGACCGAATTGAGCTACAACTTCTGTGGCATAAATTAGTGTGTAAGGGAGTAAGTCAGCAATTGGTGAATATTCTTAGAGCACTGTATTTTGAGAACACCTTCTGTGTAAGGGTGGAGACAGGCTGTGTAACAAACGAAATTCCACAAAAGAAAGGCCTTCGGCAAGGATGTAAGTTAAGTCCAGTTTTATTTAATTTATACATAGATGATGTCTTACTAGAAATTGGAAGGAATAATAACTGTGCACCAGTAATTAACAACATCCAAATTACAGGACTTCTTTTTGCAGATGACCTAGTGGTAGGATCTATTACAGTAAGTGGTTTGAAACAATCATTACAAGCAATTGATGTATATTGTAAAGAATGGAGGTTAAAAGTGAATCAAGAGAAAACACAGATTGTGGTTTTCAAAAAGGGGGGAAAATTAAGCAAATATGAAAAGTGGAAGGGAGAGAATAAAGATTACAAGGTAGTGCGTGACTGTATCTATTTAGGAGTAAAAATAGATGGAGGTAATAAATGGGAGAAACAAAAGAAGTTTGCATTGGCAAAAGGTAAAGGGGCGATGGCAGCAATTAGCAGCTGCAAATATAAAGTACCTAATATAAATGTTAAATGGCTGGAAAAAGTTTATGAGATGGTTGTGGAGGCAAAAATGATGTATGGTATAGAAATATGGGGATTAGATAGAGGATGGGAATGTATAGATGTGGTGCACAGGATGTTTCGTAGAGAAATACTAGGGCTACTGAAGTCAATTGTAAGACAGGTAGCACAATTAGAGATGGGCAGGGTGCCAACTAAGGGGAAGATAATGGAAAGAGCTTTGAAATTTTGGTTCAGAATTTTAAATCTAGGAAAAAGTAATGTGTTAAGACAATGTATTGAATACCAAGAGAATAGCTTAATGAATGATGGATGGGTAAGTAAATTACGGAATATTTTGGAGAAAAATGGGTTAGGAGATATATGGAGAAGGAGAGAAAATAACGTAAAACATTTTTGGAAAAAGGCAAGGAAAAGACTGGAAGATATAGAAATACAAATCATGTTCAGTGAGATTGCCGAAAAGAGCTCATTAGTTTATTATAGGCCAATGAAAAATACATGGGGTAGGGAAAATATATAGACATAGTAAATAAAGAAGAGAGAGAATCTATTGCATGGTTAAGAACCGGAGCATGGAGGCTAAAAGGGCTAAGACAGGGTATTCCTCAGAACCAATGTCCGATATGTGGTGGTAATGAAGACATTGAACACACAGTATTTAAGTGCCAAGGAACAGAAAATTGGAGTAAAGAATTTTTTAATAAGAAGTGGTTGAAGGGGGATAGAAATACACTTATAATGAAATGATATGCATGGACGCTAGAAGCATTGGACAGTTTTTGTGTAAAGTAAAAAATAAATGGCTTTGGACAGTGGAAAGAGAAAAGTAAGAGGTAGTGCATCTTACTTTGAATGGAAAACTATAGTGAATGTGTGATGGTTAAGTAATCAATAAATGAAAAGTGAAAAAAAAGTGGAAATGGGACATGAAAAAAAAAACTGAAAAAAAGAGCAAGATAATTTAGTGACATGAAATGGTAAAATGTAAATAAACTGTAGTGATTGTCTACTGAATAAGTGACCAGGGTCAAAATGCAGTAGACAATCAAATTTGTAAAACTCTTAGCACAATAAAATACTATACTATTAACAAACAAAAAATGTATCAATGCTGCACACTTGCACAGAAGCTACTAAAAGCTTAACAATAACAGATGGCACAGAGCTTTAAGTGCAGTGTATAGAAATGTTTAATTGTAGAGAATCATGTACATGTAGTCAAGTGGAATAGTGCTCCAAAATAGTACGGTGGACTCAAAAAATGATTGATGGTTCAAACCTGTTCCCATGAAGTAAACACAAACACTAATAATAATCATAATACAATTAATAAAGTACAGCCAAGTGCACAGAAATGTGCCAATGCTTCTGGTTTACTATAGTATTTTTCTTTAATGTTGGCAGAAAATCTTTATCCTTGGTACTCAAATATTAACCTATGAACACAGGTCAGTTTCACACTCAGGAGAGAAAGAAATAGGGGAAGCATGGAGTGATAGAACCAATTAATGTGTGGGTTCGGCCATGGCATAGGTGGTTTAGTATTTCCAACATCAATCATTGTGCATTATATTGGCATGATTCATTGCACTCAACTGTGCCTGGGTACAGCATTGTATCTGGTGGTGTAGGATCACTTTTCTTTATTTAAATTAATTGTTTTCAACTCTGCTGAGAACATCTTAAATATTAGTTGTAATGCTTTCTGACCAAATCTGAAGATCTTAATCTGGTGTAATTATTTGTAACTTTAATACAGTGATATTTTATGCAGAAATATCTCATGCGATAAGAAAGGATATTCTGTGAAACCAGTCTGTTTAGTAAGTAATAGTGAATTACCCTAAAACAATAATATCTTACCCATAACACATTTTAAGCTACTAAAAGAGTGGAAGTTACAGATTAGATTTTACAGAATATACAAGAAAAGGTGAAATTATAAACTGTCATAAAATGGAAATAATTCTTTCTTTCTTTCTTTCTTTCTTTTTTTAACAAATGCCAAGCATAGAAAAATAATTCTGATTTGCAATACTGTACAAGTATTAAGACAAACTTTCATAACAAAATCTGATATTTTGGGAATGTTTGGAGATTATTTTTGAATTGAGCTGAACATAATAATAGTTATAACACCAATCACAAAGAGATGCAATACAACAGAAAAATGTTTCAAAATGTAGATCAGGGTAATCCATTCACTTGGCTGAAATACTTGAATCTTCTGCTTATAATTCTTTAAATTCCATCTTTAACCCTTAACTAGTATCATGGAGCCTTGCAGATAGCTATCACTATTTGTTGTTCACCTATTTTTCAACAGTTGATGATGAACACTTCTGCTTTCAATTGTTGTTTGAGCTTTATACTACCAAGGTTATGTATTGTTAGCCCCAGTTTTTAGTGACACATGTACATTTGTTTTTGGCGTGTTGTCCTAGTGATGTATGATATGAGGCATGTTGTTTTTTCCTGTTATTGGATATGTGTTATTTTATCACTTGCATGCATTTCTGTATAGCTCTTTAACAGATTTACAAAGTTTAATAACATAATATAAATATCAAATAACAACATCAAAATTAAATTTTACATATTAATCTACAATAAATGACATAAACTACATAATATATAGTACATGTATGTATATATTATGAGCAAATAATTATAATTATACATTTATAGATATGCAAGATCACCAAGGGCCGTCTATGAACAAAAGACATTAAGTTCAAACCTTATTGTTTAAGGAAACAATCCAGATTTTCAATAAAAATTACAATTCTTTGTGATGGAATATACCTCACTAATGAAGTAAAGAAGTTCAGCATTCCAACACATGCCGTACTAAGATTGGTGAAGCCATCTGAGAAGTTATGAAGAAATACAATATGTGATAATTGGTTCATTCTATAGAACTTGTAAGTGAATTCCTGCATAGAGATCTTAGATATGTTGGGAACATGAAAAGAAGAAGAAAAATAATAATGAAATTCCTTCATAATTTCAACCAAGTAGTTCGCATAGAGTGGGCTCATCACTATAGCTATATAAGGTTATGAAGTTACTCTCAAGTGTGCCAAAATGCTCTAAAGCAGTTATATTGGTATCAACAATTCATCACCATGAGAGTCAAGATCCGGAAACTGGGAAATCTAAAATAATAGGTTTCTATAACCTAACAAAAGAAGGTGTTGATGGAGTTTATCAAAAGTATGCAAACTACATCTGTAGCTGAAGAACTCGCAGATGGCCCATGGCAATATTCTTCATGCTTGTTGGTGCCAGCTGTGTAAATGAACTTGTTCTTCAACAGGCATTTCCAAAGAGTAAAGAAATGAAAAGAAGTTGCTTTCTGAAGAATCAAGCAAACAATCTAGTTTTTCCTTAAATGTGCTGCAGGCTTGAAAAGAAAGATCTCTCTAAGGTTGCTAAGCCACTGCATCAGAGAAATTTTGGATATTCAGGATGAAAAGGACACTTGAGAGATTCAGCAAGAATTAGAAACTTGCAAGACGGGTATTCAGAATGAAAAGGAACTTGAGAGATTCAGCAAGAATTAGAAACTTGCAAGACACGTTCCATTTCCCTCCAAGGTGGAAGAGATGAGAACAAAATATCCCTGCCAGGCATGAATTCAATTCACCCTGCAACAGTGTGCCAAGAAAATCTGTCCCAAATATATTGACCATGAAACAACTTAAAGGAAATAGTTCAGTGCTGTTCCAAATTTAATTGTATTCTGAATTAGGAATGAGCCACACTATTTTTACACAAAACCTTCACTTACTAAGTTAATACAACTGGAATGTTTTCGACGGCATTTGTTCTCATCATTAGCAGTTTGGTGGCTGAAGCATGTTTCTGATTAAAGTATTTATTTGATAACTATTTAAGATATCATTTAGTGTTTTTACAAAGAGTTTTCTTTGTTTTCAATATAAGAATGATAAAAAATTAAAGAAAAAACAAAGTTCCTAAGGAAAATGTGTGTTCCCATTGTGAAGGTATTTGGGGCACTTGTACACTTGTATCCATTAATTACATTATTTTATGTCAGAATAATTGTAATGTGTTTGATGTACAGAAAATAAGCTTGTTTTTGTAAACTATATTGCAACTGCAGTAAGTGAACACCTTATAATGATATTACTAGTAATTTTGGCATGACTCATTTAAAACCTTTAGTAATATTGCTAAAGTTATGCAGTAAATGTACTGCACTTCCAAACAAAATGTAAAACAACAGAGGAAAAAATGTTTGCCCCCTCCCAAAAAAAAGATTAAATAACACAATTTTTTGCTTAATTCTAATCATCTGAGACACCATGATACCAGTTGTGTCATAAAATAGGATTACCAGTTAAGGGTTAATAGAAGCAGGGTTGTGACATTTCTCAAAGAATACTTAAATACTCAAAGAATACTTAAATACAACATATTTTGGATCTAATTATACATTAACTTAATTAGCTCCAGGACAAAACAGCCAACACAGGTTATAGTGCAAATGCCTCCAGGGTCCATGAGAATCACAATTAGCCAACATTCCTAAGGCACTAATAACCTTTGACATTTTATGACCTTACACCTTCCTACTACTCAACATTTCCATTTATCCAGCTGGGAAAGAAGCTCCATATTTGTTTTAATAAGCATACACTTCATATCGGGGTAGTCTATTAGCTTCTGCAATTAATGCTATTATGGGATAAGGTCAGGTAGCAGGATAAGTTTAATAGCAACAACTTAGAATTTATATTAGCATCCTCATCTATATATTACTTAAATAAGCCTTTAGCTCTACTGAATGTTGCCATGGTTCCTAATGATTTACATCAATCATTCTGGATGATCCTTTATGTGTCTGTAAATGCTTTCGATTTTAAGGTGCTCTTAATTTTTTATCCATATGATCTCAAAAAAAAAAAAATCTTCTGTATTTAGAGCTTTCAGATTAGAGGTGGGTAAAAGTAACCAAACAGGTTCTACCAAAAGTTTAAGGACATTTTGAAAATTTTTATTTTAAGCACATATAACGTTATATAGCATTACATTATGAACTACTGCTCCAAACATACACTGCAGAGTTTTTTAATAGTTTATTGGGTCACCTTTGGCTTTCAAACATAGTTATACTCTTTTGGGCATACTATTCACAAGATTCCTACACTCTTGCTCGGTAATGTTGTTCCAAGATACCGATAATGCCTCTCGAAATTCTTGGCATCTTTTCAGCCCGGCAGGCTCTTCTACCGATTATGTTCCACAGGTTCTCAATAAGATTGAGATCTGAACTCGTACTTGACCACCCCAAAAGTGTGATTTCATTGTCTTCAAACCATTGAATTGTCATTGCAGATTTGTGACAAGATGCATTGTTTTGCTAGTACACAAAGTATTGGGCACTCAGCTTTTCTGCAGAAGGGAGCAAATTGCCATGCATTGTAGAAATGTACTCTCTGGAGTCCATGGAACCATCAACAAACCTCAAAATCCCACTTCCATTTGCAAACATACATCCCCAGATCGCAACTGCAACACCATCACCCTGGATTGCAGGAGACAAACAAGTGGGAAGGAATCTCTCCATAGTTGCTCGCCTTACACAAACTCTTTGGTTGGGAAAAAGCTGGAATCGGGACTCATCACTACATAAAACCTTATCCCATCTTTCCATTCCCCAGCTCTTTTTATCTCTGCATCAAATCTTTTGATTTCAATGCAAAATTGTGGTCTGGAGAGGTTTCTTTAGTGCCACATAGAAATCAAGACCTTGCTCCTGAAGTCTATGAGAACACGCCATTGGTGACACTGTTTTCCCAGTTCTTTCCTGATATTTTCTCTGAATTTTGGGAACAGAAGCCTTCCGATCTCACTTGGATATAACTGCAGTGGTTCTATCCTCCTGGGGTGATGTAACCCTTCACCTATCACTTTGCCCCTTTCTTGTATTTGTCTACTGTCTGTGCCACACACGTTTTACTTGTTCCTAATTGCATTGCAATATCTCTATGTGACTTGCCCACACTTGTGTACCATTTACTTGCCATTTTATATCCTTCTCCTCCTCACTTTTTTCCTCCACTTACATAGCAATTGCTTTTCATACAAAATGGAAGCTACAGCACAACTAAACATTGTGGCAATGAAACAAGGTCATTCCAACAGCATTTGCACTCTGCAGTATGCATGATACACTATAAACAAACACCGCTCCAACGTCCATGGTGCATTCATCACGTGATTTAATCCAAGGTCAAATGGTGCTAATTTAAGATATTGAACATAAACGCTGTATCAATTCTCTATAAACCAGTATAGAATGGTAATATTACGTTATAATGCTCCTTATAAGCAAGAGTTTCTCCTCAGAAAAAATAATTTTCATACCCATGTTTTCATGGGCAGATATCAACAAAGATTTAAAAAATGAGAATTTCTTCAAGTATTCTAAAAGTGAAAAAAATACCACAACTTATGAAAAATAATGACCTTTACATAATTCTTTTTTTAAAATGTAGCTATTATTAAGTTAATTTTTTGACAAAATATAAGGCTGCTGGACAAAATATTTTAAGGACAGTATTGATTTAGTTGAAACCACGTGTCCTTAAACTTTTAGTAGGAACTGCAAGTACATTTATAGACTACCAAAACAACCTCCAACTAATGGGTTCATTTAAGGGTTTTATATAACCTGATTCAAAATACACTGATTATAGAGAGTACATTGCATTACAACACATCAGTTACCAGTATGTGTTAGATGCAATATCTTGAAACTGTCTCAGCTTCCAAGTTCCAATAGAGAGCAACACCCACTACAAAACTTCTCGCCAGTCAGATTTAGTTACCTATGCTACTGAGCTCTTGTGATACATATGCAGATGGTAATTACCCAAGATGTCATTTTAAAACAATTATAATCATTAGTGTCATGGAAACTGATACAAGACAGTTACTACTACTACTACTATGATGATGATCAGAATGAAGAATCATGACTTAATGAGAAATAATCTGAATCAATCAAGTAACAGCAAACTAAGATTATCTTGCTATTATGGTTATGCATAAATAGTAAAATACTCATGGACATACTTGACCGTTATTTTGGAATAGTTAGTTGGAACCTATAGTTTTTGGAACCATTACTGAAAAATAACCATTTTTCCCACCTCTAATTCAGAAGCATAATTATTTCTTAACGCTAATTTGAATGCACCACAAAAGATAATACAATTTATGACTGAAGGGAGCCACATCTGTTTGTATTCTGTTGCTCACTGTGTTTCACAGCTGATTGTCAACATGCAAGTTTAACTGGATTTGTGTATTTGCTTTTTCTGGCATTGATAAAGTAATCATTGATTGTTCAATGTCACTTTAAATTCATGTGCTTTTTAATTTTGTCACTCAAATGAGTAAGATACCTAACACTATTATTAAATCAGAACAATGTCCATGAAAAGTCGCAAACGAAAATCAGAAATCATATGTTTATTATTGCGACCCTATAACCATGTGTTTTTATCATACATTTCAGGTTTAACTTCCTGCTATATTTCAACTTTTGTTGTTTATACTCTATGTTTGATACTGTCATTGGCTTGTGTCACAGCTTCAATTTCAGTTTGGTTTTGGGCTGCTTAATTTCTTCTCTTTCAGTCTATCATCATATTAAAAGAGTGTAGAAAATTCAGTCCTGATAGCATATAGCTATTCACCATGCAACATTCAGAAAACATTTATACTGGGTTTATCTTGAATAACAGTCCGGCAACCTGCTGGTCCTAAGGCAATGCTATAAGAATCCATTTCTGCAGTAGCAGCAGACCGTGTTGCTGTTTCTGCTCTAGATAATGCTAACAGTATGAATATTTAAATGTACTTTTCACTGTAAAAGATGTTAGAAGTGATGCCCCTCTACATTTATACAAACCAGGCACCTGTTGAACACATTAATGAACACCCAATGAATTACTGCAGTGAAAATGTTGGAAAACATGTGGATGCTACCTTCTAATTCATCGAGTGTATGAGGATTTGTTGTATCTTTAAGTATTCCCCAAAGATACGTACATGTCTTTAGATCTAAAGAGAGAGCAGGCAGTCAATTATTCTGTCATCAAAAACATATCATGTGAGGCAGCAGTTTTTTGTACTTTCTTTCCATGGCAGCCCCTATCTAGTCTAACTTTTCCTCAGTTAGAACTGCTGGCTATTTATGTTTCTTTTTCCAAACATGGATCCAGTCTTTTCCATCAACCTATAAATTGTTAACACAATATACACATGCTGTTCTGTAGTACACACCACCATAACTCCATACAGTAAACACAATGTTATTCCCACTGTACACTATGCCAAATAACATTTGACTGAACTATAAATGTGTTAAACCTCTATAGGTGGGTGAACTAGACTACTGCAGAGAGGGATCACTCAACGTAATACTGGCTACCAGTCTTAACCAGCAGTCATCAGATGTGTCATTGAGGATAAACCCAGTATTTTACATTGAGTTTCAAACTTGTTGCAATTATTGCCTATGGTTCAGCTCTCCTCCTCCTGTTTACACAAATGCATATGTCAAATACATGTCAGAGCTTGTTATTGTCACAAGCAGTGGTAGACACTCATTTGGCACCAGATAAACATAGCCAAAGCACACATTAGCAGGAAGCTTCACTTTTGAGTTTGCATACACATCCAGTGCACTGTTGATTTTAATGCACACACTGACTTTAGGGGATAAATTTGGCTGAAAAAAGGAAGCACTAGGTTTATGTAAATGTGGTATTTTATTTAACAAAAAAATACAATACCTTGAACAATAAATATCTTTTAACATTTATGTGGCCTATTCCCATGGTTATGTGGTAGCACTGCTGCCAGCAGAACTGGAGACTCAGTGGTACAGAATTTTTCTCATTTTGAGAAGTCTAGAACAGGATGCACTCAGCCTTAAGTGATCCCTAGGAACCAAATGAGCACTACTGGAAAGGGAAAAAGCAACTCCTTGCCATGGAAACTGCATAAGTGACTAGAGAAAAAATCAGCACACTGCCCTCTGCTCATTCTGTCTGAGTGGACAGAGACGGGGGATGTAACAGTCATGTCATCGTCCTCAGCTCACCTCTTACTGGCAGAACAGGTAGTTTTTTAAAACATTCTCCAAGGGAACCTCATCATATTTTCTGTTCATTTAAAGCAAGGTTGCCAATGATGGGGACATGAGGTTTAACTCATTCCCCTGATTTGTTCCTTGGTTTGCCTATATACAAGGAGCTTCTATTCTAGAAGCACTGTGTCGCTATAAAATCTGACCAACCCAACACATGAAGTTGGAGGGAGAAAGGAGGAGAATGATACAGAGTGTCACAGAATGACAAGACTGTTTTAAAGGAATAGTCCAGTTTAAAGTCATCTGTCAATATCGTTACATTACCACTGGTTTTTGTCTGAACTTGATGTGATTACATGAAACAAAAATATGGAGCATAACAGAAAATGTGTGACATCTTTAACTCCCAAAAAATACTGATGCAAGCAAAGCTGAGTTGTTATAGTGTTTACATACTGATATTCTGTATTGTTCAGACTCATTTCAATAGGAAGATCTAACCAGTTGTTTTAAGGACAAGTGTTGTAGCTATATTTTGAAGTGTTTGGTTCAGTTTGAGTTTTCACACTTTTTAGGGTAACACTGTAAACAATTATTAAATTGTCTATCTTCATGCCAGGCAATGGATATCTTAGTGTATGTCCACATTCCAATTTTTGTAACCTACCTTTACATAGACCTGGAATACTGAAGATGAAATGTAGTCAGAATGTTTCCTGATAAGAGTTGGGAGGAGCTGTTTGTTTTGTGGAATGGTTTCAAGAGCTTTGCTTTACTGAAAAGAACTATGTTTCAGTACAGTTCCAAGGTACAGTTCAGCTTTCATATTTGTATTTAAAAGAACTATAGTTCCATATCCACTACAAAAAGTACTGATACTCCAAACAATCCATTAAAAGCTTCTGCAAATTACTGAGGTTGCAAAATGGGGATTTACAGATTTTTAACAACACTAATTCTTGCTTAAGGAGGACCAATATAATAAAACTGCTGTACATGTTGCCGATACTTTGGTATTTTATCTGTATCAGAAAATATAATTATGTTAACCCTTTGCTTGTTTTAAATCATTATAGTTAGCTAGGTGTACTGAAATCAACAGAAAAACCTATAAAGGATATCATAATATAAAATTAAAAAGTTAAAATTAATAAAATAGTTACTCTCCAGGATTTCGTTATAAATTATTTAGTATATAGTTCAGGTATTATTTTATGCAAATTATCTACTTTATGTCTCATTCATTTTGCCATTCAATGTGTTCAAAGAATGCTTCTAATAGACATGTATGTACCTAATTAGAATATATGGTAGTTAAATGTGAAATAAGGGTGATGTGCTTTGTCAAGCATTACAAATGTAAAAGAGAGACTGCAAGTGGATGGCATCATTGCTGCTTAACCTATGTAAAACTCAAATTTTGGATGAAATAAAATTATATATAGTATTATGAGTCTAGGGCAGTAGCAGCTTGTGAGTATACATTTTGGGTGTTCACAAAATTTTAGTCTGACAGGCCTGAAAATGAGAAATAGCATCTGTTGCATAATAGTTAATTATCAACAAATTGGTACAACTGCAGCCACTCCTAATAATAATAATAATAATAATAATAATAATAATAATAATAATAATAATAATAATAATAATAATAATAATAATAATAATAATGCATAGGCTGTCTGATGAAAGAAAGAGTTTTTTGTGGATGTTTGTTGTTGTGGACATAATTAAGTGCACCGTGTTAGGGCAAGAACAAAGTAATGTGTAAATTAAATTGTAGTTGAGATTATGGATGGTATGGAGAAATTGGGAGAAGTTTCCTCACTTGTGCACATTACCTATTTCTGCTACAGTGGCTCTAATTTCTGCCATTGTGTACTACCACCTAGTGGCATTAATGTAAAATTGTAGTGACTGTATGGAAGCAGTGAGTATGAAAAGCTTTGTGTGCTAGTGTACTTCTTCATGTGTGCACAGCCCATATGTATTTGGCCCCCTAAGGTAATTACATGATACCAGTTGCACATATGCAGAAGCTTCTTAAAATGTGCACAAGGCAAAATGTGCTAACAACCCTGATGCTATGTCTCATTGAGTTGACAGGAGTAGCACAGCAGATTTAAATACTGTAGATTTTAAATTACTGTGAATATGTTATATTTAATAGCACTGAAAGAAAAAATAACCAATGAATCTACCAGGTGTCAAAATTTAGGGTGCTCACATGCTCTTATGCATCAGCCACCACTGATCCAGGGCCAGTGAAGCTTTAGAGTTACCTCACATTTGCCTTCTCAGAATAAGGGAAAAACCCAGCCAAGATTTGAACTTGGACCTGCAATCTGAGCACCATGAAGCTGAACTTCGAATTAGCTGTGCAAAATATATGTACAACAGGATAAAAGTACATATCTATATAACTCTGTATAATAACAGATACATGCACAATAACAGTATTTAAAAGAAAATTTCTTTGTGATGTTTTTTTTTTGTGTGTTAAAAGATTGTTTTGTGATGCAGCAGCTGTAAAAGTAGTTATATTCCATATTCCATAGAGAAACGTGTAGCTTTAGTTACATACATTTTTAATTCCGTGTACTTTTGGTGTGAAGTGTAACACCATATCATATTACCTCATCTGTGGATATTATGATGAGTTTAGCCAACTTCAGAGTTACTCTAACTTTGTGATATAGATTATGTCAGAGATTACACACATTATGTACATTTTCTGAAACTGTTACACATTTCATGTTTAAAAATTTTAACTCTGGCAGAGAATTTGTCAAAAATGGTAATTTTTGACATAATTTACATTAATATGCCAGCTTAGAAAACAAACTACACATCAGTGGTAACTTAAATATTTACGTATTCTAGAATATTTGTAAAATGGTAACTCTGAGTATGTATTTACAGTTAGTGTACCTACTTACAAAACTGAATTTCAATGGAGAAAAACTACAATTACTTCTTATTGTATGAAATCCTTCTCCATATAGGTATGAGTGATATGGTTTAATGCTAAATTGAAATTAGTTTTATTAGTATGCAGCTCCTTTTTAAATAATGCAAGAAATAGGTGTTTATGCGACTTATGGCTAAAGTAGGACTGTTTACAAGTGTAAAGATTTTCATCACTCTCTATGCTTCTGATGAAAACTCCACGAGTATAAAAAAGATCCTACATTCCACAAGTTGCATACATGATTTTACTTACAAACATAACAAAAATTCACATTTAACAGATTTTCAAAATCACAATGAAAATATATTGTGAGATTTAAGTTTAGAGCCCATATTGAGCATAAACAATTGAATAGATACACATCATGTCTTAACAGAAAGTTATATTGAATTTGGAAAATCTGTATTTCTTGCACCTGAAACTGTTTAGTTATGCTGTTTTTTGTTTTTTTGCTATAGTTGTAAATAAATTAAATAATACCATAACTTTGTAGAAAACCCCTCTTTGGAATGTCTGCAAAATATGATTTTGTATAATTCCAAAAATTTAAGAACTACAAATGCACAAAAATATAGTTGTCGTTCTTACAATGTCAAAGCAAAATTTCATTTAAAATTAATTGCATTAGCAAAAGCTTCCTTATTTCAAATTCCAGTACCAGATGAATGCTTGAATTGGACATTTTGGTACCTAGATTTTTTTTCCAAGAGAATTGCAATATATTGTTCCTTTGCAACATAATTCCCACACTTGCTGTTCTTCTTTAGAGAGTTCTGGTTCTAGAACATGTTCCACTTTACTGTTTCATTATTTTTCATTCAACTCTACTTCCTGACTTACATTACTATTATGATCCATTATATAATGCTCTATAATGGCCAATATAATTAGTCATTTGATATAATTATTCATCATCATATATATAAAACATAGACCAATATCAAGATCAATTAATCACCTATGTGGGTTGTTTTTATTTTTTATATGAATCTGTATAAAATTTATGGAACGTATTTTATAAAATCAAATTATGTAAATTATATACACAATGTACTGATATGGTAAGCTGTGTCATGTGGCAACTTGCTAAAGCAAGCAGCTACATTTTTTGTTCTCTTTTGCTCTTTGAGTCAATAAATGGTTTTCTTCTTCTTCTTCTTCTTCTTCTTCTTCTTCTTCTTCTTCTTCTTCTTCTTCTTCTTCTTCTTCTTCTTCTTCTTCTTCTTCTTCTTCAAACTCATTATAAAGTACTGAAAAATTAGAACAGGTAATTCCATGGTGGCTCCCCATGCATATTTGTGATTTGTTCCAACTTTGAACTCCACAGAATTGAAATGTAAGCAGATCTTGAAGTTAGAATGAAGCTAAATCTATGTTTATATACAGCAGTTATTTTTAGTAGTTACAGAATTCTGAGAAATTGCATTTTGTTTAAATGTTGCGTTTATTTACCAAATAAACATTTATCATGGCTTAAATTTAGAAAGTAATTAAGATACTAGATCTCCAGAATCTTAGTATGATGACCCAAAAGAGGTACAAAGCTTTTTTTGACTACAGAAATTTTTTATTCACTTCCTACTCATGCTATCATGTGTAGAAATTGAAATTCCTGCACTATGTGCATTTTGCA
The DNA here is from genome assembly GCA_030765065.1 of Deroplatys truncata. Lineage (NCBI taxonomy): Eukaryota > Metazoa > Arthropoda > Insecta > Mantodea > Mantidae > Deroplatys > Deroplatys truncata. The sequence goes on from CM060980.1 coordinate 88,706,534, forward strand.
AACATTAATAAAATGTATTTTTTCCCCAAACTATATTATTATTATTATTATTATTATTATTATTATTATTATTATTATTATTATTATTATTATTATTGCAGAAAAGCAATATAATTGTATTTGATAGTTGAAGTTTACCATTTAAATCTTACTGTCTTCACTTTCCTTTATTTGCTAACACTTACTTATGATTTTAACTCATGCAGCATTTAATTATAACCTTTTGGTGCAAGCAGCCATGTGACCTTCAATTGTTGACTTGGTCAACACTAGCAGGCATGACTAATCGATCACCAGTTTGCAGAGGCTAGCGCAGTGTAACCTTGATACTGCTTTTGAACAGCTGACATTGATTAATTTTATTTTCACATAAGCATTTCTATTATTCACTATTTTTTAAAAAATAGTATGCAACACACATTTGCAGAAACTTGGAAGTGAAAATATAAGACTTTGTCTCATATATTCAAACTCCTTCTCATTCTGCAAAGATGCACTTCCTGCACTTGCATCATAATATACTATTCATTAAAAATAGATGAAAAGCCGAAATGCACAAACACTTTTTAAAATGTAAAAATGATGTTTTGAGAAAACTGCATTTTTAGTTAACATCATACTTTCTATCTTTGGGATTAAAGGCCTGGTGCTGCTGCACATTGGAATTTAAAAATGTCTGCTAGGGCCAATGGGGCATGCAAGGGAAAACAATTCAGCTGCTATCATCTTTCCTATGGCTCAAAAAATGTTTTTATCTAAGAAAGTAAAGTTTAATTTATTTGTCTAAATTCACTACAAACTTAGTCTCGGGGTTTCAATAAGGAAACAGTAGTCCAGAAATACTTTGAAGAAGCCAAATCCAAAAGAAGGTGGAATCCATGCATAGCATATTTTTTTAGGAAACTAAACAAAATATATTGCCACATAATTACAAATTGGCAGACTATGTTCATAGTTGTACACAAGCACCTAAGTTACCAAACCTGTCACATACCTAGACCACAGATTCTTCAAGAATTTTCAAGTTCTTAAGTTTGTGCCTTCAATTAGGCCTGTAGGAAAAGTGGTTAACCAGCAGTTTTTGGCAAGTCCTTGATTACAGTCCTAATGGAAACACTCGTTTAGTTGCACTTTCTGAAGATTGACAGGATCTTTCGGTCAGAGTAAAGAAACTGACGGATAAGTCCTTTGATAATTTAGCTTGTCTTTACAGTAGGCAGCTTTCAATAGAAATGGAAAAATGCAGCATTCTTCAGGCATTTAAGGAAATACTGAACAAGGATTTTTATAATTTGTTATGCAATTCCATAGCTTATATTGAATAAATTTAAAATGAACTGATCTAAAATTAAAAAAATGTTATTTGCATTTTATTGGAAAACAAGGAAATAGAAATGTTCTTGAAAGTTAAATTGAAATCAATTTAATGTGAAAATGAAGAAAGCATGTTTGTGTTCACTATTTATGTACTAAAGTTAAAGATATAAAACCATATACGTAAATTGTATTTCCTAAAAGAAATGTTAATTTACTAGTCATAGTTGTGTACTTCATATCACATGACAGTATTTTACAATATATTACTGTATCTATACCTTATTTAAATCTTTAACATTAAACCCATAGATTTTCTGATCTTTATTTATTTGCCACATCTAGTAACTTTGCATGACGTTAGATAGAAGTTCATAGTTAAGCCTCATAACTAAATTTTTCCATCAATAATATGTTAAAACCAAAATATTTACAATAAAATTATAAAACCTAGAGGCAAGCCACAAAAGCAACAGTAAGTTAGATTACTGCAAAAACCCATTTGTGAAACTATTTTTGCTTCTCCTGTAAAATTCAATCTTTATGGAGTTACAAGTATTTCTTGTGTCACCAACAATATGGAAAACATGTTCTTTTAAAGAGACATTACACTTTGCTGTGGATTTTTTTCAGCACACTATGCTTGATTTAGGAAATTTTATTTCCAGTTGTTTTAAGACACCAGGTTTTATTTCACCTACATAATTTTTCACAATTAGAAAACTAATGAAAAGAGAGGTATTTGGTTTCTTAAAACAATTTTGATTATTTCAATGTATGTGTACAGCTGCATTGTACTGAGACAGCAAGTAGCAAATATAAATGATGTCACAACATTTGACATTGGACTAGATATCTCAGAAGTGAATGTTTGAACAGTTGTACTCATAATATTTAACAAGTCGGTGCACTCGCTGAACTTCACTTGCTTTTTAATTATAAGAGCTGTTTTGAAAGTTGTTCCTCCCATACTCCCTCCTTAGTTGAAAATGGGAGCAACCTTCCAAAACTAGTTTTAATGATTAAAAAGTGATTGAAGTTGAGAGTATGCAATGACTCATTAAATATTATAATTATACTTCATTGCACCTATCAAACTTCTGCACTTAGCCTCACAGTTGCATTTATTTACTCAAGGCATTTCTTCTCAACTTTTTGTGATTTTATACAAGACTGTTCCTTTAATAACAGTATGTTTAAAATACTGGATCTATTATCTTCTTCTCTGTTAACACTGTTAATATCTCAGCAACTGCTGGTCTTCTGTGTTGGAGAATGGAACTAATGGAATAACAGCACAAATGTGTCCTGAGCTCATTTGTACTTAAGAGTTAGCTGGACTTCACTTCTTCAGGGATATCAGAATGAGCAGATGAAAAACGTTATTGAAATTAAGAAGAAAAATTATTTCAAATTACAAATGCTTAAGCTTTTTATATACATAACAAATACAAATCTAGAATGCTCACCATAAGTAGCCATCATACTCAATCATAACACAGACAACACTGGGTGTGTTTACATTTCTCTTAGCATGAAGAAAGACTTAAAGTCTGATATACAGCGTTTGAGTTGCATGTGCATTCTATTATGTATGTCGGCTGTTTACAGTGATTGTTTTAGATCTGTATTTATTATTTCCCAGCCTTAGATTTGTATGACTACATTTATTACATTTAAAATGATTGTAAATCCTAAATTACAGACTATATTGAACTAAGCAATGAAAATCTTTACACATTCAACAACAGAATGTACCATCTATTTTTGGGCTTGACAATGGATAAATCTATTTCAAGCTTTATAGCTAACTTATACATGAGCCATTTTGAAATATAGATCACTTCATTTCATGCATAATCAAAGTGCAGTAGCGATATGCAAACAATATTGTTGGCACGGTTGCAAACAGATTCCTTAAAGATTTCGCAAAATTACTAAGCATGTAAAACAGATCAAAAGAGTTCCCATGGAAGCTAAAAAGGATGGTCAATTATGCTTCTTGGATTTATAAATTAATCAGATAGCAACAAAGCATAAGATAAGGCATATACAAGAAATGCAACACATATGGCTAACAGTTACAACCCCCCAATACACAAATATGCTGTATTCAATAGCTTGACATACATTCACCCCACTAAACAATTAAGAGTTAAAAAACCACATGTCGTTTAAGAAATTCACATACCATCAAAGATCATATTACAAATTCAGCACACAAGCTATCTTTTAATATCCTAAAAGACCCAATTCCACACTATATAAATATGGAATTTACCAAATAAAGTGTTCAAACTGACCCAATATATACATATACAAAGACAAGAAAACCAGACTGAAATAGCACTTAGAGAGACTCTGCCTACCAGAAAATACCACCAAAGACTGAGCTTTTAAAACCTGCCAGATACCTTGCAGAATACCAGTGCAAAAGTTGCAACAAGTGTGGACCTCAGCTGATGAGGAGCATAAATGTCCTGAAAACATGTTCTAAGTTTTCACATGGTTAGCAAAGTTAATGTTCCCAAATTCCAGTTACATTTCTAGATTATGGAAAATATCTTAGTCAAGCAACTGTCCTGACTGGAAATAAAACCACTGGTCTAAATGACTGACAGATATGCTACCACTTTTACCAAAAAGGTGGACCACACAGTACCTTAAGGGGTAACAAAATTAAGTATATAAAACCATACTCTTAGAACTCTGGTAAGACTAATACTGGATATATCACGAATGCCACTGCTTTTATTTCAACTGCAAAACTCACTAATGCACAATAAGGCACTTTCTTCCATCCACTTTCTTCTAAAATATACTGTATGAACCTGAAAACATTGAATAATTTATCCTGGTTATTTACCAAAATACAGCCGATACTCAGTCTGGGCACATGCTTTATAGTCTTTTTATCCAGCCCAAGAAATCAGGTTTGATTTAGCTGCTGGTGTGAAAAAAGTACTGCATCATGAATAGAAGGGAATACTTGTGTATCTGGGAAGTCTTCAAAGAAATCGCAGTGCATCAGTTTTTCATAAACTGAAACTGAAAGAAAAACACACACATATTTAAAATCAAGGTTATAAATTAATTCCCTTTTCTGGAAGTTACAAATAATATAGACATGGCCAAATTGAGAGTAATGGGATATTGTTCTCAAATAAACTATACATATAAGTGCTAATAACAACTACAACAACAGATATCTTATGCATTATGGGGAAATGAAACAGAATGAATGTCCAAGCCTGTGTATGTGACGAGTAAGAAAAGCATTATTTTATATTCCCTACAGTTTTTCCAGTTCATCTTTGTCACAATTTTTACAAACAGTACTCCCATGGTACAAACACACACAGCTTGAAGAACAGAAATATTTCACCATAAAACTTCTTGTTGCTTGTGTACCACATTTTACAGCTTTCCTATTTTGCACTGAAGTCTATTACTTTGTTAGTAAAATCATTTAGGCATATTCCCATATCCTTTCAAGTGAATTTCAATATTTTGCACAGAAAATTAGAATGTAGTGTTCTAGTTATCAGACATACAAATGGCATAATACAAACCCTCCTTCTCTGATGCATTGCTATCCAAAATATATCCTTCAGTTTCAGCGGCTAATATATCTTCATTAGATCTCCACTAGAGCTGATATTTTTTACTGTCATAAAGATATTGTACCCTTACTTGAAGTGTTTTGATGAAATACATTACAATAGTAAAAACCAACAATCTAGGTCACACTGCAGGTAAAAATCACCCAGACACTAATAATGTGCACACAACCATTAAAAATGGAATCATCCATGACTACCACTGTATATAGACTGAAAACATGATAGCATACTTGGAAGCATGATGTACTGTGCAGGGTCGCAAAATTACTACAGTAAACCCCGTATCAGTGCTTCTATGGTGGAAGACAAAACCTTCAAGCAGAGAAGGTCCTTCAAGTGGTGAGGATAATTAGGAAAGGAAGTCTGGTAAGGAAACATTTCACACCTAAGTTTAGGGTTCCTCCCCAGCATTTTCCAGTTATGAAGACTGCGTATAACCTGGAAGAAACCTCAGTTAGGGAAGAGTTCCTGGCAGGATTTGAACCACTGACTTCCCGATCATGAGTCCATGCCTTGATAACAGTGGCCATCCATGTCAGTGTTACATAGTAGATGTGCCACAAATGGAGCCTCAGGGATAGGTAAGGTGACCATACATTCCGGTTTTCAAAGCAGTCTCCATGTTTTGTGCTGTACGGTGGAATATCTTCATTCTGGTGAGTTTTTCTTGTCTATATAATGTCTCCAAGCAATTTTCTTATCCATGTAACTCTATATACTATGGAGTAGGTACATGGTAACTGTGTGGGGTACTGTTAAGTTTAGATGTACTTGTGGAAAACCCTCCCCGAAACTTTTTTCTGGGTACAGGCATGGACAGCACTGTGGAACTTGAAAGTGGTGCAACACAGTAAAGGGGAATCAAGTGAGCTGTAGAGGTTACTGTTGAAGGAGCAGGTGGATGTAGCCCTGATACAGGAACCTTATGTAGTTAGGCAAAGAGTATCAGGACTAGGAGCATCTGGAGGTGAGTTAACATGTGCCAGGAATGAAAAGAAGCCCTGAACTTGTACATATGTAGGGAAGGGTATTTCATAAATACCAATGGCAAATTTCTGTTAGAGATTTGGTGACCATTTGGCTGAAACAGCATTATAAGTGAGCAGCATGGAATTTGTATTGGCTTCAGCATACCTTCCTTATAAGGACAGCTTTCCTCCTCTGCAAGAGATAAGGAAATTGGTTGAAAGCTGTCAATAGCTGGTTGGGTGCAATGTGGATGCCCACAACTTGGTGTGCGGCAGCAAATGTGCCAACATCAGAGGCGAGTGTTTACTGGGGTACTTAGGTGAAAGAAATTTACAGGTATTCAAAAGGGGACAGGATGACACCTTCTATAATGTGATAAGGGAGGAAAACATCAATATTGCATTCAGGACCAATTTAATGAGAGGTCATAAATCGCATGTGCCAAGGGAACCTTCTCTTTTTAATCACATGTATATCAGGTTTGAGATAGAAATGGGAGAAAAGCAGACCAAAGTCTATATGAATTCCTAGGTAAACAAACTGGGATTCATATAGGACAGATCACAACCAATATGCAAATAGGCTAAGAAGTTCAATTTTATTGGAAATATTGTAGATACAGAGGATGTAGCTGACTGCTTGAGACAGCAATTATGACCTCGTATCTAGATAATCATCCTATCACAAGGAGAACCACCAATAGCAATTTGTCTTGGTGAACCAACACCCTAGAAATGTAGAGAAAACAGATAAGGAGATAAGCAGAAAGGAAAGGGCAGTGGGCTGAATATTGGAGTGTCCTGGGTGAACATAATATGGCAGTTAAGGCTGCAAAATTGACATCCTGAAAGGCATTATGTGAGGGGGTGGAGGAGATTCCCACAAGGGTCAAGACTCCAAAAGGTACTCACTAAGGTCTTAACAAAACCAAGTGATATTTTGAAAAATTTATTGATTTTTGTGAGTTGAATGCTCTAGAAATTTTGAATGGAAAATGTGGGGAAGATGAACAAGGAGAATTTACCTTTGTTAGCAATAATGGGCAGAGTGTAATAGATTTTGTGTTGTGGCCTCTGAATTTAGGACATATTTTAAGTAATTTTAAGGTATTAAATTTAAGCTCAACTAGCGGGCATTATCCACTGATTATGAATTTTATGATGCACGCTGCATGAGTAAAACACAATATAAGAGTGGAAAGCTATTGTAAAAAAGAGTATATTAGCTATAAATGGAAAGAAGAATTTTGTGACACATTTAAACAGACTCTTGACTCAAATTATGGAAAGATATGTCTATGTGGAGTAACATTCATGGTTAAGAATAATCAAATCCAGAATGCAATAGATATCCTTAATACAGTTATGCAAAGGGCGGGAGAGGAAATGAAAACAAAAAAGAGGGTTTGCGTATATGATAAGGACTGGTTTGACGAAGAATGTAGGGTATCAAAAAGACAAGTAAAACAACTGTTGGTTAGGTGGAGAGAATTAGGTGATAGAAAATCTAGGGACGATTATATGCAAGGGAGGAATTCACATAATTTATTGTTAGAGCAAAAGAAAAAGGACTGGAGGGAATGCAATGAAAGGAATTTGATAAAATGTCTAAATGAAAATAATGTTAATAAGGTATGGCAGGTTCTTAAGTCGACCTATAATAAATGTGTAACTAAACCCAATGTTGAGCCAGGACAATGGATGGAGTATTTTAAAACATTATATGGGGAAGAAAGGAGTATAGGAAGTACGGAATTTTTGGAAATAAGGAATGTTTTTGTAGAGATATTGGATGGTGAAATTAGGAGTGAGGAAATAATAAAACAAGTTAAGTTACTGAAGAAAAATAAAGCTACTGGAATTGATGGCATCCCAACAGAGTTTCTTAAGGAGTGGTGTAATGAAACAGGGAGAGTGAAAATTTTACTAGATTTATTTAATGTAATTATTAGAAAGGGTTATATACCTAAACGATGGAGAGAAGCTATCATCCATCCTATATATAAAGGCAAGGGCAATGTCGATAAACCTAATAACTACAGAGGTATTGCATTATTATCGAATATAGGAAAACTTTTTGCGGGCATTTTGGCAGCGAGACTACAATTTTGGGTTGAAGAATATAATATCCTTTCGGAATTACAGATGGGCTTTCGCAAGGGAAGGAGAACAATTGATAATTTATTTATTATAAAGACATTAGCAGACAAATATTTAAAAGAAAAAAGGGGTAAACTGTATATGGCTTTGGTGGACTTAGAGAAGGCTTATGACCGAATTGAGCTACAACTTCTGTGGCATAAATTAGTGTGTAAGGGAGTAAGTCAGCAATTGGTGAATATTCTTAGAGCACTGTATTTTGAGAACACCTTCTGTGTAAGGGTGGAGACAGGCTGTGTAACAAACGAAATTCCACAAAAGAAAGGCCTTCGGCAAGGATGTAAGTTAAGTCCAGTTTTATTTAATTTATACATAGATGATGTCTTACTAGAAATTGGAAGGAATAATAACTGTGCACCAGTAATTAACAACATCCAAATTACAGGACTTCTTTTTGCAGATGACCTAGTGGTAGGATCTATTACAGTAAGTGGTTTAAAACAATCATTACATGCAATTGATGTATATTGTAAAGAATGGAGGTTAAAAGTGAATCAAGAGAAAACACAGATTGTGGTTTTCAAAAAGGGGGGAAAATTAGGCAAATATGAAAAGTGGAAGGGAGAGAATAAAGATTACAGGGTAGTGCGTGACTGTATCTATTTAGGAGTAAAAATAGATGGAGGTAATAAATGGGAGAAACAAAAGAAGTTTGCATTGGCAAAAGGTAAAGGGGGGATGGCAGCAATTAGAAGCTGCAAATATAAAGTACCTAATATAAATGTTAAATGGCTGGAAAAAGTTTATGAGATTCTTGTGGAGGCAAAAATGATGTATGGTATAGAAATATGGGGATTAGATAGAGGATGGGAATGTATAGATGTGGTGCACAGGATGTTTTGTAGAGAAATACTAGGGCTACCGAAGTCAATTGTAAGACAGGTAGCACAATTAGAGATGGGCAGGGTGCCAACTAAAGGGAAGATAATGGAAAGAGCTTTGAAATTTTGGTTCAGAAGTTTAAATCTAGGAAAAAGTAATGTGTTAAGACAATGTATTGAATACCAAGAGAATAGCTTAATGAATGATGGATGGGTAAGTAAATTACGGAATATTTTGGAGAAAAATGGGTTAGGAGATATATGGAGAAGGAGAGAAAATAACGTAAAACATTTTTGGAAAAAGGCAAGGAAAAGACTGGAAGATATAGAAATACAAATCATGTTCAGTGAGATTGCCGAAAAGAGCTCATTAGTTTATTATAGGCCAATGAAAAATACATGGGGTAGGGAAAAATATATAGACATAGTAAATAAAGAAGAGAGAGAATCTATTGCATGGTTAAGAACCGGAGCATGGAGGCTAAAAGGGCTAAGACAGGGTATTCCTCAGAACCAATGTCCGATATGTGGTGGTAATGAAGACATTGAACACATAGTATTTAAGTGCCAAGGAACAGAAAATTGGAGAAAAGAATTTTTTAATAAGAAGTGGTTGAAGGGGGATAGAAATACACTTATAATTGAAATGATATGCAAGGACGCTAGAAGCATTGGACAGTTTTTGTGTAAAGTAAAAAATAAATGGCTTTGGACAGTGGAAAGAGAAAAGTAAGAGGTAGTGCATCTTACTTTGAATGGAAAACTATAATGAATGTGTGATGGTTAAGTAATCAACAAATGGAAAGTGAAAAAAAAGGTGGAAATGGGACATGAAAAAAAAAAATGAAAAAAAAACTGAAAAAAAAAGAGCAAGATAATTTAGTGACATGAGATTGTAAAATGTAAATAAACTGTAGTGATTGTCTACTGAATAAGTGACCAAGGTCAAAATGCAGTAGACAATCAAATTTGTAAAACTCTTAGCACAATAAATACTAAATACTAAAACAAGAATGGGGAGTGAACTAGATGTCAAGGATATGCAGATGACTCAGTCATCGTGGTCCTTGGCAAATATGAAAACATTGTTAGAACAATGATACAATCTGCCTTAATATGTTAAGTTGGATAGGTATATGATGAAATTTTCTCACAGACCGCTGTGTTTTTTTTCCCACAACTCTAATGGGCACACCAAATGCTGACTTACTGCAAAGATTGGCTTTGCAGGAGATTTTATAGGCAATTATTATAAAAGTAGTTCTGGTGGTCCCTGAGGACTGCTGTTGCTGCAAACAAGAAATTTTGCCATGAAACCAGTAGGCTTGCATAGCGGTCCACAGTAATCTATACCTAGGTACAATATATTTGAATTCGTTGAAGTAGATTTGATTTGTTTTCCTCAGAGAGTCTTTGTTGCCTCAAATGGCATGAAGTTCATTATGTTAGGTTGGTGGCCTTTATCTATAATGTCAAATGTGCACTTTTGGGATGTTGATCATTATTGAGCAGGACTGTTGTCTGCTTACTTGTAGCAGTGCCAATAGTACATACAGCTGGTGCAAATAAAATGAGTGAGCATGCTAGAAGGATTCTGAGAGTGGCAAAAAATGTGACATTGGGCAAGTATCTAGATAACTGGCAATAAGCTGTGAATAATCTTAGCCAGTGCCTTAGATTGCCCATACAACTTTAAAGATCCAGCATGAAATCACCTAGATTTTGAATACACTATGCATTCTGGTCTAAACCCATTGTATGCTGCTCCTTTAGTAAGACACAAACCCCTTTGATAATTTTTCTATATTTATTGATGATAGGATTTTGGATTCATGTGGTCAATCACACTAATATCTATGCCACACAAATTCTAATGTCATGTGCTGATGTTTCCAGTAGTTCAGGATTGTACATTTGGCAACCAACAGATAAAAATGAGATGAAGAAATTTTTGGGAATAGTAGGATATATGTGACTGGTGAAAATGTCAAGTGTGCATCATTTACAATAGGTAAAAATATTCCCTTCTAAGACTGTTTAATAGCTGAGGTCATGAGTGGAAACCGTTTTGAGCTTTTACTGAAATTCTGGCACTTCACTGATAATGGCCTCTGCCCTGAAGGTGATTGTTTCTACAAGATACAGCCACTTGCAGGTATGCTTGTTGAAAAATGTCAGGATTCTTAAACACCTGACCAGGTGTACTGTATAGATGTCATTAGTACATTTAAAGGACGTCTGATGATAAAACAGTATATCCTGCAAAAGGCACACAAATATGTCATAAAGCTGTTCAAGCTTTGCTGTGATAGTGGGTATACATGGAATTTAAAGATTTATGCCAGAAAAGAACAAGATTCTGGCAGCTGTGTACCAAAGAACATTGTCATGAAACTATCTGAAAAGTTCTGGATACTGGTAGAACAGCTGTAACTGATAACTATTACACAAGTTTTGAACTGACAAATAAATTGCTTAGCAGAAAAGCTCATTTGGTAGGAATGCTAAGAGCTAATAGAAAAGGTAATCCACATAGAAAAGGTAATCCACATGAGGCAGTTTCTATGAAACTGAAACGTTTGCCAAAGAAAATGATCACAGTATTTGTGTTCTAAAATGGAGAGATCAACGAGATATTCTCATGCTTTCAACAAAACACAGTAGTTAATCTGCGATTGTGAATAGATGTACAGATCCAGTTGAAAAAACTGTTGTGATATTGGATTATAACTCTGGGAAAAGTTCCGTAGATGTTTCAAATCAAATGCTGAGCTACAACACAGTCTGAGAAGAACAATGAAGTGAAGTTGCTGTTGAACTTATATTTGGCACAACAGTTGTAACTTCTCATCTCCTTTACAAAACTATGAATAAGTCCTCAATTTGTATCACAAATTTTAGAGAAAAAAATCATATAAGCTCTGTTATTGTTAGATGAATCTCTGAACAATCCCTCTCAGCAGCAACAGATAATGATTTCTATGAAAAGAAAATCTCTAAATACACATACCCTGAAGAAACATGATGGATCAGCTCACATGTCACATGTTTCGAAAGTATTGTAAGGGATGTTAAAAAAAAAAAAAAAAACTCTAAGGAAATTTATGAAGAAACAAAGTCAAGAAAGTAATTACCTACTGTGAAGAACATGCAGAAAAACCTCACTTTTGCTTGCAATGCTTTGCCAATGCCATAATAAAACATTTCAAAAACACTTCTAACACTCAATATTTGTATACTTTGTGTATTAGAACTAAATCCATTCTTTGATTGTAATCATAATGAAGCTTTTCCTTGTTAGTATTACTACATTCTATAAGTGTAACTGTATTTAAACACAGTTTATAATAAATTTTGTTGTTCATACTAATAAGATTTTATAATATTGAAATTTGTACCTCCATAACCACCAACTCCAATGGTAATAAGAATTAGATAAGGCTCAGAGAGATCCAGTTTATAGGTAAAATTTAATTTTTCAGTGGACCGTTGTGATGTACAGAAATCTTAAAAGTGGTCCAGTAATGTAGCAGTCATATGGACCGCCATTTTATCATGGTCTGACGAGAATTGTATACAGCAGGCCCCAGGGAACGCTTTGGACTTAATGTGTTAAATATTGCACAGAGGTGGTGCCAAAAACAGGATCTTGGAGTCAATCTCAAGAAGACCATTGTATCAGTTTCAAAGAAATGCATCCAGGATACATACTGGAAGTTTAAACCAGGTAAAATGCTCCCAACGAAAGGGGAAAGTGAAGTATCTAGGACTAACACTAGATTCGAAACTGACTAGGTCCCCTCACCTTAAGGCAACATGCGCCAACACCAAAGTGGCACTAGAGTACCAAAAGAGCCTGCGACAGAAGATGGAGTTTAAGTTCCAGGAACATCCACTAAATCTTTACCACTGTAATGAGACCCAAGTTAGTTATGGGTCACTGGTATGGTGGAAGAAGAGTGAGCAAGTAGGGACTACTAAGGGACTAGAAAAAGAACAGAAATGAGCCTGCCTAGCTTAAGTGATAGTAACAGCACACCCACAGCTAGAATGGAAACTATGCTTAGTATGCTTCAATTACATATGTGGGTCAAAATGGAGGCATTGGCTGGAGCATGCTGTAGTTTAAAGACTGGTGGCAACTGGAAACTTTTGGAATATCTGGGAAATCATACCAGAATTCTGGACATCATAGGGATAAACCCAGTTGCAGAAATGCCAGGAGACTTCATGATGCCTTCCCTTTGTTTTAATAAGTACTTTAATGTTCAACTTGAAGGTAGGGAGGCTCAGGAAACATTGTAGGTTTTACTAACAGATCAAAAACAAAGGATGGTACAGGAGCCGGTGTATATGGAAGATAGCCCATGCTGAAGAAGTGGTAACGTTTGAGAGCTTTGACCAACAGTATTCCATGCCAAAATATATGCCATCAGGACTTGTGTGGAGGAAAGTGTGGATAGGTGCTACAGAAATAGTAACATCTGGATATACTCACACAACCAGGCAGCATTTAGGGGACTATCTGCATCCTTCACAAGATCCAAGATTATCAAGGAGTATTGAAAAGCCCTAGGAAAAGGTATAGGATATGGGTCCTAGGTCATACTGGGGTATACAGCAATGAAAACATACAATAGGCTGGCCAAAATGAGAACATGGACCCCATTTATTTGTTCAGAACTTCTTGTGGGAATTACTAAGGTAAGAACAAATCTATTAGACAGGATTAAAAGACAGCATATAGATTACTGGAAGAACATCCAGCAACAAAGACATGGAAAACTAATGAGCCTACATCTGTATCTTAAAAGAAGTGCTGCAGTCCTTAAATTACATAGGAAACAGTTCAGACTCATAGTGAGTCCGATAACTGGACATGGAAATTTTAAGAAACACCTGCAGATAATGGAGCTCACAGAAGATCCCACATGCAGGATGTGTGGTTTAAAGGATGAAATGGTTTGGGACTTAATATTCCAATGTGAAGCATTGGAACTAAATACACACAATAAATTTGGGACTGTAAAACTAAAGGAGATTGCATCTATAGGTGTTCTCGGCTACGGAGAAGACTCCGTCATCTTGTGTGTTGTTGCCGAGTTTCGCTCATCATGTCGTGAGGTTTCTCTGGGCTCTTGTCATGACATAATGAATAAAATATCCGCAACAACCCACAAGATGATGCGCCCTTCTCCAGAAGCTGAGAATACCTATGATGATGCAGGTCATGCAAGCCTGAAAATCTAACTCGTGGACTCCTAAAACTTATTGAAGTATAAGGAGGTAATTATAAGAGAAACAGAGAGAAAACCATACAATAAATCTTGGATTTTGGTGGGAGCAGGATGGGGAAGGTACCTTCTGTTAACTCCCTGATAAAAATCGAATCTAACCTAACCTACCACAGCAAGAACAAGCTTTCTTCAGGTGAAATTTCACTCACAGCCTTTAATACGTTGGCTGTGGATCAGTCGCGGAGTCCAATGGCAGTCATTTCTTAGGTAGTTAGGAATGCTTCTTGGTTTGCATAACTTATAAAGGTAATATAAACTGCAATTTTTATGCCACAAGGTTTTAAAACTATGAAAAGAAATGTTGAATCGGTATACTAATACATATTTATCTTGTATCACACTGTAGAGACTTTTGCCATATTGAAACCATGTACACAAAGTGTGGTACTACCCTCCGATGACCGGCAGACATGCATACAGTTTTGCAGCTGTTTCTTTAAAGATTTAGCAAGCCATTGCTGACAGCTACACTGGATCTGTATTACTCCATGCAACATGCGTGCAGCATATGCAATCAATAAATGATAACTGTTCAGTTTCAGTAAATTGATTGCTTTATATTTCTAAATAACAGTGAAAATGTAGCATATTGCAATGAAATCATTAAAGATATCCATTAGAGCATTTTAAAAGCAATAACATAAAGGGAAAATGAGCTCTATTTTTTCTCTTAGGAGTATTACAGTCAGGGGCCAATGAGAGCATTCATCGTTGCCATGTGCGTGGGGCTGCCTCTTGCCTTTGTTTACCTCAAGTATGTTTCTTATTTTGGGAAGAGTATAGTTCCAATTATACTGTATGTCACAGTATTAGTCATAAGTCGCAATTTCACAGAGTAGGGTTAGCATTGAATATGCTTGAAAATGATGAAATTAATAATTCTGGTAATAGTGAAACAGAAAGTGATGGCAGAATTCAGCACAAAAAGTACTAACCAACAGAGACCGATAAATCGAGTTCAGAAGATACATGGAAGGAAGAAATCATGGACATTGATTCATTTGGATCATTTACAATATGCCCACTGAGAAAAGGTTATGAATTACAAATTTCAGGAAAAACCTTGCTCAAGAATTAACTCCAAACCAGCCCATTATGCCGCACTGGGCCATAAGATGAATTCATACCTTCATCATACCAGAAGGAGAAAGAAGAAAGCAATGCAGAGAAAGCTATAAGGAAATAAGAAAAACCTTAGGAAACAAAGAAAGTCACAAGTTTCCGCCAAGATTATGAGAGGCAGCCTGGATTTTGTCCACATTGTTTAATCAGCTCCATAAAATGTAACAATAAAAAGCAAATGTGAGCCTCTTTTACTGACAATGAGTTTAAGCCTAAATTATTTTTTGCATCAAGGAAAAAATTACACTACAAAATTGATATTATTGCTTATATAATGTTTAAAAGGGAGTGAATTAATAATATGAAGTTTAATTTTTCAAATAAGTCTGTAAGAATATAATAAATATTAAAGTTCTGAGTGGTATCAGTAATAAATTGCTAGATCAATGAAAATCACTTTGCACAGTATGGGGCTACGGAGAGACACCACCTCTGATGGAACTACTATCTATCTTGTAGGTTACAATGGTAATAAAAATGTCATTATAGTAATTCTACATGCTGCTAGATGGCATTGCTTATGATAAGATGTATTGGACTCTGTGGCTTGCTTACGTAACAAAATCATGCATATCAGATGTTGGTGACCTATATGGTAAACAGGATATAAAAGCTGCAACAATGGCTACAGACGTGTTAAGGATTAATTCAAACAATCACTGTATGCTGCTGTACTAATATTCACATATACTGGGTGAAATGGGCATAGATGTCATCCATTTAAGTGGTGATATGTTTTACAGAGGTGAATGTAATTTTTAATACCATTTTAATCTCTGAGCACTTATATTAACACAAAAAAGTAAGTCTTGTACACTTTTTCTCACATTATATGCGAAACTATTTAGAAAAGTGTTATTGAATTGTAACTACAATTGTAACATAAGTTACTCTATATCTTCTATCTTAATTTTCTTGTTTAAGTGTCTAGTTCTACAAAAATTTAGCATTTTCTTTTTGTATAAATCATTAACTTATGCTGTAGATAAACAAGTGAACCTTTTACATTTTCTATCTGATATCTAATAAAAAAACAAAAATTGAGTTTTATTTATGGATGTCTTTAACTGCTGTGGTCCTTAGCGTCCCATTCTATATTGGCGTGAAAGACCGGTAATTTTGCTCCTAGGCCTTTTTATCAGGCTTGAGGTTCTTTTACGTGTCGTAAACCTACGACATGGGATGACTGGCTTTACTTCCCTTCTGAAGGAAGCCATGCTAAGGATTTTTACGCCCGAAAAAAAATCCATCACCCCTCCGCCGGGTTTGAACACACAACCTCAGGAACTAGAGGTAACCACTACACCACGGAGGATAACTTGATATTTAATAACTACCTACTCTGCTTCTTTTGGCTTCTACTTATATGAACATACATAAAACTTTAAGCTAAAACACTTATTTTCTTTTGTTCTTTCATTCAAAGCTAAAACAAGTGTGCTGTTTTTATTTTACTTCCTTTTAATCAAACATTGATTATTTCTCTATGAATGCATAAAAGAGCTGCTTTGGAAATTAACTTCCACAAACAAAATTTAGTACCATGTAATCACTGCCACCTTCCTGCAACCACTGTACATTTCACTGTGGGGTAGCTGTAACCTTTTCCCTCATCCACCTGCAGGGAAATCACATAGTTGCCAAATGTCTCCTGTTTTTAATAACTGTTTTATAAATCTATGAAAGGTAGATGAAAACTGCTCAAACTCCTCCATTGTAGTTCTTAGAAATCTTTCTCTAGTTTAAGGGATGCCATCTAGACCCTTTCCAGCCTGTAATAATCATTTTACCTTAAAAATCTTATTTAGCTTATACTAAGTAATAAGATACTACTACAGTGATTAATGTTTACCTGAACAATTTGCCAAACAAAATAATATCTCTCTCTCCTTTAGGTCTTTATACAAAACTGATAGCATTTTTACTGCAGCTGGATCAATGAAGCATACAGACATCATATCAACTATCAAGCATTTCAACTGAAAACAAAGGGAAAACAACATAATATTATATATAAAGAAACATTATAGTACTTTTTATGAATAGTTTACTTCCATTCTTCACTGCAGCATATCAAAAGCCAATTGTAATGGTAACAATACAGTACAGTAATTTATATTTTGTTCTTGATATATTTCAGCCACATTTATGGATGGAACTCATGGAGTGTAATGCATTTGTATTAATAATTGATGGTTAAATAGCTCTTATACATGGTGTTTCAAAATAAAGCTCCAATACAATAATAAACAAAATAGGTTTTTTTTTCTGTTTGTTATCAACATGTCTAAATCCTAAAGCTTTAAACAAGCAAAATAATATGCTCAAGGATTTATAGCAATCTTTTTGTATGAGAAGAAATATCAGGCAGGAAAATGCTATGATTCACAGAGATTACTTAATTTCTTCAACAATTCTATGATATTTACATTTACATAGTGTGCAGTGTCTGAAAATACAGATCTGCCAAATAAATGTATACATATTTTAATGAACCAAATTTGTTATTGTATGTTAGTACTGAACTTAATTGTATATCACAGGTTTAATAAAAGCTTCCTGCACCTGTTTAGTTAGTTTTGGTTCTCAAAATGCTTGCCATTAGCCGTCAGACACATATCAAATGGCAAATGGTTAGTTAAGTAACATAGGTTAGTGTGTCTGTGGGGATTTCTGCAGATGGTACTGTAATTTCTTGATGAAGGGCTTCCAGCGCAGGTGGTTTTCTGCAATACACAGCATCCTTTAAAAGTCCAGAGGAGTTAAATCTGGTGAATGTGCTGAGAACTCAAATGCAATCTTTGTCCTATTCAGTGTCTCTGCAGATTCCCATTCAGGAAAGCCTGCAGACCATGGTGGTAGTGTGGGGATGCATCATTCTATTGGTAGAATATCTCACTGTTTCTATAAAGTGCATGCATAGCTAGCAAACTTGATGTGCTTAGCATTTCAAGATACCTGGTGTCAGCAACTGTACCTTCAAAGAAGAAAGGACCTATTAAACCCCTAGATGATAGTCCACACCATATGTTCACCTACAATAGACTGGCTTCTTTGATGATATGAATGTTCCATTAAGTTTGTACTGAGACTCATCACACCACACAAACTCTTTCTTCTCATTTACCATATGCTGAAACCATTCACCAAACTCCATTTAGCAATCAGGATTGTCCTCATTTAATGCATGCTAATCTTGATATGTACATCTTCCACATAGGGCTTTATAATTAGCTTCTGTTCCTCAAATGTCAACTATGCTCTGGCCATTTTGATTCACTATTATACATCACATGTTCTTCATAAGAGACATATGGGTACCGACACCTATTAGAAAACACTGTACTGCATATACCACACATAATTCAATGCAAATCTGAAAATAATACACAGATAACATTTGTTAAAGTGTGCATATATTTTGTTTATGGACTCTATATAATGTGTGATGGTATGTACAGCTTGAAATCAAATGTTTCTATTTCTTAGCTTTTAGAAATGAAACCTAAGTATACAAGAGCAACTTTTTACATGATTCATTATTCTTGCTTTTGTTATTGTTAGGCTGAAGCAACTTCTGATTATGTTTCTTCAATTTTAGGCCTATCCATTTCTGTAATGTTTCCATAGTAGTATTTCTTCTATATCCAGTACAACTTGATCCTAAGGGCTTTCCTTAACTCATCACCATTTACACCTTGTATATCATCCCAAGTTACCGGCACATCTATGAATACACTTAGTACATTAGACACTGCAAAATCTCATCATTGTTGCTATTCCTGCAAAGGTTGATTCTTAACAATCTCTTTACTGCTTCCAAATACTACATTGTTAGTATGTAAAGTGCTAACAACAGCATGTTACCCATAAAAGTCAAGCAGATGTAATGCTCCAATTTAGAAAGCTTGTATCAAACAAAGAGATAAGCAACACAGGTGGCATATAAGTACTTTAATTGGATCACAATGTATAAAAGGTGTTGCTTACAGCAGGTGTATAATTTCAAGACAAGGACTAATTATTACCACATCACAGATCAGACCTTGAGAAGCTTGCAGGCCAAACATCTCAACTTTCTTGAGTTTGACCCATTTGCCCCCTTGTTAGATAAGCAACAAGTTATAAATTTCCACTTAAGCAGCATTTTCCAGGCTTAGAAATGTATCAGGTGGTGATTTCTGAACAGTTTTTTTAAAGCAGTCAGTTGGTTTTTTAAATATAATGGATTAGTTGATCTTATACAGTGTCATTAAATAAAGGTTTACAGCCTACCTTGGAAGTTTGTGAAGAAAATTCTGATACATTCTTTGGCTTCTCCAAAAGAGTTTTATCTTCACAGTTTAAAAGTGGCATAATATTTACATTTAACTGAAATCAAGAAAACAGCTTTTAGTATGTATTTTCATTTGATACTGGTATAGATAATTTTGACACATAGGTTTTCTTTAGAGATGTATTAAACAGAGGATATATCTTGAAAATATAAAACTTATACATAAGGTCCAACTATTTATGCACTAAATCTTCCAGAGTTGTACAGGGTCATTATAATGCCACTGCTGTTGAACCGAGGGTAGTGGTAAGGTCTAATGCATTTAAAAAGTTTTGCCATATCCACAAGTTTAATATACATCCACTATAATACATCAAAGCATGGTTCAGCGTGCTATGATGTGATAATAATCTTCACCATCGGTCAGCATGGAGACATACAGATGAACAGTACACTCATTGTCATTTGCTGTTTCATGAATTGTGATCAGCGATATCTGATCAAAAGAAATTCAGGACCAAACCTATACAAATTGAAAGTTTGTATAGGAAAAGAACTAGCTACTGCTGACCGTGATATGACCCATAAAATTTGGGATGAGCTCGTTAACAGATTCAACATATGCAGTGTTACAAAAGGAGGTCACATTGAATATTTGGATTTGTACAGTTGTGTTCGTTTCATTATTCAATTAAATGCGGTTTATACTGTCTTCACAATTTAATTTCCCTTTTTATAACTCATAATGACCCTATACTTTATGGACAAATTATAGACAAAAATGCAACTAGCCATAGAAAGTTAACAAATCAAAAGCCATCAATCCCAATGCACTTTCATGAAGGATACTTCCTAATCTGCTTTGTAATGTTTACACTCAGACCCAGTGCACTGGCTGCAGGTAAATTCCACTCTTCATTCCTCGCTATACAATCTGTCACTGACCATGATAAGGTAGTAAGCTCAACGCAGGGTAGAAAATTGACGAAATTCACTAGGCCTAGATATAAACTTCAGCAGCAGGTTGCAAAGTGCCTGACACAAAATTGCAATGGAAATTAAAATTAAATTGTTAATTTAACTTCCATTGCAATTTTGTGCCAGGTGCTTTGCAGCCTACTGCTGAAGGTTATGGCACCTTCCAATTGTATAACTTTCCACTAATACATCATGAGAACCATTACATTTATATTATTATTTCCTTAACAGTTTTGTCTTCAATTTTTTCATAGAATACAATCAATGCAAGACTAATTGTACTCCTTATATAATGTACATAGAATAAGTCATGTTAAGTTGCAGGAATTAGTTTTCTAAAATCAGATGCTTGTAGCTTCTGGAAAAGAGAAATGATTTTAAGCAATTCCTCACAGAGCTCTGTGTGTCTGCTTTAATCACAGCAAATTCTGTTTTAACTTGCTCTGCATTAGCTAGTTTCACTTAGTATTTGTTTATGTGCCTTAAGCTGCTACTAGTTTGTCTGTGGAGATTAGTCAAGAAAAACGAGCAGTATACTATTAAGAATGGTGTAGCCAGAATTTGATTCCAGGAGAGGAGGAGAGTTTGAAGTATCTATTAGTGTCACTTTATCCATCCATACACACGCAACAGCTTATAAATTGTTGCATGTGCAGAATCCAAATTTTATGTACAAGTGTTTGACTAAAATCTGTCCATATATTTCAAATTAGGTTAAAATGAGGACAAATTCTGCATAGTTTATATGGAAATTCCCCTGAAAATTTACAAGTTATAAGTGAACAGGTTGCAGATATGGAGTTAAATTAATACTTATAGCAGAAGACTTGTAACAGTGATGTGTATTGTATGAATGTTTTAGAAGCATTTGAGACTTGTTTGAAAATGGTACAAAATTAAACCTTTCATTATTATGGATGGAATGGTTCTGTCACATGCAGTTGCCCTTCACCTGTTATGGATGGAATATTTGTATGTGCAGATTAGAACTATGTTAACTTAAACAAAACGTCGTTTTGCAATTAACTTGTGGACAATATCATTTGTTATACACCTAATGTAACAACTGAAGCATGCTGGGAAGGAATTTTACCTCTGTTAGCATAATGTTTCATGTAACTTTATGACTTATGTGGAGATGAACATTTTTCGCTCCTTCTGATTATATTGCAATCTACTTATTCTAACATGTCGCAAAGGAAGAGGTTTGTTTTTATTCTAACTAAAAATACGTAAATGATGGTCATAAGAAGCCTACAGTCTATCCAGCAGTTTGTGATCCTTTGATTAAGCATTCCCTGAAGTCTAAAGGAAAGGGAAGTCATATCACCAAATTCTTACCCACTGACAGAAAGACAGAGAGTGATCACCAGGGGCAAGGTTACGAAGATAGCTATTCATCAGTGAATGAGCCATCATGTCTTTACTTATATTTGTGTGTAAAAAGGCATTCTTTATGATTCACAAAGTTAATACAAGAAGGTATAAATAAGGATGAATGACGCTCAGGAAACTCTTGGTACCCTGTTCTGGTCATTAGACTCTAGCTGCTGACTTTGTTTTCAGCTGGCTCACACAAGTACAGTCCAAGCAGATATGATGTATCTAACAGGCTTCTCTGCACATTAAGCCCAAATTATCTACCTAACCTTCCAAATTAAAAAATAAGTAAATAAATAAAATAATAAAATAAAATTTTTGCCAATATCAAATACAAGTGCAAACAATGCTTACTTTTAGTAGGTTTATACTTATTGATTTCAATTCAATAAGTATGTGTTTTTTGTTTTATCAAATATGTTCAAAATAACTGAATAATTTGTATTTTAACAAACTTGTAGAGTTAAACTTCCAGCTGGGATTTAAACCAATTTTGGCTGATGTACAGGTCAGGTGTGCTTTAAATACCTGATGATGAACGGGTTAAGGGTAGGAGTTTAAAAAATGTTTAATCCTTAGGAAAACTGCTGCACCTGAACATTTGAAATCTAATGCATTTGAGTTTGAGAAGTGTTTGTCAACACATTTTGAATTTAGTTGAAATCGGAAAAAAATTTATGATATATACATAGAGCCTACAAAATTTTATGACTTTTAGGTGAGTACTGCATTTACATAGTTCAAAATTTTATATATGAGCTTGAATTCTTCTTGATTGCATTTTAGACATAATTTAAAATGGTAAAACATTAGAGAGTAACGGACAATGCTGTTTTTCTTTGGACAAAGTAAAAGCTTGCAGTTGTGCTAGAGCAGTGTTTTTGTTGCACAAATGACTTTGAGCAAGGGAGCTTGTCATTAGAAAATATTAGAAATCATTTACTACAAATCTTTCATATACTGACGTCTTTCTTTGTTGCTTTGTGAAATAGAGCTTGGGTTATGGGCATGATCACATTTTCATTACTTGATACAGTTGATGTAGTTTTCTGTAGAGGTTTTAACCCCAACACCCTTTTGAATATGGTATCAATGAAAAAATACTGCCACGGATTAGAAAATGAACAGACCGAGGAAGTACTCCCATGATAACCTAAAAGCATAATTCTAGGTCAGTTAGCTTACAGTCATCCAGTTTTTACTGTTATTTCATTAAGTTTTCACTATCACTTCACTAATGTGATCTAGTTCAAATTTTCATTGTCACTGTCTAGTTCAATTTTCCTTGTAATTTCACTTAGTCCTTAATGTCTCTTCACTTTCTTTGCAACACAGCGGTGTAATGAAATATGCAGATCTTCTTTGGGTGGTTCACCCCTGAGAATCGAACTCAAGACCTCTCTTAATCTCTCACAGTAGCAGCACTCACTGTAAGTCACAACTATTGTTGCAAACTCACTTGGAGAATGCACTGAATAACCAGAACTTTATGCTGCACCAGAAATGCTCTCACTTACTCACTGACTCCTGACAAGAATGTTCGCTTATATAGCCACTGAAATTTCCCACAGAGTTCTAGAGTGTTCAAGAGGTGGGGAGAAGGGAAACTTCCAGAAGATACTGGTTAGCTCTCGATAACATTTCTGATTTTCACATTGTGCAAAAGCTCTACTTATCTCTCCATATCTTGTCAACTGCCCGACCGGTCAGCATCTTCCAATTGGTAGCTTGGCAAGTAGCTGCGTCACAGTATGTTTTGAATTTCATAGTTACATTTAATAAATTTCTGTGTTCACTTCATGATACTGGTACCTGATCATTCTGATAATAAACATTTAATGATACTGTACATTTCTAATAATTACCATTTAATGACTGTGGGCATGTTTACTATTGGACATGAATGTTTATGGACATTTTTGTGGTTGCTGTTTCACTATGGACTGACTGAAAATTAAAACCAACAGTCAGCAAAGCATCACTTATTATGATGAAGCATGAAACAACAATTTGCTGATTTACTTATTCAATTGTTTAATGTCATAGGTTTTAATTACATTGCTTTAGTCTAGATGTAAACATTTTTAACTTAATTTATCCTGAGTTATACGAAAATTATCTTGGGTTATACCTGTACTTCGATAGTATCCAACATCTTGATTGCATATAGTTATACCTGTACTTCAATAGTATCCAAACATCTTGATTATATATATATATATATATATATATATATATATATATATATATATAATTTGTTTTTCAAAATGGTATTAGGTGAAGCAGTGGTGTGCCACTAGTCATTGCACTTGGGGAAAAATTATATCTTCCACTGTCTGTATTCACTTTACTGGCAATAATATTTGAATCATTCGTCTGAATAACATTGTAACCAACTCTTTTATTCAAAATGAGATAAATGTGAATCAACATTGTATACAACCTCCTGCATGCAGAGAGAAGCTTTGTTTAACCTGAGAGAAATTTAGTACCAATAAGAATGCATAAATATAATTGTTTCATATAAATAGGTATTTTATTATTCTGTAAAATTTAACTTTTTGTTGGTTATGATGTTGTATGGGTGAATTATTCATTTATATTTTATACAAGACTGAATGAGAAACACACCAATTTATGTACTTTAGGAACTTCAATACTCTTGTAGAACTTCTTCTTTACATAATCTTTGTTTGCAAAATGCAAGCCACCAGATATATGAATTATTTGGATTCCAGGAATTTCCACTGCCTGAAAAGAAAAATTCAGATTATTATGAACACTTTCATAGCTTTTACTGATGGGTCTGAAAGAGATATGTTCACTGAATCACAATAATGTGATTAACAGCATCTTAATATACAAAGAAATTTGAGGTCAGAGTCATTTTACAGGAAGAAGTTACTCCATGAATTATTATTCAGTAAATCCTCAGTTGTTTTACCATAACTGTTTAATATGGTTAATGTTGTATTACATATATTTTCAACAGCACAAAAATAATTTTTTAAAATTATCAGGAGGAATTGATGTACTAGGCATAAAAGATGAGATATCAAAATATGCTTATCTATATTCTTTAGACTTATTATCTGATATTTCAATATAAAACACATTATTCTCAAGTACAGCCTTATTTAACACTTTTTATGTACAATTCTAAACTGCTTATAAGTCTTCCAAGCTTCAAGTAATACTCCTTAACAGTTCAAGCATAATGAATATGCATCATTAGGAAATGCTTGAGTAAACTTTCTTTGAGCCTTCTTCCTAATGTAAATTGTTTTCAAACCATTTATCTCATGGAGAACAAATACCAGCTGGAAGGAGTATACATATAATCCACTTAAGAGATAATCCTATGTGCATAGACAAATGAGAAATTATAATATCATTTCAATCTTTGAATATTTATTTTAAAAAATTATCGCATCATTTTAACAACATAATTCAAATATATAACTAAACAAAATTTTATTGAGATGCACAACAGAATAGCAATTTATCTACAGTTTTTGTTATTATCAGTTTATTCTTTAAGTGTCTAATTTCACCACAATTTAGCATTTTTTTCTGAGTAAATCTTAATTTATGCTGAAATGAATACACTGCAGCAATGCTACCTCCCTGATCCAGCACATGCCTGAGACACCATGGGCAAGATTAGAATGGCAAACACAGAACTTCATGCCAGGCAGCAGGCAGAGTTGGTCCGTGTAGTAATAGTGCTTCAGGAAAGGAAATGGTGTGTTCATGAAGAGCATTTAATTTTGAAGTTTGCAGTCCAAAAACCAGATTCCTAACTTAACTGCTTACTGAGATAATAATGTGCATTTGAACTCGCCTTTCAGCTGATGCTGCTATGAACCAAAGTTTTCAAGTCACCTGTCCAATTCTCTTTCTGCCTCTTTTGTTTATTGTGTCATCATGTGATACAAAACAAACACCAGACATGATGGTCAGCTAAGCGGTAAAGAAGGAACCCTTAGTTGAAAGAGGTCACAGCATTTGCATTAGTGGCAGTAAATTCAGTGAGAGCTCGTTGATCAGTTACAGTGATTGTGATTGTCCTATTTTATTGGTTCTTAGCCAAAATGTCACTTAATGAGCAATGCACAAGCGGTGAGAGTGAACCAACAATACACCAACAGGTAGTGTTGCATCACAATATAATTTACAATGTGTATTCTTTTTACTTTCTCTACCACATACATAGAGATAGTGAAGGTATTACATTCCACCAAAAGTTTGATACAGAGATTTCACTGCAAATTCATGTTTTGAGACCCCTGAATCCAAATAAAGCATTTTTAGAAAAAGGTGTGTGTGTGTGCGTGCGTGCGTGCGTGCGTGTGTGTGTGTAAACAGCATAACTCAAAAATGAAAAGTCAGATGAATACCAAACTTGGTATTTAGGTTCAGTATATCCCAATGATGTGATATGAAGACTTTTCAAGAGGAACTCCTGACTCCAAACTACCCATCACATGGAACATTTTTTGAAATTTTTGATTTTCCAAAAAATGCTCTTATGATTTTGATTAATATACCACATATTACAGATTTTTTACATCTAAAATAAAATGTATATCTTGAATTTTCTGGTAAGAATCTGTGAAGTCCTCTTCATTTCGAAGGAATTTTGTATAATATTGTATAACTGCTAATCTTTAAGCAATAGATGAAAAAGTACAATACAAAAAATACGATCTCTTTAAAATGCAAAATTTTTTCAAATAAGTTTTTTGTGGCATTAGCCATTTCTGAGATATCCGTTATTAATGTTTCAAATTGTTTTCAATACTTAGCCATTCTTTTAAAGTCCTGTTGATTTTCAGCCGTTTCTTGTGATGTCATGGAAAGAGTATGGAATTGTAAGGCCAGCACATAGAGTCCGCTTCTAAAACATTTGGCTATTGCTATTCCCTTTGTATCTATAATGAAATGTGTAATGCAGCTATTTCCAGAAAGGTTTATGTTGATTAAAATGAAGTAGATAAGAAAATAAACTTTTTAGTGATGGGACAATACAACTATTTCTTGATACTTGGTACCGATACTATTTTTTAGCACCAATACTTGATACTCAGTTTAAGAAAAGAACTGTAAAGACGATTGCTTGTTCTATGAATTATGTTCTTATTCATAGTTTTCTGTGTATAAATGCATGTAACAAATTTTGTATTGTATACGAGCTAATTCCGAAATTGTTTCTGTTTGACATTCTCAAATCAGCAGCAATTTTTTATCTTAATAATACAACAGGTTATATATTCCCTTTTGTTAGTCAGAGCTAATAAATAACAACAATAATAATAGTAATTTCTTTGCTTCCCTTGTAATGCAACTATATTTTGTGCTGAAAACTTTCTTTTAAATGATTTTCTACCAATAGAAATAGAAATATTAACAATTCCTCTTTATTCTGCATTCTTGAAAATATAAACTAATACATATTTTACATGAAACTCAAACAACTAAAAATGATGTGTGTTTTACACCATCCTACCAATATTCATAACTATCACATAACATATGCATTTTTTCATCCAGTAATGAGTAATTAGCCATATAACACCCTGAAACATAGTAAGTTGTGGATTAAGCCTCTCTACTACCCACCGTCATACATTAGCATATACATGTTTAATACATAGGTTTGACTAGCATAAGCACAAACAGGTGGGAAGAAAGAATAAATATTTTCATGCGATGCATTATCTCACATCTTAAGTTCTGATTTGTCTCTGCTGAATTCACAGATTTTGGTCACTGAAGTAGGTAAGTGTAATGATTGAGAGTGAGTCACAAAGCCAGGCTATTGCAGAAACGTCATTTAGCGAATCAGCTAAATCAGTTCCATTCACAACTCAATTAACACTACATATTACACAAGTATCTCTACTCCTTCCCCCATTGTCTTGCACGTTTTCAATTAAACATAAGAGTGTATAGAATACTGCATTCATTCATACACAGGACACATAATCAAGGTTCTATCAAGAACTATAGTCCAGCAACTCTTTGGGGACATGTGCGAGGCAATAACATGAAGTTTCATTGCTTATCTAGAATAAAGTTAAATGCAGCAGCTTTTAATAATGCAACACTTACAAACTTTAAAGTATCGAAGATTTATCTCAAAGTATTAGGCATACTTCGATACCACTGAGTATCGAGAGTATCGAGGTCACATTCCTAAAACTATTGTAACAATAATTGTATACCCAATAATAAGCAGTAGAGGGTAGAGAAAGTCATGTGAACGTAACACATCAAAATTTTTTAAAAACTTTTCGATATGATGCAACTGCTTTATCATTAGGACTTTGCTTGGCCTGCTGAGGTTCTGTTATTCATAAAGGTATGACTTTTAGGTTACTTTCCTTGTTGATTTAGGAGCAAACCAAAGTTTGCATTTGCTCAAGTCCTGCAGTAATTTACACCTGTAAATTGTTCATTTAATTTCTTCTTCATCATTCCCACTTTTAACTTGGCTCTGCCCTTTAACATTCCTGATTACATATATTTGAGGTATCGAGGTCCCATCACTAAAACTTTTGTAACAATAATTTGTATACCCAATAATAAGCAATAGAGGGTAGAGAAAGCCATGTGAATGCAACACATGAAAATTTTTTAAAAACCTTTCGATATGATGCAACTGCTTTACCATTATGACTTTGCTTGGCCTGCAGAGATTTTGTTATTGTTATGAAGGTATGACTTTCAGGTTACTTTCCTTGTTGATTTATGCATTTGCTCAAGTTCTGCAGTAATTTACACCTGTAAATTGTTCATTTCATTTCTTCTTCCTCATTCCCACTTTTAACTTGGCTCTGCCCTTTAACATGTAACTACTTTGCACAGCTCAAGTAGTGGCCAGAGCTCAACTGCCATCAAATTCTGTGCCTACTGTGATACTGTATGTTGCATAGTTTTATTTTCTTTCATTGTCTGTTTATATAAAAATAAGATAGGTAAGTTGTTCTTAGACTCCTCTATGATAGATTTATACAAAATAATTTTGTTTTGTTTTATTTCTCCAAATTTTAGCTTTTGTTTTCATTCTATGTTTAGGTAAACATATAAACTTTATTTGATTTATTTTTTGTGCTTGTTAGTTGGGCCTGCAGTACCTATTTGGCTTTTACTTTCAGTGCATATACAGGGAGGTGCAAAAGTCAGTTTCCCTTTATGCAGCACTACATAAACACATAATAAAGAGAAAAGGCATCTTTAGGCTTAGGTTTGTTTTGTTGGCAACACAGTATACAGAAATTCATTTGTCCTCCATCAGTCAGCTATTGTTACTGTTATTAAGTAGAATCCATGTTGTGCAAATGTTATTTGCAATGCCACAAAAGTTTACTAATGAACAACAAATTTCATGCTTTAGTTATAATGGAAGTACAACAAAGAGATTGCCAAAATTCATTATGATTAGGGGTGGTGATTTTTAGCATTTTGAATCAGAAATTTAGCATTTTGATTTGTACATTTAGCATTTGCAACATTTATACATTTGCAATTTAACATTTTATAGCATTTTGAAGAAAACATATAACTGATAAAACGATAACTTATTTTGACATAACGTTAATGTAAAATGAAAATCACATTTCTAAAGGGTTAATAGTGAAATAAAAATGTATAAAGTAAATTGTGCAGTTTTTTAATGTTAATAGGTATAGGTTAAAGCAACCAGTTCATGTATACCACATACTCCTATAATGTTAAGTTGCTGTATTAAGCCAAATAAGAAATACTGAATTTTGACCATCTTTTCATATAAGTAAAAATGTAAATATTGAACAGTGACACAGGCTGTAAAGGCTAAGCGAAGTACATTCTATACTCAGTACCTAACCATGCTAACTTTCAAAGTACTAGAAATTTGATATTTACTGTATATTTTTAGCACCATAATCTGAAACATTGTGTACTTTATATATGTATTTTATATGCAAAATTGTTTTATTGTACATATTTAATATTTTGTAAATTTGTATCTTAAAATTCTGACACTCTTTGCATATAAGCAAAGGTTTAAGCATTGAAGGGAAGAAATTTTGTATTCAGTAGATGTGACAATTTTTTAATGTAATAGAAATTTGATGCTTACGGTTTACATTTTAGCATCATAACTTAAAATGTTGTACACTTTATGTGTGCATAAAGAGTAAGTTTATTGTATACAATTGACAATTTTGTAAAATCCTAACACTCCTTGCATGCAAGTAAGGATGTAATGCCTTGTGCAGTGACACAGGCTGTAAAAGCCAAGTTTTATCAAGTTCAATACAATAGAAATATAAAAGCTTTAAAAATGTTCTACGTTCAAGGCCTTTTGGCCATCAAAGAACCTACAGAACGCATCCTAATCTAATCTAATCAACATAGGGGAAAATAGAATTGGTACTGGCTAAAGGATAATGCAGAAAAAGATGAATTACTATGCAAAATCAGAATAATAAAAAGAAAATACACAAAATTAACTCAAATCATACAGGTTCACAAATCAGTAACACTATTGAATGAAATCATAGAACATACCTCAACATTTTGATCTTTCATTCCTGTTCTCCTGTCATTATAATAAATTTATACTTGCTGAATTATTTTTCATCCTCTATGCTATAGGTAGGATTCCAAGTAAATTGCACAA
Source organism: Deroplatys truncata (assembly GCA_030765065.1). NCBI lineage: Eukaryota > Metazoa > Arthropoda > Insecta > Mantodea > Mantidae > Deroplatys > Deroplatys truncata. The sequence continues at coordinate 88,737,141 of CM060980.1, forward strand.
TCTAGTATATGAGCTTAATAGTCAACACATTTACAGACAGCCTACATCTTTATTTTCCTGCATAGTTTATACTACCAGTTGGGAATGAAAATATTAATATACCTTAAAAAAAATTATCCATATTGACAAATCGAAAAAAATGGAATCTTTATTTTGGTTTCACTTATATGCTTCAAATATGTTGATAATACTTGGCCAGTGGTGACAGGATTGAAAAGTTTATCAACCCCTTGAGAAAAAAAGGGTTTTTCACATTTTCTTCCATGCGACTGCTCAAACTTTTGTTGCACTTAAGCAAACATTGTATAAATATGTTTTCATTTTGCTGTTTATGTTTTCGTTTGAAAAAGATTTAATGAATTGCAACACATTTCACATTTATATAACATTTTAGTATAATTTTAGACTGAGTAAATTTAGCATTTTATCACATTTTTAAAACACCTAGAACAGTGGTTTACAAGTCGTGAAGAAGGAAACTACAGAGTACAAGCTTTTATGGGCATTTCACACTATATCACATTTGCATAAACACACCATCCCTAATAATGATTTTAGTATGAGGTTTCCTGATGCACCATTCCTGAAGCAGATAAATACTTGCCAAGACCAGGCTAAGGTCTCTAAAAAGTATAATTAATTTCAATTAATTACATACATAGTAATTAAAAAGAAAAACCTTAAGAAACCCATGAGCACCCAGTATCAAAGTACTTGCTATGGCAGGTTGCCATTGAGATTGTCATCTCTAGTGAGATGCCTTAGTTGTCTATCTGGGATACAACTTGAGTCAATTGGGGAATTCAGTTCCCACAGGCATGTTGTCACAGTAGCTCAATGGTTAGAGCAACTGCATGGAGAGCATGAGAGCTGTGTTGAAATCCCAACTGTGGCATCAAATTTTTCGGTTGATTCTACATTTAAAAAAAAAGAAAAAAAATTATACAGTGTTGCATGAAATGTATTGAGCAAGGCGGCAGACGATTGGAACAAAATTGAGTGTGTTTATACCATGTTGCTAATGAATTAAATCTAAATTTAAACGTAAACATTTCTTGTCTCCTTATTACTGTACTTAGGTGTTGCTGCATATGGGGAAACTGATTTTTGAGCCACTCTGTATATAAAGTTAAATGTTTATTTTCTTTCATTCAAAGTTAAACAAGTATGTTCTGATTTTAGCTGCTTTCATTAAATATTAACAGTTTCACTACATATACATGAAAGTATAATCCTGGAAATTTAATTACATTTGAGGAGGGAAAGGAAGAGAGATAGAGAGAGCACAGAGGGGAAGGGGCACATAAATACATAGCAAAGCACTTACTGCCTGATAGTGATTTAAGTCCAGATAAATATTTGTTTCCGGTACATGACCTAAGCTGGATACTTGAGGTCTCTGGCCCATAATAATGACATACATCAATGAGAGTGCAATTCCTACTCCAAGCCCGAAGTCAATGTCCAAAAGGACAACTCCGAGAAAAGTAAGGATCCAGAGGAGACCATCAAAAGTTGAATACTTCCATGCTGCTGGCAAATCCTTCACTTGCATGAACATATTTTTTAAGGCAACAACCACAATTGATGCTAGAATACACTGAAAAATAAAAAATATGTTTTAATACACTTAGTTGCCTTTTACCTTTTTACATTACTAGAATCCATATTTATGTTGCATTTAGTGAGCTTAAATACCCAAAAGAATACATTTTATGTTTAGATGAATGTTCTTTCACACTGGTTGTGTGCAGGATAATAATCAAAGGTTGAGTCATCATTAGTTTATGAACAGGATACATACAAATATGAAATGTTTGGCGACCTTTAGAACAATTGTGGTGTGCAGAGACAGTGAATGAAATAGATGGAATCATGATCAGATGAGTCTGGCGTCCACTGAGCTAAGGGTTACAAACATTTGTCTAATGAGGATAAAGAAAACAACCAGAAAAGAATGCCTTATCCAGGCAAATGTGCCCAAAGTTTTTCTTGTCTAATTCTTTCTGCAAAATAAAATAATGGAGAGAACAGTCTCTGAAACATGCTCCAGTAAGTGTTGATATAGAAGTGAAGATAGAGTGAATAAGAATTCATTTTGAGTATTTAATATGTCAATAAACTTCACTGTTTTTTCCCAAAAGACAAGTATTAAAATGAAGCCTCTTATTTGACACATCTGTAGGCCTCTAATAACCCATGCACTTTAGCTTATCTGTCAGTCAAAAACAGCATCATGAGTTTTGATGATGATTTCTAGCCTAACAGTTGAAACTGAAGTATTTCTATGTATTTTGAAATGTCAAGTGGATACTCCTTTGTTTTTCATTAGTTCATGCAAACTGTATGTAATATCAAGATGTGTACTTATATGAACAACCTCCTGCATGTGTCTAGTGTGCCTACAGCATTTGTACTGAAACTATTTCTAGTGAATATTTATCACTAGTAATTGGAAGTGGATATAAAATGTTTTTGTACGAATAATTTACAGAATAACTATGAAAACAAATGACAATGGTTAGAGTTATATGTACAACTTTACTCTACAAACTCCAAACATGGATCACAGAGAGAATTATTTGTCTCTGACTATCTTCTTGTCAACCAATATTGCATATCATGGCACACAACTTGTTAATATCATACCTCAAACACCACTTATCTCCTGTGCAAAACAACAGCTGCAAATTAAGAAGCACAATAAAATCTGTTGCACTCCAACTCCACATGGATTTGATATGTAACTGTCAGCTCTAACGCTAGCAGCAATTGGCTATGATATTCATTGGATGAAGATACCTGCAGCTACTTGGGGTCTATGAAATATTTGTCCTAGGAATCAAAAGCCATTCCAAGGCAATACAACTGACAATGGATACTGCTGGCTTGCTATGGATGTTTGGACATGAGGCAGTATGGTGTCTGAGTGTATGGTTCAATTTATTTAACATAGTTGCAAATATGACAACTGTGAATGGTACCCCATGTTAACTCTTTATCTGCTGACAATGGTGTCCCCTGTTCATCAAAGATATAATATAATTTGTGAAGTAAATGGGAAAGTATTGACATATGGGTACAGGAGAAAAGCTAAACATTTAGGACTCTTGATATTTTACAGTATGGGCCTTCATAGGCCCCTAATGTGTGTTCCCCTTCACTCCTTATGAAAAGTCCTAATTAGGAGAAAGAGAAGTGCTGGTTACACAATACACATAAGTCAATAATATTTGTAGCATGCACACATGTGAACTCAATCTTGCCCCTAATATTTTGCTATTATGTGAAGCCATACAGATTTGCTCATACACAAATATGACCCAACTAAACGTTCTTCACCATTCAGCAATTACTGAAAGAATTAAATTGAAGCCAACAGCTGGCAAGCTTGCTACTATAATGTATATGCATTTACATTGCGCTGGTGCTCATTAAGTTTCTTTTGAATTCTTGCTTAACTCAGTTTCAAGCAGTTGGCCACTTGCCTGCTACATTCATGAGCTGTGGTGATGCCATCCAAGGGAAAGTGGTCATGTGATGATGTGTGCCTATGCATTCATGAAGTGAGATAGTGAACTTTCTCCCCCCTACACGAGAGGTGTCAGAAAAGATTACTGTACTTACTGCTGTGTGAGGGTTTTACATTGCTGCAGGATAGGAGCTAAGGCTTTTCCACCTAATTGCCATGTAGCTTGTAAGAATGTAACAACTGTTTGATTGGTATTGGGCTTAGCTGGAAAAATCTTACTAAGGAAAAGGTATGTCAAGTTCAGATATGGTAGTTTTTCTGATATCTTGATGAGTAGAATTATTTGAGAAATTTGTGCATATGAAAAATTGTGTGATGGTGCAGTAAGGAGGATTGTAGCTATCTGTATATGGCAAAGACCAAGTAATCAGAGTACCAAATGACTACATTCAATAAAGAAAAAAAAAATTCAAGTAATTTGTTAAGTTTGCATATCACCCATGGGCAGATAGATAGTAAGTTCAAAATATTGTCAGAGGTCACAATACACATCTGGCGTTCCACAGCAAGTATTGTATAAAAAAACCTATTAAGCAGTTCACTCAAAGACAAAATTCAACCCCAAAAATGTGCAGGTGTATACCAAATTGCAACCTGTATACCAGCCTAAAGAATATTTAAGAAGTGTCAAACACAAGCAAACTGATAAATCAGCTGTAGCAATTCATTTTTGGTCTCTCAGCCATGAAATCAAGCCTGTTGTCAAACTCTTGAAATGTACCAACAATGCAGTTGAACTCCAGAGGCCACCATATCAAGGGAAGCTCCTTCTGGTTTGCTCACCAGTTGATTCACAACTAAGGATGAGAGCAAACATTCTTGAAACATGTTCTGATCAAAACAAGTGAGTGAAGTGCAAGAGTGTTTCAATTTCAGACTCATTATGTTTTAAACATTTCTAAATTCACATTTGAGCTTTCACATGATTAATAAAGCTTTAACACCATCACACATAGAGGAATCTGTCTGCATAATAAACTGCCAGATATACTGGAATCACTTAATAAATGCAATTTAAAATTAATAATTCCACATTCTATTATACAATAAAGGAATTCACAAACCTCTCTACTGACATGGTGGTCGTCTTGCTCGCTTTAAATCATGAATCACACTGCTGATATACTAAATGCTGTTCTGAAGGGCACAACAGTCAACAAATCTGTGCTTCAATGTGGCGCTTTGCTGGTGTATTCTTTGTTTACTACTATGTATAAATGATGTATACATTGTATATAATTGTTCAGTTTTGTTTCTGTTCTTATTATTTGTATTAAGTAATAAACTCTGTTTTATTCCATTTTGTTATTATCATAGCGTTTTGCTAACTTGTCCTATGTAACTTTTTACCAACTGGATGAAGATTAGCAAGAAACAATACTATTGTAATCTTCATGATGTGACTTTTAACTTATGTGAACTTATTTTATAATTATTTTTATATTTGATGTTTTTATCTCATATCTAGCATACTTGTATTTTTTATGATAACACAAGTTCTGTGTAGTTCTTGCAGTTGATAAATAAATGAGAAATGAAATGAGTAGGCAGTTCTGATTGTCAACAAAATAATGCCTGTACCTATCCACTATGTGCAAGGTGCCCACAAGCAGAGATGGTCAGCATTACCACTTTTATCTTTGAACTATCAGCTGATTATTGTTCTCACGATTGTATATAAGCTAAGAAACAGAGGTTATACAAAGATGCATTGCTGAAGTAATAAATTGCTATAGTTTTGTGTGAATTATGTACTTACATTTGGTAGAGGCTTGAAAAACGGTCCTATCAGTAGAAGTACCAAAAGGAGGAAACTGCATGAAACAAGACTGGCAAGTTGTGTTTTGCCTCCTACAGTCTGCTGTATAAGACTTCTTGAGAGTGAGGCAGTAAAAGGCAGACAAGAAAAAAAGGATCCTACCATGTTTGAAGTCCCCTATAAATAATCAAGAATATATAACTGCTTAGATACTAAATTGTTTTAAATTATTGTAAACAAAGGAAAATATCTAAACTCACCGATGCTAGTAGTTCCTGGTTGGCATCCACACTATAATTCATCTTTTGGGCCAGAATGCTAGCCATAGACATATTCACGGAAAAGGCTACAATTGCAATTATCAAGCCATCTATAAGTATATTTGGAATTAGACCAAATGGAGGTGAAGCTGGAGCAGGCAATCTGAAATGATAATTTAAAATCTTAAAAGGTTGTGTTCTGTGTAAGCAATGGATGTAGACTTAGGATAACAATCTTCTGGGAGTTGCCAAGGTTTATTGATGCTTATTGTATATTTTACTTTATCTTTCATAATCTCAGTAAAATACAAACAGTGGAATAGCAAATTTTAAAAAATACCTTAAATTTCACACAGGACTGTCAAAGAAGGTTATGTAGCTTTTTTCCCCCAACCTCTGATTGTATTAATTTTTTGTTGAGTATATTTCTACATATTATTCCTAGTAAAATGAGATATTTAAAATGTTTATTTTTTAAATGAAACTAAAGAAATATGAGTAAATAATTCTTACTTTTTAGGAATAATATTGGACAAACAAATAGATAAAGTCTGCAACAAAGTAAGTTCAAGTATTTTCTTATTAAAATGAATGGCAAACATTGTTGATATAAACATATTAATGAACGTCTATTATGGATTAATATACCAACATTTATCATATGGAATTACAGTTTGGGACAAAGCACTACCAAGTACACCAAAAGACTTTTTATACTACAGAAAAAGCAGTTAGGGTAATGGTAGGTCTAAAGCCACAGAAATCTTGCAGAAAATATTTCAGAAAATTAAATATTCTAACTTTGTATTCTCTATATACCTCTGAGGTAATAATGTATCTAAAACATAATGAACATCATACAAAAATTAACAGCTAGATTCATGACCATTTGACCAGAGGTAACACATTTTTCCATATAACTTCACATAGATTACAATTGTTCAAGATGAAACCTACTGTTGCCACTTGTATGTTTTTTTTAATAAACTACCAACACATATTCAACAAATAAAAGGAAACTGAAAAATATGAGGTTCAAGGATGTTATTACTCAAAACACAAGTTAATAAAATATTAAATTTTAGTATTGTTATGCTTTTTGTAGTGTACATTATTTAATTTTTTGATTACACAAAACTTAACTTAAGGACAAGCTTGGTACATACATTTTCTTTGTAATAGCTTGTAAGAGTAGGATTGTACATAGGTAGAACTTAATGTATTGCATTATTAACTTCTTTTGTAATTAGCATTTTCTTGACAATGCCATGAATTTCATGTAATTTTAATCGGCAGATAAATAAATGAAATGAAAGTAAAATATCCCAAATATGTTTCCACTTATAATACTCTTCCATTCATTATGCACTCAAAATATGGTCTCCGAGTACTTTATATATAATTTTGCATAATTTGAAGCATGTTATGACACTTCTAAATTCTGTATCTAGTGCTTCTTTTAACCACAAGCTAGTAAACATTTTGTAAAATTATGAATATTTTCATTTTTTAAAAGAAATGTGTTGCTGCGATTGAACTGTAGGAGACAGTAGGAGACAGTAGGAGGCCAGTTTGAATGTTAAAATTTTGAGTAGTGTCAGTAGGGAAAAGTTTAATTGATGTTTAGAGGAATTAAGTAACAGTGATGTCCAAATTATACTTGTATATTTGTGGAGTCAGTTTCTTAACACTACATCACTTTGCCTAACTTATGGCGGCTGCATGTACGATGATGACGAGAAGCAAGCAGCAAAATTATGGTAAAAAAGCAGGAAAAGATGTAGAGGAATAAACAGGAAAGGACGAAAATTGAAATAAAATGGTAAAGACAGCAGTAGAAGTGAAGATAGCGAAAATGAAAATAGAGAAGGGAAGAAAAAACCTAAAAACGGAAAAGCACATGGCGCGAGGGAAGAGGAGACAATAGCGTCCTTACCAAAGATAATTGAACTTCTAAATAAGGACCTTAAAAATGCACAGAAGGAGATAAAAGAACTGAAAATACAAAAAAGAGAACTAGAAGCACATATAGAGACTCAAATAGATAAAGCATCAGCATCGTATTTGTCAGTGGTGAAAACGGACTCTGGAGTAAGAAATGCTGCTCCAAACATCAACACCGTAAATAGGTTTGAGGTGTTAAGTGAAGAACAAATTCAAGCAGATGAAACAGAAGCAAAATACAAGGGAAGATACTACAGCTACAAGTGGACAAATCCAAATGCAAGGACCAAGAAAACGAAGAACAGGAAAAACAGAAAAGGAAGGAGAACAAAGAACAGAAAAGTGTTGTGATATATGGTGACTCAATCATAAAAAACGTGATTCTTAACAGAAAAGATGCAAACGTGAAAGTGTATAGAGGTGTAAAGACGGAATATCTGCCTAATATAATAAAATGGGACAGTAAAAAGTGTAATGCTAAAGTGGTGGTATTGCACGTAGGCTCAAATGACATTAAAAAAGGAAAATGTCCCAATGAGGTTATGCAGGAAGTTTACAACTCAATTGTGTGTTCCAAAAAGTGTTTTCCAGGGGCAAAAGTGGTGGTAAATAGCATAGTAATAAGAAGAGACTAGAGTAAAAGGTTTATAAATGCTATAAATGATGAAATTAAATGGGCATGTAAAGCTGCTAAAGCAGTTTATGTAGACTCAAATAGGTACATAGATGAAGGTTGTTTGGGAAGGGATGGTGTGCATTTAAATAGAAAAGATTCGTATGAGTTAAGCCAAATGATAAACAAGGTGGTAAATTTATGCATGAAACAGGGAAACAAGAAATAAGTATAGATGATGGTAACAAAGTGGATAAACATAAATTAAATTCTGTAAGTGGAGAGTAAAATATGTAAAGCAGCAAAAGCTAATATAGAAAATCAGGAGGAAACAACACAAAAAATCTGTAGTGTACCAAGTGTGAGTAGTAAAAGCAAAGGGGGGTTAACATTGTATCATCAAAATGTACAATATATAAGCAATAAGAGAACGCTAATAGAAATCTTGTTAAAAGAGATAGAGCTAAATGTATTAGTATTTACTAAACATGGTTTAAAAACAGAAGAAATAATAGTAAATAATTATGAAGGTTATATTTTAGGAACATATTACTGCAGAAAAGAACACAATAGTGGGGGAGTAGCGATTTATGTGGATGAGTCAATAAAATTAAAAAAAAACAAATAGATTGCAGCGAATTTTGAGTAGAAATGCCATGTGAACTAACAGCCACAGAAATATTCTTGAAAATACAAAACATTGTACTAATAGGAGCGTACAGGTACCCAGCAACAAATGCAAAATATTTAATAAAAACTTAGAAGACTTCCTACCTACAACTCCTGAAAATAAAATAAAAATAATAATGGGGGATCTAAATATTGATTTACTAAAAGAAAATTCAGTAAAATGTAGATTAATAGAAACTTTAACTAGGCTAAACTTAAAAATTGGCATAGACGAATGCACCAGCGTCACAAACTAACAGAAAGCTGTATTGATAATGTATTTACAAATCTAACAGAAAATAAATGGGAAAGTTAAATAATAAAAGCAGGAAGAGGTGATCATTTCGGCCAGTTGTTAAAAGTAAACATAAAAAAAGAGACCTTACAAAAGAATTTTTAATATAAAAGACAAATAGATAATGAAAGTTTAATTAGACTGAGACAATTTCTCGCACAGGTAAGTTGGAAAGAGATTTATGAAGCAGAAAATGTAAATAAAAAGTATGAAATCTTTTGTAATATATTGCAGAAAGGCTTAAACAGCAAAACACCACTGAAAACAGTGAAAGTCAAGTCAGGTTTAAAGGGTGCCCAGTATGAAAAATGGATGACAAAAGGGATACAAATGTCATGGGAGAGAGTGAAATTTGTAAATTCTCTTAAACATGTAAATATGGGTGATAGATCATTAAAATATATTGAAAATTACAATAGAATATTTAGATTAGTGTGTGAAAGTGCAAAGATGAGGTATAATCGGGAATTGCTAGTAAACTCAGAAAATAAGACAAAAATGATATGGAATATGGTAACTAGGGTACACAAGAAAAACATGAGAAAATATGACAATCAAAGAAAATGATATTGAGATAAGCAACCCAAACAAAATATGTATGAATTTTAATAATTACTTTATAAATATTACAAAACAAATGACAAATAGGCAAAAAAATAACCAAGCAAAAGTAGTAGCATCCAGTCAAGTTAAGTCCAAGGGAATATTAGAAGTATCAGAGAAAAGCCTATTACAAGTAATTGGTAAGCTAAAGCCTAAAAAAGTCTTTCAGTTTTGATGAAATGTCAAACAAAATTATAAGAGAGATTAAAATTGAAATTGTTAAAGTGCTAACACACCTTATAAACACATCATTAATCTACGGGACATTTCCAGATACCTTAAAGAAAGTATTTGTAAGGCCTTTATTTAAACAAAAGGGAAGCAAAATGAATGTAGAAAATTATAGGTCAATTACAATTGTTCAACTATTTAAAAAATAATGCAAGTGTATTTTTAAGCTAATTGCAAAATTATTTTACTAAATTAAACATAATATCAGAATGGCAATTTGAGTTTCAAAAGAAGAAATCAATAATCAATGCGATCAGTAAGGTTAATAATTATATAATTAAATAAACAGGAGAAAGTAATAGCTATTTTTTTTTACTTACTTATCGAAGGCATTCGACTGTAAATATAGATATACTTATAAACAAATTAGAAAATTACGGGGTTTGTGGATTGGCACAAAAATGGGTTAGCTCATATCTTAAAAACAAAATGCAGTGCATTGAAATAAGCCATAGAAATAGTGCTGGTATTGTATAAAAAATTAAATCAAACTTCCAAATGGTTAGGCAAGGAGTGCCACAAGGTTCAAAATTAGGTCCTTTTTTGTTTCTAATATATATTAAGGATATTTTTGAATTAGTACAAAAAAAAATGAAAATGCAGCAATTGGATATGCAGATGATATGACAGTAGTAATTAAAGGTAAGTCAGGTACTGAGGTAGAATTAAAAGCAAATGAGTAAATGAAAAAATTAAACAATACTATATAAACCTGGACATGATTCTAAATACTAAAAAGACAGCCTGGATAAATTTTGAATTAAAAAGATGTAATCTAAATAGTATACAACTGGAAATAGACAGTGAAAAAATACCAGATTCAATACACAAATTTTCTAGGAGTTGTAATAGATAAACAGCTAAATTGGAAGCCATATATAACTCATATAAAAAAGAATATAAATACTGGTTTATATATAATAAGATAGGTGAGGAAAACCATGGATGACGAAACACTTAAACAGGTATACTATGCTTTTATTTACTCACACATAAAATATGGAATAATATTGTGGGGAAATATTACAACAGAAGTGGACAAGGTTTTTTTTTAAAAAAAAAAAAAAAAAAAAAAAAAAAAAAAAAAAAAAAAAAAAAGCAATTAGAATAATAGGTAATGTTAATAATAGACATACATGTAAATCAATGTTTAAATAATATGATATACTGATTGTTCCTTGTATATACATTTATGAGACGATAAAACATATTTTAGAGGAAAATGATCCAACGCAAAAGCTGGCATACACACATATAACCTAAGAAACAATGATAATTATTTCAGCACAGTAATTAGAGGCACATTCAACAGATGTTGTGTAAAAATTATGGGAAAAGAGCTTTATAATAAGTTACCTAAAAAAATAAAATTGATCAAAAATGCTGACCAAACTATGAAAGAAATAAAAAGGCACCGACTAGTAAATGCATTTTATAGTCTGGAGGAATTTAAGTGTGGGGCTGATAATTAAGAATTGTAAATAAATTGTATTTGTAAATATTGTAATTGTAAATAATTATTGTACTTGACGAATCCACAACATGTAGATGTTATCATGGATGAAATAAACTGAACTTGAACTTTAACTACTTTAATTTATGAGGGTCTAATTTTCGGAGCTGTTGCTTCCATTTTTAACCTCAAGAGATCTGACTACTGTTGCTGGTTGCAATTAACTTTAGCCTTCTTACGCATTGTTCCTAGCGATGGAATAATGAACTTCTTCACTATGGTGTCAACTGGTGAGATTTCGAAATTTATTAGACAGTCTGTATGCTTCCATATTAAAGAACCAAAGAACATTTCAGAAGCGTTAAATTAAAACAAGAAGAAAATCAGCAATAGCATTTCACTTTTGGAATGAAAACCATAACCCAGACCCAAACCTGAAACTACTAAAAAGCATGACAGGCTACAATAAACTCACAAATGTGAAAACATTTTAATATGGAAGCATAAAAGCTGTCTAATAAATTTTGAAATCCTGCCAGTTGACACCTTAAAGAAGAAGTTCATTATTCCACTGCCAAAGAGAAGGCTGCAGTCAACTACAACCAGCAATGGCAGTTGGATGCCTGAGATTGAAAATGGAAGCAATGACTCCCAAAACTTGTCCCTCATAAAGTGTAGGTGATATAGTGTTAAAAAACCACTCTACAAATATACAAGTAGAGAAAAGTTTGTTGCTCAGGTGACAAAAATCACTTTGTGCAGAGGTTTACTGATTCTATTGGTGGAAAATGTTATATAATCATAAAATTGAAATATGGGCTTTGTCCTAATATATTGATATTTTGTCTTTTTTGCATTCCAGTTGTCCTCCGTGGACTAGTGGTACCGTGCTAGCCTCTAGTTCCCAAGGTCGAGGAATCAAACCCGGTGGAGGGCGATGGATTTTTTCGGGTGTAAAAATCTTAGCATGGCTTCCTTCGGAAGGGAAGTAAAGCCGGTGGTCCCGTGTCGTAGATTTACGGCACGTAAAAGAACCTCAAGCCTGATAAAGAGGCCTCTGAGCAAAATTACCGGTCTTTCATGCCCAATATGAAATGGGACGCTAAGAACCATAGTAGTTAAAGAATGTCCATAAATAAAAACTCAATTTAATTTTTTTTGCATTCCAAAGTTCTTCTCCCTCAGGACTGTGGTAAGACAATTAAAAATTTACAAACACAAAACTATTTCCTGATTCCATATTGAAAAACCATCTCAACTTCAAATCCCACATCCTATTACATAAAACCCACAACACACCTTTCCCCTCCTATCCCCCCACCACAGCCATGCTAAAATGAATCTAAGCCTTCATCTGACTAACAACTGAAGATATGTGGGTAATCCTATGAAACTGCTGTCTGGTTATGTCACGGTAAAACACATGCACACTTAAAAGTTTCCATTTCTCTAGTGATTTAAAATTTTGATAGAAAAGATTCAGGCCACTCTTTATGTGATGAATTGTTTATATCCTAAGCTTATTATCACGCAGTTCTGTGTGTTGAAGTTCAAACGTATCTCTTGCAAGTAGAATTGGCACCTCTCAATTCTTTTTTGGGGGAAGGGACTCATGAATCATAAATTCTTATAGAAAATGCAATACAGACAAGTCAGAGAGTAGCAGAAGTGTTTGGAGTAAATCAAGTTGACTTTAACTTTCAGTTGCAAAACCAGAAATGTTTCAGATGTAGTAATCTTTCCACATTGACCATTTAAAGCTAAGAAAGTCAATACTTCACACTTACCCTGTAGGCACTTCACCAACTACTGCAACATCAAACTTACTTTCCAGATTGGCTAATTTGGAAGTAAGTGTTCCAACAATAATTGCAGTTAATTCTATTGGAAATGGGATGGGCAGTTTCTTATTTAATCGAGGCTGAAACAATCAATGCAAATACAAATAAATTCTGAAAATGTTTTCTGGCTATGAGAAAGCGAGCATTTGTATACAAATGTACAAGATTCTTTGTTTTATAAAACCAAAAACTATTAATTTTATCAGGAATCAGTTTATCCTGCTTTATAAAGCAGTTCTTAAATTTTTACTTTGGTGGCTCACCAATGTTCAGTGTAGGGTTACCAGGTATCTGGATACATGTGCTTTTTACGTGTGCCTGCAGTCTGACATAGTAAAAAAATCCTATACTGTCCTTTCTTTATTGTGTTGGACAGAATTATATAAATTTTGCCTGAAACCATAATCTATTGCCTCTAGCATTACTTCAATCTGCATGTGATTCATCACTAAGGCCTCAGTAATTAGGTTTTAACCTATATTTTGCCTTGCATGCTAACAGAAACTTTTAAGATACATTTGTGCAAATTCCATCGAGTCTAAAATTGGGTAAAAAGGAGCCTAAAATAGCTTTCTTTTTCTTCTTCTTTTTTTCAAAGGTTGTTGAGACATCCCTTTTTTTCTTCTTTCTTTCTTCTCAAACTTATTTAAAATTATCAGCTGTTCATAAAAATTCATGCTATGCTACTACTGAGCTATTCATAATTTCTAGGGGCTCTAGATGGCAGAATATAATACAACCAAAATTCCCTTTACGATTCTTACACAAAATGTACAATTAATGTTAAAATAAACAATTAGTAATGCAGTGATATATTCCCTCTGATAAATGATGGCATGGGATGGGTACTAATCTTACCACTACCAAAAAACTGCTAAAAAATAAATTTTCACTTTGGTGAGATGACAAGGGTTTTTAATTCTGGTTGCTTCTGAGTTGCAAATGAATGTATTTATTTTGTTAAGATTTACTGGTAAAGCTGTTTGTGCTTTACTGTTCTTCTTCAACTAGGATGTGGTGTTTGTAAACATTTTGAAATTTCAAGAAGCAAGTTTTCAAAAGCAGGTTCTGATATGACAGTGGATTGAGAAAAAAACTTATGTTCTGTCTACATATACAAGGATGAACTATGTAAAAAATGAAAATAAAAAATAAAAAGGCCAGAATTGCATTTATAAGCAACTAAAAATTTGGGGCCTACTTATTTTACAGATTGCAGTTTCCCCTTCATGCAAGAAATCCATAACATAGCCACACAACACTGAATTACCACCTTGATTCATCTGCTGATTATACAAGTTCTAGCACGATGTTTGGTTATTTTATTATTCATTATTATATAGACAATTGGAGTCGGACTTGAAACACTTAACATCACTTACTAAGCTAAGCTCGCAAAACCAGTCTTGTAAAACATGTAAGTGATGTTAAGTGTTTCAACCCCAACTCCAATTTTCTATATCATTTCAATTTCACATCACTGTTACTAGCTTATCTATATTTTATACTAATAATAATGTATGTTTGCTCCCTCATTGCTTTTGAGCTGCAAGTTCATAGTGTATGTATTTGAACTATGTTTGAAATACTATTCAATTTTCATTTCTTTTCCGATGTTGAGGGCTGGTGAATATACAAGAAGGAAATTAAGTTTTGCTAAAAACTTGAGAACCAAATACTTGTGCTTTTCTGAGAGATGTGGTGGAGTGGAGTTTAAAGGCCTGTCAGCAAATAGGTCATTTGGGCTCCAAGTAAAAACATAAAAAACAGTTAAAACTTAAAATGGTCGAGCTAAAAACACAGAAGAATAAGCTAAAAACGAAATAGCCATAAGACCATAAATGAGATTAAAATAGAATAAAATTCAGGACTAAAAAATGATGGTAAAATGGAAGAAAATCTAGGCTAAAAAGACTAAAAACCTCCGAAACTAAAAGACAAGTTATACTTGTGTAAAAAACCCGATTTTGGCAACGAACCGCAGGATTTGCCTTACAGCCACCGGGTCATCGCCAAAAACCGAGGGCAGTGTAAAGCCCAGGCCAAAAACCTGATGATCACGAGCGTATCTCGGAGAATCAAAGGAACATGTGACACGGTAAGCGGTACGTCACACGCCAAACAGACAGCGGCCGGGGCACCATGCAGAAGGTGACCGTGTGTGGCGCGCGTATGACCGATTCGTAGGTGGGTGAGAACTACTTCTGACCGCCGCGATTCCCTGCAGGAAGTGGACCAGTGTTGTACGGTGTCTTTGAGTGTCCGGAGTTGAATGCCAGCCAGTGCTTCCCAGCTACCGAGCCGAAAACAGAGAACGACGGAAGTACCGCTGAAAATCCGTAGAAGGCACAGTTTCGGTGGAAAACTCCGGCGAACGGCATGCGGCCTTAGCAGCCGCTCCGTCTCCTCATTGCCAGGAATTCCCACAAGGCCTGGAGCCCATATAAGAACGAACTGGTATCCGCGACACAGCAGCTGAGATAAAAGTGTTTGTATTTTCAAAATCAAGGTGGAGGAGCCGATAAACTGTTGCAGGGCCATGGCGCTCAGAGAGTCGGAGCAAATAGTAAAACGGCCTGGGATAAACGTGGAGATATAAAGAAATAAAAGATGGCAAACAGCTCGGCCGTAAAAACTGAACTGGTGTCTGGAAGGCGATATTTGTGAGTTCACCGTTATAGATGAAATTGCACCCTGTGCTACCATTCACATGGAAATCATTAGTAAATACTGGAGAATAGTTCTGGTAACGGTCTAGGAGCGCGGAAAAGAGCTGACGAAACACCGGCTGCGGGGTAGCGATTTTAGCATTACCCGAAAGCTCTAGATCAAATCGGGCACGTTAGAGTTGCCACGGGGGAACACGACCAAGACAGGATCGCTCCACAGGGGGTATTCGGAGGTCATGTGCGCTAAGAAGTTCCCGAAACCGAACACCGCATGGGCGGGAGATGGTACCATTGCGAATATAAAGGTGGGCGAGTTCTGGATGGAATACACAGTGGAACGAAGGGTGACTAGGGTGAGTTGCCAGCTTTGCAACATAGTAAAAACGATCGTCGAAAAGACAGAGGTGGTTCGCCAGAATCAGCATACAAACACTCGACACGACTAGTGCGGAAGGCCCCAGTAGCAAGACGGATACCAGTATGATGAACAGTGTCTAATAGGCGAAGTTTAGTGGCGGACACTGCGCCATAGATAAAACTCCCGTAGTCAAGTTTCGACCTAACCAACGAGCGGTACAAACGGTGCGATCGCCGCCCCAAGAGGCGCCAGATAAAACGTTTAATACTCGAAGGGAACGATCGCACGATGCACGAAGGTAGCGAATATGGTGCTCCCAGGTGAGTTTATGGTCGAGGTAAAGGCTCAAAAACTTGCCGTGCGCAACAAACGGGAGGGACGTGCCATGCAAATGAAGATCAGGAGGATGTACACCACGAAGGCGATGAAAACGGACACACTGTGTCTTAGCAGGAGAAAACCGAAAGCCGTTGTGAAGTGCCTAGGTGGCGAGTGAGGTAATGGTCAGTTGCAGTTGGAGTTCGAGGTGCTCAAGGGTATAAGAGCGATAGTATACCGCAAAGTCGTTGACATACAGTGACGTCGGTATTCCGCTTCGAACTACACTAGTGATGCCGTTGATGGCGACGGCAAAGAGCGTTACACTGAGAATCGACCCCTGGGGTACACAGTTCTCCTGGATCCTCGCCAGAGATAGCGTGTGTCCAACACGAACACAAAAACGGCGAAGTTTTAAAAAATTACAAATAAAAACAGCTAAATGGCCGCGTAAACCGTAAGCATACAGTTTCGGAGGATACCATACCGCCAAGGGTATCGTAGGCCTTCTGCAAATCAAAGAAAACACCCACCATATGCTGCTTCAGCAGAAAGGCATTCTGGACATAGGTCTCCAGACGTGATAGATGGTCGACACTGGAGCGATGGTGACGAAAACCACACTGAACATTACAGAGTAGAGTATTCGTCTCTAGCCACCACACCGACCGAGTGGTAATCATACGTCCAAAGACCTTACAAACGACACTCGTCAAACAAATAGGGCGGTAGCTAGAGGGAAGGTTCCGGTCTTTTCCAGGTCAAGGGATGGGTATGACAATACCCTCTCGCCAGGAAGACGGGAACACCTGCTCACGCAAGATGCGGTTGTATATGTCCAGCAGGAAAGAAAGCGCCTCAGGTGGAAGATGCAGAAGCATTTGGCGGTGGATGTCATCGGAGCCAGGAGAGGTATCCTTTGCTAAGGATAAAGAATGTTCCAGCTCGGCGACGGTAAACGATTCGTTGTACAGTTCATTACAGTCACTATTAAAACCGAGGACTATCCGCTCCGCAGAGTCTTTGATAGGCAGAAAAGATCTATCATAGCTATCCGTTTGGCTAGCAGCAGCGAAGGAGTTGCCAAGGACTTCGGCTATATCCTGCTCACTGGTGTAAATGGAGCCGTTAACGGCAAGACCGGGAATGATCGTCCGGCGACACTTGCCATAAATACTTCGAACAGCAGTCAACACCTGCTGCGCTGAAGTACGACGGGAAAGGGAAGACACGTAAGATTCCCAAGATTTCCGTTTTGCATTCCGTAGTACATAGCGCGCTTTAGCCCGAGAACGTTTAAATGCCACAAAGTGCTCCTCCGTAGTATGTAACTGAAAAACACGCAGAGCACGTTTGCGTGCTTTTAATGGCCAAACGGCATTCCTCGCTCCACCAAGGTACAGGAACGTGACGCGGTATAGATGAACCTCGAGGAATGCTGGAATCTGCTGCAAGCAAGATAGAACACGTAAAATATTCCACAATTTCATCGATGGTTGCGATACCATCGTCCGGGAGAGGAATTAGGGAGCGGAACTTCCCCCCAGTCAGCCTTGGAAATAATCCAGTGGGGATGTCGAGACGGTACATGATGATGTCTTAAGAGGTGAATGTTAATGGGGAAAATGATCACGGATACGGAAAGGACCGACCAATCATGGAGAGGAACTAATGCCGGGCAGCAGTAAGCAATGTCTAAGGCCGACGGTGTATCATAAGTAGAGGATAAAAAGGTAGGGACACCAGTGTTTAACAAAAGCAAGTCGGATAGATCACAAACGTCCGCTATAAGGCACCCACGAGCATCGTCAGTGTCGGAGCCCCACAGAGCATGTTTGGCATTCAGATCACCAAGGAAGAGGAGCGGTGTGGGAATCTGTGGCAAAAGCGCCCGAAGATCCATCTCTTGTACGACACCGACTGGAAGCAGATAAGACATTACAGATGGAGAAACAGCTGAGCTGGACACGCACCACCACAGCTTGTAACGTTGTGGTAAGCGGTATGCTGGCGGCAGAGATGTTATGCGCCACCAGAATAGCAACTCCACGCTTGTACGCTGTCCAGCGGGAGAGTCACGCCTAAATGCCGTAAAATCACGAAGATGTAAAGCGTGATTAGGCTGCAAATGGGTTTCCTGTAAACAGACGTGTGAAGGGGAGCGTTGCGACACTAAATGTTGTATGTCGGAGCACGAGCCCGGAACCCATTAACATTCCACTGGAGTATTTCCATAGGAAGAAACGGTCTAATGGACCGTCTTGATTTTCTTTCTCACCTTGGCTGACTTCGGACCAACAATTTTAAAGGACCCCTCTGGCGACTCCTCCGAGGTTCGGGAGTCCGAAGATCCCCTGCGGCTCGTAGAGCGAGACCGGGACTGTACAGAGGAAGCAGGCTACTGGTACGACGGGAAGACCCGGAGCGACTGCGGGCATTAGAAGACCCGGACCTGTTAGCTGGTGGTTGCACGGCGGAAGATGTAGACCGTGGTGCAGGTGTGGCACGAGACAAAGGAAGGCTACTTGCAGACAAGTTGGTCTGTGTGGAAGCATCTACAACGGGCGCAGTTTGTAGGCCAACAGTGGTAACAGGAGTGCGGCGGGCCGCGGCCGAATAACCTGTATGGACACAAGGGTTCAGCTACTCAAAACGGCGACGCGCCTCGGGAAAAGTCAAACGTTCCTTAACACGCAACTCCTGTATACATTTTTCATCAAGGAACTTCGGACACTGCCGGGAGCTAGATGAATGGTTCCCTCCACAGTTCACGCAGCAAAGGTCTCGAGTACAGGCAGAGTCCACACGGGCCGGAAGGCCACAATGCTCACAAATAGCAGGGTTGTTGTACGGCCCTTTAGTATGTCCGAATCGCTGGCACTGAAAACAGCGCATGGGGTTCGGAACATACGGACGTACGGCGGCACGCTCATAGCCACAGAAAACAGTGCCCTTAAAGGTGAGAAATACCGTACGTAATGGGTGCTCTATGTCATCCTGTTTCCGGATTAGGCGGTACGCTTGACAAATGCGTTGATCGGAAAGGCAGGCTACGATGTCCTCGTTTGTCAGACCGCCCAGACTGGAGGTTGTAAAGACTCCCCTACATGAATTCAACGATTTGTGTGGGGCTACACGGATGGGGTAGGATCCCAACAAAGTTGCGTTCAACAATTTCTCGGACTGGTCGGCTTTATTGGTTTCAATCAACAGCGTACCGTCCCTAAGTCGTGTCGCGTTTCGAACTGGGCCACAGATACGGTCAACCTCGCGTTTGATATAAAACGGGCTAAGGTCCTCCATGGTTTTCCCTTCACTTGCCAATTTCAAAACCAAGAATGTGTCAAAAAAGTTTTTTCTGCGGATGCATTTTGATAGGGACCTCCTTCCGGAACCGTCGGCGTCAGCCTGCCATCCGGGGGTTAAAGAAGAAGAGACACCACATCTTCACGGTCTGTGCAGTCATGGAGACCCCTCCAATTACCGATCGCAAAGCGTACCTCAGAAGGGTTATCCTCCAATCTCCACTGCTTGTCCAAATGTGTAAACCGCTTACCACGCACACCCCGGCTTTAAGGCCCTACCATAGGTATAACCGCCTGTGGCTCCCCACTTTAGGCCGTGCTGCAGTTAAACACAGACACGGATTCAGGGGACTTGCGGTTGATTACACCGAGGTTCCGTCTGCGGTAACACGTCCGGCCCGTGATACTAACCCAACGGCTCACGGCCGTCGGGACATTAACGCCGGCCGGGCCCTTAGAGAGCTATGTGGGTGTACATGACGGTATGGATGGGCTCCGCACCTAAGGCTACACATGGGGGCAATGCGAAGGGTCCACCCAACCTTTGCGCCTGAGACCCCGTAGGGCACACACGTCGGAAGCCACGCTGAAACCGTGGGAAAGGACCATGGAGATAGAAAAGATCCCTGCTGGTGAGACAGCAGTTAATAAACCTAAGACCGTACAAACTAAGAATCAGAGTAAACCTAGAGCAGGAAGAGGGAGAATCAATAAAGGTACATGGCACAGTCGATGGGGGTGGAGGGGGTGATATGGAGGTGAGTGGCTCGGGACCCCAGGTTCGCCAAACCTGTACTCACACGAAGTGAGCCCCTGGGGGGTTTCTGAGAGAGGGAATGAAAATGACGTAAAGTGTTGCTGTCTATGATTGTTTTGTGAAGTTTGGATTGTGTGAGGGATTTAAGGAAACATTTTTGATTTATAATGGATGACAACGCAATAAAAATGCTTTCAAAAAAAAGAAGGATTAAAGGTATTAGTTAATGGGAGAAGTAGCCAGCAACCAGAAAAGTAAAGCTGGCACATTTATGAACCGTGTAGTTAAATAGTTACTTTTAATTAATCATTATTAAGAGTTTTATGTGAATCATATGGAGAACCCAATTTTACTATTTTATCTGTGTATACAGAATGTTTAAATTGAATACAAATAATACCCACTGAATGCTGTTGCCGAAATAGGTGTTTCTGTGTTATGTTTTCTTTAGAGTTTAGTATTAATAATGTCAGATGAGGGATACTTCCATCTGTGGGGTTATGAATATAATATTGGGTCCCAATAAGCCTCATGAACTGCATAATTGTCTGCACTATGATCAAAAGTGAAAGTTTGGTGCAGAACTCATTTGAATGACATCACTGGACCTTATTTCTTGAAGCATTCCGCATAAGATGCCTACCATCTTGATTGCAAAAATGCTTCAAAAACAGTCACTTGCCAGATGTGATATTAAAGCTATCATCTTAATATATCAAACTAAAGAGAAAATGAATGAATGCGATTAAACATATATTTGTACCTTGTTATTAATTTGTTTTCATTAAAAAATCATCAGGTGTTTGCACACAATCTGTAAATTCAATTGTCACATTATCATGTCCTCTATTTTGTGAAAAATTCAACTTCTTTAGAACAAATGTCTATTTCTACTTTCTCTACCATGTTCAGAGTAGGTATTGCATTCCACCCAAAAATTTTATACCAAGACTTCATCAGAAATACATGTTTTGAGGCACCCTCGATAAAAGAAAGTAGTTTCAGAAAGTGAGTGAGAGAGAGAGAGAGAGAGAGAGAGAGAGAGAGAGAGAGAGAGAGTGTGTGTGTATGTAAACAGCATAGCTCAAAATGAAAACTTGGTATTTAAGTTCAGCATCTTCCAAAGCAACACAAAAATATTGAAGAAAATTCCCCCACTCCAACTACCCTTTACATGGAAAATTTTTAGAAATGTTTGATTTTATGAAAAATGGCTCTAACGATTTTGATTAATATTCCATATATTAAAGATATTTACTTACAAATAAAATGTATAACTTGAAGTTCCTGGGAATAACCTGTGAAGTCCTCTTTATTCAGAAGGGATTTTATATAATCTTGTATAACTGCTAAATGTTATGCAATAGACAAAAACTAGATCTCTTTAAAATACACAATTTATTTTAAATAATTTTTGGGGGATATAAGCCATTTCTGACATATTTATTACTAATGGTTGGAATTATTCAATACTTTGTCATTCTTTTATAGTCATGTCAACATTCAGTTATTTCTTGAGATTGCTGGAAAGAGTATGGAATTTTAATGTAATGCACTTGAGAAAAACCTAAAACTCCACAATTTTCACTTGAGTTGCCTAAAATTTTTACCACGGTATGGCAATGTAACGTAAAGACCAAATGCAAAGTTTCAATCAGGTATGTGCATTTGTTTCAGAGATTTCAATGTTTTTGTTCTGGCTTTAATTAATTTAACTGTGTAATTGGAAGTGTCCCACATGGCAAATGATGTATTACATACATCCTATTCAGAATTTTCTTTTGGCTTTAACAGATCACTATAAAGAACCCTACATTGGAGGGTTTCTTTTCTTTCTTTTTTTTTTTTATTCTAATAAAGCTGTGCCAGAAGAAAAGATGACCCCTTGACATTTATACATATTTTCGATTTTATGAATATCAAGCTATGATAATATTTAATCAAGCATAACATAACTATAAAATTTCAGGAACTTAAGAAGTTTTGCTGAAAACTAGAAATTAATCAATCAAAAATTTTGACAAATGGAGCATTTTAAGTAAAGAAAAATGTGGATAAGTTTAGAGAAAAATTAAATTTAAAATTGGAATGTGCATTACAGTACTGTGTTCAGGAGTACTTAAAAGGCTACACAGAGAATTAAGTATTCCCAATATTGGTAACTCAAAGGTACAGATGAAAGTATGGAGTGTAAACATAATAAAAGGCAAAAAACTTAATTTTTGCATTTTCTCCAGATTGTACCTCAGTTTTGCAGGTGCATTACCTTAAGGCCAGCATATAGCGCTCAGTTGTTAAACATTTGACTGTTGCTATTCCCTTTGCATTTATAACAAAATGTGTAATGTAGTTATTGCTGCAAATGTTTATCTTGATTAAAGCAAAGTAGGCAGAAAAATAAACTTTCGTAACATAAGTATTTTCCCATTAATAAATATACAGGGTAAGGAAAGTCATGTGAATGTAACACATCAGATGTTTTGTTTTACATCTGGAAAGTATTCAAGAGTCACAACATACAAGGTAGTAGTGTAGTTCATCCCAAATATGGTGTTACATGTCTATATCTTATCTTATTTTATTGGCACTTTTTTGACTGTCATGATGTGCTGTATTAAGAACCGGTAAGAGTAAATCCTGTCTTTCACAAACGCTCAAGCAAATGAAACATTGCATGCTTTGAGATTGGGGCTTGCTGAGGGAGGGTTTTTGTAAAGTGTATTTGCTTGGATCAGGCCCTAGTTTGTACTTATGAAAGGTCAAAAAAATTACTTTATGACACCTTTAAAGCCCGGAATTTTAGTTCACTTCAGAAACACATTAAGTACAAATGTAAGCTCAGAATAGGAGAGCTATTGTAGTTTCTGTGAAAAATGTTTGGACAAATGGGCCCAGGCTAGGTGGCAAACTATGACCTACTATCAGGCTTGGGTTCGGTTCAGATTAGCTGGTCTCGTGAACCTTGTCCTGTACAGATCTCCAATAGTAATCTTGTTGACTACAGTTTGGAAAGGAGAAACACATTCATATTGCAGCTGGATTTTAAATCATAGATTTTAGCTTTCTGTGCTGTGCTGATTCTTTATCAAGTCTGGCAGGGAAGCTCTCTTTCAGTTTTTTTCCCTCATGAGAATGCTGATCCGAACCCTGTATGCATATAGATAGCATGAAAGAACAGTTTCAATTATGAAATTAACCTCTCTTAAGTAATAAGCTTCTTTAATTCAGTAGTTATGTCATGCATTGCATATCATTTATCAGTACAAAACAGAATTAAGACTTCATATTTACTTTCTGCTGAATGAGGGACTATAGAAGAGAATGCCCACAAACTTGCTGGTTGCTTTCTATGTACTTTTCCCCCAAAATGAACCAAAGGAAAATCTCCACTGTGGGATGCAACTTGTGCAGACACACCAGCTCCCTCTCTCTGCCAAGATCATCTTCCCAAGCCAGCTCTGCTGCATTATCAGTTCATTATAAACTTAATAAGTACAGGGAAATTACCAGCTAGCTTTTTGTTGTCTTTGCAGTGGAAAAAATGGGTCCTTGGTGTGTAGAAGCTAAGGCATTAATTACTGATTTGGGCCAAAAGCTGCAGGTCATCATCAGTGATCCCTGATCAACGGCATATCTTAGGCAGTGAATTGGGATTGCTATACAGAGAGGAAATGCTTTGAGTGTGATGGGGACATTTCTGGAGTCATCCTCACTTGATGAAATGTTTTACTTTAACTAATATAATGTCATTTAATTCCATTTTTTAAAACATTTCAGTCTATTTAAAACTTAAGAATGCTCCTAGAGTTTTGTAATTTTTATTTTAAGCAGGAAAAGTTAGTGTCGCTAATATAATGTTTCATACTAGAAAATTGCTGTGCTTTGAATAATTCTTCTAATGAATTTTTATTTTTAAATTATTGCATTTTGAACCATTAATTGTGAGTCAATATGTTTGCTTTCAAAAAACCATCAGTTTGGTAAGATCTCTTTAGTGCACAGATGTCAAATATACAGCTTTATTTACGACACAACATAGAGAAAGTCAGTAAGATATAAAAAAAATGTAAAGGTCTTGAAATCTTGGAATGGCTGTTGCATATGAGTTCAGATAAAATATTTTCACTTACTTTGATGGTTTCATTGTAGACGGTTAAAGCAACTACTGCCACAGCTGAAATCACTATTGCCACCACATTTGAATCACGAATATGTTTGAAGATGTCTATGTATGTCTGTAAATAAAGAAAAATGCAATTATTAATTACTAAAAATGAGATGGTTATATTAAATCATATTATTGATTACTTTTATTTTATCAGCATTATTTTCTCTCTAATGTAGATATATATTGCAATATTTAAGAATTATACATGTGAATAAAATGTTATATCATACATTAGTGTATTAAGCAATTTGTCTCAACTCACTTGTACTTTAAGTGTTTCTATAACATTTTCAGACCTTTTGGAAATAGCTGATGATGGTTGACAACTTGTCCTAAAATGTTCTGTGAAAATTAGTGAAGATTCATGATATTAAAGATTAGAGAGTAGTAGAAAAGGGTGTGTAACTGCTTTATGTTCAACCAGTCAGAATGTAAAGCCTTGGTTAAAAAAAAAAGTATGAGTCGTCCCCAGATCCTATGAGTACGTACATTGGAGGACTTTGTGGAGACATTTATGACACAATAAATTGCAGTAAGTTCTTTGTCAGTGAACATGTTGGTCACTCATATGCAACTGGTAAGAAAATTAGGAATGGTGTTATGTAGCAGAGCAGTTTAGAGGGCACTGCTCTCCTTTGTGAGCTCCTGGGTTCAAATCCCATTTAACAGTTTTGGTTTTTTAAATTGTTGATTTTGTAAATTAATACAGAAAATCATATTGCCTTAATATAATAAGTATCACATTTTCATGTATCATTAGAGTTTTATGGTACTTTCCTATGTACATACAAAAATGTAATCACAAGCAAAATTATATTTGCAAATAACTAAAAAGTAAATTAACAGAAACTTTTATCTTCTAAGAAATCTATATATATATATATATATATATATATATATATATATATTGGGTGTAGGAGCTCTCAGAATGTATATCTGCCCTCAATCATTGGGGCATAAATGAAAACAAATTCCTACAATAAGGTGGATGAGAGGCTACACTATCACATGGCTCACTCCACACATTTTCAATAGGGTGAACAGGGAGGCCAGTCTTATTATTCTGATATCCTGTTTCTGAAAGAACCAATTTGAAACTGCTTGACATGTGTAGATAGGATGAATTCAATAATTTCAATCATAATAACTTATCCTTACAGAAGTAATCAAAATCCACCCAAATATGAGACCATACCCTGTACTGTTCAGTATATCCTCAAGCTTCCAGAATAAATAAAAAAATCCCCTTGATGACAAGTACAAACAAGAGAGAACTACACGACCATGCTGAAATTGTTTAGCCACATATCTTGCATTGTATTAGGACCCTTTTAGATGGTAGACAATCACTTTTCCCTTAAGTATAAAAGAAATTGTCATTTTATCTGAGAATATTGTGTTATTCCAGTACTGGTTGGCATTTAACTCTGCAAACATTAAAGGAAACAATCTGTGATCATCTATGAGGAGATCTTTCTTAGCTGCCATTTGTACAAGGTGTCCTACATCATTTATAGGTTGCAGAGCCATTCAAGCAGATCCAGGGAACAATAATGGTTACATAACATTATTATTAACATTTTAACATTACAAACTGCTATGTATGAAAAGCAATATTAGAAAAAAGAAGTGCTTCATGCTGGAAGAGAATTTGTACTCTTAACCACAAAGCTAACAGAACACACACAACAGCCAGTGTCTTTAGTGCATGCCATGTAACAAATCTTGCAGTGGCTACATCACTGTGCTGGATACTGTGTGAACCATGTACTGTCAAGAAGGACTAAGAATAATTTATGTTCTAGAGATGACTTTTTTTTTTTAGATTGCATGTGTCAACAGGTGTAGAAATGTTTTTTTAGTGTAAATATAAGTGACAGTGAGAGGAAATTCACATGTTCCAATCTTAATGAATATTGCATTCAGCCTTATGTTACTAGTATCATTTGTAAAGCATTTCTGAGTTTTGCATTATTTAAGTGCACAATTATGTGGTTAATAGATAAGGAATTTAATGATTAAAATAACAAAAGAAATAAATAGTGCATTACATACATTTATACCAAACAAAGATGAATTAAATATACAATAAGCAAATTATATCTTTCTACTTCAAATTAAACTGCTGTAAACATGCTTGTTAAGAACAGTACACACATATTTGTTACGCTTGGAAAATAAAAAACTTACTGAAATGTTTTAACAAATAAAAGAAATAAAGTTACAGTCAGTTACAAAATTGTTAGGAGTAAGTCTATAGCTATATCAAGTTTATGAAAAATACATAAAATTCAGGAAATTCCAAAAGATTTTCAATGAATTCAACATTACACTAACACTATACAATAGATTCTCCATTAAGAACACGCTGAAAACAAATAAAGAAAAAAATTCCTCTGGAAAATAGATTAGGCATTTATCAAGTGGATTGTGAAGATTGTAGTCAGATTTACATAGGAAAAACAAAACAGAATCTAAAAACCAGGCTAAAAGAACACCTCAGAAATATCAAATACAATCAAGCAAACAAATCTGCAATAGCATTATATTTTTTAAACAGTGGCCACAGCATTAATAGTTCACTTTACTCAAAGCCATAGACCAACCATGTGAATTAACATTTGGGAGAAGATTTTCATTTTGAAAAATAGGCACTGGCTAATGAACTTTGAAATCCCTAAGGAGAGAGAGCTAATTAGCTGTTTCTTCCAACTGTCACCAGAGGGTAGCCTAGCAACAGGAAAGGACTGATGCGGCAGTCAGAACCTACCTGAGAATGGGGTAACTACTCTGAAACATGTTTCTATAGTTAAACAAATAAATAGGTAAATATGTAATTTTAGTGACATTTGTGTATTTAAGCCCACTCACAAGGAATACCTTTCAGTTGGACCGGACTGATTACGAAGAAACTTAGCAGAATTATCAATAATGACATCTTAAAGGGATGGTTAAAACCATTTTGCCGTAAAATAATATTTACACACTAAAAATAGCTTCATTCTTCCTGTTTTTAAATGAACTTTCATTTGGCAAGACCAGTGAAGCTCGACATGGCACGGTTGCTACAACACCTCCCCCCTCTGAGCTAACTGTTCCCACTGCATGCAGCAGTGTGTCAGGCCTCAGAAAACAATACATTTCCTTTATTAAGAATTCAAATGACGTTTATAAATTATAACCCAAATTTCTACATCAATGCCTACATATTTTTATGACGTAATATTTTAGATTTACTAAAAGAAGCAAGAGGTATTTAAATATACCCTGCTCTAATAACATTCATCTGTTACTACGTGAGATTATAAGAATCTTAAAGTTTATTTTCTTTATTTCTAGTACAAAACGACTCTGAAAACGTTACAAGAAGCCGATTAATGTATGTAAACCTCTTTATAAGTAATATGTATAGACCTATGTTTATAAAGCATCTAGTGTGTGTGTGTGTGCGTGTGCGCGTGCGTGTGTGTGTGTGTGTGTGTGTGTTTTTTTTCTTTATATGCAAAATTTCTGCCCTCACTGTACAGTTAAAATCTTACTTGTTACTTCTCTTTCAATAATCCTGAAGATACAAATGGTAATGAGGAACCTCGATGACGTGGTCATAGCACAGGGTTTTTAGTGAACACCAGGAGCACTTAACAAATGCTAAACTCCCACAGCCGACATCTGAAGCACACTGTGACAAGGGAAAGTCAAATGCCATCTCAATGTGTTTGAAAATGCAAAATTGTATTCTGCACCTCATATCAATATTTTTTCCATGCATAACGGTGCATGTGCCTATAGCCTTCTGAAGATGGTTGTAAAAAACAGAATGTAACTTCATTATGAACATTCTGTCTGTCAATTTTGTTCCTCCAATATCCTGAACACATACATAATCTTCAATCTGCTGTACATATACTTTATATTATCAAAAAAATACGCGTCTAAAGATTGTGCGTATTTTGTAGTTTTAAGGGGAATCATTTTCATTATTACTGCCTTCTCTAATAGTGATTCATGAAGGATATTTTCATCTTTATGAGCAGACTATGAATCACAGAGAAGAAGTGAAAATGACTGCACTGTGTTACTGAGAACATTTCTATAAAAGTTTCTCAAATGCTCTTTAGTCATTTTTCCACTAGAATTACATTCCACATAAATATTTAGTGGAAGATTGTCACGAATTTTCTTTTCTACATTTTGCCCAAATCAGTTTCCTGTAACTTCTTGAAAACAAATATAAAGTTTTTACCTAGACATCTGACATGGAT
The DNA here is from genome assembly GCA_030765065.1 of Deroplatys truncata. Taxonomy (NCBI): domain Eukaryota; kingdom Metazoa; phylum Arthropoda; class Insecta; order Mantodea; family Mantidae; genus Deroplatys; species Deroplatys truncata. The sequence goes on from CM060980.1 coordinate 88,766,178, forward strand.
ATTAACACCTCAACTGTGTATGAATGCATTGTGTTGTGGATGGATTAAAACTGATGAGGTATTTTAGTACATTTTTCTCCTTTCCTTGCTAATGCCCGATCCCCTGTCATTTCATAGTTAAATTGACTTTGATCACAATTCCATATGCAGCTATTTTCAATCTTCTTATCCCTGGTGAACTGATTTATTTCTTGTACAAACAAATTAGCTTGCTCCCACATACTTTATTTCATCTTCCATATTTTTAAAGGCGAAAATCTGTGTACTTCTTCTGGATGAAATTCAATTTTGCTGTTTCAGAGTCGATAAAAGACATTGGTGATTTGAAGTTCCTTAAATTCACTTCCTTTGCAATAATTTGTGCCCAAGTTTGTAGGTACCAATAATGAACATTAACACCTTTATCTCTTGCTTTATGAAATCTGTTCAGAACATGCTTTTTTATCTGCATTAACTTGGTTTCTCTAGTGCCTTTACTGTGTGATGATCCATGTGATCGTTTTTTTCTCCATGATCTAAAACAGTCTTTATATTATTAAGAAGAGAAGGTCACATTTTTAGAATCTGTGCTAATGATTTTAATCCTTTTGTCCCTGATGTTCTAAATTCATAAATTTTGTTGAGAGTATCTTCATCATAGCTTTACAATATATCCACTCTTCTAGGATGCTTCTATGGAGATACTGCATAACTACTGGAGCTGCCATTTGTTTCACCAGACGATTTGCTTATATCGTCCTCACTTTCACAACTCCTATACTATGTCTGTAATGTGTCATCATTTATGTCACTAAAATCTAATGTCATATATCTATAATCTAATACTATAATATTTTTGTTCTATTATATCCCGGCGAACATTTGCAAACTGCTGGTCCTCTATACCAGGTTGCATAATTTTTGCAAACTTGCACTTAACTCTATTCTTTAATATGTTGATAAAATTCACTGGACTAATAAAGCTCATGTTGTTTTCCTATATTTCAGCTGTGCTAGATGGCAACTACTCACATACTGTAGGCTACAGTCAAGTGCAGGTGCCTGCTGCCTGTAGCTATATCATGAGTGCCTTGCCATGCCGAGCCACCCAGCTGATCTTAATGAACAATTATAATTTTAGCATTGATTTTACAGCAAAATGATTATTGCCAATGGATTTGGGATGTCTTAATTGACCATTTCAGCAAATTTCATCCAAATCGGTCTGGTCCTGAAAGCTTTCTCTTGCTCCTACCCTACACCTTCTTTGAATCCCACAAACTACCTTAACGTTTTTGCTTCTTTCCTGTACCTTTATTGCTGCTTTGTCTCTCAGAAAGATCATTGTTACAGCCCCCTTCCCAAGTCCATTACATATCCCCACTTGATTAATGTGTACCATAATGTAAATAATAAAGCAAAAGGGAATATCTGCTATTTTAATATTTTTATTGCCAGAAGCAATATTTATAGTCATCTTTCAAAGAAAAGCATAATTATGAAGAACTTGATCCAGCAATGGAAACACGTGAATCACTTCTAGTGATACATTTGTGTAGTATCAATCAATTTCTTTAAATGTTATTTTCCAGAAAGATTACATTTTTACATTAAAATTAACACATTTATTGTAAATGTGCCTTAATTGTTTCCAATGGGTGATCTCACACCTGCAGAAAAAATATCATTCACTGATAATTTGCAACATTTGAAATAATTTTGCAACATACACTTGCGATATTCACTAATAATATTAACAAATTTTAGTTTTAGCTTTAACTTTTTCTTCCAATTATTTTGCAATAGGTAAATGTAAACTGCAACTATAAGTAATATTACTAATGATATTGGATTGTACTTTATTGCAGCACAGGCACCCAAGTCTATTACTTTAGTTTAGTAGCCAATATTTTAACATTGCAGTAATAAAGGCTCCTAACATACTAACAATTAGTAAAAGTAATTTAAATGTCTAAGCTGTATGAGATAAATACAGCATTAAATTAATTATAACATTTTTCAGCCTAAAATATTTCTAAAAACTAAACTCCATAGTGCAACAGCCTGTTGCCAGGCCAAGGCTTGCTGACCAGCCGCTGCATCCACCTCTGCCCAAAACAGGCATCGTGAGTGGGGTGCAGTACTGGAGGGTGGGACATGGTCAGCGGCCCAGGTCCCTCTCGACCGATATATGTGGCTTCCTTAACCTGGAGTTGTTACTTTCCAATCAAGTAGCTCCTCAATTGGCCCCCCAGGGACCTTAAATGCAGGGCAAGTACCTTGGGTACACTCAATTATGGCAACATACAAGTTTCATAGTATCATTTATAGGCATATAAAATCGTTTTCATTACTTTTTGTTTCTTAGCCTTTATTTTCAAATTAGGTAGTATTTACTTCATATCAATTCTTGAGATATTGTTGATATATGACATTATTCTGCTTTGAACTAACTTGTAAAAGCATGTGTTGCAATTTGTATTATCTGTTGTTGATACTTACATAAATAATTTTAAGTGGTCCGCTATATCTCTTGATCCTAAGTCCTAATAGGTTTTTCACCTGAGAAGTAAGTACATGAACAGCTGCACCGGTGGTGAATCCACTAACTAATGTGTCTGATAGAAGGACACTAAGAACTCCTAAACGACAGATACCCAAGACTACCTGAAAGTAAGAGAAAACTGAAGTAATCATGGCAAGTATATTGCACATATACGTATGCTTAAAATTATTTACTCATAATTTCATTTATAAATTTTTTTTATGTGACATTAGTTGTTAGTTTATGAAACTGAAGTATTAGAGGTTATGATACTGAAGAAGTTTTATGGATGCTCTAAGTGTGATTATTACAATCTCACTAATGTTCTTCATGGGAAGTTGGAAGCTCTTCCAGGTGTCAATGAAATTCTGAAGTATGGTTCTATAAGCTCTCACCATTAATCCTATCACTTCTGTCTCCTGCAGATGATACTTGGATGTATAGTAGGTTAAAGTGGGTTTGTAGATTTTATTTTTTGCCTGATTCACCTCTTCGGGTTGTCCAGTATGGTGTTCAAACTGGACTGTTGGATCTGTAATGAATCCTGCAGAGGTTTTGTTTCTGAAGGCAATCATTTCTATTCTGTGTGAACTGCCAGTAATGGCCAGACCATGGATCTCCTCATATATGTTGAATTCTTTCTTCCTTAGCTTTTTTGTCATGTAAGATCTAATGGTATGGTGTTTTGTGTTTCTCAGTAGTTCACCCTGTTGACAATACCCCAGGGCATGTGCAAGTTTCTTTCTCTCCATGGCAATGTCCACAGAGTGGTGGTCCAGTGATCTGCCTGGTATGGAATGTATAGCAGAAACAGCCCGTCATTTTTATTGCTTCTCTCCATTCATTAACATGGTAGCCTAATAGAATTTCTCAACCAAGAGTTTAAAGTTCCACTCCCATTCCTTTTTGAGGGAATGAACACCAAGAGATACATTCATTTTCTCTTTGCTTTTGGCAATTTTTTTGTTCTCAATCATAAAGACCAAATTTAAGATTGGTGATTTTTTGAATATCAATGTCTATCATCTTCAGAGATTTTAAGCATTCTTGATTTTGTATATATATATATAAGGATCTCTAGAAGCCAAAGCAGGCAGATTGTTAGATTTTATGAATATATTGCAGGCATTGATATATAGGAGATAAACCTCCCAAGAAGATTTAAAAGGTCCAAGACCTTTGCATTCTTTTCACAGTATATCAAATTGTCTGGTGTATTGATTGCTGGCTGTAGGATCTCCTTTGTTGTTCTTTTAATCATTTTATCAATGTAAGACAAAACTTTTGCAGAATCTTCTTCTAATCACAAGTCTGGAATGGATAAATTAGATTGGGGCAGATATAGATGTTCAAGATTGCGAACTTCTGGTCTTCCTTAAGAAGTTCTGTAATTTTATGAAGGTTTGTCATGACTGCTCTTTTGTCAAAAATGAGTTAATATTTGATCACTGTCTAACAGTATTGATTATAAATTTGTCTTCTATGACAAGAGAATCTTGCTTTAGCATGCCAGAGTCATGCATATCCCTGTGTACTTCTTGGGTTAACATACAGAAAATTCCAGGAAATTGGACTGAAAGCTAGTCTAGCGAGTTCAACAGCTGCTTCTTTGTTTTTTCTGATAATGACTGTGTCATCTGCAAAGGCCATGATAGTTACAGATGTTTGCTCTGGTACTATAAGCTTTCCATACTTGAGGGTCAGGCTGTCCTCATTTACTTCATCTAATATAAAGAGCTGGTGATAATAGGGATACCTGCATAACACCTCTCTTTATAGGTACAGACTTTGCTCTACCCTTTATTGTTTTTATCTATGTAAAGTTTCCAGATTGTAAATTAAAAAAGAATTATATGATTTTTATGATATTTGTACATGTATACTTATTTAAGAGAAAATTGTAACATTATTTTAATGTGTATGATGGAACATGTTTCCTGAGGAAACAGTGTACAGAAGGGAAGCCCACTGAGCTCATACATAAAGACAAGACAAAAACAAGGAAAATGAGATACTAGAAAGAGAATGATATAATGACTTGTGGTTTAACCAATGAGTCAGTATGTCATTAGGTAAAGTGTTATGAGATATTTTTCCATGGATATTCTTTGCTTTAGCTAGTGGGCAGTGTTTTATTTACCTTAAACTTTGAGTGAACCAATAATATGGAGTTTTTTAACAGAATGTGAGGGAAGGCATATGCGCATTTTGGGGCTAGGCTTCTGTTATAAATAAGATGACTGTGTCTTAAAAACTCTTACTCTGGTACTCTCACACATTGTTTAGCTGTTCATATACTGTGACAAAGAAATGACATATGGTTATATTATGCTAATTGCAAACTTTTAAGCTGAAGAATGTATAGCTGTTTCCAAAAGTTAATTAAGAGAATGGCAGGTGAAATATACTTTTTAAAGAATCAGGTAATGCTTTACGTTATCTTTGTGGAGGTGACTTTTTTAATGAATACATGACATGAATAAAATTAGTGGTTATTTAGTAAGTTGCTAGCTACCTAATTTAACTGGTAAATCATCCAAGAAAGATTGAGTTTTAAGCAGTTTTCTTCATAAAGTAGCCCAAATATTCTCAAATTAATGGTGAATTGTTAAAAGTCATCAATAGCTACTTTGGCAATTATGGTTTTTTGTGGGATTGGCAATCTGATTTGTTAAAGTGACTTCTGCTTATGCATCCATATGCTTGGGAAGCAAAGAGTATAAATTGTATTAAAATGTTTCTGAATGATGACTAATAAAATATGTTGTCAACACTGAATTTGCTCTCTGTTATTGATATTCTTTGAACAGTTCAACATTCAAATGGACTTATAACAGAACTACTGTCTTATTATCTGGGTGTTTTGATGCAGATACAAACACATTATAGGAAACACAGAATAAACAGTGCATTTCTCCATACCAAGGGGGCAAACAATTGCTTACTAATGGTCATAGTAATATAACATGGGGAAATAGTCCTGAGAGATACTTTTTGCTCTGTAAACAACTTCTTTATTTATGGGAGTATCAGGGTTTGCACATGTACAACAAACAAAATTTGCAGAGGTATGAGAGAAAATCAAGTCTATATATGTGATTGCAAGGAGGTTTTAATCATTAGTCGGTTCAAGGATTGAATTTGGGAGTTTCTGAGCTGCAAGTCTTGTATTATTCCACAGTGTGGCCCATAACATTCTTTATGCCACTCAGTGGAAAGTGAACTTGGCGTCAGCTCTCGTCATTCCTGGTGAACTGATTCCACTACAGTCAGTCTCTCTCTTTCTCTGCCTTCAAAGACATAGCACATATCACATTGCAATTGTTAGCTGTTGTCCATTGCCTTTCAGCTCTCTTGATGCGTGTATTGATGTACATCTTAGTTGATTGGCTTAGTATGGCAAAATGTTGCATTACAACAAAGGATTTATTTTGTAGGGTGTTACTTCAGAAAGGGGAATTGTAAAAAAGGTGTGACAAATGTTTTGCAACAAAATCTCCTGGTGATACCATCCACATAAGACCACTATATTAAATCTTGTAAGAAAGTTCAGAGAAATGGGGTCAGTTCAGAATAAACATGGAAAGAAAAACCCATGTATACTTACTGAGGAAAAACTTGATGAAATAGGAGAAAGTTAAGCTCATTCTCCTCAGAAATTTCTCCACTATCTCTCACAAACAATGGGTGTTTCGAAAATCACAGTACTTGGAGCCGCTAAAATTCTAAAGTCCTACAGAGTGAAAATAGTGCAGGAATTACAGCTTAGAGATAATCCGAGTCATGTGTATTTTTGTAGCTGGGTTTTTCAAAATGTTGCTGATGGCATTGTTAATCCTAAACTTATCACTTTAACTGATAAAGCATGGTTTCACTTACATTACCATGTTATAATGCAAAGCAAGAGGTACTGGAGTACAGAAAATCAGCTCATTCATGAAATTTACATGATATGAAAGTGGTGTATGATGCACTATAACTCCACATAAGATTATAGGCCCTATATTTTTGATGATACATTCAACAGTGAAAGATAAACAACAAATACTAAATCTATTTTTTGAACAGTTAACCAATATCAAGTGTCAGAGAGATGATTTCCAGCTCAACTCAGCAACTGCCCATACAGCAGATGAAATATTGAATTTCATAAAGGAAATAATAGAGGACAGAATTATTAGTAGAGGATTATAGCCCTTTTAGGTCCCTGATTTGTCAGCCTGTGGCTTTTATTTATGGGAAAATCTAAAAACAAAGGTATACAAAGACAATCCATACACTATTTGTGAGTTAAAAGACAGAATTGTATGGAGCAGACAAACTTCCATGTGTAAATGTCAATTTCCTTCAGAGATGCCAGGAATGTGCTGCAGCAGAAGGACATTATTTTCAACACATTCTGTAGTCAAGGTTAGTACATAATATGAAAACTGTAATTTTAATAGCTGACTCCAGCACTATTACAGACTCCGTTCACTGGGAATGACAAAAGCACTGATGTCAGGCTTGCTTGCTGGTGAGTGGCTTAGAAAATGTCGTGGACCATTCTGTGCTACAATCTTTTTACTTAAACAACAAAAACTAAGAACTGTAACTGTATAATTGTATGTTTAAAAATCTGATGAGTTGCACTCAAATTACTTTCTCTACTCACTGTTCTAAAATTATTCTTACAGAAGCTTATTCTTCTTGTTAATCAATATAAACTTTCATTACATGTTTACTCATTCATTGTAGGTAAAAGGATACAATTGGTTAAAGCAATAATCAGATTTTGATCACTATGTGTGCTTTGAAGTTCTTGTTCTTTGCATAACCATAAAAAAAAAAAGAAAGAAAGAAAGAAAGAAAAGAAAAAAAAAAAGAAAGAAAGAAAGAAAGAAAGAAAGAAAGAAAGAAAGAAAGAAAGAAAGAAAGAAAGAAAAGAAAAAAAAGAAGGAATAGTGACTTTTGGAAATGTTTGACACAACAAAAAAGTTTATTTTACATAAATTGTATGCTTTAATGAGATCTACATTTTTTTGTGCAGTAAGGTTCTGTCTACCTCTTAGGTTTATCAATTATACAAAAGTCATTCAGAATAAAAAGGACTTTACAGGCTATTCCAAGAAAATTCAAGATATGCATTTTATTTGTCATGCAAATGTCTTAAACATAGGCATTTTAATCAAAATCATTAAGACTCATTTGTGAGAAAATAACAAAAATAACAAAAAAAATGTTAATGTAAAAGATAATTTGAGGCGGGCAGATTTTCTTGAAAATCTTTTGATTTGCATCCTTGGAAGATGTTTAACATAAATACCAAGTTTAGCATTAATCAAACTTTTCATTTTTAAGTTATGCGCGCGCACACACGCACACACGCACGCGCGCGCACACGCACACGCACGCACGCACACATGCATGCACGCACGCACACACACACACACGCGCGCGCACACACACACACACACACACACACACACACACACACATGGACCTTTTTCTAAAAATACGTTTTTTTTGGATTCAGGTGCCTCAAAGCATGTATTTCTGGGAAATCTCCATATTTAATTTTTGGGTGGAATACAATTCTTCCATTCCTATTAGGTACATGGAGGAGAAAGTAGAAAGGTAATGCCAACAATTGTTTTATCAACATTGAGCACTGTTCATACCAATAATCATGCTGCTAGTAGTAATGAATGTCTGTAAACTGATAGTGAAACGTATCTACCTTAATAGTAAAAGGATACAAGGGCTGTCCCAGAAGTACCTGACCTAACAAAGAAAACACAAAAATTTTGGGAAAAAACATCTTTACTTCTCTACATAGCCGCCTTTCAGCTTGATACACTTTTCCCAGTGACGTTCAATAGCTTCAATACCTTGTTTATAGTGAGAACTGCCGAGTTCTGCAAAATAGCCATCAACTGCAAACTCCACCTCTTCATTATTCGCAAGCCATTTCTTCAACTTTGGAAATAGAAAATAATCAGAGGGGGCTAAGACTGGCGGATAGGGTGCACGAGGAAACAATTTGAACTGTAACTCATTGATTTTGGCCATGGCGATAATGGATGTGTGAACTGGTGCATTGTCTTGACGAAACAGAACCTTCTTTTTCACTAAATGCGACCATTTTTGCTTGATTTCATCATTCAAACACTGCAATAAGTTTGCATAATTGCCATTGATTGCTTTTCCGTTTTGAAGATAATCAATGAAAATTATCCCACGAGCATCCCAAAAAACTGATACCATGACCTTGCCTGCAGATGGAACTGTCTTTGCCTTCTTTGGAGCCGATTCTCCCCTTTCAATCCACTGCTTTGATTGTTCCTTCGTCTCAGGTGTGAAGTGATGGACCCATGTTTCATCCATGGTTATGAATCGATGCAAAAGCTCAGCTTTATTATTCATATTCATTTATTTTCATCCTTTTACATACGTTTAAAGGACACGTCAGTATAGTCTATTTACATTATATACAAAGTTTTACATTATTGCAGCGAACATCGCCAAACACTCGACTGAAACATCCTCATGAAGTTGCTTTTGTTCCATTGTGAATCAACGCGGCACCCATCTTGCGCACAGTTTTCTCATGTCTAAATTTTCAGTTAGTACGATGTACAGCACTTTTTGAAATGCCTACGATGTCTGCTAGCTCACGCACTTTCAGTTGATGGTCATCCAATACCATTTTGTGGATTTTCTTCACAATTTCTGGCGTGGTCACCTCATTTGGTCGACCACTGCGATGTTCGTCTTGGCAGCTTGTACGGCCTCGCTTAACCTCTGTCATCCAATATTTTACTATTGTAAAATAAGGAGCAGACTCCCCCAGAGTAGAATCTAGCTCAGCTTTAATATTAGTTGGACTAAAACCTTTCAAATGAAAGTATTGTATCACATAACGATGGCCAGTTTTATCCATATTTACACATTCACTGAGAGAGTTCACTATTAATGGCTGCCAAACAATTACTAAACAATGTAGCATCGTCAAACCTCAAACTTAAGCTTTATAAGGATGGTACTTTCTACCATAGTCATTTGTTTGAAACAACAACTGCTATATATACATCAGGTCGGGTACTTCTGGGACTGCCCTTGTATTTCTGAAGAACATCATCCACACATGAGAAAAGTTAAAAGAAATGGGGTCAGAGCTGTAAAATCGCATAGAGCAATGTATAAACATTGGAGATTCAAAACAAATTTACTCCATGATCAATATGATGTTGATAAAGTGTAACAAATATATTTTAATTCAAATATTTTTCTGAATGGGAGTAATAAGGAAAATAAAACTGGAAAGAGCAAAAGCAGCTCAAATCTTATTTATTCTGTTACACTGCATCAAAATATAATCTCAAACATACATACAAGTACCTATATTGAATTGAATTTGAATTTAATTATAACTCCAACAGGTATACCTTTTCTGTGACATACACAAATAACTCATTTAAGAATCTAGCAAAACTATAACTCAGGTTCCACCATACCTTAACTTCCCAGTTCAGTTGCAGCTCATGAATTTTAGGCTGGGGGGGGGGAGGCAATGACTCAACAAAATTAAGAACTTTGGTCCTAAGAATATCAAATCATGTCAAAGAAAAGTAGAAATGCAATTAACTTTTATTTAAACTGGAAATCCAAGTGACAATCCTTGTAGAATTTCTCAATCACAAGATAGTTGAAATCAGGAATTTCAGACACTAACCCTTTCTCTATTGATGACATAGCTAAAGCCATCAGTCTTCCTCATTCATGCAGCACCTCAAGCAGGTCTTTATTAGATTTAATTTTGAGAAGCATCTTTCAGTTTTGGAGGTAATAATGAGCAGTTTAATTAGTATTATAGGTATTTTGGATATTTCTTTGAGGCAGTAATATTCAAACCAAAGGAAATTAACTTCATAATGCTTAAACAGCCACATATATCACTTTAGCTGAATTTTGGTTGAGAATAGAAACCATTCAGTTATGTCATCAATGCATCTTTAGAGAATCCCATTTAGGGGCGACATTTTTCTGAATTCTTCATATTTGCCTGTAGAAATAATTTTGGGCTGAAGGGTGGTCTGTACTTTCAAACAATCTATTGTCTGGGTATGAATTACTTCAGAGATTTCTTTCGGAGCAAAATTCAATTTTTTGCTAGAATATCCACAACTCTTTTTTTTTTTTTTGGTTCGAATAAGGCTATTTTTTCTGAACAAGGTATGTCATTCCTAATTTTCTGCAATTCAATTTTTTTCTAGAAAATCCATAACTCTTTTTTTTTGGCTCAGATAGGTTTTGTTTTTGTTTTTGTTTTTTTTCTGAAGAAGGTTTATCGTCCCTAATTTTCTGCACTATAGTTTCAAAATTACTTAAGTGCCTGCTGTGCTTCTGAAACTTCTGTTTCAACCTTTTGCAGCTGGTTATACAACTTTTAAATGAGGCATGGATCTGTAGAAGAAATTCAAACAATAGAAAAAAAGTATGGTCATTTAGCCACTTTGAGAATTCCATTGTCTGGCATATTGTCTCATCAGAATTAGATTTTTTAAGCTTTCTGGATTGTATATCTTTAAACACATTATAGGTGAGGTTTGGTGCTTCAGGATGGACTGTAATGACCTAAGGTAAAAAGTCCATCTAGTTTCTGAAGGTCTTGGTATTTGTTACTCACAAATATCTTCTAAGGAAAAAGTTCTACTATCAGAGTTAAAAAAAAAATGTACAGATACCCCTAATGTTCTGGAAGAATATTTTGGTACCTGAAATGCAAGAGGAGGGCTCTTCCATTCATTTATTCAGTTGGTGAGTATAGCAAAAAATATAGTGAGTACTGTTATGCACATCTTTAATTTTCATATTAATGCTGCTTAAATGTCTTTAATATACAGCAGCTCCATCATAAGCCTTGGCAATTCATTTTTGAGGACAATTTCTAATCAAAGAATGTATTTATTCCAAAGTGCACTGTGATAAACCTTCTGCATTTGCAAATGCTCAAAAGTGCTTAAACTATGCCTTGAAGTTCATATCAAAACACTAACACTATATGTGCAGTATGTGATACATCTGTCATAACATCAACCACACATGCGAGGTAAAACGACTGTTTAATTTGATCAGAAATGAAATCCCTACAAACATGGAGTATACAATCTAATAGCTCATTGAGTGATTTTAAAAATACTTTTAAAAATGGTTGTGTTTAAATGGCTGTTAAGAGTGACAAAGAGTTGCTTATAAAACCCTAGTACTTCTAAAACACACAGATTTATTGCTGGATGTGGTGGTTTTTGTCATGACTGCGAAGAGGAATATTACATGCACCACATTATTTTATGACATCCTTTATCATAAACAGGACTTTGAGAGTTTTCTTTGATGTTCCATTGTGCTTTTTATGAATTCTTCATATGCACTACTTAAAGAAGATCTAATACTGTATGCTTTTAAAAGTTGAAAACTGACTAATTTAGCCTTATGCTTTTGAGAACCATCCTGTTTTGTTTACTTTTACCTGCAGGTGTTTCAAGATGCACAGTTCATCTTTTGCAGAAGCTGAGACAGTATTTTATATCACAACATTGTAAATGCCAGAGTGATTGTAGTGTAAATTAGCATTATTGTATGACAATGATTTGAGATGTTTGTTAATTATAAGAATTGTTAGCAAATAAGTTTACACGGCCTCACTGAAACTGACAATAGGAGCGGATAACAATGAGCGAGGGGGTGAGTTGTTTATCAATTAAAAGAGACAAACAAATGACGTCAGAGTAGCACGCTTTTCTTTAGAAATCGAGGGAATATCTTCCCTAGAGCATATGTATTCGTAATTTTGATTGGATATAAAATAGACGCTAATGTTGGCGCACTTTATTAACCAATAGCAGCTCGATTATAATCTTTAGGCATATTGGGGTGAGGGAGTATAAATGCTGAAGTCAGAGACAGGTAACGCAAGTTCAACAGAATCATCCACGGGTTACACGTCGCGCAGTTCAACAAAATCATTCACGGGTTACACGTCGCACAGTTCTACAGAATCTCTCGCGTCGTAAAGTTAGTTACAAAATGTGAAATACTCGAATTAATAATGTGCGGCAAATAAGTGATAATAGTTACATTCAAAAATATAACAGTTTCAGTCAGGTGTGTATCAAGAGTAATTGTGTGAAATTAATAACGTGTGACGGCAATAAAAGTGTAAAAACAAATTCTTTTATCACTGTTATCTTTTAGTAACAACTCCTTTCTGTTTACAACCCTGTTCAAGAGATTTGCTCGACTGGGTAATAATAGCTAGCCGGAGAACAAAGAACTCAAAATTCAAAATAGTAAAACAATAACAGGCGCTCAGCAAATAAGATAACACGAACGATACCGCGACAAAGCTTCATCAGCACTGAACAACAGGCAAATGAAACAGAAAGCACATTTTTCTCTTCATACCACACAGCCACAAAACTTTTCTGTACAACAAATATCAAACTGGCAAGTGAAATAACCTGTACTCTTACACTAGGGTTGTGCTTGCACAATGTTAAGCTCGAGCTTTGGCCAAACATGTTTTTAATTTTCATCTTTTCCAGTAAGCTTAACAAAATAAGCACAACCCTTTTTAGTTCACAAACTCATTTTATATCACGTAAACTGTCAAGCACTGTAAGAGAATGCCAATTAGACATAATCCAGTCAGAACTTAAACTCGAAAATAGCCACACAAAGAAACCCCATCCCTTACTCTAAGCATATAATAGGACCTCATTGTGGTGTATTATGTACTTCTTTAGAAGTTAAATGGGAGTGGTCATTTCCAGCTTGGTATCTCTAGTTTGAAACCATGTAACTGTGGGCCACTTCGATGTACTTAATAGTAATATTCCCCCAGGACTTACAAGCCAATGCCCGAGGTCAGATGCCTGTCAAACATACTTTAGGATCAGATATAAGATCCAGATGGGTGATCAACCCGAAGCCTGGTGTGAAATTACAGTGAAATGAATGAAAGGAAAGGGATGATGGAGCAATTGGTGGAATGAATGGCAGGGAAACCAGAGAATCCAGAGAAAACCCAACCAGATGCTGCTTCATCCACCACAAATCCCACATACAGTTCCCTGGAATTGAACCGGTCACCTTGGTGGGAGGTGAGCAGTCTAACCACTCGGCCTTGGCACCCCCAGCAATTACAAAATAATCGATATCTACTTTATCAATGTTACAGAAATTACAGTGTGTGTGGCTTAAACCAAGAATAAAACAAGAATTGATTATTAGAAAACTAGTGGAGATATTCCAGTGCAATTGTTTTGTATTTCAACACCGACACAAAATGTTATATTTTTTGTGGTTGAACCCATGCGATTAATGCATAGCACATACGTGGTAACTGTATACATCTGGAGAGCAAACCACAGTGTCCGTTAAGATAGACTCCACAACAGAAAGTGTTCTGTGTGCTTGCCCTTGCCAGTAAGTCTGTGATACTGGTGCAATGTTATTTTCAACAGGAGTACCAACCACAACATCCTGCAAATAAATTTATTATGACATGGGACAGACAGCTGTGTGCAACAGGAAGCTTCCTTTCCAATCAGGTAAACATGCAAAAGGCAAAGTTGCTGATGATGTCATTAAAAACATTCATGTGGCCTTTGTACATAGTCCTCAAAAACCAGCTAGATGAGGAAGTAGAGAGTTACACTTGCCTTGTCCCACATTTCATGATGTCCTGCATAAAAGACTGCATCTACAAGCCTACAAAATTCAACTTCACCATGAAATCAAGCCTCAGGATAACCAGAACAAAAAGCCTTTACGGAAGCAATGTTAGCTAGAACTGATGAAAAAGAGGCATTTCTTGATGGAATCTATTTCTCAGATGAGGCAACTTTTCAGTTTCAGGAAAAGTGTATAGGCACAATTACCGGATATTGAGAATGGAACACCCTCATACAGTTTGTGAGTACCAGTGTGATTCACCATAAGTTAATGCATGGACTAAAGAAAGACAAGGTCATAAGCCCCTGCTTCTTTGCAGAGAAAACTGTAACTGGAATCATCTATGCCGACATGGTGACAGAGTATGCTCTACGTCAACTTACCGATGGTGTAATTTTTCAACACAGTGCACCATGCCATTATGCACAAGTTGTATGGGACATTTTGGATGAAGGATTACCCGAGTGTTGGATTGGGAGACAAGCTGAACCCATCACCTGGCCACCCAGATTGCCAGACATTACTCCACTTGATTTCTTTCTGCAGGGTTTGTGGAAACTCAAGTGTATCAAACATCAGTAGATTGCCTTTCTGATTTAGGCTGTCAACTCTGTGCAGCTACTGAGAATGTAACACAGGAAATGCTGCCAAACACATGGTGGGAAATTGAATACAGGTTGGACATGTGTCATGCCACTAATGATGGACATATTGAGGTAGTGACGTAAAATAATACATGTAAAAAGCTTTTTTGAGTTCCTGACCATGTACAAAACATCTGAAAATAAATATCTCCATTAGTTTTCATGTAAAATACACCGCCACCGCCACCGCCACCGCCACCGCCGCCGCCGCCGCCGCCGCCGCCACCACCACCACCACCACCACCACCACTATTATTATTATTCTAGGTTTAATCCAGACACACTGTATAAATGCAAGAATTTCCCTCCATGACAACTGGGCTCTTTTTCCTGAGCTCCCTGCTGGTATTAACTAAGAGATTGGAACAACATTACAGCTGTACCACTGTTATGGTAACAGACAAAAATAAAACCAAAAGAAGCCTGGGCTGTTAGAACCCAATCCCTGGTAGACTATCTTCTCTAAACAACAGCATTTGAAGTACGAGAAATATAGAACAGCTTAAAATAATTTAGTGTGTAAAATAATATTGCACATTTATTGGACAAATGAAAACAAAAAATAGAGTTTCAATTTTTATTAAGGGAGGCTCTGCTCTGAGACCCCTTGCCACTGTCCAGGTTGTATACACAACTGTAATACTGAATCAGATTTGAAAATTTCAAGCAAACAATCAAGCAACCAATCAATCAATAAAATGTAGCTCAACAGTACTCAAAATTCATCAATATTTAACAAATTTATGTGGACTCACATTCTGCTATGCATATAGGAAAAGGTTAACATATCTAGTTTAATAATTGAATAAATATTTCTAAACATTTCCACTTATGTATACATTCATAAACTCTAGAAATCAGGTTTTCTGTAAGAAATCTTTACAGACCTTATGTAAATGTCAGGATAAATAAAATAGTATCTTAGCATACAAAATATAGCTGATGCAGTCAAGAAACATACCTGCCATAAACCTACAACAAAACACACAGCTGTTCCAACCTGAATTGGGGTGTAGCCAACATTACTACCATATTTTGTTGATAGTATTGATTCTGTTGTGTTTCCAAAAACAAGACTTTCAGATATATTAGATGGAGACCTTTCATGACCTGAATATAACAGTACAGGTTTACTAACCATCATACACACTACTGCAAATGTTCCTGCAAAAAAAATTCAAAAATATATTTTACATAATTTTACTTTCCAGTAAGGTTACCTAATTGGAAGTCTTTCCTCTACAGGCAATATCAATCTCATGAACTTCAGGAACATATATCTCAAAAACTGTTTTATTCAAAGAGCCAAATTTTTCATATAAGAAACAAATTCCTTTCCATGGAAAAGAATTTGTTCATTGTATATTTATGTGCAGGGTATTTTGGCATTTTAACATTAAAATTTACATAATTTTGTTGATGATAATAGTTGCTTAAACATTGAAGCAGAAGTTAAAAAGAATCCTATAGTGTGAGTAGTTAGGAATTCTGCTCTAAAGCAGAAGAAACTGAAAATTTGAGAAAATATGTTTACAAGATTTAGAACAATATTTACACTGAACTTAACCTAGAATCATTATTTACAATATACAGTTGAACCTCACTTATACATTATTCACTTCTGTGTTTTTCCCAGATATACGTTAAGTTCTTTAGGCACCAAACTTTGTCCACTAATATTTAGCTCAATGATACCTTTTCATTTATACGTTTTCTCATTAATATGTCACATCTTTCTGGTCCCCATATAAGAAATATATTAATTAAGGCACTTCCATTTATATGTCATGCTTGTGGTAAGATACATTAAGCACAGTTTATGTATATGCATCCTTGAAGTCGCAGCACAAAACAGTAGGCAGGTTGGGCATAAGCATCAATATTTTTGGAACCCATTATTGCTGGGCACATATTAACAATATGCTCAGGCAAGGTAATTTTTCCCAGGTTATATCTGATGGTGATGATATTGTTGATGACAGTGATGAAGAAGTAGGCCTAAATAATGAAAGTGTTCCCAGTCTGCATAAGGCAATTCAAGCTGTAGAAACAATTCCGATCATCGCAAAGTGTAAATTATTCCAGCATTTCTTTGATTAGTGCATATGATCAACTAATGTATGACTGCATGGAAAAATCAAAGTGGCAAAGAAAAACTGATGATTTTTTTAAACCAGTACTTTAAATCCTTTAATATTTTTTAGTTTAAATGATGAATAACAGTAACAGCATGCAATAAGTACTTTAAGTAGTGTACTATATTTTGAAGCTGGATGATGGTCGTCACTTTTTGAAGCCGTAACCTTTGCTTCAATATCTGCTGTTGATTCTGCTGCCGGCTGCTACAGTGGTTTGCTATAGATCTTTCTTTCAGGTATGCGTGGGTGTAAAGTGAAAGGAGAACACCGTTTAAATTGACTGAGAAATTTAATGTGATTTAATACTTGAGTTAATGAAGCAAGTTGCTAACCATTTGAAGATAAAGAATGAAACTGATTATGAATTGTAGCACTCAAAACTATAACAATCAAATTATTATTCCTGTTAACTTCTGCAGTATCAATTTTACGGTTTAAAATAACTTTCCACAATAAAAGAAACTAGAAGCATAACCTGCCGTGAGTCACTAAATAGCTTACTGGCAAGATCCCTCGTGGCTACTACTAAGTGACTGATAACACAGAATGGTCTTAGGCATTATAAACTGCTGATCACTGTAAAAGACTTAGGTCCCTAAGGCTGTACACAAAGAAAGGAAAGGAAGGACACTAATTTTAGCAATACAAACTTTTTTATTACTTAAGTCCCGCCTACTTTAGAGCTACCCCACCAAGCCCCCTTCTTATGCAAAGGTAGTCTTACAATTCTTACAAGTGCATTTGATACCTTGTTGCTATCGGGTTCCTCTCTGAATCTCAGAATTTCATTCCCTTTCTCTTTCACAGAATTCTTGTATATGTGGCTGTTCAAACGTACTGAATTCACCCCTTAACTGCATTCCAAGAACTTTTATACTAATATGCTCACTACTTCGGTTGTCCCAAAAGTCTTTGCTTAACATGCCTCTCTAATGTCCTTTTCCTCGGACAAATCTTTTCAACTGAAGCTTATTACATTACACATGGATTTAATAAATGGAAATTATTTATTGCAATTATTTCTCTATTTTACTAGTATTTCTTTATTTAATTAATTATATATTCCTGTCAATAATTATGGTATCAGTTTATTATTTATGCATTTGTTTCATTTATTGCTTTATTGTAGTAAATAATACAAAATCACGTATGTATTGTAATGAAAAGAAGCTAGAAACAGTGATGTGTATTGAATTTATTTAAAGGTGAGTCGAAATTGTTACACTAACATCACTTAAGTTTACTCACTTAACATGTTTCGGGAAACCGTTGTTCCCATCCTCAGAAGGTTAACTCGACTGGCCCGTGTTGTTGGTGTTTCCGTTTTTTGGACTGGATCCTGTTGTGGCATCTTGTGGTGGAGAAATGTACTTCCAGAGAGGATTTGGTGGCGGCAAATCAAAATTCATTAGATGTGTGTTGTGTTTTAGAATGGTGATCTTCTCCCATGCATCTAATTCGGCTGCAAATTTGGCTGGTTTGACTAATGTAATATTGGGTTTGATGTTGTGATTAGTGATCCAAAAATGGTGTGAAACTGCAGATTTGTCCATTTGTTTGTATTTAATACATCTCATGTGCTCCTTTAGCCTAGTTTCTAAGTTTCTTTTTGTCTTACCAATGTATACTTTATTGCAATCTGAACAATTGATTTTATAGATTCCAGCTTTTTTGTCTTGTGGAATGGGGTCTTTTAACTTGTTACAAAGTAATTTCTCTATGTTAAATTTGTTCTGTGGAGCTAGGCTGATGTTATGTTTCATGAAAATCTTCTTAAATTTGTGAAATGTTCCTGGGTGGTATGTGAATTTCTTGAACTTTAGTTCTTTATCTTGCTGGCTGAGATTAGTTGCGTTTCTGATGTGCATCTGTCGTTTGAATTTTGCAATTTTTTTGTCAATAGTTGCTTTGTTGTACCCATTATGTATTGCTGTGTCTACTATATGCTGGTATTCTAACTGGTATTCTTTTTTATTTAAGGGGGTATATACCAGTCTATGTGTTAGGCTGTTTAGTACTGCATGTTTGTGTGTGGTTGGATTGAAACTCTTATTTTTTATGTAATTAGTAGAGTGTGTTGGCTTTCAGGTATGCGTGGGTGTAAAGTGAAAGGAGAACACCGTTTAAATTGACTGAGAAATTTAATGTGATTTAATACTTGAGTTAATGAAGCAAGTTGCTAACCATTTGAAGATAAAGAATGAAACTGATTATGAATTGTAGCACTCAAAACTATAACAATCAAATTATTATTCCTGTTAACTTCTGCAGTATTGTTTTAGTTTCAATAAGAAGTTCTATCAACAACCAACTGGTCTAACCATGGGCAACCCACTTTCACCCTTCTTGGCAGATTTATTTATGAGCTACTTAGAAATACACATAACAACTTCCTTTCCATACATGTTTAAAGTTTGGCACAGATATGTTGATGACATCTTCGCTGTTGTCCCTAATAGGTTCATACAAGACTCCTTAGCCTTACTAAACCTACAGAACCAATCAATAAAATTCACCATAGAAATAGAAAAAGAAGGCATGCTACCATTTTTAGACCTAAAAATCATCAGAGAACAAAAGAACCTAACCTTTGGCATATACAGGAAGCCAACACACTCTACTAATTACATAAAAAATAAGAGTTTCAATCCAACCACACACAAACATGCAGTACTAAACAGCCTAACACATAGATGGTATATACCCCCTTAAATAAAAAAGAATACCAGTTAGAATACCAGCATATAGTAGACACAGCAATACATAATGGGTACAACAAAGCAACTATTGACAAAAAAATTGCAAAATTCAAACGACAGATGCACATCAGAAACGCAACTAATCTCAGCCAGCAAGATAAAGAACTAAAGTTCAAGAAATTCACATACCACCCAGGAACATTTCACAAATTTAAGAAGATTTTCATGAAACATAACATCAGCCTAGCTCCACAGAACAAATTTAACATAGAGAAATTACTTTGTAACAAGTTAAAAGACCCCATTCCACAAGACAAAAAAGCTGGAATCTATAAAATCAATTGTTCAGATTGCAATAAAGTATACATTGGTAAGACAAAAAGAAACTTAGAAACTAGGCTAAAGGAGCACATGAGATGTATTAAATACAAACAAATGGACAAATCTGCAGTTTCACACCATTTTTGGATCACTAATCACAACATCAAACCCAATATTACATTAGTCAAACCAGCCAAATTTGCAGCCGAATTAGATGCATGGGAGAAGATCACCATTCTAAAACACAACACACATCTAATGAATTTTGATTTGCCGCCACCAAATCCTCTCTGGAAGTACATTTCTCCACCACAAGATGCCACCACAGGATCCAGTCCAAAAAACGGAAACACCAACAACACGGGCCAGTCGAGTTAACCTTCTGAGGATGGGAACAACGGTTTCCCGAAACATGTTAAGTGAGTAAACTTAAGTGATGTTAGTGTAACAATTTCGACTCACCTTTAAATAAATTCAATACACATCACTGTTTCTAGCTTCTTTTCATTACAATACATACGTAATCTATGACCAACAAGTCACAAGAAGCAAAATTTATAATTGGCCACCACGTGGAAAAGATGCAAGTCATGGCAAAAAACAAGGTAAGATTAGAAACCCTAAATTTCAATACAGATTTCAGTGGAATAAAAAGTGACATCAAAAGATACCAAAAAATTGAAGAAAAAAGAAAAAACACATTTGCGGACATCCGTTTTTTAAACCTATGCATACAAAGCAAAGTCACACCAAAGTTTGTAAGGAGAATTGTAAAATACGACAAAAACAGCAAACACCAAACATCAGCCGATAAAAAAGTAATAATAATTGAGAGAAACAACCACTACGCAAAATTACAAAAATTGGAACTGGAATTATATGCTCTTCACCTTAAATTAACGGACACACTCGGCTATCCACTTTGGCAAAACATGCAATCAAAATTCCTCACTATTCTTAGCTTCAGGATGAAAACAAAAATGCTGAAATTAAAGAAAAAACTAGACATACTACGCCGGAAGCAACATTCATATAAACCTAACCTAAAAAATGAAAAAACGACGCCATACTCTGACGTAATTAATCTTTCAAATGTAACTTTCACCAAAGCAGAATTATCGGTATTAAACCTTGGCCTAAAAACATGTGTTGGCTACACAAAAACAACCGATAAAATAGTCGCAGACATTGAGATTGCTACTTACAACCTAAATGAAAATAGTAAAACCACTATAAAAAAAGAATGTGAAATAGTTCTCCAAGAAATACAAGCAGATAAACATAACAATTTCCCAACCAAACATGTGATCAAAACATTAAAATCAAAACCAGTAGTATACACAAAAGCTGACAAGGGAAATAAACTAGTTGTACTTCAAAAAGATGATTATATTACCAGAGTAGAAAATATGCTGCAACAAGAAAATTACATACAAATTCAAGAAGACCCATTAAAATCACATTTAAAAGCCTTCAATCAAACCATCCAGGAAAGCAAAACTATAACAGACACTGATAAATCTAGATTAAAACCAGACCACCCCATTTTACCAAGAATGTATGCTCTACCTAAAATACACAAACCGGGTAATAAGATGAGACCAATCGTCAGCAATATTGATTCTCCTACCTACAAACTGGCAAAATGGTTAGTACAGAGATTCTCTTCACTACCAAAATTCAACAGCAAAAACATAATGAATTCAGAAGATTTAATACAGAAGATAAAATCCCTGGAACTCGAACCAGAAGACAGATTAGTTTCCTTTGATGTCACTGCACTATTTCCAAGTGTCCCTACAGATCAACTCCTGCGTCAATTAAAGAAATGGCTACAGCAGACTAACCTACTTGAAGAAGAAATAGAAGACCTCATACAGCTTACCAATTTATGCATTGGACAAAATTGTTTTAGTTTCAATAAGAAGTTCTATCAACAACCAACTGGTCTAACCATGGGCAACCCACTTTCACCCTTCTTGGCAGATTTATTTATGAGCTACTTAGAAATACACATAACAACTTCCTTTCCATACATGTTTAAAGTTTGGCACAGATATGTTGACGACATCTTCGCTGTTGTCCCTAATAGGTTCATACAAGACTCCTTAGCCTTACTAAACCTACAGAACCAATCAATAAAATTCACCATAGAAATAGAAAAAGAAGGCATGCTACCATTTTTAGACCTAAAAATCATCAGAGAACAAAAGAACCTAACCTTTGGCATATACAGGAAGCCAACACACTCTACTAATTACATAAAAAATAAGAGTTTCAATCCAACCACACACAAACATGCAGTACTAAACAGCCTAACACATAGATGGTATATACCCCCTTAAATAAAAAAGAATACCAGTTAGAATACCAGCATATAGTAGACACAGCAATACATAATGGGTACAACAAAGCAACTATTGACAAAAAAATTGCAAAATTCAAACGACAGATGCACATCAGAAACGCAACTAATCTCAGCCAGCAAGATAAAGAACTAAAGTTCAAGAAATTCACATACCACCCAGGAACATTTCACAAATTTAAGAAGATTTTCATGAAACATAACATCAGCCTAGCTCCACAGAACAAATTTAACATAGAGAAATTACTTTGTAACAAGTTAAAAGACCCCATTCCACAAGACAAAAAAGCTGGAATCTATAAAATCAATTGTTCAGATTGCAATAAAGTATACATTGGTAAGACAAAAAGAAACTTAGAAACTAGGCTAAAGGAGCACATGAGATGTATTAAATACAAACAAATGGACAAATCTGCAGTTTCACACCATTTTTGGATCACTAATCACAACATCAAACCCAATATTACATTAGTCAAACCAGCCAAATTTGCAGCCGAATTAGATGCATGGGAGAAGATCACCATTCTAAAACACAACACACATCTAATGAATTTTGATTTGCCGCCACCAAATCCTCTCTGGAAGTACATTTCTCCACCACAAGATGCCACCACAGGATCCAGTCCAAAAAACGGAAACACCAACAACACGGGCCAGTCGAGTTAACCTTCTGAGGATGGGAACAACGGTTTCCCGAAACATGTTAAGTGAGTAAACTTAAGTGATGTTAGTGTAACAATTTCGACTCACCTTTAAATAAATACAAAATCAGTTTGAGAATAATCTAACAAACAGTTTCAGTTCCATAAGAAAATTTGCTTTTATGCTGTCTCATTGATACATTATTTTAGCAGTCTCCCTTTGTAAAGGTATGGCTGAGGTTATACTGTATTATTATATTATTATGGTACAGTGTATCATCACAATCCACAGTGTTATTCACATAATTATTTTATTTTTATTCTTGGTGCATTGGTTTCATGAAACTTAGCTTTACCCTCAAACTACTTTTCTATTGGCATGTTACATAGATTTCATCTTTGAACAACAAAATCATTTTCTCTACTTCAACAGATAAAATGAGGGAGAATTCAACAGCTGATTACACTTTAGAAATGTACTACATGTTCAAACCAAAAAGCTTGTAATAAGTTCCTAAATACGTTATCAGCAACAAAAGAGTAACTTTACAATGGAAGCAGAGGTTACGCCTAGCTTTTAAATATGTTGATCAATGCATGTTTTCATTAAAGTATAACTTTTGGTACATTAATGAAATGAAGCCCAGAAAAATTATACATCAACAGCTCCAGAAATGTTAAATAATAATTTAATGGTACCAAAATCACAAAAATTAATTTTTAAAAATGCATGACATTCTTTATTCCTTAGTACCCAACTCATTTGTTTTCATAACTATGAATTGGAATGTTTTCAGACCCAATTTATGTTGATATAATTTCTCCCTGCTGTTTCCTTTCACAGAAACAAAATTTAACCAAACTGAATTTTTCAACTGTTGTTAACTGCAAGTGTCTGCAGTATGTGATTTGTTATGCTTACATTTTAGTTTTATTCTAGCAGAGCCTACAGCTATGACCGATTTGTCCCATTATTTGCTGACATCACTCTCTCTCTCTCTGTTTGCTTTATCTCAACTTTTCTTTGTCTTTCATTCCTTTGTCTCATGTCTGTTAAAATTGTGTCTGAATAGCAATAATGTTCTGTTTTCTGCAGTACTTTAAGATTAAGATACGGTTGATTTAATACAAGGTAAGAGACAATGAGGGGATAAATATGAGCACTATTTATACATGAATCCACAAACACCCCTGCTTGGTAATTAGGAGAGTTTTCATAGTGTTGTATCCTATAACACATTTATAAATCATGTCTCTTACCATTAAGTAGGCATTCTGATTTAGTTGAAGAATGAAGGCATACCCTATACACTTTTCAAGATGCCTAGGGTGTATGATACTGATTCATAAATTCACTTTCACTAGTAAGTAAATGTAATAAAAGTTCACTCATTGCCCCAAATGTTATGCATTTACATATTCAACACAAATTTCAAACAGCCTACCCACTTTTATAGGCTCTGAAAAGGCAATAATACTTTTTTGTAATAGTTTTTCCAGAAGTTACTTGTGAAGTACTGAACCAAAGTATTTCAACATCTCTGCCTCTACGAAACCCATAATCAATAATAAGTATTGTGACTTTGTCCAGTATCCACTATCATCTCACAAAATTCTCAGTCACTTCATTAATGTGATCCATTTCAAATTTTCACTCTCACTTCACTTAGTTGTTACTGTTGCTTCACTTTCTTTGTGACATATTGAAGTACACACGATGCAGCCTCTTCTTCAGATG
The DNA here is from genome assembly GCA_030765065.1 of Deroplatys truncata. Classification (NCBI taxonomy): domain Eukaryota; kingdom Metazoa; phylum Arthropoda; class Insecta; order Mantodea; family Mantidae; genus Deroplatys; species Deroplatys truncata. The sequence goes on from CM060980.1 coordinate 88,790,966, forward strand.
GCTCACTCACCACTGGGGAGTCGAACACAAGATGTCTCTAATCTCCTGCAGTAGCAGAACTCACTGCATGTCACAACAGTCATCAAAAACTCACTCAGAGAATGCACTGAATAGCCAGCATTTTATCACACCAGAAACGCAGTCACTAGCTCACTAACTGACTCGATCACGGAAGAACGCTCGCTTACATAGGCACTGGAATATTCCACAGAATTTCAGAACGTTCTAGAAGTGGAGGGAAGGAAAACTTACAGAAGATTCTGGTTATTCCTCGATACCGTTTTTGGCATCACTCGCTGCTGGGCCAGAGCGGCTTCTCTTTCCCTATCTCTTACCGGTCCGGCCGGCCGACGCCTCCAATTGATGGCTCGGCATGTAGCTGCGTCACATAGCTTCCATCGAACGAGAAGCTTTGTGATATGGAGCAAGCCGATCAAGGTGGACTACCATCAGCTTCTCTCGGGGTTGGCGTCGAATGCGGTATACCACGTTGTTGATATGAGTGATTGCCTTATATGGCCGGTCCAGGAGCGTTGTAGCTTCGGCGACTTCCCTTTAATCCTCGTGGGACGATACAACCATAGCAGTCACCCTTTTGTAATCCGGCACTATTCGCCAGACGATCATAGCGTGCCTTTATCCGGTCACTTGCCAGCTTCAGGTACTCCCTCGCGAGATACTGGATATCTTCTAACCTGTCCGTTAAAACCCCCACATAATCCGTTGCCGGCTGGTCAGCATCAGGAGGAACGCCGAACAACAGATCACATGGTAGTCGTAGCTCCCATCTGAATACCATTTCGGCCGGTATCATGCCAATGGATTCATGTGCTGATGCTCGGTAGGCCAGGAGGAATAACGGCACATGCACTTCCCAGTCTCGCTGATACTACTTTCTCGATACTACTTTCCGGAGGTGCTCTTCGACCGTCTTAATATAACGCTTCACCATTCCGTCCGACTATGGATATAAGGGTGTGGTACGGGTCCTGCGTATTCCGAGATGCTGGAGCAGCTCTCGGATAAGGTTAGATTCCGAATTCGTCCCCTGGTCACTGTGGAGCTCCCGGGGGATCTCGAACCGGCAGAAGAAGCTGTACACCAGTACAGGTCGAAACCTCTTGATTGGGACTTCTGGCCTCTTGTTCAAGTAGTCTATATCAAATAGCAGGTAGCGATTTCCTGCGTCTGTCCTTGGGAAAAGACCTGCCACGTCAACGGCAATTCTTTCGAACGGCAAACCGACGTTTTACTGTTGCATCTGCGACTGCGAGTCTGGGATCCGTGACTTTCCGCGCAGATGTCGCATTGCTGGCACCACCTCTCCTCGTCGCTTCGAATATGCAACCAATAGAATTGGCGATGTAACTCTTCTCTAAGGTCTTGTTTACACCCAGGTGCCCTCTGGTAGTACCGGCATGGACCTCCTCGAGCACTTCTTTCACCTTGCTCCTCGGGAGCACTAGCTCCATCTTGGTTTCTCCGTTTGCGGAACTCCCACAGCCTCTTCAATATACCGTTCCTGACCACCAGGGAGTCCTACTGAGCCAATAGCTCTTATAGATCGGGCCCCATGAATCCGCCCATGAACGTGATTCGTCAAATTATTTATCTATTAGGATCGGTCCTTTCTTCATCTTCCGGCTGCTTCCTGCTCGAGATTTCTTCGTCCCAATCGGCTGCAGGTTGCACCGCAACAGGGCGTAAGTATTCTCCTTCGTCCCGACCTTCATAAAGTGGTTGTAGTTTTCCTGGCACGGTCTTCGGAAAAGGGCACCTTCCTGTCCAGTGTTCAGAGGTAAAATTGTATTCCTGCAACCGTTGGACCCGCCTAAGCTTCCAAATTGCGAAAGTCCAACAGACAAGTTAGTCGGAATGGTCCGTTCGGAGGTGGAACTCATGTTCGTAAAGGTACCTGCGGAAGTGCTTCAGGACCTCTACAATAGCCCGCAGCTCTCGTCTTGTTATGCAGTAACTTCGTTCAGTCTTGGGCAATATTTTACCGAAATAGGCCAGTACTCTTACCTTTTCTGTCCTGCGACAGGATACCCCCAATGCCGACCTCGCTGGAATCCGTGTCAGCGATGAACCGCTTACCAGATTGAGGTATCCTAGTATTGGGGACGTGCACAGTACGTCCCTCTGGATCTGGAAAGCTATTTCTGCTTGGTTGGACCACAGAAAGGCTCGTCGTTCCTCTGTCAGAAGTTTGATTATGTTTGCACATCCCGCCACGAATTTCATGTAGTACGTGCAGAGACCCTAGGGCAGTCGGAAGTTTTATTTATTCCTTGGCTTGGGCCACTCCTTGGCAGCCTCTAGCTTCTGGGAGTCCGCAGCCACTCCATCAGGGCTTACGATTTGTCCCAGGCAATGCACTTCCTTTCTAAACAGCTGATATTTCTTGAGGTTTAGCTTGAGGTTGGCCTGACGAAGCCTTTCGAATACCTTGCTCAGGTTGCTCAGCTGATCCTCGAACGTCTTGCCTATAAAAATGACATCATCGAGGTAAAGGAGGCAAGCGTCGCATGTGAGGCCTCTCACCACAGACTCCATTGAGTCTCTAGAACTCTGCAGAAGCGTTACAGAGTTTGAAAGGCATTACCGTGAATTGCCACAGTCCACGTACAGTAAAAAGGCCATCTTCTCCTTTTCGTCGGGGTGAAGTGCCACTTGCCAGTACCTTGACTTCAGGTCCACGGTGGAAAGCCACTGGGCCCCCGCTAAGGGGTGCAGGGTGTCGTCAATCCGTGACATGGGAAAGCAGTCTTTCTTAGTAACGTCATTCAGCTTCCGGGTGTCAACGCCGAAGCGCAGACCTCCATCATTCTTTTTCACAAACCCTACCGGTGATGACCAAGGGCTATCGGATTCCTCTATTATGTCTCTGCTCTTCATGTCCGCTATCCGGTTGTCCATTTCCTTCTGCTTCACCAGTGGGACTCGGCAAGATGGCTGTCTAATCGGTCGATCACTCTATCGATAAGGTCGTATAATCTTCTGACAGGCTGAAGATGTCCTGGAATTCCGCGCGCATGTTAAGAATTTGCTTCTTCTCGCCTCGCAGATGTTCTCAACCGCCTCCTGGACGAGATTATTCAGATATCCATCCAGTTTCTGTGTTCGTTTTCTGTCTCTGACCACAGCATTATAGAGGCGACCAGCTCATAATTTCCCAGAACAGTCCCGCTAAGCAGTTCCTGGTCTCGGTTGGTGGCATTAAGGACTCTCACCAGGACGGTCTCTCGAGAAAAAAGCAGCGCCCTCGCGACGCAAATGTCATCTCTGTGGGGTCCTCCTCAGTCAAGAATCATGTTACTTATTACGGGTTTCTCTGCCCGCGCAGTCACCAACCTCTCGCTCCATGCTGGAAACACTCGTTCGGCGAGTAAGAGCCTCACCGGCTGCAACCTCTCCTCCGGATGGTTTAAAAGGACCTGGTCGCGAACCAGGTGCAATATGCGGCGACCGACGTCCCCCTTGGCATCGAATAACCGGAGCGTGCCAAGCTTAGGTAACTTCGTCGATAATTGCGACATTTGTAGCCTGCTCCTGCCAAGAGTTAACTGCAGGTAACCTTCCTCAGTCACGGCCGAGGTTTTACCCGAGGCGGTTCGTAACTTGTATTGCTTGAGCGGCGTCCTTTTTAGCAGTCCCGGCACATCGGGCCTCGCGATAATCAGCGAGGGCCCCGGGCCTACCAGCACCCTGCAGGGACGGTCCCGAATCCATCCGTGAGCTACCAAGCCATCCTCGCCATTCCCAGCCATGGTGTTCAATGTGAAGCTCAGGGAAGGTTATGGCGCCAACTTTCCCGCCTTCACGGCGGCCCTTAAGTTTTTCTGAGTCTCGGCTGGGATGCACACGCAGTCCGCCTTTAGGTGTCCGGGTTCTCCACAACTCCAGCATGTTTGTTTCCCGTCTCAGTCCTACGACGTTTAGGCTGTAGTGATTGGCACTGATCCTTCTCCGCTGTCAAGCTCTGATCGGTACCGGGGTGGCTCTTCCGGAAGTCGTCTTTGTCGTTTATGCGAAGGGCAGCCGCCAGGGCGTCCTTGACGCCACGATGTTCCTCCAGGAGAAGCTGTTGTTTCACCTTCCGGTCTCTTGCCCCACTGATGAATGCGTAGACTGCCTCTCCGGAAATATAATTTGGTGGTAAATCCGCCAGAGCCCAGTGTGCTAGCCGCTCTACCTCCATGGCGATTTCTTGTAAGGTCTCGTTCGCTTGTTGCACTCTTGCCTTCAACTAGGCCCGGTAAGCGGCGGCCAGGCGATGGCCCCCATAGCGGCCCTACAAGTTTAATTAAATTGTTGGCCGAACCTCCGGCGGTAAAGCTGCGAAGAGTTTCCGCAGCTTGCCCCTGTAGGACAGCCAACAGCTGTGTTGTCTTTTCCGCCAGCGTCCATCCATTGTGGGTAGTAATGGCCTCAAACTACCGCTTAAACACCACCCAGGACGAAATACCGTCGAATTTCGGTGGCTTCACTGTTTTTGTATTAGGCGATCTCGTAATCGTGGGACCCTCTACATCTTCTGCACGGATCTTGACTTCCAGGTCGCAGCGCAGCTCTTCTGCTGCGGCGTCCATTTTCTTGTTTTCTTTCGACTCTTGGTCTAAAATTTTTCTTGCTGATCTAGATGCTCTTCCACTGCATTAATTTTATCCTCCATGACAAACTTAATTACTTCTATGTCGTCTTCAGATCTTTCACCATTGCATTTATCTCAAATTTTACGGTGTAAATGTCAAAATCTGGTTGGGATCTCATTTTTTGTATTTCAGTCTTCATCCGTTTTCACATTCTTCATTTGACTTGTCACCTCTTCCACTCTGGTTTCCATCTCCATTTTGTTCTTCATTTCTTCCTTAACAATTTTTATTTCTGTTCCCAACTTATTCATTCCGGAATCCATTTTCTCCATTCCAGCTAATAATGTTGCAGCATTTCGCCCATCATGGTGCTTAGATCCCACTGCTGACACCAGTGTGACTTTGTTCAGCTTCCAGTTTCACCTCAAAAAGTTGCCACTATTGCTTCACTAATGTGACCCAATTCAAGTTTTCACTGTCACTTCACTTACATAGTTCAAACTGTCACTTCACTTTTTTCGTGACATAGCGATATAATGAAGTACACACGACACAGCCTTTTCTTCGGATGGCTCACTTGCTGGGGAGTCGAACACAAGACATCTCTAATCTCCTGCAATGGCAAAACTCACTGCATGTCACAACAGTCATCATGAACTCACTTGGAGAATGCACTGAATAGTCAGCATTTTGTTGCACCAGCACACTCACTGACTCAATCACCTGAGAATGCTTGCTTACATAGGTGCTGGAATATTCCACAGAGTTCCAGAACATTCTAGAAGTGGAGGGAAGGGAAACTTCCAGAAGATTCTGGTTATCCCACGATACCACTTGCGGTATCCCTCCCTGCTGGGCAAGAGCGGCTTATCTCTCCCTATTTCTTACCGACCCGGCCGGTCAGCGCCAGCCAATTGATAGTTTGGCATGTAGCTGTGTCACAATATTCTTCTACTAAATCTTGAGAATGACTGCTTGCATTTCATAGTAAGATCTCTTTCTACTTAGAATTAAAAACATTGAATAGAAGTGGTGTTAAATAAATGCTGTGATGATAATGCTTTAAATATTAATTTATGAATTATACTCTTATGGGAAAATGCAAAAGTTTTTTGACATTTACATGCACAAATTGAAATTTTAATTTCTCTAGCTTTACTTTCTATAGCAAAGCTTATTGGAACATGTTTTGCAGATTGTTGTCTCCATCAACAGCTTAGATAATTTAATATATAATTGTGTTTATTTTATGTATGGATATCTTTTCCCAAATGGAGAGTTCCGTGGTTTTCAAAGGAGGCTTGAAAGCTTGGGTTCCTCTTTCAACTGATAATCTGTGGACCAAAAATGCTCTGCATCTGCTGATTTCTCAGTTTATTTATAATTTATATCTGGCATAAAATTACATAAAAACATTATATCCGCTCTGAAAGAAAACACTGTTTTAGGAGAGCAAGAAAAGAAAACTGTGATATCAAAGACTCACAAAACTGACAATAAAATGTGGCAAAGCATCAACACCATAGACTCACCCACATACTATCTGGTAAATTGGTTACTCAACAAATTTCAGGACCTTCCCAAAAAGTTTGAGCATAAGCAATACTAACCTCATTGAGAAAATTAAAGATATAGAAATAGAGAAAAATAATCTGTTTCATTTTAGCTTATCTCATTCTTCCCTCGCGTAACAAAGGATAAGCTAAATATATTTTGATAAAATGGCTACACTCCACAAATAATGATAAGAAAGCAATAGAGGAATACTGGACCAAACTGTACATGTATCAGAATTACTTTACATTCAGGAATAAACTTTACTCCCAAGGGAATAGTTTAGAAATGGGCAACCCACTTTTCCCTTTTTTTCTTATTGACACATTTATATGTGAGTTTCATTGGAAATACATGTAACAGAAGCACACATACATATATGCTGGCACAGATATGTAGACATTTTTCCCATGGTACAAAAGAAGTTTGTTAAGAACACAACAACTCTACTGAACTTACAAGATACATCAGTAAAATTAACAATAGAAACAGAATATAATAATATATTTCCTTTTCTTGATATAAAAATCATGAGGAATCAGAATAAAATAAGTTTTGGCATACATAGTAAACACCAGATAACTAGATTAAAAATGATAGCTACACTGCCAGGGAACACAAATATGCAAATAGCCTCACTTTCAGGCTGGTAAACATATTCCTGAGCACAGAAGAGTATCACAAAGAACACAAGACCCTAGAAATTGTGCATAAAAATTGCCTTACAAGAGAGATTGTTGAAGGAAGATAAAGAAATTTAAAAAGAAGAAACAAGTAAAGAAATCACCACACTAAACAACATAAAAGAAACAAAAAGGATTCAAAAAGGTTCACCTTCCACCCTTGGGTCATGCAAAAATTCACTAAAATATTCAAAGAATATGCGACAACCCTAGTCCCAGGCAACAAACATTGCTTAACACACACACTCAATCAACAGAAAGGCTGAAATCCCAGCTGGAAAAATTTGTGTATTCATGAAATTGGATATAAAGATTATAGGAAAATGTACATAGGGAAGACAAAGAAGAACATGGATACCAGGTTTAAAGAAAACACGAGAAGTATGAAATATATATATTAAAAAAAAAACAACAGAAATGAGCCGTTTCATAGCATCTCTGGTCCACAGATCATCAGCTGAGAGAGAAACCTAAGTTTTTGAAAGCCCTTCAAAAACCGATAATATATTCATACACAAAAATAAACACAGTTGCTTATTAAACTTTGATGTTACATATGAAAATAATCTCATCGCACAGTACGCTTAGTCAGGAAACATCTGCAAGCCCAAGCCACAGGAGACCCAAGTACAGGAGTGAGTCTAGGCTGATGATGGCGACAGCTGTCTCTGAAGCATGTTCCAATAAGTTTTGGTGTAGAAAGTGAAGCTAGAGTAATTAAATTTTAATTTGCAATGTAAATTCATTTCTGAGTTTTGTACTTAAAAAGTAAAGTTTAAATATACCTCTGAAAATAAGTCAGCTTTCTACTGTGCAAAAAGCTTAGATTCTTTATTTAATGCAGGATGATCTTATAGATTATGTTTATGATACTCCAGTTGAATCTATAGAGGAAGAGGACATATCTATATCTTATAGAAAGAGAACCCTGGCAAACAAAAGTATGGTTGGTATACTGGCTTATTGTGCATTAAATGCCATACAATTTTAAGCCTGGCACTAACAAAAATTCTCAAAAGCAGTAGATTTTCTGATTAAAATGTGCCATCACTCTGTAATAGAATTCCTAAATAATAATAATTTATCTGACTGCTGTAGCATGTGTAGAAGGTTACATTTATATAGTATTGTTTACATTTGAATGTATATTTGAGGTACCTCTGCAATTGTGTACCATATGAGGTGAATGAATTAATAATAATAATAATAATAATAATAATAATAATAATAATAATAATAATAATAATGATAAACCGCAACAACAATAATAATAATTTTAGTGGCAATCATAATAATTCCTTATGATGCTGTCAAGTACACTTTGGGCATCTCTGAACATGTGTAGCAAACAGTAACAAATCATTTTCATGCTTGTACTGATGCTAGTGGAAGACATTTTGAATTTTTTGCTGTAACTGGTGCTGATATTTGAACACAGAAATGTAACTTCAAGTATTAATCATTAAAAATTAAATCACCATAATGAAATATAACAAGCCTCATAACTTCAAATGGTACATTCCTGAACTTGGGTTCCAACCCCATAGATTCTGATGTGTTTAAGACTCTGAAATTTTGTACTGTATGTAAATATATACCCTGTATATATACCTGTGCTGTTTTAGTGTGCTCATCAATATAAAACAATTATAAACCACAGAGAATACTTCAACATTTAGTGTGCAAGTGTATGTAAATATGATTTAGGTACCTAATAGCTTCTCACATTAAAAGAATTCCAACTTTAATCTTCCATTACACTAACATTAGCTGTCTTACCTGACATTGCATTGGTACATTCTATAAGTATGAGGTTGAAAATAAGGATGGTGGTGATTTTTGAAGCTGTAATTCTGCTACCTAATTATACAGCAGTTTCCTGATATTCACTTCCTAATGTATTGGCATTGGTTTTCAGAGGAAAAGAGTTACATAAATATAATGTGGTTATACCATGATACTGTACACCTGTGTTTTTAAGGTTAAGGGAGAATAAGTACCAAAGGGACTAGGTATTTATATGCTCTTCTGCACCTATGAAATTAATATTTGGTAATGTGTAATATAGAGTGCAGTACAAAATCTGGGTCTGTTTTATTACCCTTATTCTTGTGTATAAACCAATGAATATTTAATACATTCTATTCTTTTCTGATTACCAAAGAAAACAGTGTAGTTCTAAATGTCTAAAAGGCTCAAGGTTCTAGCCTTTCATTGCTTCAGACCTTGGTTTGAATCCCAGCTGTTCAAGCTGCCTTGCCTGTTTTAAGGTCTTTATTCAAAAGTTTTCTCCAAAACTTTAGAAGGTATATAATATACCTGTATCACTTCAAATCCCAAAGTTCATTTGCACATCCATTTCATATACTCATTAAACATTTGATGTGATCTATCTGGTTAAAGGATGTTAAACTAGCAAAAGAAAGGAAGAAGGAAGGGAGGCAGGGAGGGAGTAAGGAAGGAAATTGTCTACAACAACATTATAAAGAGATTTGCATCTGTGTGTATCTTTTTCTTTTTTTTTTTAGCTCAGAAACCACTTAGCCAATTTTCATAATTCTTTCACCTTGAAAAGCCTACTACAATACAAAAATATAATTGTCATGGTTATATATAAAAAATAAAAACAAAAATGGATTGCAAACAGATTCATCCTTAAAAGGAGGCAGTGATTACTATATCTTCCAACTGTGGTGTGCTAAAAGTTTAAGGGTATGTGTCTCCAGAAAAAGTGTCCTGTATACATGAAAACAAAACTTTCTAAAATGAGAATTTTGCCACCAGGTTAGGCCATTAGAGACGTTAACATTAGTTGTTTACCCAAAGTGCAGCCAAAATTTTGTGCTACATTTTTCAGTTTTACTAAATGTATAGATTGCTGCCTCAAATTTTGAAGTGATATTTGTTTATAAAAATAATCCAGGAGTTCTCTAACACAATTGCAGTGAAGATAAAAGACAATGCACACAATTCCTACTATGACACCAACAAATTTTCCATCCTTTCCTTAAGATTTGCATCTGTGATGGGGTTGGGGTTAGGGCATTACAATGAAGGGGAACATTCATCACTTAGAACTACATATGTCTATTATGATTACCACCCCCAGGAGAAAGGGATGAAGTGAAGAAACCACAGGAGGCTACAGGCCACAGAGATGCATGGAAGTCCCTAACAATTTGAGACTCAAAAACTTGTTCCACTGCTGGAGTTGTCTAGAAAGGGTGGTCAATGACCCATCTACCAAGCAGCCCACTAGTGTCCATGGGGAGTACTCCTTTCTTTAGGCAAGCATCTCCACCGTCTGTCCAACACCCCATACACCACAAAGCCTAGAAGCATACCTGAAAGATGAGAAGGAAACGAAATGAAGGGGAAATGATGGAAAGGAAATTGTGGTAGTGGAGAAACCATACCAGCACTCAACTACCAACTCAGAAAAACCACCAAAACCCCATGGTCAGAGTGAATGTCACCAGAAATCAAACCCAGGATCTCCTGAATGCAAGCTTCACACGTTACCACAAAGCCATCTTGTTTGATTGCATCTTTGGTAGGTATGCAATCATTTTAGAATATAATTTAATAAAAAGTTACTGTGGTCACTTCTACATGCCACAAACAGTTTTTGTCAGCGCTTGAGTAATTAAGAAATGAAACACTGGTAGATATGAAAGAAGTATGAAGCAGAGGCTTACATATGAAAGAAATAAGAATTAAGGGGACAAAAAGCAACATATTATTTTGGCACCAGAAACTTAGTTATATGAATTTATTATGTATTTGGTACACATTGAATGAGCTTTTGCATCCTAAATTAGTCTTACATAGAAGGTACAATGATGATACACATGTATTCTTACAATACATATACATTTACCTATAAGCTTTACAGTCTTTTTAGAAAATTGTAACAATGGGTATTATATCTCAATACATTTAACTAAAGTCAAACTTACCCATTGAAACATGTCTGGAGGTTCCCATCATAACATACATAAGAACTGGGAAAAAAGCCATATAAAGGCCTACAATTGGTGGAACTCCTCCAAGTAGTGCATAAGCCATTCCTGTAAAAGGGAGCAATAAATTAAATTTATAGGAATAATAAAACTAAGCTCAAATAGTAGGTACTACAAATTTTTTATAGAGAAACGTTTGTTAATAAATGTAGAACTACCACACAAAATATCCATAATAGCAGTATTAGCACAAACACTTAACTTTATAAAAGGCATGTTCAGAAAACAAAGATTAGTATATCTTTATTTTCTAAATGTCTGTTACCAATGATGAAATATTTAATGATATGCACTATAGTTTTATATATGTTGCCCACAAACTTTGATGCATTTTTTAAGCCTGAAAATCAGCTGTAATGCCTCCAATAATACAACTGGTTGATTGAGGGTTGTTGATGGGACTAATTAGTTGATTACTCCTGAAACATGTTCAGAAATTAGAATGTAAGTGAGGTTAAATGTAAACAATCCATTGTAGCATCATTCCAGCATGTACATCTCCCACTTATAATCCTACTAGCTTAGAAGGGAACCCAATGTAAACAAAAGCAGCATGTGAAATACTGGTCTGCAACTTGTATTACTATGTTCTGGGCGGAGCATACGCACTATGTGAAGACATGTGCTTCTGACCTGAATCACCTACCAGCATAAATGCACATCAGTTGTGTTTATTTCTGAGCGATTGCATTATCCTCTTTTTATTAACACTGATACTTCATTTGGGGCGGCGCCGTGGCCGAGTGGTTAGACCGCTCGCCTCCCACCGCGGCGGACCGGGTTCAATCCCGGGGACCTGCATGTGGGATTTGTGGTGGACGAAGCGGCGTCTGGGCGGGTTTTCTCCGGGTTCTCCGGTTTCCCCCGCCATTCATTCCACCAACTGCTCCATCATCACCTTTTCTTTCATCCATTTCACCTACATTTCGCTTCATCTACTTCCTTCATCCCATACCAGGCATCGGGCTGATCACCCATCCTGGATGCTCTGTCTGATCCATGAGTGTCTGCTCGATGGGCCTCTGACCCCAGGCACCCGCTTGTAAGTCCTGGGGGGTGTAAGTCCTACATAAGAGGAGGGTAAACAGATAATGAATGAATGAATGATACTTCATTTGACAACAGAATTATTTTACATTTGTTGTACTGTAATCTATGACCAAAAGACTTTGAAATAATGTGATGTTGGTGCATTAGAATATTGAAGAACAACATACTTTAATTAACATATTTCCTGCAGACCAAGTATAAGTTATAAACTATTTAAAATATTGAAGTTATAATATAAACAGAATGGAATGATAGAAGCAGAGTGATAATAAAATTTAAAATGCATCTTATTAATCAGAATATGAAATCCCATCCATTTCCTTCTACTCCTCCTCATCACATTTTGTGCCAAGTTTTTTTCACATTTGTTTTTCTTTGAAGGTGGTAACAGTTTTCCAGTTTTTTGCTTTTCCATGCAAATGGAGTTAAACTTTTTACAGAAACACAGTAAAATTGAATGTTAAATTAATAATGTCTCTTTGATGGCTAAATCCAGCTACTTCCCACTAAACTTTATGAACAGATTCAATACAATAGATTTTTACCACTTTTCAAAACTTTCCTTTTGGATGTTTCATATATACATTTTGATTACTCACAATAGTTATTAACCTTAACCACCATTAAGCACACTGTAATAAACGATTTCAAAACAAGTGAGTGCCACCAAATGCAACCAGATTAACTGATTGTAATTTAGTAATAGAAAATGGTGCATACCCATATCTCTATTCATTACATTTTTATTAATTACATACATGTTTTTAAATGCAGTGTGAACTAAAATTTAATATTCTAAGAATTCTTTTTAACAAAATAAACTCTTAAATAATATAAAACAAAAGTAATTTCCATGGTCCGATATGGAACTACAGTGTTGTAATCTGCAGCTGATGCACACAGCTTGCCATGTGCTTTTGTTTACAACAGGTTCCCTTTTAAGGCTGGCTGGACTATAGTCATTAGGCATAACCAAAAACTCATATTTGGCATCTGCAGTAAACCTTCCCATAAAAAGCAATAGTTTCAATCCAAAAATCATCAACTTGCAGTATTCAACAGCTTAATATACAGATTAATGAACTCTTCCCACAACAAAGAAGAGTATTTGAAAGAGTACCTATACATACTTCACACAACTATAGTGAACAGATTCAGTACCCCCTCAAAAGAAACACAAGATTCACAAATTCAAAAGGAAAAAAGACCATAAAATCTCCACACTAGAGCCACTGTTGCTTGGAAGTAGTCATGGGAGGGGCATGGCACCCTTGCTAAAACAGGATCTAGGGGAAAAGTTTGATGTTATGAGCATTTTTAAGCCAAGTGCTATCCTCACTGAAGTAACCAAAGATCTGAAAAAGCTTACTGCCAGCTTCACCAAAGAAGATCATGTTGTAATAGTTGGGGACCAGGAAACAGCCTGGATAGAGATAATAATTACTTTTCAATGACGATCTAAAGTACATCAGTGAGAAAAACAGGCATACCAATGTAAAGTTCCTGAGTCTCGACAGGAACAGGCCTCAAATTCACAGGAGGGTGAGAAGTGTGAATTTCTAACTTAAATACACCTTGATGGAGCCCAGAAATACACACATTAATGCACCTTTTTATGATAGGAAGGGAAGCTTATACAAGGCATAGTCTCCTCCTTAATTCTACAGGCAAAAAGAAACTCTTCTTATTGCTAATATAATTAAAGGTAAAATTCTTGTTGTTATAAGAGATGGCATCCTTTTTAGACTACAATTAAATTGCATTTCCAAAAATCTAAAACAAGTATACACTGGCAGTGGTAATAACCCCCCCATTGATGATCCAACTTTAGGTAAAGATTCCACAAATATTACTGTCTATCACCAGAACATTAGACCTCCCCATTGATGATCCAACTTTAGCTAAAGATTCCACAAATCTTACTGTCTATCACCAGAACATTAGAGGACTTATAAGCAAATTGAAGAATTACACATCCTTCTAGATATGTCAATCCCATGTTGTATGCATATCATAACATCACTTAAAACAACAAGAATTGTCATTCTTGTTATTGCATGGGTATTATTTGGGAGCAGAATATTTGAGAAAAAGTCTAAAAGATGCAGAACTAGCATATACATAAAACAGGGTGTATCATGTAAAGTGCTGGATGTTTCAAAATTCTGTGTTGAATTAACATTGAAATATGCACAATCCAGTTAGATTTTCACAATACTAATATAACTGTTGTTATAGCTTTATACTGGTCTCCAGAAGGACATTTTGAAAATGTTATTAGGTTCCTTGATAAAATGCTACATTAATATGTAGGACAATAAAAGAAATAATAATCTGTGGTGATATAAATGTACCTTAGATTTCCTAATACCAAGCATGAAGGAAAATAAACTTATTGATATCCTGGGTACATCTGATATATTGCATGTTGCAGACTTCACCCCTAGAATAACCACTAACTAGCAGATAACAAACATATCTGCAAGTACAAGTAGGCTTGAATTTTCAACTGTTTCTCCCCTAGTTAATGGGCTATCTGACCATGATGCTCAAATGATCCATAATAAAAAGCATAGTTGTCAAACCTGAGATAAAAACATTCAGAGATATTAATGAAGCTAGTCTGGCTAAATTTTTCCTGTCATTGCAACAAGAATCATGGAATGATGTTTACGCCAGTAATGACATAAATAATACATTTAATAACTTCCTGCAAACTGTCATTACTCACTTTTAATCATGTTTTCCACATAGATTTTATCATATTCGTATCGTAACTGACATTTTGACTGGGATCCCTGAAGAAAGTAGGACTTGGCATATGCAAAAAAGAAAGTTATATAATGATGTTAGGCACAGAAATGATGCAAATTTAATTTGCCACTATTAAAATTACTGCAAATTCCTTAAAAAAAAAAAGTCGCAAGACAGGCTAAAGCTCTGCATTTTCAAAAAAGCATTGATAATTCAAGCAATAAAATCAAAACCACTTGGGATATTATAAAGGAAGAAATAAATAAAAACTTCCAAGCTCAGATATTAACATTCTGAAAATGGTGGTTGGTTTACAATGCTCCCCATAGGGTCGAGGACCTCTGAGGAAACCTTATTCCACCAAGTGATGGATGGACCCATTTATTAACTGGAGACACAGAGGATGGGGCCTGTTACCTCCGATGAGGGGGTGATAATGGCAAGGACCTACAGCTTTTACCATGGATTACAAACCATATTGGGTCTTGGGGATGCTTCATATGAGCTAGTCAGATGTGAAGACTTGGATAGGGCCAACTTAAAATCGCCAACCAGAGCTGGGAATCAAACCATGGACCCTCAGCATGAGAGCTGCAAACAAAAACACTAAGCTTCCCCGGCACTCCCACACACTCTGAAAATCGATGACAAAGAAATTAATTAACCCAGAATAATTGCCATTATATGAGGGCGGATCGAAAAGTAAGGCACAATAATTTTTTTCTGCCTTGGTATTGCAGCTGGAATGTTGCAATTTCACACAGATATAGTTTGAAGTTTTCACTACAGAGGGTATTTTTTTTCATGTGCAGCTCTAGCAAGAGAAGCATGAACTACGCAACAAGGATGGCGCGCATATTACTGTCATCCACGTGTGAAGAGCAGAGAGGTGTGGTTTGATATTTGTGGGACAAAGGGCATAAACCGAGTTATACTCACAGGAACATGCGTGGCGTGTAGGGGGATGATTGTATGGACCGTAGCAATGTCTCCAGGTGGTGTGCATTCTTCCTAAGG
The DNA here is from genome assembly GCA_030765065.1 of Deroplatys truncata. Classification (NCBI taxonomy): domain Eukaryota; kingdom Metazoa; phylum Arthropoda; class Insecta; order Mantodea; family Mantidae; genus Deroplatys; species Deroplatys truncata. The sequence continues at coordinate 88,806,641 of CM060980.1, forward strand.
GCCGTGTGAACCTTAGTGATTCGCCACGCTCCAGGAGGCCGGTAGCAGCTGCAACCCTGCAGATTGTCAGAGGCATTGAGGCGGCAATTTTGAACGACCGGCGTGTGCAACTGCGAACCTTATCGCAACAGTTCAACATTTCATATGGTGCAGTTTACGATATTGTTCATGACACGTTGAAATTTCGTAAAGTTAGTGCTCACTGAGTGCCTAAGAATCTGACAGACAACCACAAGGGCCAGCGAATGATGAGCTTGGATCACCTAATGCGGTACACCACGGAAGGGCATGACTTTCTGAAAGGAATCGTCACTGGTGATGAGTCGTGGGCATACCACTACACGCCCGAAACCAAGCAGGCAAGTGTGGAGTGGAAACATGCTGGTTCCCCAGTGAAGAAAAAATTCAAAGTGATTCAATCTGCTAGCAAAGTGCTTGTGACGGTGTTCAGGGATATGCATGGTGTTGTATTGGTGGAACTTTGCTGAACACGGGACCACTGTGAATGCTGCAGCCTAGGTGAAAACTTTGAAGTTGCGTCGTGCCTTTCATGACAAAAGCCACAACATGAATGCTGACAATGTCAAAATTCTTCGTGACAATGCTTGCCCCATGTTGCTGCTGCTGTTCGTCAGAAAATCACTAAATTTGGTTGGGAGGTGCTCCAGCATCCACCATACAGTCCCGACCTTGCACCGCCGGACTTTCATCTGTTTGGTCCCATGAAGAGATTCCTGGCCGGCAAATGCTTTGCGATAGATGCGGAAGTGAAATCTGGAGTCCACAGTTGGCTATACTCCAAGGAAACGGACTTCTACAAACAGGGCATATTGATACTTTTAAAGTATCATACAACATCACAATAAGAAATACTTCTGTTTTATTATAAAAGGGCATATTGAAACTGGTATCACAGTGGGAGAAATGTGTTGAGAAACTTGGTGATTATGTCAAAAATTAGGTAAAAGGTGCAAGTTCATTTGTGATATTTTTGTTTTGTTTTTGTTTTAACTATTAAACGTTTTTGTAAAAAAATTATTGTGTGTTACTTTTCGATCCACCCTCATATTTAATGGTTTCTACAGATAAACTTAACCTAAACACAGGAATTAAAGCTGCAGCATTGGGTCTTTTGTAATCTTACTATCCAAGTGAATTTCCAGGGTTAATTTTAAATATGCCACATCAATAGAAATAGTAAAAATTACCCTAGCACTGAAGTCAAAATCCTCAGCAGGATATGATAAAAATTTCTATTAAGATACTGAAAGCCTATTCCACAGTATCATGCAAAGCAAATGTGTCAATATGTAACATGTCCTTAGAAACAGGGATCTTCCTGGAAAGACTTAAATATGGTATTGTTAAACCACTGTTTAAGAAAGATGATAGACACAGTGTTTGAAAGTACAGACCTGTATCACTTCTAACTTTCTCAAATGTTTTTTGAAAAAATAATGTTCAATAGGTTGTACAGATACCTTGAAAACTGTAAAATTCTAGTAAAAGAATATTTTGGATTCAGAAACGGTATATCAGCAGAAAATGCAGCTTATGTGCTCACATATGAAATCCTATCAGTACTAAATAGCAAAATGCATGTAGCAGTGTATTTTCTGACCTCATAAAGCTTTTGACTGTGTAAATCATGAAATTCTAATAGAAAGACCAAGGTTTTATGGAATAAAGAATCAGCACCTTGATTGGTTTATATTATATTTACATAGATTAGAGAAAACAATGTGTCCAGATAATGCATGACATCACAAGCACAATTCAAACTAGGCAACTATTAAGCCTGGAGTACTACAAGGTTCAATACTTGGCCCTTTGCTTTTCTTAGCCTATATCATTGACCTCTGTTTGACACTGAAGAACACTGCAACCGTGCTTTTGTTTGCAGATGATACCAGTGTAATAGTGTCAAGTAAAACATTAGAAACTCTTACACCAAAATTGAATCACATCTTTAACACTATTTGCAGCTGGTTTTAGCTAATAAATTGATTCTAAATTTAGATAAAAAGGTCATAAAATTTGCAAAATATCATTTCCATATTGCAGATAGGCACTGATAGTGTTTTGCTAGACCAATGCTCTGATATCAAGCTTTTAGGTTGTCTCCAGGTTGATATGTTCTAAATTGGAAAGCACATTGAGCACATTATTCCAAAACTAAGATCGGCAATATTTGCACCTAGATAATTAGCCTTTTTCTCCCCTCCCTTTCTTCCTTCTTGGGGGGATTGTTTTGGCACAAATCATTTTAAAAGCACCATACTATGCTTGTTTTTGCTCACAAAATTAAATATGGTATAACAATTTGGGGCAATTCTGTTAAAAGTAAAGGAGTCTTTTGCAATACAAAAGAAGATCATCCAAATCATGTGTGGTGCAAATACCAGAGCTCCATGTAAAGGTCTGTTCCAAAAGTTTAACATTGTAACACTTTTTTGTGAATATATTCTCCTGCTTATGTTTTTCTAAGTTAAAAATTGAATACTTTGCCAAAAATGCGAGTATACACAACATTAATGGTAGACAAAAAATGAATTTATGTATACCTAGTGCTGACTTAATGTGCTATCAAAAAGGAGTTTACTATGAATGTGTTAATGTGAAAAATATTTAATGCACTCCAAACAATTAATTATTACTATCATCTGAATATATAGAAAAATAGTCTGTTCTTACAAAATACCTGTGTAGCAAGGCCTATTTATTCTGTACAAGAGTTTATGGATGAATACTGAATGTCTATTTTGAAAATAAATGAAATATACTTATGTGACTCTGTTTTTTGTTTACTTGCAATAGCACTTTTTTTATCATAAGGTGGAACAGTAATGCTTGCATGAAACTTGTACATTTATCCAGATCACTTATTTGAAAGTTGTGTGTGATGGTGGTGGTAGTAGTGTATGTCCACATGACCTGTTATTTGGTCATATAGTACTGGATATGAGTTCCCAACTACACAATGTCTCCTAAACAGTGTGGGAGACATAAGTTTTCTTTTATGTCAGTCTTAAAATGGGTAAGTTTTTAATGGTTTATGTAATAAGTTGCCTGCCAGAGTTGACTCATAAATGTGTTACATATGAATGATTGATAATGGTATTGTATAGAATGACGTGTTCTTTATACTTTAGCTTTTCTGTTAGTAGGATCTACAAAGCAAACAAAACAAATGCAGAGGGAACATGTATTATACAAAACATTCACATAACACCCAGCGGCAGATAAAAGATTAAGTAACATAACCCTTGCATCACATAATGGGTACCTACAATATACACAACCTACTTAGTAGTCACTAAAATATAAAATGTCACACCATAAAAAAATCGTGCATCTACCAGATTGTTTGTGCAGACTGTGGTCAAATTTCTGTTGGGAAAACAAAAAGAAACCTGGATACTCAAATAAAATGACACCTCAAATGCAACCAAAATGAAAAATCAGCTGTAGCAATCCATTTCTGGACTCGCAACTATGAAATAATACCAAAAGCCTAACTCCTAAAATCTGCATGGTATCCAACTGAGCTTTCAACACGTTAAAATATCTTCATTCTGAAAAACAAAAGTCATGAACTTTGATCTCCTACCTAAAGATACCTGCTTAGCAAGTTCATCACATATTTTACAAAGAGCTCCACCACTTCAAGTTCAGAACCACAACAACTAGTCATTGAGACCAATTGCTCAAAAAATTTGCCCAGAAACTAAAACATGAGGTTAAGTCTAAACAATGCTGACCCAGATACCACTATGCCTCAAGTAGTTTACTGAAAATGAATAAAATTGTCACCCCATATACTGATGATACTTTAATAAAAATACCTCTTAACTGATTGCAGTGATGAAGCAAAGATGTAAACACTGGGTAGGGTGAAAAAATCTGCTTACATTATATTTTTTATACTATAGGTCCATGAGAGAATTCTTTTTCATTGCAAAAATATCTACTACTTGTTTCCTTGGAACTCTGATCCAGGGCAACTTGTTTAACCAGTTGCTTTCCAATGGCAATTGTACTGAGAGAACAATCCTTCATTCTTCCTTGAATTATGAAGATAAATTTGTATCCTCTTCAGTGTGCTCATACTTGTTTCCGAGGAATCTGCAATAACAAGGAATGTCAAGACTAACTTGATATGTTCTTTTACCTCTTTATAGATGGTTTGAAGACCTTTGCTAATTATGAATTTCAGGGGTTCTGCGTGGGGAAAATGCCTTTCTTCATTCATATAAATATTCTTTAATTAATTTTCTAAACGTTCTTTGTTGAAAAATTTATATGCGGACAGAAGATTATTTAATTCTAACACAGGAAAATTAAGTTTAAAAAATTAAGCTGTTTTGATCTAGCAATCCAAAAACTTTTACCTACTCAAGGTCTCCAAAATGCATTTCCATTTGAACCTCAGTGTGTCCAAGATTTTGTAGGTTAAGTGTTTGAGGGGCATGAAGTCTTGTTCACTTATCCTCATTTCACTGAAAATCCTTTTAGAGTTTTCAACAGTATTTTCTGACCTCATATTTTATATTAACCTGATAGTCTTCTTGGTTTCATCATTACAAATATTTATGCATGATGTAAGTTTGTTTTGAAGGAGAGCAAAAATATGGTCTATATATGTATGTAAAATGCCTTTGTAAAGACACAGCAGGAAAATAAATTCCATTTTATTCAGGATATTAAGCAGGCCTCAAGCACAATTGAATGACTCTGCATCCCAATCTCCAATACCATCTGTTTGGCGTCAAAGCCAAACGTACAAGACTGCGGAAATAAGTAAACGCTAGACGAGGTATGCGCGGCGACTACCAAAGGAACGGTCATATATGATTTGAAGGTTTCTCCGTGTGCACCCCGGCGGCAGCATCACGGCGTGAAAGATCGGAGACATCTGTCGGCGGAGTGAAGAATTCAGGTGCAATATTCGTCTCCGCAGCATCCACCTTCCCATTCCCCCGGATTCCGACGGGACTAGGTACCCAAGTAAGTTGGATACCTAGAGAAGACGACAAAAGGTGGAGTAAATTAGGTATAAGAATTTAATATACACCGGTATTCGTACCGGTCGTTGAAGCGTGGATAAAAGGCTACGGCAATCCGCAAAAATAAAGCATCTGTGGGAAATATGAAATTGAACATATTTAAAGCTCTATAAAGCGCTATCGTCTTTGCCGTATAAAATATATGTCGTATCGTATAATCGCCATGTGAGCGTCTTCAATTCGGTCCAGATATAGATAAGCCGCTATCTAAGAAGTAAACAACGTCAATAAGTCTCTAAATTACTAATATACAGTATGTTCCATTGAATCACCACCAATAACAAGCGTGAATATCTCCAAATACCATTCAGTAAAATTCGGCCGAAAAAGCGTGAACATGGAACACTAGCGCTCCTAGCGCAGCGGGCTGGAGGATTTGTATCGGCTGTGTGTGGAATATGGAGAATTAGGTGATATGGTTTGCTTTATCGAGTTTTAAGCAATGACAGCCTTCAAAGACGGGAAGTGTGTGTGGTATTTTATTGCCAGAACTATAGGTGGCAAAAGAATGCCGTTTCTTTCTTTCGATTTCATCCAGATAGACAGTCAAGTGCCTACTCGTTTAAAACATATGACCAGTACCTCTCCACAAGGTTACGATTCGTTAAAGTTACATATATAAAGGCATGTAATGAAAATACACCAAAGAAATTAAACATTATTTACACATACCCTTATTAATTAAAAAAATCACATTTTTCAGGAAGGAGTAAAATAATCATGCGCAAGAATGTTATTTCTCAGTTCTCAACATACATAAATTAATATCAAGTGAAGCTTTATATTGTTAATGAAGCTTTATGTTAATTATTTTTTGTGTTCAAACAATTTATATTTTTCTTTTCTGACAGAGAATTGACTTTATTCTATCGTATAGGGCAAGGGTGGCGAAAATGCCTTTCTCTCTCGAGTCATCACATATGCAACACTCACTACACCCCTCAGCAGTATATGGAAAACAAATGAATAGACAGCTAGAAAAGGATGGCGCCTGCGAGTCACATTGCCTCGCGAGTCCCGATTTCGCCACCACTGGTATACGGTTCCACAGACATCTGAGAATCAAAATCTTTTATTTTAGGTCCTCAGTGGTTGCTGGAGCTAAAGCTATGTATATATTAAAACTAATTCTGAACAATAAAAGTAAAGGAATACTGTCCGATGTACTAGTTGCCAGCAGTCATACATAAAACAGAAACGAGCAGTGCACCCCTAACTCAAATACATCTTTAAGGTAATTTGCAATACTCTTTCCAATTAAAATCAATATACAAAATTGCAGCTGTTTGTCCAAATAAATACTTGTATATAATTATGGCCAAATTATGCCTATACTTGCAATGTTGGTCTTAGGGAATTGCAAAATTCCAGTTGCAAATGATTTTGTCTGTGCCCTCTGTCACATTTCAAAATTAATATGGAATGGGGCCTAACAGTATTTCATTCGGAAACTTTCGGAGACTGCTGAGGAGCGGAGTAAAGTAACAGCCCAAAGTCTCGTGCTTTAAGCATCATTTAAACGGTACATAAGATAGATTTCAGCTTTTCTAAGCTCTGACAGATTCTCTGGGTCATAACAGACTTTCCTACGAAATACGCCTTGGCAGTTCCCGATATTCGTATTTTCAGCACAAAACAATTATATTATAAATTTTATTTGGCAGCACCGCAAAGCCCATGAATGATCAAACATTAAGCTTCCAAGCATAATTATTGGAGATGGTATGTTTCCCATTAATGTCGGCCTAAATGAAGGCTAATATAAACAATTATACTGTGACCTGAAAAGGTTAACTCAATCCACACTTGAAATATAAAGTCTTGCATCCTTGTTTGTGACTTGCATTGAAAAGAAAATGAATAAATTGGCATATTTATTTCGCTTTTAATTGAAATCGCGACGTGTGTCACAGCATCATTTCCATGGAGTTAAATCAGCTGACGTGTGTAGTCCAGCCCGCTACGCTAAATGGTGACACCGTTGCGTGTCGTCAGCCATTGCCATGTTAAATCGCCCGAGTTTCCTGTATTGTTACCGAATGGTATTTGATATCTCCTTACTCACTTAAGTTGGCAATATGATTTTCAACCTCTATTGTTTAGAAACTTTCCCAATTTTTTGTAACAATGAGAATTATAACGCTACTGCGGTCACACGTGGTATGTCAACACATAGAGTTAAAGTGGCCGAGTTCACAGTTCAGCAGCAAGTGAAATTTGTTATTGGTTGTCGGAATTAAAGCACACGCACGTAAACCTTAGGGCCAACTTAGTCCATTACGATACGTGGACTTTCTTCAGATATATTGCAGTATCGGATTATGGGCGAAATCACTGTACACATATAACACACGTATACAATGCACTGCTTTTATTCCCTCAATACCATCATTACACATAATAGACATCAATGAACCTGCTTTAGGTATTTTCATGAACTTATGGCATATTTTTCTCCCCATACTCTACAGTTATGCCGGTGTACTTTACTGTGTAAGTGTGAAAGGTGGCTTCATCTGAGAATGCGACATGAGTGAGAAATCCTTGTCATCATCAATATGAGATAACATAAAATTGACAAACTCCGCTCTCCTGGGTTTGTCATTTGGTTGTAGCTTCTGCACAATTTGGCTTTTGCATACTTTAAACCACAACTCTTTGCGGACAATGTTGTGAACAGTGAACTTTGGAATAACCGGTTCTAAACTGGCCCGTCGAAAATTTCTGCGGGCTGTGCAGAAATGCTTGACTTAGCTTTAGACACTTCTTGTCACCTTCCCTTCTTTCTCAACGCAGAACTTGTTTCTAACAGCTGATTATAACACTCCACAATTGTATGACGCTCTGGAACATTTTCACCACATTCCTGGCTAAATCTTCTTTACACTGCAATTGGGAACTTTAATTTCGCCAACCAATAACGGCAATTCACTTTTTGCTAGACTGTGAATTCCGCCATTTGAACTCTATTTGTTGTCATCCCTCGCACAGGCGCACTAGCGTCATAATTGTCATCGTTACAAAAGCGCGGAGAGTTTCTAAACAAAGAGAAGACGAAAATCATATTGCCAACTTAACTGAGTGCGGGGATATTCACACTTGTTATTGGCAAACTTTTATTTTTCAAAATTCGTACGCTTTCACAACCGGAGTCAATATTAAATAAAGTATTATTATTCGTCTGCGACTGCGGCAGACATCTTCAGTGGCAGTGGCGAGGTCGAAGTGTTCTGGCAGAAGTTTCGACAGCGACTGTCGCAGAGGTACTGGTCTTATGTTTTAAACGAGTAGGCACTTGACTGTCTATCTGGATGAAATCGAAAGAAAGAAACCTCTCCACAAGGTTACGATTCGTTAAAGTTACATATATAAAGGCATGTAATGAAAATACACCAAAGAAATTAAACATTATTTACACATACCCTTATTAATTAAAAAATCACATTTTTCAGGAAGGAGTAAAATAATCATGTCCAGTAGAATACGGCCCACAAGCCCAGATAATACTTTATTTAACACTGTATTATGTTTCACAGTTCCATTATGTTTGATGGCTTGAAGCTTGGCTTTTTCAGAAATTGCATGTTCAATTCTTCCACGACCTAACAAGAGAAATCTCTCTTCATTCTGAAGATGCCTTCTTGAACTTTGATGCTTATCGCCTTTTCCATAAAAATGTTTTGCTACACAGACCCATTAAGATGATGATGACCATTCATTTTCACCCCCAAACAGAATACAGGTAAAACAATATAACTAATTTGTCTCAGGGCAGCCTGTTAGCCAAGAATATTTCTTAGAGGTACCATAAAATTGAAAAATTCTACCTTGTGTTCCGGCTGTTATTTTAATATGTACACCCACTTCCATTTATTCCGTCACCACAGCTTCGGGAGCCATTTTACCAACTTTCTCAGCGGGAGCGTACATACAGGGAGGGATGTGTCTGGAGCGTTCTGCCTTTGTCGTTCGACCAAGCAGTGATGTGTATTAACTGTAGCTCACGTGCTGTATGCAAATATTTCGGAGGTGCATTGGGGAATAATTGTGGGTATATCTGTGGGAAGCCAATTTGCCATTTGAAGACATTGCTAGGGCAATTCCATGCAGTGTTCGCATGGACAGATTATTATAATATGTAGTAAATGTGTTCTTTTTGAGAGTGAAAAAGTACAATGTATTTCACTTTTACCTTATGTTGCCATTAAAAATATTTTTCGTGGAGATATTGTGCACAACAGGGTTTTCTTTAGTTGTATATTTAAACATGGTTATTATACGTTATGATGAGTCAAGCTATTGCTCAAAGTTATGTATTCATATGCGAATAATCTAGAACTGTGCACGTAAAACAGAACGTCACTGCATACGCGAAAAGGTAGACAGATACATACACCTCCTCCTTGCTATATGAAGCATATTTTACATGTGAAGGGCAGTAGAATGCCAGCTGAAGCTGCAGTGACAGCATAAATGGAAGCGAGTGTACATGTGGTGTCAGTCTGCTAACTTTGAAAGCACATTTCCTATTATATGCCCAAGATGAAAACTGTTTCTCTTGCAATTCAACAAATAATTACTTCAATGCTCTAAGAGTTTAAGCCATTTTACACAAAACACGCATTTGCTCTTCTGATGAAACAAAACAGTGAACACTCAACAATGAAGTACAATCACAGAACACTAATTTTACGCGCGACGCGCGATTGAGGCTAGCCACAACCTTGCCTGACTGGCTGTATTAATCTGTGCTGTAAACTTTCTCGCAGCGGTCGGGCCCCCCAAACACAAGCTTGCATAGAGCAAGTTGCGCCTAACGCCATAAACCTCATACACTGAACTTTCCATACTGCGTAGAATGTTACAACAATGAACGTAACCTATCATCGGAAGTGAGTGAAGACAAAGGTTATGATACATCGTTATTACGAAATTACACTGTTAGTAGACATGACCTTTTTCTTTTCTTTTCTTTTTTTTTTTAGAGGGGGGTAGGCTAAGCTTCAAAAGCCTCTTAAGAGCTTCGCCACCAGTTTACAGGTATTAAGAAACAAGAAACGGAAAGGTGGTTTTCACTATCGCAGAAAGGCATTGGTGCTGAACTCTTATCCAGAATATCTAAACATCTGCAAATACACGAATCATACATCATGGCCTGATTTGCAAAGTAATTAAGACTGCTAAAATATTAGAATTAAATATACATTAATACCTAAAATAGAACATTTATATTGAAGCTTGAAGGTAGCATCCGCCTGTTTCAATATGTTTCATATTTCTTCCTAGATACTTCTATAATTCTCGTACCAGAACATATCTAGTATTGTTACAAAAGTATTCTTTTCACACTAGTTATGTGCAGTATGAAAATCAGAATTATAATGAAAAGGCTAACAAGTAATTTGCATTAAAATGAAGCCTAGTATACAGGTACTTTTAATATGTCTTAGACTTTTGCTGAAATCCGTCATTTCGCGAAGATTTTGGGCAGATCACGAAAAACCTGCATAGCGTATATCTTCATTCTATACACCATCTGACGAGACCTCTAAAAGCCGTCTGAAATAAGCGCGAGAATATACAATCCGAGGGGGGGGATCTGGGATTGTGCCTCCGTGCCATGGCACTATTTTAATTAAATGAAGAAATACGTAGGTATTTGTAATTATTTATATACTTTACGATTACATCAAGAACACGGTCATGCTTATTATTCTTAAAGGCGCAATAGAAAACCATAGAAGCTGAAGGAAACGACTGCAAACATCCAGTTTCCAACCTTATTATATTATTATTCTATGGATCAGTGCCACTTCTGTCCTGGCACGGATTCATGGCACTCTGGGCTTTCAGTCTTGATTCTAGAGGGGTTTGGAGGGCAAGAGGATAGCCCATATTCGTCACGCTTATCTTGGCAGCACATGCGAATCATAAGTACCAACTTTATCGTACACCTTTTGCTATACTGAAAACTGAGAAATAAGGTACCAATCACTTGCAGTGTTAAGGTTAGCTAAAAATCGTCCTTCTTAATATCATATTCGTCATTAATTTTCTCTTGTTTATACTTGACATTAAATTAACTATTTTATGAAGCTGCCTGCACTGCCAACAGTCCAGCAGACGACTGAAAAATAAGTAAAGACCCTACAGACAGCACCTGCACCCGATCAGCTGTGAGCTTGCGCGCACGATTTGAAAGGGAACCATAATGTTAGGCGTTTCATTAGCGTGTGTACTTGCACTCGTTAATAGTGCCTCTATCATTAAGGGCCTGTATTACGATCTCCGATTAAGGTTCCGATTAGATATTAACTGGGAGCCAGGGTGAATTTTCATATTACAACCTTCGGTTAACAGCTAACCGGGAGTTATTATTAGCGATGAACTAACCGCCACCTCGGGTAGCGGTTAGGGTTCTAACTTGGAGTTAACCAAACAAAAATGGCGTGGTGGTATATTTATTGCATCATATAAGAATTTCGGGGAGGTATTCCTGGCACTACAACTGCATTTATGCTTCAGCCGCCACTGGTATGAATGCGTCGTTGTAGCAAAAGAAGAGAGTAATGCTCAATTCACAATGGAGCGACACTGGCGACGCGACATTAGCGACAAGATGATTAATAGGAATTCAGCATGAACGCAAAAAGGTTAAATTGGAGTTTACCTTTACTGCGCGGCATCCACAGAATTGGTTTGCGTGCTCTTGTTAAGATGACATCAACCTCCAGGGGAATGCATTCTTTTTTAGAAGAAATATTAAATTATCTCGAGTTGTATGAACTCAGTTCAAGTGCATAGAAAATACAACGAAAAGGTGTATACTTTCGCCTGAACTTTGCGTGGCAATGGTAAACCATGCCGCCTCATTGTGAACACTAGATTTTGAGTAATATCGAGTCGTATGTCGCCCATTTCACGTCGCCTATGTAGTTCAATTGTGAAATGGGCATCAATGTGTAAAAGAGCAGCAGAGCTCTTTCGATAACGCATGAAACTAAGCACAAGCGGGTTAACATGACAAAAAGAAACAAAATAAAAGAATGACAAAGTTATTGAACCTGATTGCCAATAGTTGGAAGCGTTGGCTGTGATATACACTGCAAGATATAAGCATGTATAACTAAGACGCATTTTAAAACATAATGTTATGGAGAATATATAGCATGAATGCAAGAGTACGATGTACGAATGCCAAGGTGAAAGTAAGGAAATAGTATAAAAGGGGAAAAGTAGCCCATCACAGAGATTTTAACCTGTGTTGCCAGTGCGTGAAGGGCATGCTGTATCTCTACGTAAAGCCACGCGCATGCTCTTACGTTTCAAAATGTTTGTTTCCACATCCAATTAGCAAACGATGCAATTAAATTAGACATGGATGCCTTGATTAGGTTATGTTTCTCGTTTTACGGGTACGCGATGCTTACGTGGGTTCAGTTCATTGGCCGTGTTCATCAAATGACCTTTGGTTCTCCTCTTATAGAATAACCAATAAACATGGCACCAGACACATATGTTTGTGCTCTATATCCACAATGGCTAATGAAGAAAGAGGGAAGTGAATTAATCTGCTCCACCACCCCTCTTTCATCTTCACGGAACAAATAGAAGGGCATCTGCGCTGGACAGACAATAAGGAATGCCACGGAATTTATTTTTACCGGTATTGGAGCATGCGGGAACGATGTAGTTTGCATGCTGGAGAATGCCAGGTGATCGCTACCGCTGCGTGCGTGCGTGTGTGTGTGTGTGTGTGTGTGTGTGCGTGTGCGTGCGTGCGTACGAGATAAAATATATAAACTGACCAACCAAGAAAAATATAATAATTTTGAAGACCGAATAAATGCACAGAAATAACATCACGTGACTTGAGAAAGCAAAATCAGGAACGAGAGAAGGGGAAAATCGTGTCATGGCGATTTTAGGTTTTTCTTGTTAACCACAGTCCACCAAAATACCTTCGCGAACCAGGACGTCGCATCAGGGGAGCTCATTACTATAGCCAAACCATTTTCATCACATCATGCGGTGGTGAGTGTTACGGCAGATAAAGAATAAATCTTATGATACAAAGGAATAACAAGTGCATTCATGTAACTGAGCGGCCAACCATAGCCAGGGTACCGACTCCTGAGACCAATAGAAGAAACCTCATGCAAAACCCAGGAAACCTCCCACGCCAAAGAACTTGTCGTAACCTCCTACCCCTCCCGCGTACCATTAACAGCCATAAATTGCGAGACGATGAATGCACCGCCTCAATGCGGAGAGGTGCAAATGGGTGCCATTGGTGTCAGAAAATGGGTAAAACATTTTGAAGATGGAGAAATAAGCACTGAACAGCAACCTCATATTTGACTTTCATGGGCTGCCTCTATTGAATGCAACAAAGAAAGTGAATGAGCTGATTAAGGAAGACCAATTTATAACTGGATAAAATTGCAGCAAAACTGCAACTGGACAGATTCCAGTGCAGGAAATGATCAAGAATTTAATCTTTACAAATAGTGCACTGCTGGGTTTCTGGTTTATTGTCTCTTGATCATCATGATGTTAACTGTTGCACCTTGGAATAATTTTGGAAAAAGGGGTGGGAGGTTCTGCATATCCTCCCTAGTCCCAAATTCTCAACTTTTCGATACTGTAAAGAAAGGCATGCAGGACAAACAGTATAATAGGATGGTGGTCACCAAGAAAAAGCAATGAATTAGCTTTTTTGTGGGGAAAACAGTAACCATAACAATGGAGACCATGTGGAAAAAACAACAGTTGGACAAAGATTGTAATGTACTTGTTTTTCCAAAAATGCATGCATGTGATTGATGAAAAATGTTTGCTCAGGACTTTCAGTTTGTCCTTCATATGTTACAAATTTATATTCCATATATGCAACAATTTGCATAAAAATTTCAAGTTTTAGGAATTTATTTTTATTTTATACCAATTTCAGACACATCTGGAATGTGTGCACAAATTTTCTTCAAACTCATATGCAAGATTTAACTCCATACATGTAGTGGCTAGAGAGTTGTTCCACGCACACAAATAGATGGACAATGGGCAGAGCAAGCAATGCTTATAGGTGCTTCACCATTAGTGAAGGCACCTAAAATTTTATATGCTTAAGAAGGGCATTTATTTCAGTCCTGAATGCTTTGCTCATGCGGACATATTTCAATTTTCGTTCAAATGTGCACTCTTTGCAAGTGATTTTCAAATAACCCAAACCTCAACATCTAGCCAAAGTAACATTAGTCAATATGCTGCATATTCAAAGAGCGTCTTTGCCGTCTTAGTGGGCAATTTAAAAAGTCTAAGCCTATTTTGACACATCAGCATGGTGCGCGTTCTGGTTCATAGCCTCTGAACCGCACAAACATATTGGGACAGATTAATGAAGGAAGCCGCTGAGATCAAACTGGAGCCAAATAACTTCAACACAGTTGGAGGTCTACAAATCACTCGAGTGTGGATACCAGCGCTCAAGATATTAAACAATTGTTGTATGCACAGAACGCGCAACATGCTGAGCTGGCAAATTAGGCTCAGATATTTGGGGAGCAAGGGAGAAGATATGTGAGGGAAAAGAAGTTATAACGGTAGGCTGTGGTGGTACGAGGTGCCTACTCTGTGGATAGAAAGGGCACTGAACATATGGAATGAGTTGTGCTGGTGAGGTGGCGCAGAAGTGGCGTTGACGTCCCAGTGCATGCCGCTGTGTTCTGCTTGGCAGCACGGTAGTGGCACCTCGGAGCTGAAGAGCAAACATCGGCGGTGTGTCCGTATCCACAGCAGCGTCGGCATGACACTGCTCTTTCATTTATGTCGGCTCTGATGTGAGGCGCACCTTGGGCCGAGGTGATTCTGGAGGCCTTAAATTCGAAGACATCTCTGCTGCGCTATGATGATAACACGAAGCGTTCTGGGAGCTCCCTGGGTACTCCGACGACAACAACACTGTAGCAGCCGTCAGTGTTGCGATGCTGCTGTAGTCGCTGAAACATGTCTTCGAGACTGGATTGTCCCGCCAAATGCAGAACGACGGTGATGGTGGCTTGAGCTGGCTGGGTGGTTGCGTTGGCTGTAGAGTTGCTGCAGTAGGGTCACTTTCTCCTTCGGGCGTCGGCGTAGCTGTAGAGGTTTAGGCAGAGTCGGGGCTGGGCTCGTCACTTCAGCTTGTTCCTGCTGCGGAGACGTCTTCTTTTTCTTCTTTTTGGACATCAGCTAATGTTCACCCTTCAAAGTCCGACGCTTTTTCCCCTCTCTTTTTGAAGGGGAAGATAGAGGGTGGGAATGTTTCAGATGTCTGGGGTTTAACCATTCCAGCCACTTGTCACCGTAATCCACGCTGACTTACGTGTGGTGCAGCCCATCACAAAGAGGTCTGTCCACGTACCCTCACGTTTGTGCCCACGTGCGCAAACTGTAAGGGCGATCTCACCCTCGCTTCAATCAACGCACTTTATTCCGATCATAATTTCGTATTGACAGAAATCAACACGCGGGTTGCCGGCCACGACACATCGTTTCGAACACGAGAGGTGGACTGGGTAGCCGTAAGGAGTTGCCTCCGCACTTACGTACCACCGAAACCTAGGATCACAGACATCCCGTCCCTGTAAGCAGCAGTCTCTTCCTTCGCCTCCATAGTGATAAAAACTAGCCAAAACCTGACTGTTTTTGCTCACCTACATCCAGACGTCCCTCCAGTTGATCTAACCATACTCATACGCCGCTCCTGGGCAGCACGGAGACTCTACCATGGCCCACAATGGAGCGCTCGGGTTCGAAACGGACTACGTGAGCACCAGATATAGGCGTGGGAGGATACGATGACCAGGCTGCGCATTGGGAGTGGCGACGTGTGGAGGATAGCAAAAAGCCTCAGTAACCATCGAGGCCAATACACCTCACCTCTCCAAGGCACCCAAGGCCTTGCTTACGATCCCCAGGCCAAAGAAAATGTGTTCGCCGACTATCTTGAACGTACTATGCGTCCAAGAGATGGCCTGCAGAACATCTTTTCCGAGCGCGTCCGTCGGGAGGTACGCCGATATTTTCCACACCCTCCGACGATGCGGATCCGCTTCCCATCATCCGCCCAAGTGAACTCCATGGTGCACTGCAGCGTCTCAGACCCAAAAAGGCGCCGGACTGACGGGCTAAGCCCCCTCATGCTTCGACATTTTCCTGCCGTGCTCTTTCTTACGAGGGTTTTCAACATGTGCCTCAGCCTGGGTCACTTTCCACGAGAGTGGCGAAAGATCTGGGTGATATGCATCTTGAAGACAGAGATAGACCCGGTGCGTTCTTCCAGCTACTGGTTCATTAGCCTCCTTTCGGCCCTCTCGAAAGTTTTCGAGAGGATGGTCCTCAACCGCTTGTCCTCACTTTTGGGAGACATTCAAGCCATCCCAGACCATCAATTTGGATTCCGTCCTAGGTACTGCGAGTGGTGGAGGCGGCCGTCTGGATTTCCAGGACGGTTTCTTCACTGTCGCGGTATCTCTGGATGTTGAGAAGGCCTTCTCAACGACATGGCACGCGAGTCTCCTATATAAACTCATCCAGCTGGGACTATCCACTCATCTAAACAACTTATTACACAGTTTCCTCAGACACCGCACTTTTAAGGTCACAGTGGGGGGAGAACGTCAGTAAGAGGCGGAGTCCCCGAAGGTTCTGTGCTATCCCCCATGCTATTTAGCGTCTTTATGGTAGACTTTCCAATACAGCAGCAAGTCAAAATGGCCCAATATGCTGATGACGTGCTGCACCAATAAACACATCCTCAGAGCCTTCAACCCAGTTCAGAGTCACCTCCGCCTCATCCACGGGTGGTGCCGGAGTTGGCGCGTGTCCGTTAACGCGGACAAGAGCCACACCATACTACTAACAAAGCGCCACATCCCACAGACTGCCCCACATTCAGATACACAGGCCGAAGGATCGAATGGAGAAATTCTATCGCCTACCTGGAAGTGAAGCTGGACAAAGGTTTAACCTTTCACGAACACATTCAAGACCTCTAGACTCGGGCGCAGGGGGCAACTGCCTCCTTGTAGCCAATGCTGAAGTCCGTGATGCCTGTTTGCTTAAAGCTACACCTTTTCCGAGCCGTGATAGTCCCTCTCATGCTATATGCCTGCGAGATCTGGGACATGGCCGTAGACAGTTGGCTGCTATGGCTACAACGGGCGCAGAATAGGGGACCTCGATCCATCTATTCTGTAGGCCGCTCCTTCCCCGTGAAACTACTACATGAAGCCGCATCCCTTCCATGCGTGGAAGGTGAATTTAGGCTCCGGGTATCAAAATTTTACGAGTTTATCTTACCACCAGAGTGCCCTGGTTAGATCTCTTGAGGATTATAAGCCCAGAACTCGCCGATTTCGGCATCATCGGGTTGCCCGCATGGCATACGGGCATACCAGATAACCACAGAGTGTAACCAAAAGCAGCTAAAGATGACCTCCATTTTAATCCAGCCAAGAGCTAATTGGCCTCTAACTTACACAGCCTCAGCCAATGAAAAGCTGAGCTTTGAGAAACCACTCCCACCAGGATACAGAAGGGCCGTTGCATCCTAATAGACAGCTGTCGAGGAGCAACATGCTTCCTCCTACCACGTCACATCACCCTAATACAAAAACGCCATCCTTAATTATTCTTCCTAAAATAAAACATCCTGCGGTAAAAGCTTATTGAAGGTGGGCACACAGTAAAAGCACTCAGGCAGAACCTCAGCCTGCCAGCAGCGACAAAAAAAAACAATCACTTATATCGCTCAGACAAAGTCGCGCTAGCGGCTAGGTACCGTGGCGATTTATATCCCGCCGAAATAAACCTGGGCTACCTGCTCTCGATTCCTGGATTCCTGTCTCCTGATCTATAGATGCTGGAACTCCGGGATTTCTTCAGCTGAAAACGATGCTGCGTATTCTGTTGCTTAAACCTTCCGTTTAGTTCGTACCAATACAATGTCGCTACGCTCAAAGCTGTTTCTCTTTTCTTTGACATAGGCAGAAAATGTCAAGAGGGAGAGAACTGGCACTGGTAGTGGCACTGGCACTGGCGCCGATCTATCGAAAACATAATGATCACTGCAACGGTGCCAGAACCGAACCAGTGATGCAGAAGCCAGTTGGAAGCACTGATTGCCATCACCGGAGTGGGTGGGCACATCCACCCAAATAGAAACCCTCAACATCCATATAAAGTGACTGCAAATTGTGAACTTAATCAATTCCAGAGAAAGAACATGAAGCTTAAGATTAGCGAAAGCTCGAGTTTTTAACAATTTTATTATATTGCTATGACTGATCTTCTGCGAAGTTGTCATAAATTGGTAACATCTACCTATATTCTGTGTATATCCTAACACATCAGATATCAATGTTTTATGTGCTTACATATTGTTATTTAAACTTATAAGTGACATCTTTAGGAGTCTGTTTGAACACACTTATTGGAAGTAGTTAACTTATGCCAAACAGATGGCCTTAGAGTTGACATTTGTGCCAAGGTTTCTCCCCCTTTTTCTGTTAATGATGAGCTGGTTTAGTGTGTCCTACTGCACTGTTCACTACAGGTTTACTGCCTTTTTACCACACTGATGTCTTTAGGGATAACAAGCATTTTATACTAATCCATTACTTGCCTGTGCAGCTAGGGATAAACCACAGGAAACCATTGTCAGGTTGGTAAGAAAAAATAAGTTTAACCTTAATTCCTCCAAAATGCAATCCCCAGGTTTGTCACTGAGGCATCTTGCTCAGTCAGTAAATCTTCTCTGTGATAAGCTCCTATTAAATCAGATCTAACAGTTGAAAGGCAAATATTTTACAGAAGTGCGATAAGAAGGATAATAGAAGAAGAAAAATTGAAAACAATAGAGTAAGAATGTGGATCTTGAACATTCTATGGACTTGTTAAAGCAATTAGAAATGAAGACTAGTTAAACTATGATATTCTTTCATTTACATTTTCTTAGCACTTCGTACATTTGTCTCAAAACCTGTTTAATGTAGGAAGCTGTAATTTTAACTATATACACACACACATGCACAATCTGGATGAACTTAGCTTGAATCCATATTATCAGGTCTAAAAGAAAAGAGCTGACATTTTGAAACTTTGAATGAACACCAGAACAAAAACCCAGAGGAATATTTTTAATTTGTTGGGCAATAAATTCGCTAAAATTTCACAGCCAAGTCAGAACTTCAGAGTATGTAAATCAATGAAGAATTTAAACACACCACAGTAGAAACTTATATAAAGAATACAATTGAAATTTATAGATTTTAAGTTTTGGTCAGTCAATATCACTTCTTACAGCATCTTCATGCATAACATATTAAATTAACAAAACTGTTCATAAAATACAATTTCTTGACTTTAAAGCGGAAGTATCAAATTATGCATATTGAAATCTAACTTGAAATTCTTGTGACAGAAGACATGTGGGATGAGGTAATATTAAGCTATTTAGCAGCTTGTTTCAACTGCAAGGTTTCAAAATTAAAGCCAAAATCATGTAACAGATCACAGTGTGTGATGCAGATGGTCATTCCTAGCTAAAGTGGAAAGGAAATCAGTGTACTGAATGGTTCAGTGCAAACAAGGTGTCCCTTGTTGTTTAAATGAGTGATTTGGTGCTATATATTATAAGGCTACAGACAAAACTGGCAGCTAACTTTTGTCATGCTACCTTCTTATGACAAATTGCTGCCTCTACCATCAAAATTTTGAGGTAGGCTTCAGCATTAAGTTTTTCATATCTCCCTTGTTAGAATAACATTATATTAATTATCTACTTTACCTTGTGGAATGTGCATTATGGCTACTGTAAATCCTGATATGACATCACTTAAGAAGTCTCCTTTCCACTTATATTCCGGAAGCCATTTTAAAATTGGGAAGAGAGAATATATTATTTTCCCTGGTTGGCACCTTCCAGACTGCGTTAAGCGGTTATGAAAAGCTGGAAAACAAAATCCATATATAAAAATCTTTTAATCATAATTAACCATTACAGAAAAATCACAAAATCTGTTTATAACACCAAGAGAAGTAAAAGATATGCCCATATGAGGACAAAAATTAAATTATTTTGTATACTTTCTTACAAGATCTTTCATGCTGTAAACTAGTACCAAATCTCATTTTGCTCCGGTATAAATGAGGTTTCAATTATGATGGTAGTTGCAAATCACATAGTGCATTGTTTTGTGATTGATGCAGATAATAGTTTCTGCACTTTAATATTTCAGTACGCCAAAGGAGATTTTTTATTTTATATTGCGTGCACTGAATATGATGGTTATCATTGCTGAAGTGATAAGTTCATGCATTGCTGTTCAATAATTTTGCCATATTCTACATGGTGATGGATGAAGATGAAGTTTAACATTCTGTGTATTATAAATTTTGTAATAATGTTTTCAATAAAAACAAGGGTTAAATTAACATTTTAGGTATTGTTATGTGTATAAATATTGAAGCAGTTGTATCAGACTCGTTATTCTTGGTAATATTCTAAATTTATTTGAAAATTTGAAATGTTCACGATCTTTACACTAATCCATTTAAGATACTTAATGACACAATTGGGATCATTCCATTTTCGAATAGCACTTAAATCTCAGAAGCATATTAATATATTGTCTATTTTATCTTATGGATGTAACACAATTTGAAACAATGGCCACATATGCAATATGAACATTAAATGAACATCAGCAAGTGGGACAACAAGAGGTTGAGCAAACCATGTTTTATTTTTATTGAAAATGTGTATACAGTCTACTAAACCAAAAATGAGATGGCTGATATCCCTCTACTTGCCTGCTAATCTGGTGACACCGTGCTGCAAATATGTCTTCCTCCCAAAAACAGAACTGTATGAATGACCCAAAATATTCAAACAAGGCCTCTAAAGCGGTTAGGTAATGCTGTAATTTGGTGATTGGACAATTATTAATTTTATGAACTCTACCAACCTTGTCTAGATAGTCCAAAATCCAGGCAGACAGAAATGAAACACAATTGTATGCCTACATCAGAAGATAAATAAGTTATGCAGAAATTATCCTCTTTCCATAGGACATGAGTAGCTTACGAGATACGGGGGTTCCTGGCGCAGTTTTTTTGCGTTTATATGGGAAAGGATAGGGAAAACGGGGAGAGATGCGGCGGTTCATGGAGCGAAATGCGTTTATATGGGAGAGGTAGGGAAAACGATGATAGGTGTTAGTAATTGTGGTTAAAACTGTAATACAAAGAAACGCATTATTCAGGAACTTTAACAACAAAAATGACCCAAGTATAGATCATTTGTACGGTATTCGATTAAGGGTCTTTAGTGGAAAACCCCCCAAGTCCCAGTAGTAATAATATAGGCATTCCAGCCCACTTAATATACAGGAATGTGCAATTAATATGCTAATTAGACCTCCCCTACACCTGCCACGCCCCCTGGTCCCTTTTCGTAGCAGCTGAGGTCATACATTTTGTGGACTATAATGGAAATGTTGACAGGCATGCAATTAAGGTTGTCCATCACCTGTAAAAATGAACAATGGTGTAATAAATTATGCTTTGCAACAATGGAACAGATGCTATTCTCCCCATTCCATTTCCGCACACGTACACTTTAGGAAGGCCACACCTGTAGTAAACCCCTCCCCAACTGCATTCTATTCTCTCTCCAAACATGCGCACCTGAACAATATAACAAAGACCGTACCCTTTCCCTGTCAAAATGAACAATGGTGTAATAAATTATGATTTGTGACAAAAGAACAAGAGCTATTGCCTCCATTCCATTGTCCCACACAAGTGCTCGTTAGGAAGGCCACACATGTACAAAACCCTCCCTCATAGCATTCCATTCTCTCCAAACACGCGCACCTGGGATTTATAACAAAAGATCCGGCTGGTACCCACGGTAACAAAAGAACTCTTGTAGACTGTGCTATTATACCTGCAGTGTCTTTGTTTGACAGTGGAAAAGAGAGAGACCCATGAAATCCAGTTGCTACAAAAAAAAAGTTGATCCAAAAACTGAATCTGCAATAGTAATCGGAGCTTCGCGTTCCCACGAGGCTACCTTTCATTCATTACACTATTCTGCAGGATATCGGATGACTGAAAAATAATAAGTGATTCTGACTCACTTTTTATGCTGATTTCAGAACTGCTTTTAGTTTTTTTCTATCACGTACAGTTTTTTCACAATTTCACCTCAAAAATATAGAGTTGAACCAGTAGATGAGTATTGTTGAAGGGAAATTTATCACTTCTTGGAGGGAAATTTCTCAATAGACTTGTAAGTCTTTAGGTTGTTACACCTGTAGATGCTGGTTGCTATCTGTAATTTAGGCATTGTTGTTAATATAAGAGGCTTGCATTACCAGTGCTATATCGTAATTGAAGTTATAAATACATTATGTCCACACGTAAGTGTGTGAACGATCCAAATGTTTTCTGCTACATTTGTGGAAATTATACAGTGCTTCAGCAGATAACTGATATAACAGACTTTGTGAAAAAAGTGTACCATCTTTATTTTAAAATGAAACTTGGCTACCAAGACAAGGTCTGGGCTCCAAAGACAGTTTGTCGCTATTGTGTTAAGAGGTTAAGATTGTGGATGAAAGGAAAGAAATCATGTATGCCATTTGCAATTCCTATGGTGTGGAGGGAGCCTAAAGACCACCTTAAAGACTGTTATTTCTGTTTAGTTAATGTTCAGGGGCGCAATTCGAAAAATAAGAAACACATTGTGTATCCAAGTATTCCTTCAGCCATCAGGCCAGTTCCACACGGAGAAGATCTGCCTGCTCCTCTTCCTCCAGCTGTTTTAGAGAACTTACAAGAAGATGGTGTTGAAAGTGAACCTCATGCAATCACCGAAGACGATTCTGATGATGTCACCCGCCTTGAATACGACGTGACTCCACAACTATTCTCTCAGAGTGAACTAAATGATCTAGTACGTTATTTGAATTTGTATAAGGAATCTGCAGAATTACTAGGCTCCCGTCTTAAAAATAAGAATCCTCTTACCAGGAACACATAACTCATGGTACAGACACAGAGAACAAGAGCTAGTTCCTTTTTTCTCACAGAGCGAGTCCTTGGTTTACTGCAATAACATAAACGAGTTAATGCACTTTTATGACAATGAACATGATCCTACTCAGTGAAGTCTTTTTATAGTTTCATCAAAGAGGAGCCTGAAAGGCGTGTTACTGCATAATGGGAATGTGTATGGATCCACTCCTGTCACACATTCAGTTCAAATGAAAGAGACAGTTGAAAACATGAAGATGCTTTTAAAAAGTATCCAATACGAGGATTCGTCCTCCGTGGACTAGTGGTACCGTGCTAGCCTCTAGTTCCCAAAGTCGCGGGTTCAAACCCGGCGGAGAACGATGGATTTTTTCGGGCGTAAAAATCCGTAGCATGGCTTCCTTCGGAAGGGAAGTAAAGCCGGTGGTCCCGTGTCGTAGATTTACGGCACGTAATAGAACCTCAAGCCTGATAAAGAGGCCTCTGAACAAAATTACCGTTTTTCACGCCCAATATAGAATGGGACCCTAAGGACCATAGTAGTTAAAGAGCGTCCATAAATAAAACTCAATTTATTATTTATCAATACGAGGAACACAAATGGCGTATCTGCGGTGATTTCAAAGTTATTGGAATACTATAAGGACAAACTGGGTTCACAAAAATGCCTTGTTTTCTGTGCGAATGGGACAGTCGGGCAAAGCAAAGACATTGGAATGTGAAAGTATGGCCACAGCGGAGAAACATGTTGACTGGAACTAAAAATATCCTGCACGAACCGCTTGTAGAGAGACAAAAGATATTGCTTCCGCCACTACACATAAAATTGGGCTTGATGAAGCAATTTGTAAGGGCTGTACCATAGGATGGACCCTGATTCAAGTGCCTTTCCAAGAAATTTCCCTTCATTAAACAAGACAAACTAAATGCTGGAATTTTTGTTGGTCCCCCAAAAAAGAAATTGATGAAGGATGAAGATTTTGAGAAGACAATGAATGAGAGAGAAACAGAAGCATGGACCGCCTTCCGATCAGTTACTGAAAACGTCTTAGGCAATAACAAAGATCCTAATTACAAGGTCATTGTCGAAACAATGTTTGAAAATTTCAAGAAGATGGGTTGTAAAACATATTCACATATCAACTACTTTCCAGAAAACCTGCGACATTATAGTGAAGAGCAAGGTGAACGTTTTCACCAAGATATAAAGCAAATGGAGAGGAGGTACCAGCGGAGATGGAATGAAACTATGATGGCCAACTACTGTTGGATGTTGAGGGACCGTCATATTCAAGGATCTGCAAGAAAGTCAAAGAGAAGGTTTGAAAAAAATTAAATGAAATGCTTTGGCTTCTTGTTTTGTTAAAATGTAGTCATTAAATAAATTAAGGGAGTTCTTGAGAATATTCTTAAACTGCTTCTCGAATAAAACCTTACCTTGTGTGAAATGGTATTTGAATACTTTTCAACGCACATTAGTAAAATTGTCAAAACATTACTGATTATTTTGTGCAAAAGCCTGACGTGATAGAGAAAAACGGAAGATTTTTCTGGAATCAGCATAACAATTTGATTCAAGAACACCCTTTTTAACAAATCATCACACAAAAAGTTTGAATATGCAGACTAGTGTTACAGACGGCGACATGATGTCACCGACTCTGCCCGAGGGCAGTTCTCTCCGAGAGCAGCCGAGCCTTCACGAACACCTACGGACATCTCCGAACATAGATATACACGATCGTAACAACTAACACTTCTACCAAGAACATGAACCTGCACGACGACCTACGAGAATCGCTGGACACAGTTATACATGCTCCAACTCTCTGTTTTTGCATTTATTGGCGATATAAAAACCTATATTAAACTCCTTTGTATACTTAGGTGTCCTTAGGTCTGTGTTCAAATCTTACTGCAAGAAAAAGTTTAATATTTTAATTTTCAATGAAAAATTGATACGTTGATAGTGTAAAACATTATTGTGGTATTACCGGTATTAATGAAAGGCGTTCTCGGGTATCCAGTGGCCCGAGTTCGAGTCTTAGTGTAATGAAACATTAATGCCTAATAACTATTAACATTTAGGAACATAGACGAATAGGGTAAATCATGGTAATTTTTATATATCATTACGATGTTTAATGCAGGGTATTCTTAGGTACCCAGAGGTCCTAGCTCAAATCTTACCCTCCGAAACTCTAATGGTTAATAAATATTAAACTATGGCAGTATGCGCGGCCAGATTAAAATGTATTTAACAAATACAATTATTTATATTAAACCCTGGTGTATACTTAGGTATCCCGATGGCTAGATTCGATTCTTTATTTCCTTTCTTTTGTCTTTCTATCTCCCTCTTTCTTCTTGACTTGCATACATCCAAGCATTCATATATACACGAGCACATACACAGAGCCATTTCACATAAATATACGCACATACACATGTATACGCATACATACACCAGTGCACATACACACACGTACACAAACATACGCCTACAAACCTACACACATATACCAGTGCACGCACACATACACTACGTGATCAAAAGTATGCGGACGCCTGGCTGAAAATAACGTACAAGTTCATGGCGCCCTCCATCGGTAATGCTGGAAATCAATATGGTTTTGGCCCACCCTTAGCCTTGATTACAGCGTTCACTCTCGCAGGCATACTATCAATCTGCTGCTGGAAGGTTTCTAGGGGAATGGCAGCCCATTCTTCACGGAGTTCGGACCTGAGGAGAGGTATCGATGTAGATCGGTGAGGCGTGGCACGAAGTCGACGTTCCAAAACATCCCAAAGGTGTTCTAAAGCTTTCAAGTCAGGACTCTGTGCAGGCCAGTCCATTACAGGGATGTTATTGTCGTGTAACCACTCCGCCACAGCCCGTGCAGTATGAACAGGTGCTCGATCGTGTTGAAAGATGCAATTGCCATGCCCGAGTTCCTATTTAACAGTGGGAAGCAAGAAGGTGCTTACAATATCAATGTAGATCTGCGCTGTGATCGTGCCACGCAAAACAACAAGGGGCGCAAGCCCACTCCATCAAAAACACGATAACTCACCACCTCCGAATTTCACTGTTGGCACTAAACACGCTGGCAGATGACGTTCACCGGGCTTTCGCCATACCCACACTCTGCCATCGGACACCACATTGTGCACCGTGATTCGTCACTCCACACAACGATTTGCCACGGTTCAATCGTGTAATGTTGACGCTACTTACACCAAGCGAGGCGTCGTTTGGCATTTTCCTGCGTGATGTGTGGCTTATGAGCAGCCGATCGACCATGGAATCCAAGGTTTCTCACATCACACCTAACTGCCATAGTACTTTGAGTGGATCCTGATGCAGTTTGGAATTCCTGTGTGATGGTCTGGATAGATGTCTTCCTATTACTCTTTACGGCCCTCTTCAAATGTGAGCGGTCTCTGTCAGTCAACAGACGACGTCGGCCTGTACGCTTTTGTGCTGTACATGTCCATTCACGTTTCCACTTCACTATCACATCGGAAACAGTGGACTTAGGGATGTTTAGGAGTGTGGAAATCTCGCGTACAGACCTCTGACACAAGTGACACCCAATCACCTGCCCACGTTCGAAGTTTGTGAGTTCCACGGAGCGTCCCATTCTGCTGTTTCACGATGTCTAATGACTACTGAGGTTGCGGATAATGAGGACCAGGCAGTAGGTGGCAGCACAATGCGCCTAAGATGAAAAACGTATGTTTACGGGGTGTCCGGATACTTCTGATCATATAGAGCACACACGCACAATAGCATTGGAAATTATTGTCTTTACAGAATTCATAAATCTTTGTTCCATTTCCCTGTAACCTATCAAAATATTAATTCTTTTCACGCTAGCACATTCATATGACTTTCATTCCCCACGCATTTTTATGACACGTGTAAAGACATCATGGAGGTACTCTCTGAAAGACAAGAGAGAGAGAGAGAGAGAGAGAGAGGAATTGAACCAAGCTGGGATAGAAGTGCTGAGAGCCTCTGCGCATGTGCAACAGGTGATAATTCCATGGGGTGCAATAATCACGTGACGTGTAAACATCCCTGCAATGACCATGTGCTGACATAGCCAGGGGGAGACTTATATCTCTACATAAATAGCTACCGACGCTGGCTAAAACCATTGCGAGCTTATTACCTCAACATTTAAATTTTAAAGAACTTAAAAAATAGCAACGTGATGTGTCTTTTTATTTAAGAGGTGTGAGTCGTCGACTTCTACACACAAAGAATTATCAACACGATAAAATGCAAGGTTAGTGTGTTTTTACATAACTATACAAATCAGTGTCGGCTCTTTACGATGCATTTAATTTTGTTTAAACGATGCTGTGCATGAAAGACAAATCGTTGCACGAGTATCATATTTTTTAATGTGAACTTTACACTCACATGGATTTCTCGGCGCGCTCTTCTTCCATTCACATACATATGGTTTTCTCTACATCCCTGCTTTCATTAATATTCACACGAGTTTCTCTATCACCCCTCATTGTTTTACCATCACATGGATTTCTACACCCATTCTTCTTCTTCCAGATACATACATACGATTTTCTCTACACATTCTTCTTCCATTTATATTCACACGATTCTCTCTACCCGCTCTTCGTGTCACCATAACAGGAATTTGTACACACACTCTTCTTCCATTCACCATCACACAGATTTCATCACCTAGATGAGTGTCACAAACTACCACTTCTACCAAGTACCCAAACCTGCACGAAGACCTACGGATATCCCCGAACACAAACGTGTATAAACATACAAAAATTGTGGTCATGTAGCACAACACATACTTTAGTTCTAATATAAAGAAATGCATATCTTGTCCTGCCATCTGAATAACACATTGAAAAAATAATTAATGATCAGTGTTACAGACTGTGTAGCAGATAGACTTAACAAGATGGCTGAAGAGCGCAGTTTCCTACCGACTCGACGAGTTCAAGATCTCGAAATAGTTCTTAAATGTGAGATAAAAGCCTTAAAGGGAGCTCAAACAAGATACGGTATCAGGATCGTATCTTCGCTGGAGGATTGCCAAGTGCTCTTGCCTGGACGCTATAATTAGTTAACCGACGAAAAGCTTTCAGAAATGCCCGGAAAAATAAATTTTACATATAAGGGAATGGCAGAGAAGGGGATATTTGGCTTTTGTACCCGCAGGGAAGGTATGTAGAAATGTCAAACTTAAGTATTCAATGTTTTCCTATTTTACTATGAAAAAAAATTCATAAATAAAGCAGCTGTATCATTGATATTACATATAAAGATACAAAAGATACATGCTATAGAATTTATAAAAAAATTCTTGAAATCACAATGTCACATATTTTGAATTCAGTTATATATATCACATTGAAATAACGCCTGACATCCTAATGTTTATACAAATCTTTTGTGTCTCATTTTCCATGTAGCCTAACAGAAAATGTAATTCTTTTGAGGTTACCTTCTCTTCCAAAAGCATGTTTTCTAAGACTTTCATTTTGTAAGTCTTTTTAAGTCAAGTCTTTTTAAATTACAAGTCTCATCAACATTTAAACAGTATTTTCGCAATCATTTAAATTACTGTTCCCAATCCTTATTTTCACCGAATATAGGGAGACTTGTTCGAGCTAACTCTCAGCTATACCTTGGATTGTATACAAAATTGTCCTTGTTTTCACCGTATACCCTTGAATGTTATTTAAGAATCCTATCTTAACAATGAGGCTTCTCGAAATGTAGACGTCTCTGCGCACGCTTATTGCATGTTTCGGTGATGTAGTGAGGATGGTTATTCCATCCTCCAAGAGCGTCAGCATCCTTTCCTGAGCTGCAAATCGGTTCTTGTTCTTGCCCCTTTTCCGTCTGAAACATTACACAATGAAGGTCTTAGAAAACATGCTTTTGGAAGAGAAGGTAATATCAAAAGAATTACATTTTTTGTTAGGCTACATGGAAAATGAAACACAAAATATTTTATAAACATTAGGATATCAGGAGTTATTTATATATATATATAGATATATATATATATATACACATATACATATATATATATATATGTGTGTGTGTATAACTGAATTCAAAATATGTGACATTGTGATTTCATGATTTATTTATAAATTGTATAGCATGCATCTTTTGTATCTTTATATGTAATATCAATGACTCAGCTGTTTTATTTATGAATTTTTTCATAGTAAAATAGGAAAACATTGAATACTTAAGTTTGACATTTCTATATACCTTCGCTGCGGGTACAAAAGTCAATTTATATGTCTTAAATGTCCCCATCTCTGCCATGCCCTATAATTAAATATATTTTTCCAGGCATTTCTGCAAGCTCTTCGTCGGTTAACGAATTATAGTGTTCAGGCAAGAACACTTGACAATCCTCCAGCGAAGATACGATCCTGATACCGTATCTTGTTTGAGCTCTCTTTAAGGCCTTTATCTCATATTTAAGAACTATTTCGAGATCTTGAACTCGCCGAGTCGGTAGGAAACTGCGCTCTTCACCCATCTTGTTAAGTCTATCTGCTACACACTATGCAACATTGATCATTAATTATTTTTTCAATGTATTATTAATATGGAAGGACAAGTTATGCATTTCTTTATATTAGATCTAAAGTTAGTGTTGTGTTACATGACCACAATTTTGTAAGCATGTTTGAGTTCGGGGATATCCGTAGGTCTTCGTGCAGGTTTGGGTGCTTGGTAGAAGTGGTAGTTTGTGACACTCATCTAGGTGATAAAATCTGTGTGATGGTGAATGGAAGAGTGTGTGTAGAAATTTCTGTGATGGTAAAACAATGAGGGGGGATAGAGAAAATCGTATGAATATTAATGGAAGAAGAGGGTGTAGAGAAAATCGTATGAATGTGAATGGAAGAAGAGCGCTCCGAGAAATCCATGTGAGTGTAAAGTTCAGATTAAAAATATGATACTCATCAACGATTTGTCTTTCATGCACTACATCGTATAAACAAAATTAAATGCATCGTAAAGAACCGACACTGATTTGTATAGTTATGTAAAAACTCACTCACCTTACATTGTATCGTGTTGATGAATGCTGTGTGTGTAGAAATCGACGACTCACACCTCTTCTTAGATTAAAAAGACACCTCACGTTGCTATTTTTTAAGTTCTTTAAAATTTAAATGTGAGTTAATAAGCTCGCAATGGTTTTAGCCAGCGTCGTTAGCTGTTTATATAGACATCTAAGTCTCCCCCGGCTGTGTCAGCACATCGTCATTGCAGAGGTGATTACATGTCACGTGATTATTGCATCCCATGGAATTATCACCTGTCGCTCATGCGCAGAGGCTCTCTGCACTTCTATCCCCGCTTGGTCAATTCCCCCTCTCTCTTTCACTCTCTCAGAGTACCTCCATAATGTATTTACACGACCTACAAACATGCGTGGGGAATGAAAGTGATGTGAATGTGTTAGCCTGAAAATAATTAAATTTTGCTATGCTACAGGGAAATGAAACAATTTTGAATTCTGTAAAGACAATAATTTCCAATGCTATCGTGTGTATGTGTGTGCGTGCACTGGTGTATGGGTGTATGTTTGTAGTCGTATGTGTGTGTACGTGTTTAATTCACTGGTGTATGTATACTATGTATGTGTACGTGTGCGCGCGTGCACTGGTGTATGGGTGTATGTTTGTAGGTGTATGTATGCGTATGTATGTGTGTATATGTATCAGTAATGGCTCTGTGAATGTGCTCGTGTATATGTGAATGCATTGGATGTATGCAAGTCAAGGAGAAAGACAGAGTTAGAAAGAAAGAAAAAAGAGAAGAAGAAAGGAAATAAAGAATCGAATCCAGGCATCGGGATACCTAAGCATACACCAGGGTTTAATATAAATAATTATATTTGCTAAATACATTTAAATCTGGCCGCGCATACTCCCATAGTTTAATATTTATTAAGCATTAGAGTTTAGCAGGGTAAGAGTCGAACTAGGACCTCTGGGTACCTAAGAACACCCTGCAATAAACATCGTAATGATATATAAAAAATTACCATGATTTACCCTATTCGTCAATGTTCCTAAATTTTAATAGTTATTAAGCGTTAATGTTTCACTACACTAAGACTCGAACTCGGACCTCTGGATACCCGCGAACGCCTTTCATTAATCCCGGTAATGCCAAAATAATGTTTTACCCTATAAAGTATCAATTCTTCATTGGCAATTAAAACAATTAAACTTTTGCTTGCAGTAAGATTCGAACACAGACCTAAGGCCACCTAAGTATACACAGGGGTTTAATATAGGTAATGATATATGTTAAACATATTTTTTATATCGCTGTTTGAAAGAGCCAATAGATGCTAACACAGAGAGTTAAGAGCATGTATAACTATGTTCGGCGATTCTAGTAGGTCGTCGTGAAGGTTCGTGTGCTTGGTAGAAGTGCTAAGAGTTGTTACGATCGCGTATATCTATGTTCGGAGATGTCCGTAGGTCTACGTGAAGGCTCGGCTGCTCTCAAAACTGCTCTCGGGCAGTCGGTGCCATCATGTCGCCGTCTATATTGAATGGAAGATAGCCTCGCGGGAACGGGTCTCTCTTTTCCACCGTCAAAGACACTCCAGGTCAAATAGCACGGTCTCCAAGAGTTCTTTTCTTACCGTGAGCACCGGCCTGATCTTTTGTTATATATCCCAGTTGCGCGTGTTTGGAGAGAATAGAATGCTATGAGGGAGGGATTGCTACATATGTGGCCTTCCTAACGAACACTTGTGCGGGACAATGGAATGAAGACAATAGCGCTAGTTCTTTTGTCACAAAGCATAATTTATTGCACCATTGTTCATTTTGACAGGAAAAAGGTGCGGTCTTTGTTATATTGCCAAGGTGCGCATGTTTGGAGAGAGAATAGAATGCAGCTGGGGGAGGGGTTTACTACAGGTGTGACCTTCCTAAAGTGCACGTGTGCAGAAATGGAATGGGGAGAATAGCATCTGCTCTTTTGTTACAAAGCATAATATATTACACCATTGATCATTTTGACAGGTGATGGAAAACTTTAATTGCATGCCTGTCAACCTTTCCATTATACTCCACAAAATGTATGACCTCAGCTGCTACGAAAAGGGAGCAGGGGGCGTCGCGGGTGGAGGGGAGGACTAATTAGCATATTAATTGCACATTCCTGCATATTAAGTGGGCTGGAATGCCCATATTATTACTCCTTGGACTTGGGGGGGGGGTTACCACTAAAGACGCCTAATCGAATACCGATCTATACTTAGGCCTTTTTTATTGTTAAAGTTCCTGAATAATGCGTTTCTTTGTATTACAGTTTTATCCACAATTCCTAACACCTATCATCGTTTTCCCTACCTCTCCCATAGAAACGCATTTTCCTCCACGAACCGCCGCACGTCTCCCCGTTTAACCTAACCTTTCTGATATATACTTCAAAAACTGCGCCAGGAACCCCTATATAAACTACTGCCATGGTGAAAGGTGTGTCATTCACAGATACTATAACTTGTCATTCACTTGTTTATTTAAGACAAAGAAGCAATGGTCTGTATGTGGAATGGAGAAGGAGATCTATTCCACCCTTGTTTTTTCCAAATTCTACACTCTTCATTTTGCAAGTGGTGCCAAAATGTATTTGATCTACTGCTGTTTTCTATGTATTAAGAACCTCTGCTTATTTCATGGAATAAACACCTTAAAAGCTTAAGAATCTAAATATTTGCTTAACACAATCATTTTCAAACACATACCAATGGCTTTGAGGTGCAAAACATTGTTCTCATGTATTGAAAATCGTATGCAGGTTAGCAATAAACCAAACTGTAACACATTATAAGCAGAATTTAAATGGAAATGGAAGTATTTTAAATTCAAGAGTATTAATATTTATACATTTTCATTACAGTTTCCTTTTAATATTGCAAATTTTATCAACAATTGGGAACATGCACAACAATGCAATTAGCTCACATATGAGCTATTCTGTTTGAAATTTTCACGTAGAATCCGAAAATAATATCAGGAAGCAAAAATAATAACTCTAAATATCATTAAATTACAATTTAATCTGCAGAGAGGCCACGTGAGGCAATAAGGAATTCTTATTGGTCTGACGTCACCGTTTATGTCGGCGATTCCGAGCGGAAGGAATTAAACACGTTACGCTATATAAAACGAAGAGGCACTGTGTCTATTTTCCTTTTATTTTAGTGTATAATGTAGTTAAGTGCAGTTTCCGTGTATCGTATGCAGCAGAATGCTTTCGTTTAGGGATCAGCATGAATTTCGTCCAGATGTTGAAGCAGTAAGGCTACAAATCGTGTATAGTTCCATCGCATATCTCCGGCAAACTGTTTATTCATATGCTAAAAATCCTGAAATCACGAAGAAAAGATTTTGCAATGGCGAAGAAATGTCAAAGATATCTCAGATAAAGTTGCAATGTATTGTTGGGAGCATCATTTTAAAACGTATTCTAACAATTTTTCTATGTCTTTATCCTTAAAATTTTCTAATGTTAAGTCGTTGAAACCATACATTTTACCACTTTTAACCTCTAAGAATTGCATTTAACGTTTCAGATGATTTTGGTACGCATTTGATAAAAGGTAGTAATGAATACTATATTATCGAAACATAATCTATCTTCTCTGTGCCAAATTAAGAAACATCGGGTAATAATCACAGCATCTGATCATTTATGCTAAGCAATTAACGCTTCCGTTATCATCACTATCATTGAGATCACCATCTTCATGTAATGAAATAAAACCTTACTGATTTATTTGTCCTTATCTCAATGTTATCCTGACACCATAATTAGAGGTGCCTTGCAGCTTTTTACGCATTACATTTTGTTTCATAGCGTCAAAAAGTTGCAGCTATTTTGACTCTTCCCCATTATCACTGTAACATTATATATGTAATACAAAATAATAGGAAAAAAATCTGCTACTCTAATGAAAAACAGTTTTAAATCAGATGTATGACTTAATACTAGATCGCGAATAGAAATACGTTTACATGTTTCACTGTTATCTTCTGAAAACCAATCAATAACACATCTTAGATTTTCAGTATAAGCACTAGATTTGTTGAAACAACAAATTTGAATAGTCAGGAGTATATTAGATGGGTATGCTACTTAACAATACGCTTTTGATCCAGGAATTTTGGGAGCCTAAAAACAGTCGTTATTTCTGAAAAACTATGTTATCATTAATGCATCCATGTATGTCAGATTATTCATCCATCCGTCATTTTGATAAAAAGGAAACACGAAAATAAAGCTTTAACCAACAATATACATTCACCATTAATGGAAGCATATGACGCGACTTAAGCTCATACTAATCAGTGACGTCACAATTGGGTCGCTTACGTCAGAAGCGTTTTCGAGAGCCTTGCGAAATGGGAGTTCAAAATATTTTTCCCTGCTTTCAAAAGAACATAGCATTACAACGGAATATCATTTTCTGTTAACTTGAGGACAACTTTTCATTAAAAATACTTTTAGCACCCGTGCATGTTCCCAATTATCCTCCCAGTAGCCATGAACATCCATCGTGCAGCTATTCTACAGTGCATGGACTTGCTTCAAATGAGCAGTGTACAAAGTGTACAGTGTGCAGATGTATCATATATGCACTTTAGCTTTTCACGCTCATGTACGAGACCGAGTAGGTCGACAATAGCTGTGCGTGCCGCCATTTAAGGTTTGAGATAGTTGCAGATAAAGACTGATTCCTTGTTGCTGTGTGCAATATAGTTTGAGTCTCAGAGCAAACATCGATATATCACCCAAATTTGGAATGCGCTGCTCCCATTAACCAAATAGGTACGTTTCAGCAAGCTACAGACTATGCAGGTGACACTTCATTGTATACGACCGTTGACTTGAGGTTTTAGGACGGTATAGTCTCCTACTCGATTCCTAGACTTAACGCCTTGCGACTTTTAGTTTGAAATAGAGCGAAATTGCTAACATTGAATGAACTGAAAAACATACGAGAAGAAGCAGCCAACATTTTGGAAGCTGAGCTGTCATAAGTTAATGGAACTGCATTTAGATTATATGCTACAACACTTGCATGACAAGCATGGGTGGCACCTTTTATGTCGTCTTTGAAAAAGTATGCACGTTGTCTGCACTTAACCATTGGCGTGGTCGGCGGGTCCTGGACGGTTGCGCTGTACTGGTGACTCGGATAAATGCTGAGCACTAGGTTGGGGGCCTATTTGTGCAGGGGCTTTGTCCTCGGGAGTGGGTATTACTGCGCAGATACAACACATAGCTTCCTAAAGGGCATGTGCTGAGTCTTGGTAACTATGTGCCTCGCGCTTTGTAATTGTGACTAGTTCTTCACTCGTGTTATCATGGAGCGGCCAAGATACGGAAACACGAATTGTG
This sequence comes from Deroplatys truncata, assembly GCA_030765065.1. NCBI lineage: Eukaryota > Metazoa > Arthropoda > Insecta > Mantodea > Mantidae > Deroplatys > Deroplatys truncata. The sequence continues at coordinate 88,842,248 of CM060980.1, forward strand.
TCATATGTTGTTACTTTTGGTGAAATTTCAACGTAATGGCAGACAAGCACAAATAACTTGTAGCCGAAGATTTCCAGATATTCGGTGTTTGTTGAACGATATTTGGAGACTTTGTTAGAGTATGTGCCACTAGTCTTCTTCGAGACATGCTCTTTTAACAAGATGACCATTCCGCTTACACAGCAGCAGGGACACGGGGGATATTGCATAGAAAATATCCCGGTCGATGGTTTGGATCACATAGCCCGTTGCAAGAGTGACCCCGAGATCTCCAATCTTACTTCCATGGACTTGCATTTGGGTTGCATGAGAGATCGTGTTTACCAAGAATTACTTCCTGACAGAAATCATCTCATCAACACAATTCGCGCAGCAAGTGCAACTGTAACACGTGCAATGTAGCGCAGTGTGCGGGAAGGTCTAACGAGGAGGGTCGCATTGTATGCAGAGCAGGACGGATCATATTTTGGATTCATTTTTGAGTTTCCTACATCACAATAGAAACCCGCACAGCGACCGGGAAGTAGGCCACCCAGCCTATTGCTCAGTGTCTATCCAAGCCACCCTATACACTGCAGCTTTCACTGTAAGTTCGCGAGCGTGGGAAGGTATAATGTATGCAAAGTAAATACGAAGTGTTTTTTGTAGTCGCAGTGTACATTCTCTTTCACGCAAATGCTTTGTTCGTGCAAATGCGGGTTTTGTCAATGCATTCAGAGAGGATACTAAATAACTTGTATTGCAGTATATTCCCTAGTTGTACACTGCAGTACTTGCGCATCAGAGACACGAATGTGTTTTATATTATTATAATTATGTTTTGCATAAACCTACAAAATAAGGGAATGCTTTCCCATCCATTATAAAAGAGTTGACTTCTTTTTATTTTCTAAAAAATGGCTCTAACAGCTTTAATTAAAATATATTTTAGATAACAATGAATAAAATGTATTTATAAACTTTTCTGTAAATAACCTATAAAGTCTTGTTCCTTGTCGTTGAATTTTCTATAACTGAGAAGTAATTAACAATACGCAGAAACTTGCCACGAGAAAAATGCACAACTCTTGAAAATATAGAGTTTATACCATAAGTATTTTCGTATCATACATCATTTTCCAAATATATGCTGTTCCAATTTTTCCCATACTTTAAGCAGCACGCTTTAAATGCCTGGTAGTTATAATCGGCGCAACAGTTCTAGACACGTGAAAATCTTAATGAGAGCTATGATGCGAGTTGCTTATCAGATCAGGTGGTGACCGGTGGACTGCATACTGCAGGAGTGCGTGGGACAGTCATCGTCAAATATCCACACCGGTTATGCACTGCTTTGCGCTGATAAACTTAGTTATATACAGTATATTAAAATCCACGCTGTAAAAAGCGCTTAATATAAAAAACGCTGTCAATCATTGCCTCCAATTCTTCCACACCTAACAACCCTTCCTCTTCTGCGGAATCACTCACATTATTGCTGTCATCGCTGCTGTCACTACTTTCTGCACCATTATCTTGGATGAGAATTCTTTCTATTTGATTTTCTGCAATTCCGTATTTTTCGAAATAATGATTCTTAATTTATTCAACATGTCGACATACATTTTCCCATTCTGGCCTTCCAATTTCAGCAAATTGCTGGCGTTATAACTGCTCCACATATTTTAATTTAAAAGTGATATTTCTGCATGCCAACCATTTTTTTGATATCAGCCCAGATTAATTCGATTGGGTTTAGATCTGGGTGATGCGATGGGAGTCTAAGTACATTATGGCGATGTTGTATTACTATCTGGTCAAGAATGTATGACGTCTGAAGCTGTTTGTTGGTTTTAATTAAGTTATATAGCTTTGTTTTACTCATGCTTTCATCTAAAGCTATATTATGTCTAAGTAACCAAGCTCTCATTTCTTCTTTCAATGAATTTGAGGTAGGTGGTTTGTCAATTGAGTGTTGACGCATTATAAAGCATTGTCGATGACCAGAACAGACCCAGCAGGCATATTAGGTCTCAACATGGCGTTGATTCACTTCATGTACTTTTCTGTATTCATTTCTTGATGAAAATCTCCTGTTGTTTTTGCAACTTGTAAAAGAAGGGCATTTGGAACGAAGCCGATCTCTCCAACAGCATGAACGATAATAAGTATTTGCCCTTTAGCAACAGGAACCTGCAACCTAATTCGCTATCGTCACACCAACTTTTAGATGCTGTACGACTGCTGTGTATGTATGACTCATCTTCATACACTATAGTATTTTTCTGAAATTTGTAGCACCACCTTAAAAATTAATGCTGATATAAGTACACACTGATATAAGTACATATAAAATTATACTCATTTGGAAAGGTAGAATCAGACTGAAAAATTCAATGCCATAGCCGGGATTTGAACCACGGATCTTAGGCTTTCCGTGCCGTTGGTCTAACCGACTAAGCTATCATGGCAACATTTACTTTTTATTTTTTTTATTTTATTATTTTTTATTTTATTTATTTATTTTGATTTTCTGTTAGAGTTCTATTTGATTTCGGTTTCTTCCACTTGAACCCTAAATCTTTAATAATTTTTCTGACATTTGTAGCACCACCTTGTAAGTTTCTGCTGTGTTTCAGCTGGATGAGCAATCTGCTTATTGTTAGCACAGTTTTTTCTTCCACATAGGAATTGTGAATCGTGCGCCGAATGACGCATTCGAAATCGTCTATTTCTGTAATACGTTTAGGGGCCTTATGTTTCTTCCCAGGTGTCAAATGGTACTCTTTTATCCATGTTTTTTTTTCTTATCTTTGAGAACTCTGGAATCGGAACTCGGTGAAACACCAGTTGCTTGACTACTCTTTCTTTCATTCTCTTAAGGCTTTTGTGGAAATCGGATGAACATATATTTTCTTCCTTCATCTCTGCTTCTTGCTTCATGAAGTCGAGGACATTTGCAATTATTTCCCTACTTTGACTATGTAACACCTTACCACTTAACTTTGAAAACATAGGAGCCATGGTTATAAATATAACAAATATGAAATAAGTACTATTTAGATACTGCAGCTCTCTTTAAAATTACAACCAGATGCAGACACTTTCTATGCAGACTGTATGTGTTACGCACTGTGAGTAAGCAAAGGTATTATATCGCTTTCGTTGATTAAGCTAAACATAAACCATTCCTAGGCTCGGCAGCTGGGTTGGCAATCAAGGTCACGAGTCCAGAAGTTTTGCGCGAGTAATATTCCCTGTTCTCTCATGAGCTCATGCAAGCAGTGTGTGATATTAAGGGTGGTAATTGTTGTTTCTACCTCCTGCATACTCATTACAATACGCATTTAAACCATATTTAACAAATGTGTATCAGAGTTAATGGGAAATATATACACAAGATAAGTTTTTGTATGAATAGTTCGTAAAATGTATATTAAAATAAATACAATCGTGTGACTGTTACAAATCAGATGTTTTATAAAGGACATTCCCTTAAATTGTAGGATATTTAAAAACTGCTTTTGAAATCTATTAACTCGCGAGTTGAGTTAACTCTGCGATGCCTGAAGGAATCTATTATTCACCTTCTCTATGGAGAAACATTTCCGAACCTAAGAAATGTAGACAGATCAAAGAGCTTAGAGAAATTAATTTATTAATGATTGCAAACGTAACTTGCCACGGATTACATGTCGCTACTTATTTCCTGCGGAATGCAAAATGTGTGATTTAGTTATTTTACAGAACATCAACTGATACAATTTAGGTACATTCATGCTTTTTATTTTCTGTACATAAGATATTTCGTATGCCCTTTCACCAGGGAATGCACAGTGATTGACAACAATCAGAGCTTTTTCTGGCAAAATGCTGGTGGATGCGTACTCTTAAAATTGTATAATCACTAAGAAAGAAATCACAACAAATACCCTTCTTTTAAGAATACATTTTAAAACTTCGTCTCTTATTTTTATTTTAATGTTAAATTCTCTTTAGAAGTGTTCTTGAAGTGTAATGAGCACTAATGTTTACCTCCGGTTGCTAAACTGAAACTAATTCCGTGACGAAATAACCCGATTGCGTCAAGGCCTACCGCATAGTCGCTGTATCCTCTTCCTCCGTCCATACAGGACATCATGATGAAATGCAACAGTGGGGTGGCAGGTGCCGAGCATGCCATCTCCCCTCATTCGCTTAGATTTGGAAAGAGGCTTGTGCGATCAGTATGACAAACCTGTGGAAACATGTCAAAGACATCAGTTGTCAGGAAATTGTATCGGAATGTAAAATTAAGCCTTCTCTAAGTCGAACAAATTCAATAAAATTGGACTGGAGTAAAGAGGCTTATGCAGTGTCTTAGGAAGAACGGACAAATCAAGAATGGCATGGTTTAGACTGGGAAACTGGAGGGCACAGAAAATGACTGACAATTCTGGCAGGAGAATTTGTCGACTTTGTGGTACGGATAAAGACTGGGTACACATTTTGGCACAGTGGGAGAATAAGGAAAAATTAAATTTACACAAAAATCCGTAAGTCCAGCTACAAGGACATTGGCATGTTGGGATCTACTGGCTGACCACAGGATCTGGCAAAGCATGGGCAAGTTCCTGACTTAAGTGCACGAAGCCAGATCATATTTGTTGGGTAAGTCAGAGGCAATTTATCTCTATTGTATTTTTCTTTCTTTTTTATCACTTTAACTTGTATCTTAACTATGCATGCACGGTCAATGACCCATGCTAAGGTTTTGTGTAATGACTAATAATTTGACACCAATAAAAACACCTTATGTATCCATCTATTTACGGGCCCTAATGACCTAGTTGTCGACGGGACCTTAAACCCCATTCACTCACTTACTCCATCTATTTAATTGCGATTTGCGGCAAGACTATATCTTCCACTCGCACCACAGGTGGCAATGAAACCGCAACGCTATGGGTTAGTCCTCACCACCGTCACTGGTATTCTCGAAATGGTTCGTCACGTGACTGATACTAGTGGGGACTACCGATTGCCTTACGATTTCCTGATGTTCATTGTGAATGTCGTATTGGTAACGTAAGCAACGCGTTGTCACATTCGATTTGTGTCGTTAAAGGTGCCCTTAGGACTTAACACAATCTAGTAACACAGATCTCGCCATGTCGAAGTATCAATCCTTAAGTTAAGAAAATCAGACCATTTATACACGCGTACAGATTACATTGTGCACGACATAGTTCTGAAAATGTATTTGTTGACATAAACAGTTAGGTCTATTTGATAGAAGAAGAAAGTTTAGCGATGGAGAGGCTACTTCTATTATTCAAGCCTGCTGTTTACATTAATACAAATACACCAACTCCCGCTCAATTGGGAGGGAAATTTCAAATGTATGGTTACGATTAAACTACTTTCAGAAACGGCACTCCCAACTTGTTTTTAAAAGGAGTTTTAAGAATAACTGGAAGATGAATGCTTAATTTGACAATGTGAAAGATTTCCAGCAAGTAACTTGAAACAGACAAGCTTCTTTTCGAGATGATTCGTTTTCTTGTGCTGATATTTCTCGCGGAGTGCAAGATGACAGACAGGGGAAAAGCCCTGGTAATCATAAAGCAGTGAGGTTTTATAACCATCATTAAGTTTTACATTTGTGCTTCAACAGCAGAGAAGCTTATGGATTCACCGTCTACAGTACAATTACGCCTAGTGAAGAGTTGAGATGATACTTGCCAATCACAAAAGGTGCACAAGTTGCCGCAGTATTCGAGCGCATTCAGGATCGGCATCATTTGCCTCTCTGTGTACAGGCTAACATGCACCGAGGTAATAACATTATGGAGAGAAAATCTCCCTCTACTGCTCCTGTTCGCTTTGGGTTACATATAATTCTACGTTGGTAAGAATAAAGTAGCTTTTTAATTTGTTGAACAAGGGTATAGGCGTTCTCAACGAAGGAGATGGCTCCGGTAACGCGTGAGGCGTGAGGCTCGCATTCAGGAGGTCGATTTCCGTCGGAGCATCCACTCTGACCATGGGTTTTTCGTGGTTTCCCGGGTCGGTAAGCGAAAGCTGGGGTGGTCCCCTTCTACCACGAATTTCCTGTCCTCAACATTTCCTTTCATCTGTTTCAGGGTTGTAGGATCAGATGGCGGAGGTTGGTATGTTGCGGCAGGACGGTGGAATTTGTGCTATGGAAAAGTTCCTCCCTGACGTTTGGCGAAACTGGTGGGGCCCCCTTCTGGGAGCTGTCTCGTCTATTCTAGGGACTCTGGGTTGCTGGCAGCTACGGCAGGCCCAGCCGGCGTCAGGATTGTCATGTTGGAATCATTAGGGACCCCGTCCTTGCTAGTGCAGTGTCCGGGTCTGGTCGCTTTTCGGGTCTGCCCTTTATCCCTTCCTCCGGGGGGTTATAGGACATTTCTTTTCTTGTTCACATGGAGTAACCCCAGGAAAAGAAACACACAGCTGGTGTGATTTTTAATTAAAATCTTAGTTGTGGTGTCACTGTAGTTAAAAGTGTGCTATGAAACGGTTCCTTGTGTTCTACTAAAATCCATCTCTTCACGAAAACCCTAGACAAGGAGCAGCCCACTTCCGGTAGCACTGGCCAGATAGGTCCTTTGTACAAATGATGAGAAGTTAAAACTGCGTTGTTTTCATTAATGCATAAGTAGCTTAGAACAGGGAAAGGTCAATGCTTTCACAAGATTTTAATCAATCTTAAGTAGAAATACTGACTTCACTCTGGAGGATTTAAAATACGCTGTTATTCCTTATTTGTGAGTTTATTCAAATTTCTTCTTTTGAAACTGAAAGAAGTAATATAAATTTATTCACCAATCAATTTTCTGTTTCAGAGTCTGACATTTATGAATGCTTTGCATTTGGAAAAACTCCAAAATCCCCCAAGACTTCGCATCAAATTTAATCAACACTGCTCCACCTTTAATTGATCTTGAAAATGTATCTTCCAAGCTTCACAATGAAATTCCAGGGCTCATGGTTATGTCTGTGAAGAAACTTTTTCTTCCATGAATGGTAGATCAGATTCGTTCAAACTTTCAGATATGTACATTTTACTCACGTTATATGTACAGTCTTCCTCACCGACGGTGGCTTGAGTGAGTCTCTTGAGCTCGGCGAGTCGGCTTATCCTCCTTAATGCCTGGGTTCGAAGGGTAAACAGGTGGTTGAGGTGTCCTTCGCTGATTAAATGCACGGTGGACAGACAATTTAGAAGTGCAGGTTTCGGAAACGAGTTTGTCTCTAAAGGCAGGACACGCATATTTTGTTTAAAACAATATAGAATAAATTACAACTATATTTCGAATGACTGCATCAATAGTAAGTCCAATTCTCATTCCTGTGCATCACGTTATTTGGGCACCTAGGAGCTGAATTCAATCTGCCCACCACCACTGAACGAGGAAGTCAAAACGCTGTTCTTACTAATTTCGTCCTCGCGGCAGCCGGCGTGTGTGTATATTAAGCCACGATCGACTACAATGCCTGTACATCAAAAACTTCACGCACTGCTGAGATATGTTAAGGATAAATTGGTTCAGAACTCGCATTGAAAGTTCAGCTATTTAAAATTCGAGAGAATTTTCTTATATGGGTGTATATGGTGTTTTAATATATATGCGTTTGTGTATTGTCTGAGGTAAGCTAAGTAGTTCATTCGACATTTAGAAAGCGCGCACCCGCGCAACTTGATTAGAATACAATTTACATCCTCAATTAGGAGCATTCACACTGACGGTGCGAAGATCTCTGTCTCATTCCCATCCCTTCAGCTACTAGAAGTGGATATGCCGGTTTTCTCAATCCAGAGTCGCAAGCCTACCTGTGGCGGTCTGTAGTGCCTGTGTGCAACTGTTAGGTGTGATTCGTGAAGCAAAATTAGAAGGTTAGAACTTTTGGTTCGCTTAGTGCACAGTATTGTATTTCTGTTTCTAATTAGAAAATCTCAAAACTAGCCGAGAAACCAACCCTGGATCTTGGGAACTATAGGCAGGCGCTGTATCAACTGTACCAGGAGGCCAATTAAGCACCTTACCTTATTTAAGCCTGTTACTTTTGGGGGGTGTTCTAGGGCTTATTTTCCTGTTTTAAGTACTTGCGATGGCTCAGTTAGAGACATAGCCAATGGCGTTATTCGAATATAAGTTGCTGTATAAGTTAATCTGTGTATGAATGGGGTGCAATTTTCTTTTCGGTATCATAAGTTACAATCTTAATTTTAGACCTACCACTTGAAAACTGCGCAATCGATCGCTATTTTCAATAGGTTCAGTCCAGATACTATAATGCTATATAATTTCAATATTGTAATGACTCTTTTCCCTCTGTCCATCATATTTCAAAACAATTTTGCGAGACTTAAATAAGCAAATTACATCATCTATCTAAAATCTACAGTCACTTCATAACGTATCGTGGCAGATTGTGTACTGTTGCATTTTTCTTTCCTTACAAATTAAGTGCCTAAAGTAGGGGATATATTACAGTACCCAGAAATACATTTTGGGATTTCATCGCAAACATCAGTTTTAAGGTTCTCTATATCCAAAAAAGGAATCGCAAACTCCAAAGTTCATTCTTGGGCACTTTTTAAGGATGCAAGGTGATGTTTTCAGAAAATCCTTTCTAACAGTAATGTAGCGTAATAGGAATAATTATTGTTGGGTACACATTTTCTCTCGACACGTGTATAAGAGTTGCACTTTCTCAAAAAAAGGTTTCAGACAAACAATGACCAATCCCGCTTCTTCCTAACTTACAAAACATTTCTGCGTTTTAAAGCGACCTTCCATTCCGGCGTGCTTCGTGGTTTTAGTTTCAAAGTCTTTTACTGTCTCTACACCGCTGTAATAACCACGAAGCATTTTCTTAGGATTACAAACTCTACGCCATCTGTACTTAAGGTTCACTTTGACTTTGTCATTTTTCCGTCTTTTTGAGAAGGACCTAGCTCGGGTAGAGGTATTTAAGATTTTAAAAAAAATACCGTTTTTTTTTCGAAGATTAATGTTGATAAATGTTTTAAAAAAACAGAACAGAGTCGAAAGCCCTGCTGTCCGAATTAAACTCATTAGAACATGTCACTTATAGTTGTACTAATACAGTTTCAGAAGTCACAGATACATTTAACAAGTGTATCACAAACACCCACACTCACACGCTCAGAAGACACGCAGCATTGTGTCAGTGGGCGATATACACATACAATTCTTGCATGGAGATTGTCGACCATAGATATGTCTAACCCTGGCCAGTCAAACATTGGACCGAACATGAGTGCGGTAAATGGACCATGCGCTGCAGCATTCTGAGGACTGTTCAAGTTAAGACATGGCAGTCTATCCGAGAGGTGCTAGAAGTCGGCAACGGAAGGAAAATGAATTTGGTAATGCATCCCATATTATTTTGCCGCTTTGCTTTAGCAGAAGCAGAGTCGACACATAAGAGAATGTCTATCCGAGAGGGTTTTTTTTATTTTATTCATGGACGCTGTTTAAATACTGTAATCCTTAGCGCCCCATTCTATATTGAGCGTGAAAGACCGGTAATTTTGCTCAGAGGCCTGTTTATCAGGCTTGGGGTTCTATTACGTGCCGTAAATCTACAACACGGGACCACCGGCTTTACTTCCCTTCCGAAGGAGGCCATGCTAAGGATTTTTACGCCCGAAAAAATCCATCCCCTCCGCCAGGTTTGAACCCGTGACCTCGGGAACTGAGGCTAGCATGGTAACCACAACACCACGGGGGATTGCGCTATCCGAGAGGGACAGCTTTGTGCGGCTAGAGCAAAATATCTCCTTTCAATGTAAATAAAGCGCTTCAATATAATTATACTGCGACGGAAGTTAAAACTTTCTATTAAACAAATTTTGTTTGAAAATTTAGGGTAGACGCGTCTCACCTGATGTCATTGATCTAAACAACGTTTTCATAAAACATTTATGTTAGTTTTATTTTGTTAACAAAAATATTCTAACAGTTTTTATTAAAACAGCATGTCTCTGGGATAACAAAATGATGAATAAAATATACACTCTAAACATTTTGTAATTGACATATGAAGTCATCTTTACTATAATTACAGTTTGTATCTATAACAGCAAGAAAAACACGAGCCGGATATAGGTTTACTATAGATCTCTTTAGGATATATGATTTACGTCAAATGAGAACGTTTTGTGGCATTCATTATTTCCGAAATTTTCGCTGTTGTTCGTTTGAATCTTTTCATACTTTCAGTATTACAATTAAAAATGCTAAATAACCATCCTTTTGTTTCTCACAGTTGATGCAAAGAGCACTTGATGTAGCATATAATTATTGACGTACTTTTTAAACTGTTGAACATTACCTAAGCCTACATAAACTATATTGCCTTAATATAGGTATTACCTAACAAACTATATGCGGCCATTGTTTATCATGATTAAGAGGAAACAGATAAATAGTCTTTTTCACAAGAATAAGTTTTAAAGTAGGTATGTGAATAAATTCTAGGTAACAGAGAGCCGTGTGGCTACTACGCGTCAGTTTTCTTTCTTTCTTTCTTTCTTTCTTTCTTTCTTTCTTTCTTTCTTTCTTTCTTTCTTCAGAATATGATGGTTCTTCATGATCTATATAGAATTTTCATGAAGAGATGTGCCTGGGGTAGCGACTGCAGGACTGGCAGGCCGATTCTTAACTCCGCAGGACAGGTATATGAAGATTGAATTCTAATGGCAATGGCAGTAGCACCGGCGATGCCACGGTAGCATGCCACAAGACAGTTCCTCTACTGGAGGGCTATTGTACTGCGTTCTGTTTGGTTCAAAACTGGGCTGTCATTTGCTCCTGTTAGCTACCTGTTACGCCCTCGATTTTGTCAAAACCACAGTGGCATGCTACAAGACAGTTCCTCTCTGGAAGGTCATTGTAATTGGTTTAAAACTGGACTGTCATTTATTCCTGGTAGCTACCTGTTACGTTCTCGAATTTGTCAAAGTCACGGCTTGGCGTTCACCTTGGCAATCCAGATGTTGGCAAATTCACTTTATTATTAAGGAGATCGCACTGCTCCTTGGATCAACCAATTGCAATGACCAAGCCTATTTGCTCTGGAGCTCTTTAGCCAGAGGATTCTAACAAATATGTTGCATTTTTACAAAAAGGTGTATCCTGTTGCTAAGCGCTGTTAATGTGGAAAATAATAGTTGTTACAATTCTTTTAAATTCTAGACTTCAGCAACAAAACAATTTTCTGAAAAGCTGGCACTGGTATTCTGTGGCAAGGGACAAATCCCTAAACGTTCGTCTGTGACGAGCCGCAGAAAATACTGTATATATTGGAGAAAAACACACACACAACCACATTTTAACATATATTAACACTGTCAGCCTATCTTAGTCTACAAAATTAACTTGTAAATTATCATAACCTAAGAAACTCCACATGTGCTTTAGTTTTGCTTCTGAAACGCATTTGGAATGATGTGAAATGTGTATTGTCAACGCATGAAGCAACATGAATTCTAAATACTGCTGTAACACTGTTTCCTTCAAGAGATGGCGTGAGCGACGCACTATGAGAGTACCTTCTTAGAAACAGGATGAAAGGATCAACTATTAAGAAGAGGAAATTTTCACCATTAATAGTTGCACAATCGATAAAGGATTTCCAACAGTATTCCTCGAAACCATTCCCTGTGGGTAGCAGAGAGTTGGTACGTAGATTTATTTCTGCAGGAGTTACTGCTAGCTCTTGGACTGTGGGGAAATGCGCAATGTAATAAAGAGTCTTGACATTACCTGATTTCTTGGATTTGGTGAATTTATACTGTTTATCAAAGTCCTTCCGTCCGCAGGCATGTTCCATGTAGAATCCAGACCCCGTGTGTCTTTGTGGCAGCGATTCGTGCTCCTCATCCATATCGCAAGTCTCCGGCATGTAATACTCTGAATTTACGAGTCCTTCCTTGGGTAAATCTTCTACATCAGCTATTTTATCAAATTCTCCCTGTTTAGAAGTGCGCTGCATGTCTACTTCGGACTCTCAGCGTGCCCATTGGAAGGCGAATTATATTCATCAGTCATCCTGGAAAAAGAATACAAAGTGCATGTCAATGGATCTTACAAAGTCGCAAATGGTAAAACACAAGATAAATTATTATCATAGTAATGATCATCAATACACAGAAAAACTTGCTTTGAGCAGGCATTCAAAGACAGTCCATTGACACTAGCGTGTATTAAGTCCCCAGCAGGAACTGGACGCTTTACCAGTAGAAAAGAGAAATAGACGAGAGGCTCGGTGATGTCATCTGACAGCGATGCAAAGGAGAGGACAAAGGGCGATATAGTGACTAAACGCCATCGAGGCATTTTATACTACGTACGAAAGTAGTGTAATGACTATTGCTGAAATAACATGCCAATATGAATTACTTACACCAAAAGATATTTTGAAATTCACTATCCGTTCAATGATGACGCCCGCTATATTCGCGCACGAGAAGTAGTGTATTCTGTTTCTGAATTTATTCGAATTTTAGAAATAGCTGGCTTTTTAAATTTTATTGCTAAAATATATCATACTACCCAAGAAATGTTTTTAAGCCTTTAATCTACTTTTTGTTATTCCAATTTGCGAACACGGCAGATCTGTTTTCTTAATTGTCATTTTCCCCTTCCCTCTACTATGAATATCGATCACTTCAGATTAGTGCTAAGGAGTTAATTCTGGCACTATCAACACAAATTAATTGAAGTTAGTGGAAAATTAAGTAGCATATGTATACAACGAATATCCTCAGAAACACTTTTCCGAAGAGCAGTTTTAATCTATGGATATAAAACTGTCACCAAATTATTTCTGGAATTTTCAGATTCGGATAAATAGCTGATGCTACCACGTGAGAGCTACCCTGAATAGAAACCACCCTTCTACATTTCGTGTGTATGTTATCTTTTCACTCAAGAATGGCTCAGTGGACAGCTGCATACATGATATACATCAGGACTCAGAGAATTTTCTTTATGGCATTCTAATTCATTCCCCAAAAGCGAAGTTGTATTGGGGCAAAATAAAACCGAACTGAAATACCTCTTATTAATGAAATATAATAAAATTTACATATCAAAAGTTTATTAGCATGATGTTTCCGACAGGTTTTATTATTTAAAAAATCGGTAGGATTAATGTTTATTTATTTCTCTGTCCTTTCTGGCAAGACTTCAGGCATTAAATTCTTCTTCACTCTACCAGGCTTTTAACAAAAATAATGGGAATAATTTTTACGCATTTCTCATTACTATTACTCCTGTATTTGTCAGTTAAAAAGACACACATTTCTGGAGATGCCATACTTTGGTTAGCCACAGGAAACAATTTAAGACTTCTTGAGAAGGAGGCACACTTTTGTGCAGCATTACACCTTTTTCCCGTTATTCCTCAAAAGGAAAAGCATTGCTATCGGTTTTCCAAGCATTTATATAACATTTGCGTTACACTGAGGGAGGGGAGGGAACATTATAAGGGGAAAGAACGAGAGATAGAGTGAAATAAGGAGAAAGATAGAGTGAGTGAGAGAAAGAAGCACTTAATGAAATTGGGATTCAATTAGAAAACTTGCTAAACATTTCCAAAATCAGCAGAATGCAGACGAATAACAAAAAAGTCCTTAAATACTGGGAAGAAAACATACCTACACAATGCAGCGAAAAGGAAGATGGAATCAAAGTGCGAAGAATTTAAAATAGTTATTCATGAGTAGCTTAAGTATGAATGTGCTAAGAAGTTGACCCTCAGTGGACCAATGCTAGAAGAGAAATCGTTGCAAAAAGCTTAAGAATTGCACAATGATGACTATTGCAATTAACGGATGGCTTGAAGGTTTCAGAAAAAGGCACAACAAATTTCTCAACAATCTGTGGTGAAGCAGATGGTGTTTCGGCGAAAGATGTTGAAGGATGGAACAGTAAGTAGCTCCTACTCCTGGGAGGATATAAACTACACGATATTGATAACGTTGACGAGACTAGCTTACTCAATAGGCCTATACCAAACAAATCCTTAAAAAATGAAAATTGCAAAGGGGCAAAAGTGACAAAGGACAGCCACAGTTTTATTCTTCTGGAAGACTGCTAGCGACAAGGACCATCCTAACTAATTCGAAAACCATAGACAACAGTTGCTTCAACATGTCGACATGAACTTGCTGAGAGTGAAACGGTTTTTTAACAGAAAGGCATCGTCGAAACATAGCTAAGAGCAGCGTGCACAATGTTGGAGTAGATTACTTCAGAAGTAATATTTACTAAAAAAAATCCATGCTACGGAAGTAGATTACTATGGGAGTAATTTACTCCGAAAGTAACGTTGGAGAGCTCAACTACAATTTACTTTTTTCGTTACTACTACGAAGTAACAGCTTATTACTCCCGGAGTATTGTTTTGTTTGCTTTTACTTGAAGCGATCACGGATAAGGTAATGTGCGAAGGAAAAGGGAAAATCTTCAACGAAAGAGATAAATGTTTTTGGTAGAGATAACGAAAATCCATTTAAACAATATAGAGTGCAAGAAACACATTGTAAAGATTCTGGATAAAAAGAGAAATGAAAAATCAGGACGCATGCGTTTAATGCTTCGAGCGATTGGAAACGTACCGAAGAGGAGCTTAAAATTATTTAGAAACAATGTTCCTAATCTTCATATCTGCATGGCTGATCGCTTGCGTGTTGATGGAGAATTACCCTTTCCGATTTCGGAAAAGTTTACCACTTTCACCCGATAGGCACAAAATAGAAACAACATCAAACTTGTGTACCTGCCTTTCAACATTCCACCTGAAACCCCCGTATCATGTGATAATCCGATCCTTTAAGTTTCAATATCGGAGGGAGGTTCTACTGATGATGCACAAACATGTTAAGACGACGCCTAACTGGCGCATGAAAATATGCACGCTTTAAAACTGTAGATTTTCCACCAACAACTCTCGTCGATTTGGTGTCTCAGCTGGATGTAAGAAGGTTTGCAGGAACTTCAGATGCTAGCGAAGGCTACTGGAAAGAAAATGACGTCGATGCTGAGATGAAAGGTTTTCCGTACTTCGATGATTTGGATGACGAATGGAAGACCGATTAAGATGATTCTCATGGTCAGTTCTTCCTTCTTTTATATTCCCCACCTTTTATTTTCCTTTTTTTTAATTAACTAAATTCCTGTGATCAACAGTCGTCTTTCACAGGAGCTACAATGAGACGAATGACTGCTAGTGGTTAGCCTCGCTGAAAGAAATATTTGCTGTTCTCCGCAACATAAAGCCACTGTATCATGTTTCAGACGGGCGGAAGTTCTGCCTTTCCTTTACATAAAGTTTTGAACTATTTTGAAAAATGTGCTGCTAGGACGAGGTATAAGAGTATAAAGCAAACCGCGCTGAAAGACTTACTCGCCTGAAATGTATATATTGCTGTGTTGCCACTGTGTAAATTAGTTTGTCACCTAAGTAATTAGTTTTGTTTCCGCTCCCAAAATCCATAAACCTAATATAGTGGCTACCTGTACTAATTGCCATTTGCAGAAGAACTTGTGACCGCTTTAGATAGGTTTTACTGTACCCTGGACTTGGCATTCTCTCCAGTCACAATACCAGAATAAAGGTTTAGTCGTGGCTGATTCATTATTCACACCTTTGTCTGTAAAAATGGAGACTTATGTTATCTGTAATTTATAAAATCATCAGGGGCGTAAGCAGGGGGAGGGTGCCTCGGAGACGGAAGGCCCCTCCCACAAAATACTCAAAATCGTAACATTGAAGCACTGCTGTCTCATTTTTGTTTTCTGTAACTCTTTTATACTTACAGAATTAGTATACTTACTACACTGTACTTGTTAATAAACAGGTAAATAAAAATACTATATGCATTAAAACAGTGTTAAATATTGGGGAATTACAGAATTAATTCGTTCTTTTGGAAAATTATGATAGAATACGCTGGTTGGCAACACTGATTATATGGCTCGCTCCGCTCATTCTACTATCCACATACATTTAGTAACATGTCGTTAATACTAAATGGTTACAGGGCACCTCTTTAGTGAAGTGAAAGTGGAACTTCTGAGTAGGTCTTCCCGTAGTGTAGTGTTTAACACACCTTACTGATGAAGTTAAAAGTTAATTATTTATAATATTTTTAGGACTTAACCTAACCTGGGAGTTTAGTCTCTATGTACTCCTGTTTGCCTTTTGTTCCTATAAATAGTTAGAGACGGTTGCTCTCATGCCGACCCAACAAATCCTTTATTTACTCAATATACCCTGTTAGTTAGTTATCCAGTTAATATTTCCCTCACGTGGATAAATCTATAAAAGTGACAACGGAATGAAGGTATGAAACGTCGTGTGTTTCAGTATTCCTGTTTCAGCACCCCCCCCCCCATATGCACTCTCTGTATGAGCCCCTAAAAATGTTAATCTAATCGGCCTTTGTTTTACTAGGCCTGTAGTATAATTACTTTTCATATATTGTTGCTGTCTTTTTAATTTAGAAATGCTCTTTTGATTTGAACTAAGTTTTTAAATGGCAACGTTAAGTTTGACTTCTACAATTTGTTTGACAATGGCTAAAAGGACCTTTCGACGAAAACATTGACATTGTCTCACGTTTTTCGAGCTTTAAATATCAAGCATCTTTTCGCTCATGTGTAATATGACCAAACCAATTTAACATTTTTTAATTCGTTACACAGCATTCAGATTTTTATATTTAATAACAACTTATGAAAAATGATTCTAGCGTATGTGGCTGGGTATTTAAGTACACTCCTTTTATGCCTCTAATAAACATGGGTCCAAGGGCCTTCCGCAAAGGGGCACAGAGGAGGCAATTACATCCCCACCTCAGCTCGAGCTTTTTAAATCGAGTAATATTCAATTTAAGAGACAGAAGGGACAATTATGATATATTTTAAAATAAAATATTTAAGGTGAACATAACCGATTAGCCCACATTTTCTTTTTAAATCATCTTAAGACTTCGGCTGAGATGTACCAACGGGCAACAGGCAAAATGCACGAAGTAAATTCATAAAAATAAAATAATTTATTCTTAGAAGTATTGGCAGATTTTCAAAACTATGGTTTTGACAACTATCACTGCAGCACTGTACGTCAGTTTTCTTTAATGGGGCAGTTATCTCTCATTGTTAGTGTATGTAACTGTTGTGTAGTAACTGTTGTGTCTGATGATACGATAGTAGTATTTATAGTTAGTAGGTGTAATTTTGTTTTCCAAATGGTTCAGAGGAAGTACAGTCGAATGCACTCAAACGCACCATTGCTTCTGGTTTTCTACAGTGCTGTTCCTTATTTAATGTTGGCAGAATCTCCTTATTAGTGTTTCACGCCAATCCTGGGTGAGCCAATCTCTTGTGGGTTTGAATTCAAGTGCCACGCCCACGCATTAGGTGTGGACAAAGCTCAGGACTAGGTGAGCGACGAAAGGGAAGTAGTACGGAAGCACATCACCTGAATGGCTGGAAGACGCGGTTCGCAACGACGGTCCACATCAGCTTCTGGATGAGTGTTTCGTATTAGGTCGGTTTCATGTTCAGGAACGAAGGAAAGGAAGGGAAGTAAAACATACATTAGGTGGAGTGCTGGAAACAGGTCTGGGCTTGGCAGAGGCGGTTTAGTACTACAGTCGGCGCCAATCAAGAAGGTGATTGACAGTTACTAATCACGTGGCGAAAAGCTTTAAACGAATGGGAGGGGATGGATACGTCACAGCGGTCGTCATAGCAACGATTAGAAGGATCAATTGGAACACAGACGTTTCCATAGCAACGATAGACGCAAAAACCTTGGTGCCGATGCTGTAACACGTGATTAGCATGACGTGCCTGGCGAGCGACCGTTGCAGTAACATGAACTGCACGTCTTATCTTCTGCTGTCTCTGCAGTTATAAACAATGCAGTGGCGGTTCTTGGGTGATCGCATACTCGCAAATGCACACCCACTAATTTTTCCCTGTATGCGAATATGCATATGCCTATTTAGATATGTATACAAGAAGGGCAAATGTCAAACTTTCTTCTGTATGAAGAGCTTATTTAAACTCCCCGCGCCTTCTTTGCCAAACTCCAGTGAATTTGGTCAACGAGCTGTTGAGACGCACAAACGAGATTTTGCGACTGGCGAAGGAAGCTTTATGGCGAGAGGTCGCGGGGAGCGGGGCAACGCTTGTATTTGAAAGTACGGCGAGTTAACGCAGTGTAATCGACAAGCCCAAGAGATGCGATTGTTATGGCGCAAGCGCACTGCGTTCCCGTATAACTTCATTTCCTTCTCTGCTTCCCTTGCTACGAACATTTCCCTCGCTGTTGTCTAGCAGAAGTTGCGATAAACCTGCTACACACTTAGCCAACTTTACGTTTCTAAGCACAATCTAGCCATTTTCTGTATTAACGTGAGAGTTATGTTAATGCTGCAAACACATTACATCAGTTTTGATTAAACCATTATAAATTCATATAATTATTCTGCATAATATAATAAGGTAACTATTTCAGTTTGGGTTAGTTAATTTCTTAGGGTGTTTTCATTTTTGTTTGTTATGTTTGTGTCCTGGTGGCAATTGGTATGCATTTGAATCGGCCCATAGCAGTAGATTTGAATCTGTGTAAGTGTGGAAATGAATAGCGTGGCGAAACTAAAAGAGATAAACCTTTCGGGTTTATCCTTAGAAGAAAAGCTGCAAATTAAAAACGAAGGCAGACCTCTACCACCAATCGATTTAGTTCAAGTGACTAATTGTAAAGGGAAGACCGTTACAAGAAAGTTTAACAAAAGTGTCCATAAAAGTTGCTCGTGGATATGTGCTTGTGAAGCTACTAACCGGCTCTTCTGTTTTCCGTGTTTATTGTTTGCGAGTGAGAGAAACGGCACCTGGACAGATAATGGTTGTGGTGATATTGGTCATTTAAAACAAAAAATGGCAAAACATGAGAGCTCAATTGCCCATATGAATTGCGAATTAGAACTAAATGTTCTGGGAAAATATAATATATCTCAGCAGTTAGACAGTGCTTTTAGGCGTAATGTGGAAAAACACAATGAGGAAGTTACTAACAGATATGTGTTGTCGCAGATAATTAATTGCATAAAATTCTGCGGAGCATTCGAGTTAGCTCTCAGGGGACACGACGAAAGTCAAAGTTCATTGAACCCTGGAGTGTTTCGTGGACTGATAAACTTCACCGCAGAATTGGATTCCGCGGTGAAAGATCATCTCAAGCAGGCCAGCGTTTTTCGAGAACGTCGAAAGAATTACAGAATGATCTGTTGCAGTGTATGCTTGACGTATGCCAAGAAGAAATTAAGAGGGACATTTCTAAAGCAGACTATTTCGCTGTAATTGCCGACGAAACATCTGATATTTCATCTCTTTTTCAAATGGTGGCTGTATTTCGTTACCTGCTACCAAATGGTAAGCCAGTGGAAAGATTCTGGACATTTTTAAATCCAGATGGATAAGATGCGAACGCTCTCAATCGCGCTCTCAATGGTGGTATCTGAAACTGAAAAAAACTAAGTCGTGTCTCAGAGTTACGACGGCGCAAATGTTATGAGTGAGCAGCATGCTGGTGTACAAGCATTGGTGAAGAAACATTACCCTTTCGCTCACTACATTCATTGCTATGCACACAAATTGAATTTAATTATGGCGCAACTAGCAAGTCAAAATACGGAGGTTCGAATATTCTTTACAGACTTAAATGAAATTCCTGCATTTTTTTCTAATTCTCCGCAACAAGTTCGTGTTTTGGATGAGATTGTAGGTAGGAGGATACTTGGAGTTTCAACAATAAGATGGAATTTCAAATCCCGATTAGTGCAAACAGTTTTCGAGCATAAGGAATCAATTACCGAATGTTTATAGACCACAGAGAGAAGCAGTAAACAAAGCAATACAATAGTTCAGGCTAGAGGACTGCGCCTTAAACTGATGCAGCCAGACTTCTTGTTCTGGCTAGAAATATTCTTCATTATAATGCCACATGTGGATGTGCTATCTAATCAGTTCCAAAGACGATCCATTGATGCAGTATTTGCAAAATCTGTCATTCAAACATTTGAAAGCGCAATAAAGGAAGTTAGACGAAAGATTGATGATATAGCCGAGAACCCATGTTATTCAGCAGAGGCTGTAAAACGACGTAAGGTTGACCATTTGTGAAGAAAATCTGCAGCGAAAGAGGTGTGTGACGTGATTCTGCTACAAGCAAAGGAGAGGTTTTCATTTCACAATCATCTTGTCGCGTCAAATCTCTTCATTTCGGAAAGATTTGACGAATACAATAAAATGTATCCGGAGAAATACATGCATACCTTAACTGAAGCATTTCCATTCATAGACACGACCAGATTACGAACAGAGTTGCAATTGATGTACATGCGCAGAGAATTCAGAAATGTATCGGGTGCTGTAGATCTTTTAGGCTTTATTGTGGAAAATAATCTAGAGAAAACATTCAGTGAAGTTTCTAAATTACTGAAAATACTTGTAACAGTGCCAATGTCAACTAGTGAAGCTGAAAGATGTTTTTCAAGTTTAAACCTTTCTTCGGTCCACGATGTCAGAAGAACGCCTGGCTGCTCTAGCCATGTTGTCAATAGAGAAAAGCCTTGTAAGGGATATTTCAGACTTCAATGAGAGAGTAATAGACAAGTTTGCAACTAAAAAGGAGCGCCGAATGTACTTCATGCATCGCCATGTCCTGTAAGCTGATGTGAAACAGTGAAACAGACTGGAAGCTGTAAGAAATTTTTGGGGAGTCAACTTTTCTTTTTTTTGCATTGATTGTGTGTGTGTGTGTGTGTGTGTGTGTGTGTGTGTGTGTGTGTGTGTGTGTGTGTGTGTGTGTGTGTGTGTGTGTGTCAGGAAGAGAGCATGTAACAAACTGCACACCCATTGCGACAGGTCACGGGCTGCCACTCAAACAATGCTTCCTCTAGCCACAGCTTAATGTGTTTACATCAGTTTAGAGATTGCCTTTGCATCATTCTTGTACGGTTATTTGCTTTGTGTTCACGTGTGGTTGAGTCCGTGTATCTGTGCATGCTTTGTGAGCATTTGCAATTGTGTTAACACTTTTAATGGATATTTAACAATATCTAAAAAATAGTAACGAAGACAGCGAGCCAAACGAAAAACTGAGCGTACTCCATAACCAATAAAATGTATTTGGTAAAGGTATACCAATTAAAGGACAAGCACGGGAAATAATATGCTCTGTGAGAGAATCAGCGGCATTTTCGCATTTGCGTAAGTATAAATATTTCACAGGTATGTCTGTCTTGATAACGTAGATCTTTACACTGATATATTCTTGCATGTTCTATCCTTTGCATGCAGATTCATTATTTTATAATTGTCTTCATATACGAATATAAATAATAACCGTCCTACAATACGGATGCAACCCAGTCGCCTTCGCACACAATTCTAACGCGCTCT
This sequence comes from Deroplatys truncata, assembly GCA_030765065.1. NCBI lineage: Eukaryota > Metazoa > Arthropoda > Insecta > Mantodea > Mantidae > Deroplatys > Deroplatys truncata. Next base: position 88,863,748 of record CM060980.1, read on the forward strand.
TCACGTGGTTGCGATAGGCGCAACGTCTCTCTCTCTCTCGCTCGCTCGCTCTCTCGCTCTCTCTCTCTCTCCGCGAAATGTCAATCCCTTTCCTCTTTGACAGCGAGTATAGTCGGCCACGATGTGAGTACGTGTGTTGGGAAGAGAAACTAAGCGGTTACGAAAAAGTGGGCCCCATCCGAAGGTCAGCCAGGTAAAGAAAACATCCGCAGTTCCGAGTTGCATTTACTAGCGAGGCCGAGACCTGCAAATGTGGTATTGTTTTCATTGTGCGACTGTGCATTTCCCTATTGCCTTGCCCCTCACTCTCCTCTGATCCCTAGCCTTGATTGTCAACAAAAAACAATGGCGCCCTCCTCCGAGCGCATTCCTATCGTAGCCGACTAAGTAATTCCTTAACAACAAAAATCACTGCGCATTATATCGGCACGATTCCTTATAAGACTGTAAATTATTGCTACAAGTTTGAGTTCATTTAGTAAGGTTTAAAGAGTTGTTTTTCATTCAAATAGCAAACAAAGACTTACTGAGTGAGACAAAAGTGAAAGTTTAGTAGGTTATTCTAGCGACTGTGAAGTTTGCGAAACAAAAGCATAATCCACATCCCCATGTCATGCAAACGATTTAGTTATAAAAAAAAGGCAGGTAACTAAGTACCTGTAGCCTAAGTGATTTTTAAAATAAAAACTTTGGGTGAATCTTGGTAACGTAATGAAAAGTATAACTTCAAGCTACAGTACCACAGATGGCATTGGGGGCTTGGAGGAACCATGAAAATCCTACATTCTTATGTGTTTTACCTAGAGGATATTCAGTACATGGGCATGTGCAAATAACATAGAAATCATTATTAATGCATCGAGTAGGTACATTTTAAAGACATTGGTTCGTTACTCACAATAATATGTTCCAAAGGAAATGCCGCCAATAAGGCCGTTGCAGTTAAAGGCGGGGTATAAATGGAGCTTAAAAGAAGTAAATGCATACACCTATTTTTAAGAAATCGCATCGTAATACAACGCCAAACAGCTGATCATCAATCTTCTTTTTAATACGTATACATACTTAGCGTCACAGGAAAATTAAACTTCGTTTCTCTTTTTCACGTTTTTATACATTTTTCAGTCTATAATTCGGACACTACTCAACATAATTGAATGAAATGCACAGGAGAATTAATGTATCTTATCATATAGGTACTAATGAATAATTATCTACCTATCCAAGATGGTTTTACATATTGACATAACTTTACAAATGTTATTCTTAAATATGCCCATATGTAGATTTCTTTCATAGAAACTGAATTTCAAAGATTTGTTTTACTTTAGAAAAATGTAATAGGATGTTGGTGAGCTTCTGTTTAAGTCTTAAATCAGGTAATTAGGTGAGAGGACACTGAAGGTGTTTCATTTTGTATTTCACCTACATTTCTGTTGTTTTCGTAGGCAATGGTGTTAACCCGTATTTGTGTCATTGGATTTCTGGTAAACTTTGGGTATTTTCATTAGATTGCATACACATTCACACTCACACACTCATTCATAATTCCAGACTCTGAGGAAGATAGGGAATATTCTTGGCTAGAGAAAAGTTCCCACACCCCAGCCGGGTATCGAAACCGGGACCCCTCGCACGGCAGGCAGGTGATCTACCGACTGAGCTACGGGGCCAGCCATGCGATTATTATACAATTTTTGGGAAGTAAAACCACAATTCTATTTTGGTCCATATTTTAGACCCCCATTAAGGTCAATATTAATGTCACCCCATTTTGGCAAATATTGTACCTTGCTGCAATAATAATAATCAATATATTTTGTTTTTATCATACTGAATAACGTTTATAAAATCGTTATGGCCTTGATTAAAATGTCACATTTTCATAAAAGTTTACAAATAAAGTTTGTTCAACATTAGATAAGTATTCGTGTGTCTTTTTTGATTTTCAAACTTGGTACATATTAAAGGCAATCTGCTTTTGAAAATATATCGCCTCTCCTTCAACAAATTCTGCGGACACTAGTGTCTGGGTAAGGCAATCCCAAGCTTCCTCGCAGCCATTGTGCTAAAAGAATTGAACATATTCACTTCTTTGAAACGTAGAGCTCGATAGTCATTGTGGTTTTCCCAGCATTTTTACTTTTTCTAATACGTATTGTAAGTTGGGAGGTATTGTATTACACCCAAAAATTCGATACCAAAAGTTCCTTGGAAATACATGTTTTGAGGTCCCTGAATCCAAAATACAGTTTTTAGAAAAAGGTCCGTGTGTTTAGGGATTCCCGAGGTCACAGCTTCAAACACGGAGGACGGCGATGGATTTTTTTTGGGCATAAACATCCTTATCATGGCTTCCTTCGGAAGGGAAGAAAAGCCGGTGGTCCCGTGTCATAGATTTACGGCACGAAAAAGAACCCCAGGCCTGATAAACAGGCCTCTGAGCAAACTTTTCGGTCTTTCCCGCTCATTATAAAACAGGACGCTAAGGACCTTATCAGTTAAAGAGCGTTCATAAATAAAGCTCAGTTTAATTTATTTAATTTCTGTCTGTCTGTCTCTGCATGTGTGTGTGTGTGTGTGTGTGTATGTGTGAATGCCTGTGTATGTGTCTGTGAACAGCATAACTCAAAAACGAAAAGTCGAATAAATACCAAACTTGGCATTTTAGTTCAGTACCTTCCAAAGATGCGATATTAAGATTTTCAAGGAAACCTCCCTCCCTGACCACCCTTTATATGAAACATTTTTCGAAATTCTCGATTTTCTCAAAAATGGCTCTTAACGATTATGATTAAAATACCATATATTCCCTAAAGATATTTACATGACGAATAAAATGTATATCTTGAATTTTGTGGGAATATCCTGTTAAGTCCTCTTCATTCGGAAGGAATTGTGTAGAATCTTGTATAACTGATAAACGTTAACGATAGATGAAAACGCACTGCACAAAAAATATGTCTCTTTAAAACACATAATTTATTTCAAATAACTTTTTTTTGGCATAAACCATTTCCAAGATAAAGTCCTGTAGACATTCAGTTGTCTCTCGTGACTGCATGGAAAGAGTATGAGGCCAGCATATAATGTCCAGTTCTGAAACATTTTACTATCGCTATTCCCTTTGGATTTATAGCGAAATGTGCAATGTAGCTATTTCTGCAACGATTTATTTAGATTAAAATGCAGTAGGCAGAAAAATAAACTTTCGTAATATAGTTTTTATACACATTAATAAATGATGCAAGGTAGAGAAAGCTATGCCAACGTAACGCAGATTTGTACATTAATGACAGCCTACGACACATGCGCAAGTTAATACTTCATTCAGCTTCCTTACGTTCCTGGTTGTCTCAAAATAGCACGTTCAAAGAAGCGTGTCTTATCGACTACTGGCGTTGATATAACCACGATGACAAACATTATTGTGAGACAGGAAAAAGCTGCATCCTTGGTGTACGCCAAGGTTAAGTATTGCAGCACTTTCGCGAACTAATTCAAGCAAACATCGCTGTGCACTTTTCATGAGAAAAATTGCATAATACTCTCCACGAAGAATGTATATTACTTCGGTGATTTATTTAGGATATGCAATACGATAATCGCAGCTAACTTAATTTAGGCAACAATTGCTAATCTCAAGTTTTCGTTTACCTACCTGTGCTCTTCATCTCCCACTGGCTGCTGATTCATAAGGACAGGAATTTTATGCTCTAATAATGCTTTTAATATTTATGCATTGTAAACTTCCTTAATATGCACATACAAATGTCAATATAAAACGCATTAAGACATCATATTGTGATAAAATAAAACTTTAAAGCAATTTTACGTAACCTTTCCCGGAAAAAAATATTGTGGAAACTACGAATTATTTAGCTCATAAAAATTTATTGTTAATACTAAAGAGTTAGTATATACCTCTGTAACCTAGCTTTGTCGCTCACTTTTACTTTTGGCTTGATTACACGAAAACGAGGTTTCACTATAAACAAGCACTACACCACTGAACTGAATGACCTGAAGTTTCACCTGAAGAACGATTGCGAACCTGTAGGATAATTTTCGGAATTGGATTTCTAAAACTATTAACGGTTGAATATTTGAAATACTTTCCTTTGTTTAAATTAATAGGTTACATGTTTATAAATCTTAAGAGATACTGAACAATAAAACTTAAACTACATTTAATATTACGCATAAGCATAACCATCACTCTTGAACTCGATCCCGAGAACTACTTAAAAGGCACCTTCCAACCGTGAAGGAACGGCTACGACCAGATATAGCAAGGTTTCACCGATTTGACGTGAGCTATTGATTGCGTTGCGCTTGAGCTACCATCAGTCTTGCCATGTTTCAAAACTGGCTCGATAACACATTCTTCGAAGATATCGTGTTTGCAGGTCAAATATGAAGATAAAATGAATAAAATAAAAATATATTTATAAAATATACACATAAACAAGCAAATATAGAGCGTAATTTGCAAACTGTTGAAATATTGTTTATTAACAAAGCATGCAAAATATGCATTATGTGCAACATAAAATATTGTTTAAATTGTTGAATTTAGTAAAAAATTCATATACCAAATAAGCATACTTTCTGACAGCACAGAAGAAATATGCATTTGCATTAAAATCCTGTCCCTACTCATAACTAACTGAACTTCAAAAAGCGTATTTCCAGTGAAATCGCGATGTCGAATATTTGTGGCGAATGAATTACATCGTCTACCTTAGATAAGCGGTAGAGAAAGTAAAGATAATGTTTACGTTAAGATAACCAATTTCTCAAACTAGAAATACGAGACGCTGCTATATCTTGTCACTTATTATTACTACAAAACATGCAGGATGTAATGTGAGGTCTACGTAGGTGCTGTGCTACTCACAACTGCCATAAAATTAATTTCCTTCGAAGTGTCTTTCCTGTTTCTTAATCTATTTAAACACGCAATCAGTGGATCGAAAATAACGGTTATACCAGGTGTTAAAAAAGTTAGTTTACCACGTTTCAGGGATGATAGAGGAGGTAAAAACAAACATTCTGTTTTACTGATTTGTGAACAAAGCTCCCTGAACCTGGCATATACAAGCTTCGCGTTCATAAAATATGCTGTTATGAATTAGTTTTCGGACTCGTTATTGAATACACACTGCAGTTTCAACAACGCCTGGTATTTTAGAGAATAGTCAGCACTACACAGTGACCAAAGGACATTCATATCAATGGAACGCAATTTGAACAACGCCTCTAAACAACAAGTGTTTACATCCCGTATGCATTAAAGCAACGGGAGTCCGAAAACCAATTCCTAACAACACTTACGAACACGAAGCTCCAAATGACAGGTCTAAAAAGCTTTTGTCGCATACCGTGAAACAGATGTTTCTTTTTACCTCCTCCATTACTCCTGAATCCTAATAAACGAACTTTGTAGGGCAACGCAAGTCGAGTACTTAAGTTTTGAGTGGCCAGTCTTGTGTTCGGATAACGTGGGAATAGTAGAGACCGGGAAATAGCAGAATGAGCGTCAGGCTAGCTTGCTGGCGAGTTAATTCACGAGCGAAAACGACTCAAAATGTTACTCAAGAGTTAAAAGCGTTTCAGTTTCTGAGAAGCACATCACTTCAGCCAGCTGCCCGTGAAATCTGAACGAAATATCAATTTCGAAAAAGTTGAATGTTTCTCTTAAGATTCTTGTGATAACTATGCACAAGGGAACGCACTGGAAGAACGGTTCAGAAACATTTCCGAAATAGTGCGGCACAAAGCTTTCGGTGCCGTTAATTCAAAATATTGCATTAGTGACTCATTATTTTCCGAAAATAATTCCGATACATTTCCGTCACGTTTCATCACATATTCATTCAGTTTACACTGATAAGAGAACAACTTTATATACATTCTGCAATTTCAAAAGCTTGTTGTTGTTGGTTTTTTTCTTACTTTCTTTACTACATACCTAATATGTAGATAAAGTATTGCATTCCATCCAAAAATTCGATAGCGAGATTTCACTGGAAATACATGTTTTGAGGCTCCTGCATGCAAGGAAAGAGAAAAATCATTTTAGAGAAAAATCCTTTTAGAAAAAAAAATTTGTGTACGCGCGCGCGTGTGTAAGTGAACGGTATAACTCAAAAGCGAAAAGTCTGATAAATACCAAGCTTGGTAAGCTCAGTATCTTCTAAAGATGCGACATGAAGGTTTTCAAGAAAATTCCCCCTTAATTTCTATTTATATGAAACAAATGCGATTTTTTTTCTCAATGCTGGCTGTAACGATTTTTTTATATACCACATATTTAAGATATTTACATGACACGTAAAGTTTATATTTTGAATTTTCTGGGAATAGGCTGCAAAGTCAGCTTTCGGAAGGAATTTTGTATAACTTTGTACAGTTGTAAACCGTAAGAGATAGATAAAAACTTCGAGCACAAAAATGTTGATCTCTGTAAAACGCAGAGATTATTTCACATAACTTTTTTGTGCACCAGCCATTTCCCAGATATCTGTTATTATTGGTTTAGATTTTTCAATACTTACTCCCTTTTAAAGTGCTGTCAACATTCAGTTGTTTCTCGCGATGGCATGAAAAGTGTACGTAATTTAAAGGCCAGCATATAACGGTCTCTTTTTAAATACTTATCTATCTATTCGGTTTCCTATATCCCTCTTATACCCGTAACTAAACTATGAAGCTATTTCCGCAAAGGTCATCTCAATTAACGTGATTAACATGAAGTAATTTGTGAAGACAAATCAACTTTCGTAAGAATTATTTGTATAAGGCATATAAAATAAACGGTACTGGCTTATAAAGTCGTGTGAATGTAATATATAATATGTTTTATTTAATTGTTTTCATCACAGTATGCATCTATAACATAATGTACAAAACACTAGAACCCTTATCATAAACCTTAGGACTCTGGATTTGATGCAATCATAGTTTCTCCTTTTTCGGTTTATGACTAAGTCTGGCGCTTATGCTCCGCATTTTAATTCCCTTAGACATTAAGTACTTTTCAGACACGACAAAAAAACGCGTGTCAATGAACTAAGATTAAGTTAGCCGCGTTCTTAAAACAAAAGACATTTCACGTCACAAGGATAACCTGCATCATCCTATGAAGGAGAGTTAATTCGTTCTAAGCTTGTCATACTGGCTTACAGCCATACATGCACATGTTGGTGATAAGCAGAACAAAGCGGAGAATTAACTGCGAGTGTGCAAAGACCGGTGGCCAGTATGATTAGAACCAGGATGTTTGGTTTCGTAATGTCAGCTACATTATGCGCAACTGCATGCTTGTCAAGCATGTATGGTCATTCATTTTGTACAAGCATGCTTGAATGTCTCTATAATAATTTTATAAGTGGCTTGAGATTGATTGAATTTTGATCTACATGCTTGCGCAAGAAAAACTGAACCTGTGTACGGAAAGCTTGTGCAAGTCGCGAGTTGGCTCTCGATTGTACTGAAAAAGTACGTATACGCTTGTTTGGTTAGCAACATGACTGGCGACCTGCGAAAGGAAAATCGTGATTTACTCGAAAAGCACATTAAAACTTACCGAAGTCAACCTGTGTCTTGCGTATCAAATCCAACGAATACCCTGATAAGGCGAAGAAGGACGAGCTTATAATTATTTTCAATTCACTCAGTAGGTTGGTATGAGAAAAAGCCCTTTTCATTAGGCAGTCTTTTCACCACATGCTAAGTTTATTTTTTCTTTTTGTTCTCCTTTTTAAAACTAGGGAAAATACAGCAAGCGCAAAGTCATCACATGTTCCAGGCACAAACTGGTGCTGTTGAAGCATACTTGTGGCGTTTGGGACACATGTTTGACGCATGCTTATCAAGCACACAGTCGTGCCTTAACACTGAACTCCGATTTAAAATCACGGAGATAATCCGTATTGTTCCATCACTATGCCTTGAACCCGACAAGTTTGCTGCAAGTTTTGGGTTATCAAAACAGTAAAATAAAAATAAATAAGGAAAAAGGCCACACTGGCGTTTAAATCAAATTGAGTTTGTTTAAAAATGTTCTTTTTGGGCCGTGCGCAGTGACGCGGTGCTCCGATTAAGGATGTGAAAAACAGTTGTTTTCCAGTAACGGTTATAACTGTCGCAGTGACAGTGCGTTAACGGTTACATGTAAAGGTTATCATAACGATTAAGTTATTTATTTTCATGGTTACCACGTTCGCAGTTATTACATTAATGGTTACCAGCAACAATTAGATGTAATACATTTCAATATGAACGATGACGACACAGACTTACTTTGTTACTTGATGCAAACTAAAAAGAAGTTTCTCTAACTGTGTCAACACTTCGATTACTCTCTTAGCACGTGCAGATGCGTAAATGAAAAAACAAATCATATTCATACAAATCGAGGTTTGAAGCATGCAGTTGTACAATATTATGTGGCAGTAATTTGTATCACAACAATGTAAATGCCAGAGTGATTGTAGTGTAAATAAGCATTATTGCATGACATTGATTTGAGATGTTTGTTAATTATAAGCATTGTTAGGAAATAAGTTTACACGGCCTCACTGAAACTGACAATAAGAGCGGGTAACAATGAGCGAGGGGGTGAGTTGTTTATCAATTATTAGAGACAAGCAAATGACGTTAGATTGGCGCGCTTTTCTGTAAAAATGGAGGGAATATTTTCCCTAGAGCATATGTGTTCGTAATTTTGATTGGATATAAATATAGACGCTAATGTTGGCGCGTTTTATTAACCAATAGCAGCTTGGTTATAATCTTTAGGCATATTGGGGTGAGGGAGTATAAAAAGCTAAAGCCAGAGGCAAGTATAATCTGAATCTGAAAGTATTGTCCAGTTCAACAGGATCATTCACGCATTACACGTCGCGCAGTTTGACAGAATAATTCACGAGGTAAACGTCGCTCAGTCCAATAGAATCATACAAAGGTTATACGTCACAAATTTTAAGAGAATCGTCGAGCAATTCTACAAAATCTCTCCCGTTGTAAAGTTAGTTATAAATGTGAAATACGCGAATTAATTATGTTCAGCAAATAAGTGATTATAGTAACAGAAAATATAACAGTTTCAGTCTGGCGTGTATCAAAAGTCAATATGTGAAATTGAATAATGTGTGACGACAATAAAAGTGTAAAAACAAATTCTTTTATCAGTGTTATCTTTCAGTAACAAATCCTTTCCGTTTACACATCCTGTTCAAGAGATGTGCTCGACCTAGAAACAATAGCTAGCCGGAGGACAATGAACCCAACATTCAAAGTAGTAAAACAATAACAGGCGCTCAGAAATAAGATAACACGAAGTGACCGCGACAAATTGTCTCCCATAAACATGAAGCATCTTCCAACACTAAAAAAAAATAATCGACTTCAAATTGGCGTCCAACGTGGGGCTAATTAACCAGGAAGGAGCGAAAATAACCAGGAAGGGGCGAAGGAACCAGGACGTGGAGCGAATGGAGCAGTGAAATGAACTACAAGACGCAGATTCTAGAAAAAACCACAAGAACGACCGACGACGCGGATGAGTGGACATCGTAATTACGAGAATAGAAGGCAACAGGGGAATTCAACTACGATACCAAAACAGCGAGATGACTCAGATCCATCGTAGTACGACGCAGAGGCGACATATCCATCTAGGAGAGAGGGGCAGGAATCTTGACATCAAAGCAACATCATCAGATAGCATCATAAAGGTTAGAAATTTGTAATTGTTTTTATCCTAAAAGAAAAAAAATTGTGAGAAATTAAATGTTCTTGAGAAGTGGTAGGATTAAGAAAACAATGTCCACTAATAATACAGAAGAAACAATTATGGAAGGGGATAATGTAACAGTTAGCTGTAATTCAATACAGGTTACGGAAAATAGCTCAAACAATGTAGGATTTGAGGGAGGAAATGTTAGCGAAGAAAATCAGAATAGAATAGCAGGAAATGTTAATTTTGATGCTGGTATGATGACGGAAATCCTGAAAAATTTTACAAATCAATTGAGGGAAGATATTAGTAAGAATAATTAACTCAAAATATGGATAATAATGAGAAATTATAAAAACTAACTCAAAATATGGAAAAGAATAATGAGAAATTAGAACAAAACCTAACTCAGAATATGGAAAACAATAATAGGGAATTAAGGGACGATATGGAAAAGAATAATAAGGAATTAAGGGAAGATATTGGTAAGAGCTTAGAACAAAACAGGGAAGAAATTGAAAAGAAATTTATGGAGCTAGATAGCAGTATAATAAGAATGAGAAATGAAAATCAGGAAATGATAGCAAATGAGATAGGGAAAGTTTCAAAGAAAATGTCAGACATGAGCAGTGAAATATCTAACGAAAAAGGTGAGGTTAATACTAAAATTGAACATGTTGATGTAGAATGTACAGAGTTAGGTAGCCGAATGAATAGTATTTCAAGTGCGCTAAGAGAGATGAATGATGCTACAAATGCAGATTTAAATCAGGCGCAAGTTAATTTCAGAGGGGAGATATCTGAAATACAGAAGGAGTCAGTAACGCAAAGAAATAAATTGTCTGAAGAAGTTAAAGTTTTGCCTATAAATAATCAAAAGCTAACTTCTGAAATTAACAAGCACCAAGCTGTTCAGAATGAAAACTCCAATCCAGTACAGTTTATTACAGACTTGTCAGAGTACTCTCAAATTAAAAAGATACCGGAAGAATTGAAAATGATAGTTGTTAAAAGATGTGTTGTTCAGAAAACTTTAGATTGGTTTCAAATAGTATCAGGGGGTGACATTTCATATGAATCCTCTAAGAGCTTATTCATGAACATGTTTCGGAAGGTTACGATACAGCTACGAGTAATGCTTAGCCATAGACAATTTGATCCAGGAAAGGGAATAGCAATGACCGCTAAAAAAAAAAAAGCAAGCAAATCCAGGATAAGTAAATCTAAACTGCAGAACAAAGTATTGGAATGTAAGAGGGTTAATTATGTATATATGTCACAAGAAAGGAGAAATAAATTCTGGACAAAAATAAATGTTTAAAGGGGAAAAAGAACATTTTCTTAGTAAACTGTAACAGCATTTGAAATGAAGCATGTAATAATGAAAACTTAATGTCATATTAAAGTAAAAGTACGTAGATATAATTCCAAGAGTATTATGAATATAAAGCACAAAACAATAAAAAAGGGGTATACATAATTAAAGCAAAACACTTATATAGCACACAGATAATGTGAAATTATGTCTAGAATTAAGAGATGTAAATATATTTGTGTAGAGGATGAATATTTTGGTAAATATGTTCAATAATTACAAAATGAACCAGGTTAAAAATCTTGAATGTATAAAATTCTATGTCAATAATCTAAGAAAGTATAAACAGTAACTAAATAATTCAGGGTACAGTATTTGCTATAAAAAAATTGTAATGTCAGATGTATGTATATAAACACATTAAACCAGAGCCAGTAAATAGTGGCGAGATAAAGGCAAAATATATGTCGTGTGTTAAATGCGTGTGCAGTGCTAAGTGCAAATGATAAATAGCGTGTGTTACAAGATTCAGGAGACTAAAAACCCACTTATAAAATTTCCAAACAAGTTGTAAATATTTATAATTATGTTTCTAGTGGGGCATATGTGGCAGTAATTTGTATCACAACAATGTAAATGCCAGAGTGATTGTAGTGTAAATAAGCATTATTGTATGACATTGATTTGAGATGTTTGTTAATTATAAGCATTGTTAGGAAATAAGTTTACACGGCCTCACTGAAACTGACAATAAGAGCGGGTAACAATGAGCGAGGGAGTGAGTTGTTTATCAATTATTAGAGACAAGCAAATGACGTCAGATTGGCGCGCTTTTCTGTAAAAATGGAGGGAATATTTTCCCTAGAGAATATGTGTTCGTAATTTTGATTGGATATAAATATAGACGCTAATGTTGGCGCGTTTTATTAACCAATAGCAGCTCGGTTATAATCTTTAGGCATATTGGGGTGAGGGAGTATAAAAAGCTAAAGCCAGAGGCAAGTATTGTCCAGTTCAACAGGATCATTCACGCATTACACGTCGCGCAGTTTGACAGAATAATTCACGAGGTAAACGTCGCTCAGTCCAATAGAATCATACAAAGGTTATACGTCACAAATTTTAAGAGAATCGTCGAGCAATTCTACAAAATCTCTCCCGTTGTAAAGTTAGTTATAAATGTGAAATACGCGAATTAATTATGTTCAGCAAATAAGTGATTATAGTAACAGAAAATATAACAGTTTCAGTCTGGCGTGTATCAAAAGTCAATATGTGAAATTGAATAATGTGTGACGACAATAAAAGTGTAAAAACAAATTCTTTTATCAGTGTTATCTTTCAGTAACAAATCCTTTCCGTTTACACACCCTGTTCAAGAGATGTGCTCGACCTAGAAACAATAGCTAGCCGGAGGACAATGAACCCAACATTCAAAGTAGTAAAACAATAACAGGCGCTCAGAAATAAGATAACACGAAGTGACCGCGACAAATTGGCTCCCATACGTGGTGCAGATAAACATGAAGCATCTTCCAACTGCTAACAAATATCTACTTCAATTAATAAATAATATTCAACTTACAATTATGGTGTGTTTGGTAGAAAGAAAGCCCTTTCAACTTCGAGGTCTGATTCGGAAAATACTGATTTAATCCTGTCGTATATCTGTCGGTCTTTCATTGTTCTTTGCCATACAAGGTTAAAGGCGTAAATATGAACAATCCAAAAGAGCGGAAACACACCTTCACACGGCTTTTCGAATTCGAACATTGGAGAAATTTCATCTTAGAGGGTAGACTTGCTGAAATTGTGCAACTATGGACCTCGATTCACCACTGTTAAAATTTATGTACCGCTGTTTGAGCATAGTGGCCCGCGCATATTTTGCTACTAAATAGCATTAATTGTTTATTTATACCCATTTACTCCCGATGTATAAAACCTCGTGCACCTATAATCGTGTGTGAATAACCACCCTAATCAATGCATGCAGCTTTGTTGCTTGAATGCTGACTGATCTGTCATCTGTGGCCTGTGACCTATATTCGAAGCGACAAAAACGCGCTGTAATAAACACATATGTACTTGCAGCTCCGTGCCGCAATGACTCTAGTTGTAAACGAGGTGAGGTAACTAGTTCTCGATAAGCGATAACCAATGCTGCAAACATGCAGTGAATGTCACCAGGCTCGATACTTTAGTAATCGTTAACGCGATAATTAGTTATCTTCGTTACTTTGGTAACCGTTATCGGGTAACTAGTTATTTTGTATTCCTTACTTTGATAATTGTTATTGGGTAACTAGTTACTTTGTATTCGTTACTTTGGTAACCGTTATTGGATAACCGGTTGCTCTGTAATCGTTACTTTAGTAACCGTTAATGGGTAACTAGTTACTTTGTATTCGTTACTATGGTAACCGTTATTTAGTAACTAGTTACTTTGTGTTCGTTACTTTGGCAACCGTTACATCAAGGTAACCGTTACAGCGTGAGGTTACGTTATTTTCTAGCTCCGGTTTCCGGTCGCAGAATCTGATTGGATTCGAGCCAACCCATTGGGATATGAGATTTTTCGCGATTGGTGGCGATTTATGGGCCAAGAAAACCTACATTCCGGCTAAGGAAGAGTGGTACTGGCCACATTACCCCCCGTACTGGTTTGATGATCGCCCATATGCGTTGTGTGCTTGAGGACGTGAGGCCGATAGCCGGTTTGCTAGGCCTTGACCCTTCATGGGCTGTATTTAGCAATAATAATAATAATAATAATAATAATAATAATAATAATAATAATAATAATAATAATAACCAGGCTTAGGAATACTTAAGCAATTGGCTTCAAACTATCAACACTCAAACCATTATCACCACAAAGAACGTAAACAACAGAGGCCATGGGTCGCTGACAGGCAGTTAAAAACCGGTCTGAATGCTGTATGCAAACGCCAAAACACTGTACGAGGGATAGGGGTAGTTAGCCTGCGATGTCCTTGTCTATAGTCCAGTAAAAGTTTAACTTTACTTCCTTCCGTTCTGGCTTTAATGCTTAGAAATTCTGCGACTGAAAATAGCAGTAAGGATGGAAAGTGAAACTTTATTTTGATTAGCTATGTTCACGCACTCACAAGAAATACTTTAGCTTTATCACTTAAAACGTATATTTTCTTAATATCGATTACAAAGCACTAATCTAAAAGCAAAAGAATGTAAAATTATAATACAAAACACACAAACATATTTGCAGTTAGTTATTTCTAAACGCATTATGCAATATGGGAAATCCTCATACAATTATATTTTCTATCCGGAAACATGTTATTGTGTATAGAAATATATCTGTAGGACTCCAGAAAGTATTCTTTTCTGCTTTAAAACATTCTGGCATCCAATTTAAAGGAAAGAAAATTCTTATTTTAATATGCAGAACGAATAAACAATATTACATTATACGTATACTGGCCTTTTTCCAAATTTTTCATTTTATTAGTTTTATAAACTTTTTAAATCTGCACCGAATCTTCAACTTCTCATGTGTAGTGTTAACAAAATTATTTTATGTGCATTTAAAAGAGAACTTTTTAAAATAATATCTGAAAATGTCACCAACATATAATTTAAACTGACGGAGAAACAAGCTTGTGAAGTCGTAAAAACTAAGGCGTTAATAAGGCAGTTTAGTAAAACCGTTGATAAGCCCTAACGTTGAATGTTTCCTGCGTCAGATCCACCGCAATTTCAGGTATCATATTAAAACGTTGCGCTGCTAAATGCAACTGAGCGATATGGTTCCGCGGTTAAATGTGAGGCTTGCATTAGGGAAGTCCCGGGTTCGATTCCCGTAAGGCCGGCTACTCTATGGGTTTTTCTTGGTTTACCCGAGTCGATAGGCGCATGTTAGGGTGGTTTCCTGTCCCCATCATTTCCTTTCATCTGCTTCACCTCACCTGTTTCAGAGTTGCAGGATCAGGCGGCGGCGGTTGGTGTGTTGAGGCAGACGGTGGGATTTGCGTTCTGGAAAGATTACTCACTGGCGGTTGGCGGGGCTGCTGGGGTCCCCTTCCTTCCCGGGAGTATCTCGTCTAAACCAGGATCCCCAGGTTGCGGGTAGGTAAGGTTAGCTAGCGTCAGGATTGGTATCATGTTGGAATCGTTAGGGAGCCCGTCATTGCTAGCACATATCGTCGTCCAGACCTAGCCATCCTTCAGGTCTCCCCTTCATCCCTTCCTCCCATTGGTCACGTTGGTAGCATAAAGGCCCCACTATGGCCTACATATGCTGCTATGCTCCAGTTACTGGAGGACCCTTAGGCTGACTATTCCTAACTATAACTAAATACATATAAAACAATTATGCACACACCACAAAACAATGAGAAATCAGTGCAATTTTTATCATATTATAAAACTAATAAAATGAAAATTCTTGAAAGCACTTAAACTCTAATATAGTTTGCTCTTTCTACATATTAAAAAATAAATTTAAAAATCCGTTAACTTGGCTGCTAGAATTTTTACTTCCTCTACCACGTACATAGTAGGGAGAAATTGGATACCGAGATTCATCGGAAATACATTTTTGAGGGTCCTTGAATCCCCCCCAAAAAAACATTCTTAGAAAAAAGGTCCGTATGTGTGTGTGTGTGTTGCATGTGTGAACAGCATAACTCAAAAACGAGAAGTAGGATAAATACCAAACTTGGCATTTGGGTTCAGTACCTTCCAAAGATCTCCCCACCACAAAACTACCCTTTACATGGAACAATTATCGAAGTTTTTGGTTTTCTAAAAAAAGCTCAAACGATTTTGATTAAAATACCATATATTAAAAAATGTGTAAATGACAAATAAAATGTATATCCTGAATTTTCTGAGAATAGCCTGTGAAGTCTTCATTCGGAAGGAATTTTGTATAATCTTGTATAACTGGCAAACGTTAAGCGATAGATGAAAACGTACTACACAAAAAAGTAGATCTCTTTAAAAAACACATTTATTTCAAATAACCTTTATTTCATTCTTTTCCTTCTTTTTTTTGGACACCAGCCATTTCCGAGATATCCGTTATGAATGGTTCGAATTGTTCAATACTTGGCCACTCTTTTAAAGTCCTGTCGATTTACAGTTGTTTCTCGCGATGTCATGGGAAGAGTATGAGATATTAAGGCCAGCGTATAGCGTCCGTTCTTAAACATTTGACTTTCGCTGTTCCCTTTGTATCTGTAACGAGATGTTTAACGCAGCTATTTCCGGAAAAGTTTATCTCGATTAAACTGAAGTAGATAGAAAAATAAATAATTTGTATACCCACCAATAAGAGATAGAGGGTAGAGAAAGTCATGTGAATGTAAGTCATCAGATTTTTAATTGAGGAGAAATAAGTTCCGGAACCACTTTATCTTTCACAGCAATAAGAATAAGCTATTACTATTTTACAAACCTTAGCCCCATCTCCCTATCAAAGGCAGAAAAACGACCTTCCAAGTTTGGGATTTAGATGTAAAGATGCACTACCCTTTAGATGTACTTTAGATTTAGATGTACTACCCTTTTGAGCGGCGTGTTTAACATCCCTTTTAAAATATCAGTCTGCAGGAGCTGAATGAAATGCTGAAATGTACCAGAGTAATAAAGTTGAGGGTTAATCGACGCGTCTTTTCAGTCGGACAATTCCGACGAAATAAAAAAGAAAAGAAAAATGGGTTTTCTATGTATTTAACTCATCTCAACCGAAATTGGATCGCGGCTCCTCCAGATTAGAGGATACACCTACTCCCACAACACGGTGGTGAGGAACTGTTGGCAATGGAAGAGAACGGGCCGCATGCATTCTTGTGATAAAATGTAATAACATTTTGAGAACCGCAAAACGAGTTATTTATGATACAGCTAAGGATTTGCGTTTGGTTATTTTCCTCCTTCTGTAGTGGTGAAAAAAGGCAGTAAATGTCAAAAGTTAGAGGATTTATTATAGTTTATGTACACCCGTGCAGTAAAAAAGCAAAACACACTGGCATTTAGGTTACCAGTGCTGAATGCAGGAAATTCAGCTTTCCCACCTGACAGCCTGAACGGAAAGTGGATCAAAAAGCACTATTATCGAAAACAATTATCACTTGGAGTGTCAAATACGCCAATATAGGTTTTCATCTCAACCTACCGCCACACACTGGGGCCGTTTAAACCAAAACCCAGCAAAAAGACCAAAAATCAAATCGCAGAATTCTTTTTAAAATATTTCTTGCTCAGTTAAAGACCCCTGCAATATATCTCCATAAGGAAATCATGATAGAAGTATTGTACTCTTAGCTGTGCAGGTCTGAACTAGGACATTACACTAACGCGATCCAATGAGTGATTGAGAAGCGAAGAGTGTTGTGTTTAGTTGTCACCGGTTCCGTGTTCAACTAATAGTAACTGACATGGAGTTTTCACCTGAAGGTAGGTATATAGTTTGATATTATATTATGTTTAAGTCCTACATTTAAAGAGAAAGCTTCGAAATTATAAAAAGAAAAAAACGATGTGTTGCTTTAGGATTAAAATCTGATTCACACTTATATTCTAATGACTTCAATTAGCTTAGCAGGACGTCCGGGCTGTAATTGTAACTTTTTCTCGTGCTGAAATTGATTATGTTTTGAAAACACCAATAAAACTGCGAATTTTTGCGAAATTATATTAGATAGTAATTTCTTTAGGGCCTGTCACGGCTAATTATTTTCACATAATTTAACAAATTCTAAATGTTTTCTTCAGGATCTGGCTGCCGTGACATTTTCTAGCAAGGCGGACCCTGTATGACGCAATGCAAAATTATGGAAGGGAAAAAGTAGAAGATAAATCCTGCGTCCTGAAAGAATTCGTGAAAATAACACACTAAATGCCTATTCATACTTAAATAAGAGGCTCTCATTTTATCTCAGGTTTAAAAAAGAAGTGGCAGGAGACCTGCAGAAAGGAGTCCATATTTCTTAAGGAATAGAAAATGGCCGGATACATTATTCGGCTACTGATGCCGATGATGCAGAAAGAAAGAAAGAAAATTGGCGACCACAATTAATTTCAAGACATCTGAAAGATCGATGCGTCAGAAAACTGAAAGTCTGCGGCTCCGACATTCTCCCGAAAAGCTTTCATGCACTGTTCAAATGAATCTTTGTTCTGTTGGTCAATTAGGAGCTTCAAAAGTTGTTAAATATGTTACAATGACTTCACCAAAACAAGCTTCAAAATGTAGGACTGCAATAAAGCTGTTAAATATTCATAGCACCCGAGAACTTCCAGCAAACGAGATTTATCTGTTTGTTGACGCTAATCTTACAACACAACAATATAATACAATTAGAAAAAAGATTTGTCTCAATTTATTTCTTATAAGCAAATTCAATTAGTCAAAAAGGTGTTTAATCCCGAAAAAGAAGCTATTACTGTCACCGAAACTTCCGCCGAAATAAAATTGCAGATTCGAGAATTGTGGAAGCACAAAAATATGTTTTAATGGATTAAGGACCACAAAAAATAAAGAAATTGTGTTTAATTAATAAATGGGGATTTTATGGATCCACTCAATCAGGGTTTAAGCACAGGTTTACAACACCCGAAGCAACTGATGCAAATATGTATATACATTCCCCTCTAGTGCCCTCGCGACTATGACTGTAGAAAAGTCTGGGACAAACGAGGAAACAGATTTGGAGGAATAATCCTACTAGATTTTGAGGCCGATCAGACTTCAGTTTACACACGAGACTGTTGCTCTTACAAAATCTGAAAGAACTCATATAGAAAATCAAATTATGGACTTACAACCAACAAAATACACTTTCGATGACAATTATTGAGATAACTCATGAACTACTTACAATGGTGGACAGGAAATTGTGTAAGGCTCTGGCTGAAACCACTTCTATGCAACGTTACTATATTTGTGGGCTTTCTTTCAAGAATTTCAATGATACTGAAAAAGTTTTAAATCGAAACCTAGGATTTGGTTATCAGCGTTAGTAGATTAAATGTGTCGGAGAAAGCTAAAAGGGCATGCCGACAATTAATGAGGCGTATAATCCGATTAGCTTAATTGACCGTGTAATTAGATTAAACCTCGCTCGCCTTTGAGGGTCCCCTGCCGCCAAAAGAGCCGGCGTCTCTAACTGTTTGTCACCTGTCAAACTGAATGACAAGGGTTGACAGGTGATGCATGACATGTCAATCAATCAAATAATGACTATACATATGTATAATTATCTCACATCATCGACTTCAAATGGCTTAAACCGCTAACAAGGGCTATACCGCCTTTAGAGACTTGCACTTCCGTTATCATATGTCGTATATTGTTGGTCGCGTGCCATTGATCCGTTAATATAATTAAGCGTATATTAATTAACTGCCGCACCTAGTTATTACCACATATTTGTTTTACCCATGCCGACACATAAGGATCATATACATATGTGTGATAATTATACATATGTATCATTGGCTTTAAAGGATTGAAGCCACGTGTAAAGTAAGTGAGTAGCCCCGTCGCGTGTATTTGATTCATTAATATAATTAAGTGTATATTAATTAACTCCCACACCTGGTTGTTACCGTATATGAAGTTAGCAAGTATATTAAAGAATGCCGAGAGTATGATAAGGATCATATACATGTGTATAATTATCACACCTCAGTGGTCTTAAAGGGCTGAAACCACGTGCAAGGAAGTGGGTGATCCCGTCGCGTGTATTTGATTAATATAATTAAGGGTATATTAATGGACTCGCGAACCTTGATTGAGTTACGCTGTTCCCAAACATGCGTACACGAATCTGTTTTTCTAAACCCCTCTCTCCCCTTCTCCTTCTCTCCCTCTTTTTCTCTCTCTCTCCCTTTCTTCCACCCTGCCAGTCTCTTTCATGGTGTTTAGTCTTAAAATTAAACGCAGACACGACTTTCAAAATATTGGCATTACAATTAAAAATTAATTAAATAATTCCAGCCTTTAAACACCCTTCTATATGCCTAGAGTCGCAAGTATTCAAATAAAAAAAGAATTAATAATCGGGTATTGAAAAAAATGCTGTCATTCCAAATAATAATCCGATATTGAAAAAATCGGTATAATTCCAAAAGACTTAATTGCATAGTATATTAGATATTTAGTCACTGAGAGACCTGTGACGATGAATCGATTAACATAACTAAGCGATTATTAATTGATTTCAAAGGGGAAGATACCGTTGCCGCATCCCATTTATAGCCAAATATGAAATTCAGGCTGATTCGTGTATAGGTGTTTTATAATTATCCCGAATGAAACATAATTAAGTTTTATGACTGGACATTGATTAACATAAATGAGTGATTATTATCACATTTCAAGCGAAAGATACCGTTGCCTTGTCTCGTTGGTAACCGAATATAAAATTTCAGCCTGATTCGCGTGTAGAAGTGTTTTATAATTATCCCGAATGATTGGCATTACAATTAAAAATATATGAATAATTTTAGCCTTTGAACATTTCCTGATAACACGCTATAGTATAAAAAAATGTACAGAAAGTCATATGATTGTAACATAAGATTTTTTCATATAAACACGCGTCTAATTCTGTTTAGTGGGAACTATTCTGGCTTATAAAAACATTACACATCTTATATTAATTAAAAAATGCATGACTATAAACAAAGCTAGTGTAAATGATTACTTCAAAAACGCGTAAGATACTAACGCATTTAAAATGCGCATTTTTCGTTAGCATGGAGACATGCAACCCTCCGTCTTCGAGGTCCTACACTCGTCTGAAGGCTCTATGCCTTCGCAACTCCCAGGCATAGTAATTGCAACCCACTTCCGACCACCAGGGGGAAGCGGATTCACCGAGACAAGCCCGCTTTCGCATACGTGGTGAGCCCGTTAACTCCGTTTCCCCATCCCTCTCTCTCTCTCTTTCACGTAGGAATGACCACGGTTACTGCTCGGCCTACGCCTCCGTATGAGGTAAAGCTGGAGACCTCTCACGATATACTTTTAACATTTCCACCTTAAAATCGAATAGATGTTCATTGACTTTCCAAAAAAATAAATAAACCAATTCTCTTCGTCTCACTCCATTTCGTCTTAAAACTACACGCGTGTCGACTTTCAAAATAACAAAGCATTTTTAAACTTGACTAAATAATGCTTTGAAAAACCTGGCAAGCTAATTCACTGAAACTCATGTTTACAGCATACAACACCTCCAAAAATTCTGAGAAATAAGGCCTGTATATTCCTGGCCTTGTAAATCTTTTGAGAAAAAAAACGTGTTTACAACTGCTGGATCTTACCCTTGTTACATTTCATAGATTGAAAAAAACGTGCATTTTTACGCTTTGGTGAACATTAGTTTAAAATATGTTCACAACTGATGGAATTTTCCTCACAGTATTTCCGAGAAAAAATATTTAAATAACAGTAGACCAGCCTTCAGAGAAGAGGGGGACTAGATTAGCATTTGCTCGAAAACAGATGACAAGATTTTATGTCTAGTGATTGTTTGCACTAATGTTTTTAAAAACACACAACCACCTCCCTACGCACTGCCTCGGCTTGGAAAAATTAAAATGAAATCCGTGTTTTCACCTTCTAAAAATGAAATATGATCTTTAAACCTGACAAAATACATTTCAGAAAACATTTTTGAAAAAAAAACAGTCTCTCGAGCGGGATATAGCCTGCTTCTTGTTATTCTTTTAATAAATTACTATTACAACAATTGGAAAGCACATGTCATTTCACGTGTGACCGATTGAAAATCACTTAAAAGGGCATGTTTTTTCTAGAACAATCCAGTTCAAACATTTATATGAAAGTTTAGACACGCTACGAGGCTCCGAAGATCCTTGAAAACTATTGTTGACAACAAGCCGTCTCTCGAGCAGGACACAATGTGTTCCTTGTTATTCTTTAAATAGGGTATTTTTGCAACAAATGGAAAGCCCATGCCATTTCACGCGTGACTTAACTGAAAAGCATTTAAATTAGGATGTTTTCTAGAATAAACATAAAGGACAGGATTACCATTTCCTCGAAAAACGCATAACCAAATCCCGAACCCTTTCTACTATTTACTATTCCATCCAATCCATTTCTAATACAGCGGAAAAATAGACTTGAGTAAGAATAATTTGTGTATACACTAATAAATCATAGAGTATAGAGGAAGTCCTGTGAATGTATCATATCAGAAACATGTAAGTAGTATGGATGAAGATTGAACATATAGATAATACAAAAACATAAACACACAGGTAGAAGGGGTGTTGGCAGACAACAAATGAGGGGAAGAGATAAGTTTTCTACAAGATCGAGCAAGTCACAAGGCTTATGCTGTGATGGTGGTGGTGATGATGATCATTATTTGAGGTTCGACGTTATAAGTTATACAGTAAACCCTCGCGAATTCGAAATCGGATAAACCGAAAACTCGGTTAATCCGTAGTAGGTCCGTCCTTGCCGAATTGCATGGAAAAATCTACTGCTTAAACCGAATTTCGGATAATTCGTACTACGAACTAAAATTTAGTCCCCTCATTACATATTCCATATGTTATTCTTCGTTTAAACCGAATATGTATTATGTGCGTGCACTACGATATTTTCCGTTACGCATTTCACATAATTTTTCTCAATTTTCGTCTTTCTGTCCGGCCTCATGCTTCAAAAGAAGACTCCTGTGTTGTAATTCAGATGGTTCTGAGAAGTTCAAACCATTAATGATTGGAAAATACAAAAATCCACGTTATTTTAAAAAGGTCAACCTATTCACTCTGCCAAGTCAGTACGAGAATAACAATAAGGCTTGAATGACCAAATCTCATGAAGATTCAGCAATAAATGGCTGAACATTTTTCTAACTGTGGACCACTGCTCGGCACATCAGTTCGATGACCTGGAACTTCCGAACATAGAAGTTGTCTTCTTACTAGCTAACACTACGAGCCATCTGCAACCATTGGATCAAGGAATAATCACCTCAATGAAGCGTAATTACAGACGCCGATTGGTTAGGCTGCCATCAGTGCAATTAGAACTACAAGAAACAGCTCCACATTGGAATGTACTGCAAGCTATCCGCAACATATCTGCTGCTTGGGATGCAGTTACAACAGACACCATAATTAACTGTTTTAAGAAGGCCTGGACAGCAACTGATAACGCCGCAGAAACTGAACAGGAACCTGATGATCCACATCTGAACGTATAATGTGGATACAATTGGAATTCTGATAATGCTCTTCTACACGCTTGCACCCGGTCGGTGCCCTCTTGTACCGTCATTATGGAAGAATGGACATAGGTATACAACATCTGTGCTGCTGAAAAACCAGTCATTTGCTAATGATGCAGAAGAGAATTATAATTCTTTACTGTTATCTTCTGAGGAGGAACATGAAGCTAAGACACCGCGACCCCGCGCTGAAGTTACAACTGCAATTTCTGTTCTCGAGAGATTTGCTGCCACTTCTGATGTCTCCATGGTATTTCAGGTTGCCCTGGATGAGGTATTTTCAGAGTGTGCCATAATAATACGATCAACGGTCCGCCAATAACAATTAATGCTTTTTTCAAATTAAAGAACTAAAATGTGTAATGGATAAGAGTTTTAACGAAAACATGTGTTGCGAATGAAACTTAATGTTAAAAGAACGGTATAGTTAAAGTGTTTCTTAAGGTTATTGTTTGTTGAATTATGCGACTCACTAATTCAATGAGTACAATATTGTTCCAAATAGTACTGTTTTAAAAAAATTACGACAAGCATTTGACAGTATACTTTCTCAACTAGACAAATGCCACATATACCGTATACAATAGTTATTTCTATTCTTTCTTCGAAGTGGAACACCCTCATTCGTTGGTACGCATAAAAAGAGACAAAGTGAACTCAAAAGTCGTATTTTACCATTTCAGATAACACGGGACTATTCTTACAAAATCTCGTTAATTCAAATTTCGTTAAACCGAATTGGCTATCTTTGGTTTCTTGGAATTCGGTTAAAAGAGGGTCTACTGTATAAATAATTTCAATCTTTAAACGACATCTCTATCTCTCTCTCTCACACTCACACACACAGCCTTAACCCTTCCCTTTTCTCTGTACAGCTTGTATGTTGTAACGTTTTGACACCGATAATATACTGATGTTTATGGGATCTTAATAAACAATAAAATATGAGAGGAAGAGAATAACAAGAAGAGAATTGTATATTGACATAAAATGTCCGATAGGATTCAACATAATCACATGTTCATTTCTTGGTCATTCCCTTAATCCCCTTCAACATTCAGTTGTTTCTCGCGATTGCATGGAAACGCTATGGAACTTTACTTAGCCAGTATATAGAGTCCTGTCCTTAAACATTTGACTGCCACTCTTCCTTTTGTGTCTATAACGAAATATGTAAGGTAGCTATTTCGCCAAAGGGTTTATTTGTATACCCTTTAATAAACGACAGAGGGTAGAGAAAGTCATGTGAATGTATCACATAAGATATTTTTAATAAGTGTGCGACAGAATAGGAATTTTCATGTTCTGGATATATGTAAGGATTTTTTAAAAGTAACGCTGTATAAGAAGTTGACTGTTGCAGTTTTTTCTAAGTATTATTTCCTTCTTCAATGCAGCGATCAAGTTTATTAATTATTATTATTATTATTATTATTATTATTATTATTATTATTATTATTATTATTATTACTATTTAAGGAGCGAAATAACGCTTTCTCGGCAATCTAAAAAGGTAAGTGAAGTTAACATCAAAGAACACCCTCTTGAAATCTCAGTGCGTGACCGATACCGATAGCCCGAGTAGACAAAATACGTCATTTATACTGGCTTATGTATAAGAAGGGAGTCCCAAGGGTGGGCGATAGCCTCCATATATATGGACCTATCATCATATCGTTCAACGCAATTCAATACACGCTTTTACAATGCCTATGCCCCTTAGCATTAATGTCTTCACAACTCAATCTATTCTAGAAATACCCTCCATCATCGATAAAAAGATCAATCAATCAACAAAACAGGGCATCACTAATGGACATTAAAACCCTTTAAAAGTATAAAGAATGAAAAACGTTGCTATACCATAACAATTTTCAGAGAAAAAAACTGTCCCAAGAAAGTCCACTATACAAGAAAACTTCCATGTTTTTTTTTTTTTTTTGTTTGTTTCATTTTAAAATTGACTGGTGTTTCAGTTTCCGTTTAAAAATAAGCAGGTATATAGGATCCCCACATTGCTCCCGGAAAATTATATCAATACAGAAATAAATTGTTCAAACAAGAGAGAACATTCTTTCTTTTCATTATTTACCCTAAAATTATAGTTAAATAACACATACAATACCCTATTTATACTGGCCTATGTAGGAGACCGTAGTCACAGGGATTAGCGATAGCATCCATATGTATGTACCTATAATATCGTTCAACGCAATTCAATACACTACATCAAGCGATAACAGACTTCGCGATGGCCAAAAGAAAGGCGAACATGCTTATACAATACTTATAGTCAGGAGCATTAACTTCTTCACAACTCAATCTGTTACAGAAATACACCCCATCTTCGATAAAAAATAAGATCATTCAACAAAAGAAGGCATCAATAATGAGCATTAAACCTCTTTAAAATGTAAATAATGAAAATACTTCGCGATATAATAACAATTTTCTGAGAACATGACAATTTTAATAAAAGTCCTGCTATACAAGAAAGCTTATCTCTTTATTTATTTTAAAAGACTGCTGTTTCAGTTTCCGGCTAAACATAGGAAGCTGTACAGGATCCTTACAGTGCTCCAGGAAAGTTATAGCAAGTGATAAATCAATAAATTGTTTAATCAAGAGAAACCATTCTTTCTTTTCATAGTTTGCCCTAAAATTATAGTTAAATAATGTATACAAAATACACCTTATAGAAACAGTGCACATTGCCTATATAAATAAATCAAGAAAAAAGACCGCGATTAATTGATATTAAAACCTCTTAAAAATAAAAAAATTAAAAACTTTATAATATAATATCAATTTTCTTTGAAGAAACAATTCTAATAAAGGACCGTCACATAAAAATCCTGTTCAGACCAAAAATTTCCTAAATAGCAAATTCGCGTCTTTTATGGCAGAATGAACATTAGTTAAAGAAAAATATGCTTACATATGTCGGACTTCTGCCCGACACAATTCTGGGAAAAACGGATTTTTAACCTTTAGACAAGTCTAAACACGGCTACTTCATAGCCGTAGGCTATCTGCTCTTCCAAAACGACCCAACGAAAAATATTTCTTGGAAGCTAAGAAGAGGTTTCATTTCAAGAACCCATCAACATAAATCTGTAAAACAGGCTAACCAATCAGATTGAATAATCTCCATATCACTTCGCATGCGCTGCTATTAATCTGGATTCTAGCCATACAGGACAGGTACATGATTTTTTTATATATGCAGGACGATATAAAAGGCTGTATTCATTCAAAGATTTCACAGTCTCTCACAAGTAGCCGAGCTATGTGTTTGGTATTGCTGTGCTGTGTGAATACATTGTTCTCCTTCGGTGTAAGGCTATACTTCATTTTAGCGAAAACGTCGGGTGCGTTTTTAAAGATATCCATCCTTTATTTTAAGATATATATCGTATTGCGTGCATTGGAAAATGTTTTATAAATATTTCAAAATACGCAAGCTTTACGCGGGTATTGGCTCATCTTAACATTTAAATTATGTGTATGTAAGAATCCCTCTCTTGTATAGCGCATCTAGAGAAAATGCTGCCTAAGATAACTGAAGATTGTATACTTTCTTCAAGCGTAGTTATATGATTGATATTTTTAAGAATAACTACTTTGGATAACACGCTTTTTGTATAAGAGTTAAACGCTTGATAATTTCAGTTAATAAGAATCCACTGTGTATAAATGTAAGCGAAAAATAGATGGGGTGTTTACTTTTTCTAATGCCATATGAATAGCATACTTATAAAGGTTAAAGCATGAGATTTTCTTTGATACATTGAACTGTTTCGTTTTAAAATTAAAAAGAATATACTCATATTGCCAATTAATAATATACATTGAATACTTTGTTTTTACATTACATTAATTGTATAATATAATACTTAAAAGTCACTTACTCTAATATAGTAAATATTTACATTATACTAAAAACATTTAAATCGAAAGTAGCATGCTTAATGGAACTTATTAGTGAATCACGCGTTTCTTTCATATTCTCACATATATTATTATTCATTATACGTAAATGTAAATAATCGTAATGATCTAGAGCCTTTCAAATAAATGGATATTTTTAGTTAAGTTTAAACTAATAAAGAATTTGTTTTCTGTTTCTAGTGCATGAAGTTTAGCAAACCAACTTAACATGCTGGCTGAGAATAGCATTTTCCCGCCCGTTCAAAGACTACAAGATCTTAATCTAGAGGGTCTTACAATATAAAAGTCATAGCAATGGCGGAAAGGAAATATGGTGTGAGGATACTGGCAACCTTAGACGAAAAGTAGGTTTTTCTTCCAGCGAGATACTCAGCCCCTACAAGTGAACAGTTGGAGGAACTGCCCGGAAAGTTTTAAATTGTATATCATGGATTATTACCAGCTGACAAGTTTAAGACATGTAAATTGTGTTTTCTCCCTGTTAGATTTTGTAGAAATAATTGAATTGCGCTTTCATTGTTTATATAGGGATACAGCCTTTGAGTTTATAAATACTTGGCTCACTGGATACCATTCGCCTAAGAATGCATCGCGATATTAAAACAATATATATATATATATATATAATGTGTGTAAATAACGCCTGGGTTAGGGTCTGTGCAAAGTAATGCAGAAAGAATTTTAATAGTCTTTTCATGAATTTTCTAACTCAAAGCTGATGCTTGCAACAGGCTGCAAACAATTTGAAAATTTTTTGCAGGACTACAAGGATGGTGCAAACGAAGAGGAGAACGAGACAATGTGAAACGAGCATAAACAGAGATGTAATACGAATGTTCTCAACAACGGCCACGTCATCTTATTCATCGAAGAGAGCTGGCAACATAAAACCTACAGTAAAAACGTTTGCCGGTGTAGAATATTGCGATAATACGATTTATTCGCGCAATATTGTTGTATTTCTTGGCAATTCAATTCATTTCATAAATAATTGCTGCATAATTATTGTAATTTTCGGCAATCCAATACATTTAATAAATAATTATTTAAATGATTATGTAATACATTAAACCACTGATGCCGCATGAAATCTAAAATGACTTGCTATATTTTGAAAAACATTGAATGTATTAAATGAATTCCGGATACCCGTAGAATATAATATTTGATGGTATGATATGAAGTGTATAACAAAATTAATAAAAGAGTAGTACATAATACAAATCAAATTTATTTTTATAAAAAGTATCCTTTTACAGTCCTTCGCAAAAGCCACATAGGCATTCCCACAGACTATGATGATAATCTAGACTTCCTAAACAACCAGTTATACAATCATTGCATCACAGGGAAAAGAAATTTACAGGTAAACACTTTATCATGAAAAGGTTGCAGTTCAACAATGACTGAATAAATAATTTTACAGTAGAAGTTCCTGGGATTCACAATGTATTTCAAAAGTTTTTGTTAAGTATCGTTGAAGTACATTACCACTATTTTCGGACGACAGTCTTACTATAACTTTAGATGTTTTCATCTGGTTTACAATTTCTTAAGTCTCTTGCGTATGATTGCTATTACCAGCATCTCTCGACGCAATAAGTAGCCTCAGCATACTCACAAGCCTATTCGGATTTGCAAACGTAGATATCCCTGAATTATCACCACTGTAGTCACCATAGGGATGCATCAAACCAGTAAACACATGATTTCCACTCTATTAGGTATCTTGTTTATTTATAGCTGGGTCGTTTATCATATCAGTTTTCAATGCTTTTGATTCCTCACGAACAGGAGACTCAAGTGTGGGGCATAGAGGCAGATCAGTATAACATCTCCCTCTATGCATCTTAAGTCTTGACAAAAAACGATTCCTTAAAATCTGACCACATATACAATGTTTAACCACCCGTACTCTTCCGAGTGTAATGTACGAAAAGTTAAGTTTCTCATAAGTCGGTTGTGATGATCCTCCACCA
Organism: Deroplatys truncata; assembly: GCA_030765065.1. Classification (NCBI taxonomy): domain Eukaryota; kingdom Metazoa; phylum Arthropoda; class Insecta; order Mantodea; family Mantidae; genus Deroplatys; species Deroplatys truncata. The sequence goes on from CM060980.1 coordinate 88,893,001, forward strand.
CAATAGCTCATACTTGAAACTCTAAAAGAAATCAAATGTATAGGCGAAAGCAACCGATCGAAGGATTTAAAAGTGACTGAATTAGTTAATAACATCGCACTATTAATATATATTATATATACATATTTAGGGTGAATCACCTAAAACTTGCACCGCAAATATTTCGGAAATGCAAAGTGCTATTGATGTGCAGTTTTCATAGCATTGGTTGGTAGTCAGGGGCTCGTACATTTAGCCTATAAACAGATTTTAATAATACGGAGAAAGTGTATTCTTTGAGCAAACATACAATTTTTAAATAGAACAATACCTAGTTACATCAACAGAATAAAGGCAGGGTAAATTAGAATGTCAATGGTCTTTGTTGCAGGATTCTAGTGCAAGTTTTCGAGAAATCGTGTTTTGAAAAGTTTCCACCCCAACAATTGTTTGTCCCATTCAACCTGCTTAGTTGCTAGGTACGATATTGTTGTTTGTTTGCATTGTGTTTTATGTTCATAGATTGCATTGTGACTTTCTGGTCAGTTAGTTTGTGACAGTTCGAGCATTAAGTCGTGAGTGGAAAATGGGGTTTACTAATGCAGAAAAAGCCGACATGCTCATGGTGTATGGAGAGAGTAGGAAGAATACAGTTCGTTCATGTACGGTGTATGCGGAAACGTATTCCAATAGACGTCAACCATCTCGCCAATTATTCATCAACCTCTTCAACCAATTACGTGAAAGTGGTACTGTAACACCTAGAAAACGTAACAGAAACAAACAAGTGACTGGAGAAGAGGCGGAAATTAATGTTTTGGCTGCCGTTGCAGTAGATCCGCAAATTAGTTCCCGCACAATCGCACGTGGAAGTGGCATAAATCAGGCAATTGTACTGCGCATTCTCCATCGACATACGTTCCATTCCTATTACATTTCTCTCCATCAAGAGCTGCATGGAAACGATTTCGAGAATCGTGTTAACTTTTGTACATGGACATTAAGACATGATACTCCAGATTCATCATGTATCTTGTTTAGTGATGAGGCAAATTTTACTAATTATGGCCAGGTAAACCGCAGAAACATGCACTATTGGTCTGTTGACAATCTCCGTTAGCTTCGTCAGGTGGAACGTCAGCGCCCATGGAGTTTAAACGTGTGGTGTGGGATAGTGAACCATCAGCTCATAGGCCCTTACGTGGCCGTGGTTGAGAATCTTCCTATTACATCTCTGTTTCTGCATGTTTCACACTGTCTCGCTATCCCTGTGCTTTTGCACCATCCTTGTGGTCCTGTAACAAATTCTCAAATTATTTGCAGCTTATTGTTAACGCTTTGAGGTTACTTCGCACAGATTCCAACCCAGGAGTTATCTACACACACATACACACATGTGTATGTTTATATATATATCGCGATGCATTCTTTAGGCGCATGGTACCCAGTGAGCTAAGTATTTATAAACTCAAGGCTGTATCCCTATATGAAACAATGAAAGCGCAGTTGAATTATTTCTACAAAACCTAACAGGGAGAAAAGGCAATTTACATGTCCTAAACTTACCAGCTGGTACCAATCCATGATATACAATTTAAAACTTTCCGGGCATTTCCTCCAACTGTTCACTTGTTAGGGCTGAATATCTCGCTGGAAGAAAAACCTACTTTTCGTCTAAGGTTGCCATTATCCTCACACCATATTTCCTTTCGGCCTTTGTTATGGCTTTTGTATTAGAAGTCCTTCTAGATGAATATGTTTCAGTCTTGGAACGGGCGGTAAAATGTTATTTTCAGCCAGCATGTTAAGTTGGTTTACTAAACCACGTATTAGGAACATAAAACAAAAATCCTTTTTAGAGTCTAAATTGCAATAAAAAGATCCATTTATTTGAAAGGCTCTAGATCATTACTATTATTAACATTTCCGTATAATGTAATATAGTAACAATAATAATATACGTGCAAAGATAAAAGATACGTCTGATTCACTAATAAGTTTCATTAAGCATGCTGTTTTCGATTTTAATGTTTTAATATAATGTAAATATTTACTTTATTACAGTGAATGACTTTAAACTATTATAATATAGCATCAGTATAATGTAAAAAATAAAGTATTCAATGCATGTTATTAATTAGCGATATGAGTATATTCTTTTTAATTTTAAGACGAAACAGTTATACATATAAAAGAAAATCTTTTGCTTTAGCCATTATCAGTATACAATTTACATTGCATTCGAAAAAGTAAACACCGCACATATTTTTCGCTTACATGTATACACAGGGGATTCTTATTAACTGAAATTCTCAAGCTTTAACTCTTAAAAGAACGTTATCCAAAGTAGTTATTCTTAAAAATATCAAGCATATAATAACTACGTTTTAAGAAAGAATACAATTTTCAGTTATTTTATAACAGCATTTTCTCTAGATGCGCTATACGAGAGAAGTATTCTTAAATACACATAATTTAAATGTTAAGATGATCCAGTACCCGCGAAAAGTTTGTATACTTTGAAATATTTATAAAAGATCTTCCTATGCACGCAATACGAAATATCTCTTAAAATAGATGGACATCTTTAAAATCTCACCTGACATTTTCACTAAAATGAAGTATTGCCTTACACCGAAGGAGAAGAATATAGTCGCAGAGTACAGCAATACTAAACACATAGGTCGGTTGCTTGTGAGAGACTGTGAAACCTTTGAATGAGTACAGCCTTTATATCGTTCTGCATATATAAAAAAATCATGTACCTGTCCTGTATGGCTAGAATCTAGCCATACTAGCAGAGCATGCGAAATGATATGGAGATTATTCAATATGATTGGTTAGCCTGTTTTACAGATTTATGTTGATGGGTTCTTGAAATAAAAGCTCCTCATTGGCTTCCAAGAAATATTTTATCGTTGGGTCGTTTTGGAAGGGCAGATAGCTTAGGGATATGAAGTAACCGTGTTTAGACTTGTCTGAAAGTTAAAAATCTGTTTTTCCAGAATTGTGTGGGGGCAGAAGTCCGACATATGTAAACATATTTTTTTTCTCACTAATGTTTATTCAGCCATGAGAGACGTGAATTTTCTATTTAGGAAATTTTTGATCTGAACAGGAGTTTTATGTGACGGTCCATTATTAGAATTGTTTCTTCAAAGAAAATTGTTAGTATATTATAGTTTTTCATTTTTTTATTTTTAAGAGGTTTTAGTATCCATTAATGGCAGTCCATTTTCTTGATTTATTTTTATCGACAATGTGAACTGTTTCTATAAGGGGTGTATTGTATATATTAGTTAACTATAATTTTAGGGCAAACAATGAAAAGAAACGTTTCTCTTGATTAAACAATTTCTTGATATATTACTTGCTATAACTTTCCTGGAGCAATGTAAAGATCCTATATAGCTGCCTATTTTAGACAGAAACTGTAACAGCAGTCTGTTTTAAGATAAATAAACAGATAAGCTTTCTTGTATAGCAGGCCTTTTATTAAAATTGTCTTGCTCTCAGAAGATTGTATATCGCAAATTATTTTCATTCTTTACATTTTTAAAGGACCTTAATGTTCATTAGTGATGCCTTCTTTTGTTGATTGATTTGTTTATGTCGGAGGGTATTTCTGTAATAGATTGAGTTGTTAAGAAATTAATGCTGCTGACTAAGTATTGTATAAGCATGTTCGTCTTTCATTTGGCTATCGCGAAATCTGTTATCGGTTGATGTAGTGTATTAAATGGCGTTGAACGATATTATATGTACATACATATGGATGCTATCGCTCACACCTGGGACTCCAGCCTCATACATAGACCTGTATAAATAACGTTTCTATAGTTTATTTTGCTATAATTTTGGGGTAAATAATTAAAAGAAAGAATGGTCTCTCTTGATTGAAAAACTTCTTTATGTATTACTTGATATAATTTTCCTGGAGCACTGTAAGCATCCTATACACCTGCTTATTTTTAAACGGAAATGAAACACCAGTCTCTTTTAAAATGAAAAAAACAGGGAAGCTTTCTTGTATAGCGGGACTTTATTAGGATTGTCTTTTGATTTCTCAGAAAATTGCTATTATATCGCAAGGTTTTTCATTATTTATATTTTAAAGGGTTTTAATGTCCATTAATGATGCCCTTTTTTGTTGATTGATTTATTTTTATCGATGATGGTAGGTGTTTCTAGAATAGATTGAATTGTGATTAAATTAATGCTAATGGGTATAGGCATTGTAAAAACGTGTATGGAATGGCGTTGAACGATATAAAAATAGGTTCATACATATGCATGCTGTCGCTCACCCCGGGGACTCCGTTCTCCTATATAGACCTGTATACATAACGTATTGTGTGTACATCAGGCTATCGGCATTGGTCATGCACTTGGGGAGTTCAAGAGAGTGTTCTTTCATGTTAACTTCACAGGCTTTTTTAGCTTGTCGAGAAAGTGCAGTTATAATGTCGCTCCTGAAATAATCATTATCATCATCGCGATAGCATAAGCGTTGCGAATTGCCCCATCTTCAAGAAAACGTATATCTTTATCTCATTCGTAGTCTGCCAAAACCCTTTCTACCTATGCGTTTATACTTTTGTATTGTCTGGTGTATTCGGTCTTCATCCATACTGTTTACATGTTTCTGATGTGATACATTCATGTGACTTTCTCTACTCTATGATTTATTCGTGGGTACACAAATTATTCTTAATCAATTCTATTTTTCTGCTGTATTAGAAATGCATTGGATGGAATAGTGAACAGTAGAAAGGGTTCGGGATTTGGTTATGCGTATAGAGGAAATGGTATTCCTGCCTTTTATGTTTGGACTTGGTTATTCTTGAAAAAAACACGCCCTTTTAAATGATTTTCAATTGAGTCACGCGTGAAATGACATGGGTCTTCCTTTTGTTGTAAAAATAATTTATTAGAAGAATAACAAGAAACACGCTACGTGCTGCTCGAGACTGGATTGTTGTCAACAATATTTTTCTAAGTATTTCGGAGCATCGTAGCGTATCTAAACTTGCATACACATGTTTGAACTCGATTATTCTAGAAAAACACATCACTTTTAAATGCTTTTCAATCAAGTCGCGCTTGAAAAGACATGAGCTCTCCATTTGTTGTGAAAACGCTTTTTTAAAAGAATAAGAAGTAACACGCTATATCCTGATCGAGAGACTGGTTTCTTGTCAACAAAGTTTTGAAAGAATTATCCTGTCAGGTTTAAAGGTCATATTGCATTTTTAGATGGTGAAAACATGGCTTTCATTTTAATGCTTCTCGAGTCGAGGCAGTGTGTAGGGAGGTTGTGTGTTTTTTAAAATATTAGCGTAAACAATCCTTAGAAATATAATCTTGTCATGCGTTTACGAAGAAATGCCTATCTTGTGTCTCTCTTGTCTTAAGGCTGGTCTACTGTTAAGTATATATTTTTATCCGGACATACTGTGAGGGAAATTCCATGAATTATAAACATATTTGCAACTAAAATTTATTATAGTGTAAAAACACGAGTATTTTCAAAATATGAAATGCTACGAGGGTAATTTCCCGCAGTTGTAAACACTTTTTCAAAAGAATTATACTGTTGGGAACACGCAGGTCTTATTTCTAGAATTTTTGGTCGTATGCTGTAAACATTATTTTCAGTGAATTGCCTAGCCAGGGTTTTCAAGGAATTTTCAGTCAAGTTTAAAAATGCTTTGTTATTTTTTAAAGTCGCACATGCATGTGATTTTAAGACGAAATGGAGTGAAAGAGGGAGAGAATGGTCTTATTTTTTTGGAAAGTCGAAGAACATGTATTCGGTTTTTAGGCGGCAATGTTAAAAGCATTTCGTGGGAGGTATCCAGCTTTACCTCATACGGAGAAGTCGGCCAAGCAGTAACCGTGGTCATTGCTAAGTGAAAGAGAGAGAGGATTAGGAGGAAAAGGGGTTAACGGGCTCACCACGTATGCGAAAGTGGACTTATCATGGTGAATCCGCTTCTCCCCTGGCGGTCGAGAGTGGGTTGCAATCGTTGTGCCAGGGGGTTGCGAAGGCATAGAACCTTCAGACCAGTGTAGGACCTCGATGACGGAGGGTTGAATGTGTTCATGCTAACGAAAAATACGCATTTTCAATGCGTTAGCATCTTACGCATTTTTGAAGTAATCATTTACGCTAGCTTCGTTTGCAGTCATGCATTTTTAAATTTAACTAAGATGTGTAATGTTTTTAATTGCAGGTGTCAATTAATATACACTTAATCATATTAATCAATCAAATACACGCGACGGGGGTAGCGACTTCCTTGCACGCAGTTTCAACCCTTTAAGGTCAATGAGGTTAATAATTATGCATATGTATATGATCATTATCTGTAGGCATGCTTTAATATACGTGGTAACACACATATGCGGTAATAACCGGGAGCGGGAGTCAATTAATATAGATTAATTATATTAACTGATCAATGGCACGCGACCAACAATATAGGACATGTGATACCGGACATGCAAGCCTCTAAAGCGGTATAGTCCTTGTTAGCGGTTTAGGCCCTTTGAAGTCGATGATGTGAGATAATTTTACACATGTATGATTATTATCTGATTGATTGGCATGTCATACATCACCTGTCAACGTTTGTCAATCAAGTTTGACAAGCACTTAGAAACGCCGGCTCTTTTGGCTGCAAGTCTCCTCAAAGGCGAGAGAGGTGTCAAAAACACGTGTAATCTAATTACACGGTCAATTAAGCTAATCGGATTATACTCATTAATTGTCGGCATTCCCTTTGAGCTTTCTCCGCCATATTTATTCTACTAGTGTTCCAAGCACGGATAAGGTTTTTGGAATGCGTTGTACACCTTTCATATAAACTACTCTGAAAAAGTGGCGAGTGCCGGGACAAGTAAATAAATAGCTAGTTCCGAGAGAAAGTAGAAAGATATTAAATAGGCAAGTTAAACTTAAAGTTAAGATTTTCATTTAGACAAAAAAAAAGAAGATACAGATGGGAGCTCAGAAATGAAATGTGTCTACTCATTGACCAACCTAAGGCAGGCTATGGAACGCTATAATGACAACAGTGCAAGACGCTTCTTTTCTAAACCAGAAAAGACATCATAGATCGCATGCGTTGGTGTTGTGATAATTTAAAGATTAAATGTTATACTGCAAACAATATCCAGTGGACACATCATAGCAACTAATAAATTTAGATCCTATGCTTCTTTGGTTACGCTAAATTATTTATAGAGAAGTACCCTTGGTACCCAATACCACCAACCGTTCACAGGAACTTGATTCACGGTTCTGAAGTAATTTCCAGTGCTTTGCTTCCTATTGTACAATTAAGCGAAGAAGCCAGCAATAAAGGTGTTAAAAGATATAGAGAAAGTTTTACAAAAATAATGTTCCGAGAGAAGAAGAATGAAGATGTGATTAATAGGCTCTTGATTGCATCTGATCCATACATTTCAAGCATGGAAGAATACACACAACATATTTCTATCAATTAGGTTACCAAAATAACATCAACATATTTTTTGCCAACTTTTCCCCCCCTTTGGCTCCACTGTGCTCCAGTGGAAATCACGTCTGTAGACGGTTTCATGCTTGGGCTCACATAATTCCATACGATGCTTAGCGTAGCGGATGTGCTGAAACTTTCTCTCGTGGTCGAGGAAAATTGCGCGAGACGATGACTATACAGAAAAACTAATTTCATGGAAATGTATCCCTTTGTTATAACGTATGCTCATGTGCCTTCCACATACTCACCAAAATGCCCACTTCAGGAACTAAACATGAAATAAACCTATAGGACCGACTAGCAGTTCTAATGGGGAACTGCGAACAATTTTTCAGAAAGCAATGCCGACTTCACTGATACAAAAAATAAACACTGTAACCACCCCAGAGAGAAAATGTCTACGTAGGTGGAAAATTTTGAAGGAAAATAATAATAACAATAATAGTAGTAATGATCCCCACGAAGATGTTTTACTCATCTGTTCATGCTGCTATGATTCAATGCAGGCTTGGAGAATGTTACGCAAGATTCTATTACTAAAGATATCTGAAAACATAATTATATTTTCTTCATGAGTTTTTAGTCTGCAGTGAGTGGATCATTTATTATTCTAAAACCACTAACTTTAAGTGGCTAGAACAGTCTATGTAAACTAAAGCTGTGGAGTTTGCAAGGGACGCTCCACTCATTCGAAACTCCTTCCTTCAGGTTACAAGGATAGCTGGCGGAGGTAGCGTACTTCTTAGAAACTGAAAGATTTCGGCTCGAAGTGATATTTAGGGCCTCTTCCAGCTTTAGAGCTTCTAGTGGCCATTCGTGTACCACTCACCGGAGCGCTAGCTTTTTACTCTCTCCGAAGTTGCTACAATCCTTACATTCCTTCCACGCACCGATCACAAGGCTAACGGTTCAGAACTTCCCAGAAAACGGCCCTAAGAATGACTTTGGACCAAAATAGTTTCAATTTCTGAGAGGCATTGCACTTCAGCCAGCTACCCGCGACACCCGGATCTGTAATATTTACGTAATTCCACTAAATAATTAGTTGAAATATTATGTGCAATTAAAAAAAATAATCAGCCCGTCTGACAGAAACATAACTAATTACAATTGTAACTCGGAATGTCTAAGCTAGAATTAAACATTATTGGATTAATTAGTTTACTGTGCCTTTGGCTTTAGAGCAACAGCAGCAAAATAAATGTGAATGAATGACTTAAAAGTTGTAAAATTATTTTTATTAGTGCGCAGAATACTCGCGTTAATTTTCTTATGGATAGGAAGTTACGCTGCATTTATCATTTGAAATACTGAAAACTATAGTTTTGAGAGAACTTAAAAGTTCATTAAGAATACAAGTGTAAGTCAATCATCCCGAGTTTAATAAGCAAAACCTTAAATTCAAAATGTTGGTGATAAAGTACTTTAACCTTAAACTACTGCTACCCTAACAACCGGATAAAAATATGTGATGCGTTACATTCATATGACTTTCTCTATATACTATCGTTTGTTTTTATATAGCTTCTACAAACCATTCTTACGAAAGCTTACTTTTCTAGTTCTTGTTAATCGATATAAACCTTTGCAGAAATAGATTCATCGCATATTTCGTTGTAAGTAAAAGGAGGTTAGAGCAAACAGAATCGGTGGTCAGATGTTTAAAAATCGGGTCGCTATATGCTGGCGTAGAAATTCCATACTCTTTCAACGTTATCGCGAGAAACAACTGAAAAACGACAGCACTTAAAAATGACAAATGTATTAACAATTCAAACCAATAACAACGGATATCTCGGAAATGGATGATGCCACAAAAAGTTTATTTGAAATAAAGTGTATGTTTTAAAGAGATTTACATTTTTTGTAGAGCACGTTTTTGTCCATCTCTTATGGTCTACCAGTTAAAGTAATACAAAATTCCTTCCGATTTTATGGTGTAAATATCTTCAATATATGCTTTAATCAAAATCGTAGAGCCACTATTCAGAAAATAGAAAATTTAGAACAATCTTCCATTTAAAGGATAGTTTGGGGAGATTTCTTGAAAATCTTAGTGTCGCATCCTTGAAGTCTCTGAACTTATACCAAGTTTGGCATTTATCGGACATTTCGTTATGAGTTATGCTGTTCACACATACACACACGGACCTGTTTCTAAAATTATATGTTACATTCACATGACTTTTTCTACCCTTCTGCAAGAAACTATTAGGTATCACAAAAGTTTATTTTTTTTATCTTCTTCATGTTAATCGTGATAAACATTTGCAGTAATGGTCTTATTACCTATTTCCTTGTAGGTAGAAGTATGTGATAGTTATGAAATTTCGTTCTCTTTGGATGACCGAGAGAGAGAGAGAGAGAGAGAGAAACAGCTATTTTCCTCTTAAGAAAAATTGATTTAAAAATGGCTAACACCACAATATTTTTTTATTTATCATAAATTGTTTGCTTCAACGAAATATATATTTTTATGTACAAGATTCTGTCTATCTGTTACAGTTTACCAGTAATACAAAAGTCTCTCAGGATGAAGAGCACTTCGGAGGCTATTTCCAGAAAATTCAAAATACACATTTCATTTATCATGAAAATATCTTAAACACTTGATGTTTTAATCACAATCGTTAGAGCCACTTTTGAGAAAATCAAAATTTCGAAGGGCAGTAAAGTAGGGTAGGAACGTAAAGGGTAGCTTGGGGTGAGGGATTTTCTTGAAAATCTTCGTTTCGCAACCTTGGAGGACGCTAAACTTCAATATAAAGTTTGCTATTTAACCGAGTTTTCTTTTTTGAGTTATGCTGTTCACAGACACACGCACACACATACAGACATTTCTAAAAAAAAAATTAGGGGGAATTAAATTGAGCTTTATTTACGGGCGCTCTTTAACTGCTGTGGTCCGTAGCGTCCCATTTTATATTGGGCGTAAAAGACCGGAAAGTTTGCCTCTTTATCGGGCTTGAAGTTCTTTAACGTGCAGTAAATCTACGACACGGGACCACCGGCTTTGCTTTACTTCCCTTCCGAAGGAAACAATGCTAAGGATTTTTAAGCCCGAAAACGTCCATCGCCCTCCGCCAGGTTTGAACCCGCGACCTCGGAAACTAGAGGCTATCATGGTAACCACTACAACAAGGACGACGGCGTTTTTGGGGGATACGGGGGGGGCCTCAAAAGAGTATTTCAGGTGAATTTTCGGTTGGAATACAACACTTCCTCTACTTACTGTTGAGTACGTAGTAGAGAAAGTAAAAGTGCTCTTTTTGGATTTATGGTTCTTCAAAACATGTATTTTTGGTGGACTCTCGACATTGAATTTTTGGGTGATATAGAATATGTATTTTTACCTATCATAGGTAGGTGACAGAGAATAGCAATCCAATCTTAAAAGCAAGATTCTCTGTCTTAACAATCATTTTACCTCGTAACGGAATGAAAACAAATCAATATGAGTCATTCCACATCAAACCCAACACACATAAAACATCACTTTCTCTGAATTTAGTATACGTTTCCACACATAAAATAAATGGATATGTATTTTATATTTTGCGAAAATGAAATTATTTTGGGATTTACAGCGTACTTAACATTTTTCTTATACGCGCACAACGTTACATAAAAGTAATTTATTCTCGGAATACAGAATGGTCAGGGATAAGAACAATACGTCGTTTTGTAGATAAAAACATTGTGGTTTTCCTTATATAAACTACTCTTTTTTCGGAATAAAAACAATCATTTTTTTAAGTATGAATATTTTAAAGGCAATATCATATTTAACCGCTAATATTAAAATCCAGAAAAAATGCAGGAGGAATCTGTGATAGATTTTGTTTTAAATCTGTTAATATCAGGATGGATCTCCCTTAGAACTACGCTTTTAAACAGCGTATTTGTGTTAGCGCGTGGGGTTTTAGAACAGACTGCTGACTGAGAGCCTTACACTGCACAGCACGCCGCGCCGCGCCGGCCGATGCGTTACCAGTACGAACGTGAAGGCTATCTATCACCCCCGGTGTTAAGTGTAACTTAGCAACTGGAATCTGATATTCTATAAAGCCTCTCTCCGCAGTTTGACTTTAAATGTTACTTTGAGTTCAGTTTTTTAGGTTACAAGTTCATTCTTAGCTCTATGATTTCTAAAGTACATAATGAGTGAACTGAAGAAACGTAACTATGACTATTGCTTCAATCCATTTAATGTTTCCAAGCATAACACAAGGCAGAAATCATTAAGCTTAGTTATCCGCAATATGCTTAAAAACTTAAAATGGAGAACTTAACTTTGTCACCAGACCTAAAATTATGTGATGCGCGTCGAAGAAAGGGGGGGGGGAAAGTACCACCCAATGATAACAGTGATTATGTGCTACAAAGCAATCCAGAATTGATTTTGAACATAGTGACCATTTTAAGGCAAGATCCAGCAATGCGAA